>VHKM01000278.1:1942669-2577725 GCA_007210695.1 Neogobius melanostomus | reverse complement strand
ACAGGCTATAGAGACCCAGGGCCGATGGAGTCCCTGAAGTAGACGGGCCAGGATCGAGACCGTCCAGTCCTTGTTGTCAATCCAGTAGGCAGGCTTCCTCCATTCAGCCGGGTTCCTCCGTTTGATCTAAACAGGCACTCCCGAGTGGGAGTGGGACAGGAGACACCATGTGAATAGTAATGAACAGACTTCAGATAAAATAAGTATTTTATCATAATAAGACAAGGTTTGCAGTAAGAAGAAGAAGAGGATAGCGCTCAGTGTACCGTACTTCCCACAGCAGTGTTTCTCCTAAGGCAGCTTTACTTTAGGCTGTGGGTTAGAGCTTTACCTAACTGACCTGATAAGCTAATTCTCAGAGGTACGTTTTTAGCCTACTCTTAAATGTAGGGACTCTGTCTGCTTCTTTAACGTGAGCTGGGAGTTTATTCACAGAATTCCATTGTCACTGTGGTCGCCTACTGCTCCTGGCATCGAGGGATGTGTCAAATTCAGACGCCTCTTTTTTACTTTGTAGTCTTGACATTTCTGTATTGTGACAATACAACAATGTACCTTGGATCCCTATGTAGCACCCCGTAGGAATAAACAGAGACACTTCATCATTTTTTACTTTGCCGCTGCTTCTACTGTACTTGGAGGCAGGGCCACGGCTTTCCCTTGTTCCAGTGGAAAATGAAGGGATCTGCTGCCAATACAACCACAATAAAACAGCCCTCCTGCAACAGTCTCCTTTTATAGCGTGTACAAAACTGCTGACAATACAGCGCGGCGAACAGTCCCCTGTATGTCCAGAAACTTTACAAATGGAATAAAACACATGCTGAGAAATGTGGATGTACTTAGAACTAAACGAACATTTCTCTTTGTGTCTACGACGAGGATTCAGAAAGACGACCGGTGCAAGGATTTTTATGTAAGGCAGTGTTTGTAGAATGCACTCTTAGTGGTTTGTCAATGATACTACAATCACCATTAAAGGGATATTTCAGGATTTTTGACATAGTGCTTCATTTCCTAGTTATCCAGAGTGTTGTTGATGTCTTACATTCATGCGGTTCTTACAGTGCATCCGGAAAGTATTCACAGCGCTTCACTTTTTCACAATTTGTCATGTTTACAACCCTAAACGTAAAGATTTTATTTTGAATTTTTTACTTAAAGTTCACACACAACAGACAACTGTAAAGTGAAAGCAAAATGATACACGATTCTGTTATTTTTCAAAAAATAGAAAAGTGAAAAGTGGGGCGTGCATAAGTATTCACACCGCATTTTCGGAGTGCATTAAATTGCCTTTATAACATTCCTAATGACTGCAGAATGTTCACACCTTGCCCTAACCATTAAATAGAGGCCACCTGTGTGTAATCTACTCTCAGTATAATTAAGCTGTTCTGTGAGGGCCTCAGAGCTATGGTCAGAGTGTATTGGTCACTAAACAACATCATGAAGTCCAATAACACACCAGACAGGTCCGAGATAAAGTTATTGAGAAGTATAAAGCTGGGTTAGGTTATAAAACATTTCCAAAGCTTTGAACATCTCTCAAAGTACAGTTAAATACATCATCCAGGAATAGAAAGAGTGTGGCATCACTGCAAACCTACCAAGACCCGGCTGTTCTCCTAAACTTACTGACCGAACAAGGACCGCACTGACCAGAGCTGTTACCAAGAAGCCTATGATGACCCTGGATGAACTGCAGAGAGCTACAGCTCAGGTGGGGGAAACTGTACATGGGACAACTATTAGTCGTACACTGCACAAATCTGGCCTTATGGCAGAGTGGCATTTTTGAAAGAAAACCATAAGAAATACCGTTTTCTGTTTGCTAGAAGCCACATGGAGGCTTCTAGCAAACAGAAAACAAGACTTCTTATGGTTTTCTTTCAAAAATCGCTTGTTCTTGCCACTCTGCCATAAGGCCAGATTTGCAGTGATGCCACACTCTTTCTATTCCTGGATGATGTATTTAACTGTACTTTGAGAGATGTTCAAAGCTTTGGAAATGTTTTTATAACCTAACCCAGCTTTATACTTCTCAATAACTTTATCTCGGACCCGTCTGGTGTGTTATTGGACTTCATGATGTTGTTTAGTGACCAATACACTCTGACCATAGCTCTGAGGCCCTCACAGAACAGCTTAATTATACTGGGAGTAGATTATGCACAGGTGGCCTCTATTTAATGGTTAGGGCAAGGTGTGAACATTCTGCAGTCATTAGGAATGTTATAAAGGCAATTTAATGCACTCCGAAAATGCTGTATGAATACTTATGCACGCCCCACTTTTCACTTTTCTATTTTTGAAAAATAACAGAATCTAGTATCATTTTGCTTTCACTTCACAGTTGTCTGTTACTTGTGTGTGAACTTTCAGTAAAAAATTCAAAATAAAATCTTTATGTTTATGGTTGTAAACATAACAAAATGTGAAAAAAGTGAAGCGCTGTGAATACTTTCCGGATGCGCTGTATATTTGAGGGGTTTAGTGGCGCTAGGCTAGGGCAAGGCTAAAGCATTTCTATGGTATCAGCTAGCCTGCATTAAAAACAGTCTGACCCACTCCACAGTGCACCTGAGGTAAATCACTTATAACGCCAGACTAACCATATAAATGTCTGTGTCGATAGAATAATTTAAACCATTTTGCATTTAAAATAACTTATATTTGAGCAGCATCAGCTTCATGGCTGTAAGCTAACGCAGCGGTGGCGTGATCTGTGAGAAAATAGTCCCTCAAAATGCGGTAATTCATGTGATACAAGGTCAGTTATATTTCAATAATATATAAGTGATTTGTCTCAGGTGCAGACTGTTTTTAATGCAGGCTAACTGATACCATAGAAATGCTTTAGCATTGCCCTAGCCTAGCACCACTAGACTCTTCAAATATAAGAACTGCATGAATTTGAGAAAAAAATATCTCCAGACATCAACAACACTCCTGATAACTAGGAAATGAGGCCCTATGTCAAACATCCTGAAATATCCCTTTAAGCAAATATGTGGACATACCCTTTATTTTGGAATCCTCAAGAACCACAAGGGTTGTCGTTACCATATTTTTTCATTCCGATCCATTGCCTCTGCCCAGTGTTGCTGCCGATACCACGCACCAGTCCGATACCACATATTGAATAAAAACCGCAGCAAGACCTGTAAAAACACGCTAAGACGCATGGCTCATTAGGCTAAATAAACAAACTTGGAGAACTTTAAGTCACTACTGTCGAGTTTACTCAAGTACGGCTTCCACTCGATCTAAGTGAAGGCATCAAAGAAGTCACATAAGTATTTCTCTGTTATTATTAGTTTTTAGATGCCCAGAGCCTCCACAGCCAGTATGCTAGGCTGCTCTGGATGCTATTAATAGCATTAGCCGCAGTGCTGTAAAACCGGCTTGTATCCGAGTGTCCGTGTGGTATTGAAAATGGTTGAAATGGCCCGTCCTTTTGATTTAAGATACATGCATTTTTACATGAGGTGATCGGAAAATAAAGAGAACTTGAACTTGGAGCTAGCATGTACTCCGAGAGTCTTTGAATGCGTCGCTATGTGACATGTTTACGATCCACTGTGTTCCTGTAAACAGTGACCACATGTGCTGAGGTGGTGGGGGGGGGGCTCTGGAGGAAAGTTCTGTTCAGATTGGGAGAAAACATTCACTCATTTGATCCTCCTTATGCGATTAGATCTTGTGTAAACAGAAAGAGAGAGTTAATGGATTCTGCCTTGTTGTCTCATTGTAAACTGCTGGACTTAGAAGTGTGCTGGACTTACGTGGAGTTCACTGAAGACAAATACCACTTTATCAGACTTTGAAGTTATTCAGCAGTGCCTAGCCATAAATACTGTAAAATCCTTTTCAAAAAGGTTAAAAATACATGGATTTATTTCTCTGTGGTATATATCGTTGTTACGACCCAGGGTCTTTTGTTAGCTTTAAACTTGGTTTGTCATGTTATTTTCCCTTTCTGTGAATAAATTATTTCGTTGTGCACTTTTACCCGGTCTCAGTCTCCATCGTTTTGTTGCGGCTCGGGACCGGTCGTAACAAACATGGGAGCACGTTTGCGCAAGAAAACAGCAATATTTTTGAAAAAATAAAAAAAATAAAAGTGACTGTTGAATATTTCTATATATGTTTTTGTCATAATAGGCTTTAATGATTATATGAAACTGTGTTGATTGTAATCTGTGCTTTTGGGGTTGATTTGAATTGGGCGGACATTTTATTGCATCATTGTCCTTACTCCTGGAGTCCACTGGGGGCAGTGTGTTAGGAGTCAGATGGCGCAGACGCAGAAGAAGTGTCAACAAGGAGACGCCTACTTCCTATGTTTATAAAAGGCCAACCCACGGGCCTTCTCTCTCTCTCCCTCTCGTCCCCCTCCTGGCCGGTCAACATTTCAAGATGTAGCGCTCTGTGTTTAGTCTGTAAATTCAGGGAATAAAATAATGATTATGATTTTAATAGAACGAGTCTTCTCTCCATTTTAAAGAACACATTATGACCAACTCATCAAACAGGACCATGTCAACCCGAACATTTCCCCCTCATTTTCCTGTTCATATGTGCGTATCAGAACAGCATGCGCCTGACTGTGTCCAAACCACCCCCATCATCACATCTACTGTTTACCCTGCTCTCCACGGACACCCAGACACCCGCTAACCGTCTGTTAACCCAGCCTTCCAGGATGTTTATGTTTTCTAGGATTACTAGGATGGAGAGGGGAGCCATGGGACTCTGGGGAGCAGGAGTTCTGGGTAGAAAGAACTGCTCGGTCCTCCAGGAGGGTTTAAGCTACTGAAACATCACTAATAACGTTAGCATGGCGAGGATTACGAGAGGGGCTACCTTCACAGCGCTTTATGTAACATGTGCAGGGCTGGCTCATGTCAAACTCATCGCAAAGATGGCAAGGAAAAATAAAAGGGAAAAGTGAGGTTTCATCACACCACGAAAAGTGATAATATATGAGAATGTGTGTACCTAGGAGGTGGTGAAAGCTGCGGTCAGACTTGAACTCTAAGAGTGTGGAAAGCGCTTATGGTCACCCTGTTTGTTGTAAAGGGCTTGTAAAGTTTGTTGATTGATCATTATGTCTATCACTCACACTGTGTGGCATGTTTAAAGTGTGTAACCCAGTCCATTGTTTTACATGAGGGGGTGCATCAAGTCAAGGAAGAGTCTTTACGTACTTGAAGCCACCAAGTTATTTTTCACAACACTTTAAAGCCATTTGAGCTTTCGATTCAGCGCGTTAGCTTAATAAAATGAACGCACTACATACTTTCATTGGAGTCGTACGGTATTTGACGAGCAGAGCTGTATCTGTGCAAAATAAACGCATTTACACCTGGCTCTGTCCATTCTAAACACTTTCTTCCCTTTTTCCACGTGAACATAAAAAATAGAAAGCTCACATTACGTTATTCCTCAAATTTATATCAGTAAGTGTTTCAGCTTGACATCTCTAAATGTATTTACACACACTCCATACAGAAAAGTCTCACGTTTTCAAACTTTTCTACATAACCCAGCATATAACAATTGGACAATCTCAGTCTCTCTTTATATCAGCCCCAGCACACGTTTCCACAGCAGTAGCTATAGTTCCCCAGCACATGGTGGAAACTCCGGCCCACACTCTCCCGGCCGGACCCGTGAGTCATGCCAGAGGCGAAAAACCTCAGGCCACCTCCCATTGAGCAACAAGAACCCCATCTTTCAACATTTATATGAGGCAATCAGTCAGCGCACCACTCCACTGTTAAGTCTCCGCGGAGGGCTCTTCTGTCTGCGCCTGTGCAGTCCTCCCATATCACCAGAGAGAATATTTTGTACTGCAGTTTTAATCATTTAGTAACATTTATTGTGAGACACAGCTGGCAAGTAAAGGCGTGGCCCTCCATGCTGTGTACATGTCAATATACAGCCCTCTGTGCAAAAGGTTTGGACACCCCTGCAGTAAACACATGTTTGTTTGGGCCATTTTTTTGTTAAACGGTGTGGTTATGCATTTTTATTGTTAATCTAGAGCACACTGAATTGCTTTTTGCACAAAGTATGCCCTATAAATAAATCTGCCTTGTCTTAACACTGCTATAGCGCTGCTGCTACTTCACTGTTCAACACAGGAGAGTGTGACAGATGCTCCATTGTGTTCTCAGCCAAGGTGAAATAACTTTCCCCCATACTTTTATGTGTGTATGCTGCACATTCTTCAATGAAGGTACTTGAGTCATCTTCTGTACTCGGTAGTTGAAGTCTCCAAACGTTTCGCCTCTCATCCAAAAGGCTTCGTCAGTGGACGAAATCCCGTTCAGCACACAGCGTAGATAAAGACCATGGGGAGGAGTTGGGGTTGGCCCGGCTCCTCCCCTCTAATCACAGCTACTCTCACCTGTGGGTAAACAACCTTTGAAGTAGAGCGTCTCCAACGACCGGCTCAACCCCAGTATCGGTCAGTCCTGTCCTATTCATAGAGGATCACTGCCCATTATCTGTCCTATTCATGGCTGATCACTGCTAATCACCTGCCTATTGTTCTTTTGTTGGCCGAGGTGCCGTCTCCTTGGACTGGCCATGCCCCGTCGGTTTTCCCCGAAGGAGATTTGAGTAAAGTGACGAGAGATTCAATCTGAGCCCACCATTCCGGTTCATGGAGGGGTTTTCTTTCCTGACATGGTCTTTATCTACGCTGCGTGCTGAACGGGATTTCGTCCACTGACGAAGCCTTTTGGATGAGAGGCGAAACGTTTGGAGACTTCAACTACAGAAGATGACACAAGTACCTTCATTGAAGATAGACAACTCCTATACGACTGAGAACTTACACAGACATTATGCTGCACATTATTGTATGCTATAGAACAGGTATGTCCGAACCTTTTTCATCAAGGGCCACATATTGAAGTGTGCATGGTATGGAGGGCCACTGATCAGCATTCAGTGTAGTGAAGTGTTCATTCAGGTGCAATGAGTTAGTCTTTGAAGTTTTAACTGTGCGGAATTTGTAAAGAAATAAAATAAAAAAGTACCATCTCTGACAATTTGTGCCAATTTTGTGGGCTTACTGGAAGAGGTATGTTGTGACATATTTTAGTTTAGTTAGCTAGTTACCACGAAAACTAGTCCTGCTGCCGGATGACCCCCTGGGCCTTTAATCAATGCCCAGAACACCGGCTTCCTCCTTCTTCCTCTCAAGGCTCCTCTCGCACCTAAAAACAATGGGCCCAAAAGGCCTGTCCTTTAGACATTACAAAAGGTCTCCTGTCTGTCTCCACCGCCACCCTTTGACTGCATTACCATCCGAGGCGCCTGTTGGTCGTCTGCATTTACATCTTGAACTGCATCACCACTCTGTACATATGTCCTGCTGTGCTGCCTTTCATGTACTCACCTATATAAACAGGGAAACGGGAGCCTGTTCCCCAGAACCATGGACTGACTCTGTGTGTGGGTTCTCCGCATGCGTAATAAACCACACTTGATTAGACAATACTTCTTCAGTTATTACTTAAGAGTAAGTAAGAAAATCCACGACAGGTAAAACGCCTCAAATTCATAATCGATGAAAAGGACAGGAACATTGAAACATTGGAGAAAAGCGGAGACGATTTGGAACAATTACACACGCATGGATAATCACTGGATTGGAGACGTGTCACTGAATGTACGCGAGGGCTGCTTCAAACATGGCCAAAGACGAACACGCACCGCTCCAAGAGCTACAAACTTTGGAACAGCAGGTTGTCAGCTTCTTTTAAAAAGTACAACATGCTCAATGAAAGCGACCACATTGCTGCTTGTCACACGCTTCCCAAAAAGGACAGTGATAAGTCAAAGATTATAGTGAGATTTGCAAATCGGAAACACAAAGTGGACTTGCTCAAAGAAGCTCGCTGGCACTGGTGTAAATGAGCATCTCACTAAAAGAACGCTGAAATAGCAAGGCAGGCACACATTCTCCGAAAGCAAAACAAAATACTTGCCACCTTGGACCAGGAATTGCAAAGTTATGATCCTACTTAATGATGACTCCCAGGACACCTGCATTATCTGGAAAGTTGCAAATGACTTCCATAACGGAGGAGCAACAACAAACATCCAGACGAATTATGCACCACAATAAAAGAAACCAACAAATGAATTCAGCAAGAAGCCTGAGGGCCACCAAAACTTGATCTGAGGGCCACATTTGGAGCCCAGGCCGCACTTTGGGCACCCCCACTATAGAACATATCACAATGAGTGAATGGGTATTTAGTCTTTACCCAGCTCTCCACTAAGTGCCATCACTTTATCCGAGGCAGATACTAAACATAGAATTATATAGTACCTCCGTCCTTGACCAAAGCATCCATCCTTGTTGACGGTGAAGCTGCCAGTACGTGGAAAAGACCTACAGTACCTAACACCTAGCAGGGCAAGCTGAAAACGATTTGAACACATGCATTTTAAAACAAACCCCTTTTTCGAGTGTGTGTAAAGTACCTCAAAACTATGCAAATGCTTTCATCGCTTTCTTTGGAACTCATGGCCGTTTCCGCAAGTACGAAGAGAGTCGTATAAACAGTAGATGGGAGAAAACCCGAGTGAAGCAGTGCATTAGACAAATCACTCAGTGCACTTCTCCAGCCCTGCTCTGGTGTTTAGTCTGAGCTGATGAGCAGATGAGAGCCAGTCTTCTCTCTCTGTCCCTCCATCCCTCCCTCTCTCCTTTGTGGGAGGTCGCTGTTCTAACTGTGTATTTAGCTGGCTGGGATTCATTCCACTGGCCCCTGTGTTCGCTTCCAAAAAGCCTCGAAATAATGACTCATAACAGAGTGAGCAGCGGAATGTATGATTTTAACCAGGGTTACATTTATATCATTGTATTTAAAACGTATACTTCCTGTTTTTTCTCCGACCATGAACAAAGCACAGACCTGTTTAACCTCTTAACCCCCGCCTTAACCAAGTGCCTATAGGCCAGTGTAATTTCTAATTTGAAAGCCAAGATCTAAAACTCAAAACTCATCTAAACTGATCTTTTTCCTCACGTTTTTGTCACTTTTTTTGGACATTGTTTCCATTGCGTTTGACAAGTCAGCAAAAAATGTTTTAGTCCTCCAAATGACGATATATATACACGAGATAGAACAACTTTGCTATACGGAACAAGAGATCTTTGTGTAAACTGGACTAATTTAATGTGTAGAGACCTGAGGGCTGTACTACGAAGCTGGTTGAACAAGTCCTGGATTAGTTCCTCTGACCCGGGTCGACAACCCAGACATGGAGCTTTTGGATCAGTGGTTCTACAAAGCGCGTTATCAGTCGGTTTAGTTAATAGTTAACCCTGGGTTTCTCTGAGGATCTGTGAGGCGTTCACGTGAAGCAGGAGGAGTCGGCGCCAAGCAGCCAATCTACTGACGTGACGTTCATGACCGAGCGGCTCTTTTGAACAGCTCTTGAAGGTGAAACGGTTCGAGCTAAGTGCGCTAAAAATTTATTTGTCAGACAGTTGCAGCCTCTTTTTATTTGATTTGATTCACAAGCATGTTTTTCAAAGCGTTAATATCAGTCGTCATTTTAGATGATTTAAATCAAGAAAGGGAACGAGAAATCAGAATTCAGCCTTTTTCATGTCGTCATCTACAATCTGCGTCAACCACGTGTGTACAAAAGTTACAAGACGTTCCACTTGCTTCACCCTAATCTGTCAAGAATAAATAAAAGGTATATAACAAAGAAAGAACAACAAATAAATGTATATAACAAAGAAAGAATAACAAATAAATGTATATAACAAACAAGCAAAAATCTGGAGTCTTTCTGCAGCAAAACTGGTAGTAAAAGTATTGCTGATGGGACATACCCTCTCCCAGTTGGGTCTGAAGGATGATCCTAAGAGGCAAGACCCGGAAGATCTTGGCTAGCTCTTTCCCGGAAGGCCTGGGGGCGACTAAGATCTACCATCAACATTATTTACAAGACAAAACTAAATAATAATGATTCAAAATAGATAACTAAAGGAAGAGGGGCTTAGGGAGGCGGGTGGTTGGGTGCGGATGGGGGGCGTGTCTGCCGCTCGCTGGAAGGTGACCCATGTGGGAGGTGATGGATGGACAGCACTGTATTGTAAGTGCATGATACTCGCTACTTTATAAAATCCATGCACACTTTGATATAGACTGTTCAATAGGGGTGTTGAAAAATATCGATCCGCCGATATATCGTGATATTACGTCACGCGATAATCAATCCAAAAAGCGCCCGTATCGATATTTAAACATCTATTTTTGTGGAAATATTCATTGCAGCGTCTCTCTTTGGTCCTGCACTTTTACTTCCGCCGCTAGATGGCAGCGCACCGCGCAGCTCGCTTGAGTAACACTAGAATCTAGAAACACAGGAAACGTTTTACCATGAAAAAGAAAGAGCTATGAAATGCTCTGGGGCTCTTTTAAAACTCTACATTTGGCCTCACTTTGGCTTTTACAGCAAAGACAGAGACCTGGATTATTACGAGAGCCACCGGCTGTGTGCATGATGTTGCCGAGTGTGTCGCCGCTGCGTTCGGAGAGGATTTATCTTCGTAGCATTTTTCACGTAATAAAACGAAACCCAGGTAAAACTAAATACAGCATTCTCATGATAAACTTGTGTCGCGCCACTGCGGTACTTAGTACAGTACTGTAGTAGTTTCCCCTCGGCTTCGTTTGTGTGCTACTGCTAACACAAAAATATTTCGAAGAGATGAGCGCTATAGTCACGGTGATGCCCGTGTTGTCATGATGTCCCTGATCTATGAGTGACACCCGTTGTGGAGTAGATAAGGTTTTAAATGCCCCGTCTGAGTTATTAGTTATTACTGATTGCTAAGCCTTTTCCTACAAAGCCACTAAAGAATGGAATGGGCTCCCAGACAATCTAAAGACCAATGCAGATTTCCACAGTTTTTCACGGGGCAGTTAAAGACTGGCTTTTAGATCAACAGTCCTGCTCGCACTAAAAGTACCAGATGGGTACTTGGCCATCAGGTGTTACCCTCGCGGGTATCGTCTGATGGCCACCACACTATTACTGTTAAAAACCATTGCATCTATGTGCTAATTATGTATAGCTACAAAATAATTATGAAAACTGTTGCACTTTGTCATTCTGCACTTTATAAATGCAACTGGCACTTTTTATCGCCACTTTTTATCTGCACTTTTTACTGTATATTGCACAAATGTATATTGTCTATGTTTTGTATTTTAATTAACTCTGTTATGTATTTTAATTGTATTTTTGATCGTCATATAATTAGATTAACATGAAAAATGCGTTTAGTTCTGTTATTTAAACTGCGATATATGATACTGATTACATGCAAAGTGAGATATGTATAGCTTTTATTTGTTATAATTTTGATGATTATAGTTCATCTTGTAAAAGCCCAGAATCAATCTCATAAAATTAGAATATTTTGAAAATGGACTGTAAGCCATAATCATCAAAATTATAACAAGGCTTGACATATGTCACTTTGCATGTAATGAGTCTATCATATATTAGTTTCACATTTTAAGTTCAATTACAGAATTAAATGAACTTTTTCATTATATTCTAATTATATGACGAGCACAGATAGATGGATAGATAAAATGTATTTGACACACATCTAATGAAAGCGTACTAGTTTACTGAATAGTTGTTTCCAAAGTAGTAAAAAATAATCGCAATAATCGTCTAATGCTTCAATATCGGGATACGTAACGTATCGCCTGAGACTAGGCGATACACACCTACTATTCAAGGAGCTTCCTCCTCTTCACTCTCTGCTCCTCACTCCCTCCGTACACCGCAGAGTTTGGGCGACAAAGCGGAGGATTCTCTCCTCTGATTGGTCAAAGAGCTGTCTTCTTATCTAAGCTGGGAGCTAAACCTAGTCCAGAGCAGGTTATGTGCTAAGATGATCTACCCTGCCAGATAGTTATCTTTGTAGTACAGCAAAGTTAACCCTGAACTGAGCTAACCCTCTAATCCAGCTCCGTCGTATACTCTGTCCTCTAACATTTCGTAGTATGACATTGCAACAGCACACTGATTCACTCAATGCATATTCTTTCCTTTCTTTTTCTCCGTCTGTCTGACACCACTCTCCCCCCGGCTAAATGCTTTCCAGTGTCACGGATGTCATCCTCGTACAGTTTACAACCACTCAGCTTTTGGAACACACTTCTGGCCGCACTCTTGCGTTGTCCTGGATCGCTAAAGACGATACTAAATTACCAGGTACGATTGGACCTGTCCCGAACTATTTTTTTTCCCCACGTGTAAGTTCTCGAAACGAACTGCTTCCACATGGCTCTGCAGATGCCGAACAGGCCGCTTCAGCTGTGGAAGCCAGGCGAACTGTAATATGACCCTGTAGCAAGCATCGAAAAAGGGAACGGTTGCCAAGTGCTCTCGCCTCTATTGACTTTGAGGTTTATTTGTTGTCATTGCAAATATGGGCCATGTGTTTTTGTTACTCCGGATCGGGGCGGCTTATCTCGACTGGCACGCTTCAAAAGCAACAAGTAATGTGGCTCCGAGGCAGGAAATTGAACCCGCGAGTAATATCGGAGAGCCTTGTAAACAGATGAAATAGCACTGTGAGGGATGAAAGAGGATTTGTCATGACTGCTGTGGTCGTTGGCACACATTCAAAGGCAGCAACGCGGCTTGTAATAAAAGCATTTTGCGGTTTGACCCTGTTATATGTAGTATCTTAAAAACTATCCAACTAGACTTACTTTTTTTTGGTACAGATGCGGTTTCTATTTCCATGGAATGCAACCGTTTCATTCTTGTGCGATCTACACCAAAAGGATGAACCTGGGATGGACTGAAGGCACAGGCACCAAGGAAGAGCCGGCACTGGACTCCCCAATGAGCTGCCCTTCTCCATAACTTCAATGTAGAACTGGTCCTTGATAAAGACAGGAATGCTTATCGTATTCTTAAAAGTTCACAATAAAATATTTCATCACAATCTCTTCAACATGAGCTCAGTTTTCAACACTTCTTTGTACTGCACGTAGTGATTTTACATCCGTAACTGCGTTTCCATGGCTGGATTTGAATGCCCATCTTGAAGTTTCGCAGTTGTAACAAGTGATGGAAACGCTGACTGTCGCAACCAAAAGCCTTAATTCAAATCATTTTTGTGGCGTTTTATTATTTTTGCGAATAAGGGTTAATGTGCATTTCAAAATATGGAAACAGATTTGTCATGTAGAGTTTGACGTCGTAGCGGATGAAGTTGCAACAGAACATAGTTGGCGGAGCCGACCTGTGGACAGGGGACAGGAGTGGACAGAAGTGAAGAGGAAAAGTAATCCATCAGTCGCAGGTCGTCTCTAGTCCAAAAAATATTTCCCAAATGTGCAGGAGCTCAAACATCGCTGCACTGTCTTTGGCGCAGCGTTTATGCTAACAGCAGAGCATTGCAACCATGGATCAAGTTAGCGACTAAAAACCTTTTCATTACAAAACACACTCGGGGATAGTTTTTGTTTGTCCAGCATTTACAGTGAGGCGGACTCAACAGACTTAACAGACTTCAGTAGTTAAGATATTTTTTGTTTATTTGGTCAGGACAGTGCATGTTAATGAACATACATGGGTCGCGTGCATGTAAACACGCCATGCCTAACTGTAGCCTTGGGCTAATTTCCATCCGTTGTCCCACACTCACACTCTCATTCATTCTGCCCTATTGTACATGTTTTTAATGGTAGGGGAAACCGGATGGAACCTACACGGGGAGAACATGCAAACTCCACACAGAAAGGCCCCGTCCAGGTGGGAATCAAAGCTGTGTGTTACGATGTGGGGGTGTGTGGTGGAAAAAAGGGAAGACCCAAGGATGCAGACAACCCAAAAATGGCGAGGTAGAATGAAAATCAAATTTAATGGATCTAGTCCAAGAGCAGGCAAAATACGAAAATCCACGGCAAACTACAGGCCGGCAGGAACAGAGTGAAGGTAAACAGTACTTACAGAGAACGTACAGGCTGGACACCACCAAACATGCAACACAACATTCAATGTCTCGACAAAGACAACGGGGAACACCAGGGTATAAATACACAAGGGAAACGGGGAACAGGTGGAACACATTAGGGCGGGGCAGGTAATCAAACAGGAGGAAGGCAAAGCAAAATCACATACACACAGACCAGAAATGTCAAAATAAACACACAAGACAGAAACACAGAACCAAAACAGGGGAAACAAAACAAACCCTAATCAAAACTAAATAATCTAACCCAAACCATGACACTGTGACCTTCTAGCTGAGAGGCAAAAGCGCTAACCGCTGCCAGTTTTGCTTAGCTTTAGCATGTAGGTCGCCTAAATGAACATGTATTCATGGCATTACAAGTAAAAACGAATTCCGACAAGGTAAATTAATGTGGCCAAAAACAAAACAAGAACAGAAAACGCTCGGACCTCGAGTGAAATAAAAAACGCATAGTATGCCCTCTGCTGGGTAAATGCTGCAATTGCACCAGTCAGCCGACTGCTGTACCCAGGTAACCACCGCCCTTCATTCGCAAAAACTCTTTGATGGTTATGCACATTTATTATGCAAATTTTACACTGATGCACATTTTGTCTGATGAACAGTGCTTCATGAATAAACATACTCACTGACTTACTGACTTTCTTACTATGCCGAGAGATTCTCATGGCAAACAATCATGCCCACCGGATATAGCTGTGGTAGGCATGGATAGTGAAATAGTAAGGCCTGGATCCAAATCAAATCCCGAGTCCTCCAATAATAATATCAAAATCCAGCATTCCCTCATGAAGTTCTATTGTTCAGGAAGAGCTGACTATTGAAAACTATCAATCCACCCATCCACAGTCGGTCAGTTTCATCCAGTGGCGTGCTGGGATCTCATTTCGGACCGGGAATTTAGAGAAGACCGGCCCACTTTCCTGTGGGTTTATAGCTCAGTGGTAGCGCGCTAGTCTCTGGTGCAGGAGGTCCCTGGTTCAAGTATGGCTTTGATGCATTTCTAACGCTTTCTCTTTTTACATGGGCCGCTGCACACACAGTCTGAGCCTGATACAACTCCACAGTCAGCACCAAATTATGGAGATAAAAATATTTATTTGTCCACTTTTCTTCTTCACTGCCTCTTTCTCTCTTTACTCGTGCATCCACAGTCAGTTTTGCAAGGCTGGGACGAACCACAGAGATCACAGATTCCTGTTTGTGACGGTATTCGTTCACTCTTGTGTCCAGTTCAAAGACCTGTCGCTGTCGGCTGTTCCCCTCATCTCTCACCATGCATTGTGAAATACAGTTGCAGTATTTCTCACACCGCCGTCTCCTCTTATCTAAACTCCATAAAATGATGTTTCGCCGTACCAAACTGCGCTCAACTCTTTGTAAACACTTTTTCGCAGTCCCGGAGTTGTGTTTGTCTTGTCAGAAGCAGAATCCTCCCTCGCCTCGCCGCTCGCTGTTAATGATCGACCACACAGCCCGCATTGCCATGGCAATGGAAGCACACCAAAACCAAAGTCGCTGGATAAAACGATGGGCTTTCACTGTCAACGCCGCGAACTGAGGAGAAAGAGATCATAGTGGTTAACGGGTCAAAGTGACGGAAAAATCTCAAGAGTGTGGGTTCCACTGATCCGTTTGGTCACCATCCTGGACCTGTTTTTAGTTCTGGCCGAGTTAGTCCTGGTGCAGGCACGTTTTTGAACTGGTTTAGTCTTGTTTGACCTTTGTACATGAGCTTGATTAAGATAAGGTCCTGTCCTATTTCATGCTGGGCTTAGTCCTGGTTTAGGCTTATTTTAGACCTGTTTAGTCCAGTAGTAAAGCTGGATCTGGTTTAGACGAGTTTCAGACCTGATTTAGTCCCTTTGATCCTGATTTAGTCCTGTGTTGGAGCACATTGGACCTAAGTGGGTAGGTATAACGCAAAATTAACTTGTTGAAGGTTTTCACCGTGTTACAATGTAGTTCTCTCATTAATGAACCTCTTACCCCTTAACCGAGTACATTTCCTCCAGTTCGGCTTTCCCCAAATCTAAAAGCTTCTTGACTGGAGCTTACAGCCTATAGGCCAGTGAAACGACTCATTTGAAAGCTAAGACCTAGAAAACTGATCTAAGATTTTTACCTTGTCTTTACTTTTTCGTTGTATTTTCGTCACTTTTTTGTCGCCTGTTTTGCTGATTCTTTGTTGTCTTTTCATCCTCATTTTAGTCTAATTTTTGTCGCTTTTTTCAAGAAGCTTTTAGACTTGAGTCAAGTCGAACCCAGGGTGAGTCAGACCCAGCTAGACTCACCCGAATTCATATTTGCCATGACACTCCTCTCTGCTTTGCACATCATGAGAAACAGAAGCGCTGTTTCTCATGATGCCCCCCCCCCCCCCC
This sequence comes from Neogobius melanostomus, assembly GCA_007210695.1. NCBI lineage: Eukaryota > Metazoa > Chordata > Actinopteri > Gobiiformes > Gobiidae > Neogobius > Neogobius melanostomus. Next base: position 2,561,282 of record VHKM01000278.1, on the reverse strand, counting down.
CCCCCCCACACACACACACACACTCACACACACACACTCACACACACACACACATTTCCTCATTGTGAACAGATTATGAAATGCCTGCTTCTTCCCGGGAGAGAGAGGGAATCCCAGGGAACACATTTAGAAACAGAGGCATCAGTGGAGCAGCGGGGCGCCTCCTCCCACGCAGCCAGCAGGGGGTGCCACGCTCAGCTGTCGGCAAACGACTTCACCAGCTTTTTATGGCCCACTGGAGGAAACACAGAGACGGTTAAATCAACATAGGAGGAACATTTTAGACCACAGGAGCTCCCATTGTGTTTCCACCGAACGATTTGGGAACAGTAAGGGGTGATAGGCTTTTAACTGATGTAAAATTAGATTACGTATCTATGAAACTACAGAGGAAATAGCAACAGTTGTTGTGGCAACTGGTGTCCATTTGGTGATTGTATGTAAAAAAAAAAACTAAAAAAAACCGAGGGACCAAAATACTGTTAATTTTGTTGCACTAATAACACAAGCAGAAGTCGGTGCAATAGCCTATTAAAACACCCGATTGTGAGGAATTGGTCATGCATGAGTTTCTAGGTGAGCGCGTCTTTTGGCAGAGCATTACAAAGCATTAAATGAATAGTGCCAATATCAAAGTGTTAAATTCCAATAAAGGCGTTAATACAAATCTGACCAATCATGCTGATATGCAAATGTGGCCTTTCTCATCCAAGGACAAAAATAAATTGCCTCCAGGCCTGGGGCCACATGGAATCTCAGACCTCCATTTCTGTTCACGGAAGGGTTTTGTTTCTTAACAAACATTGCTTCTCCAATCCCTTTTCAAACTAGGGCTGGGCGATATGGACCAAAAGTCATATCTCGATATATTTAGGTTGAATATCGATATACGATATATATCCCGATATTTTTTCCACAAAGTGAGAGCTGTGAAATGAAATGTTAAGTCAAAGTCAAAGCCAAATATGAGTAGTTTTATTGAAAACTCACTATAAAATGTAAACATAAACACTGTATAACAAAGCTCTGTTAGGTACACATTTAAATAAAAAAATAAAAAAACTTCAATAAAAATAGCCAATAAAATAAAACAGGTCAATCTTTTTCTGAGGGCAGCATTTATATATGAAGAGATAACAAAATAAAGTGTTCAGTTTGAGATCAACTTTTTTGAACATCAGCTTGCGATTACCTGTTTCATCTGAATATGAACGATATCGATATTAAATTATATCGATATATCTTAAATATCGATATATCGCCCAGCCCTATTTCAAACCATATTTTTTCTTTAGCTAAAATGTTAACCTCACTTTGATCAAAGTCATCGACTCCAGAACAGTCGACTCATGTATGACTGAGAGCCTAGACAGACATTGCTCAATTATTTATACTGTACAAGTTAATCAATAACACCAACATGTTGGTCTAAAACATATTCAATTGCCGTGTTGGCTGAAATTGACCATTTTTTTTGCTCAGAAGTTTCCCGTTTTGTCAAATTCTCTGGCATTACAAAGCATTCAGTTTGACTTGCTTTTGCCTGAAAGCGCTATATAAAAATCGATGTGTTAATTTGATTAAAGTATACAAACCCTGGGTCCTGCAGTGGGGTATTATGCAAAATCGACTTTTTTTTACTATATTACAATGTTGATCTCTCAGCAAAAACATACCTGTGTTTCGATCAGCTTTGAGTCTCTTGGTGCCATGAACGGAAGTGAAACTAGGCCAATGCTAAACATTTTGTTTTTGTTGTTTTTGATCAACATTGCATTTTCTGCACAAGCACAATTCATCTACTCTTTGATTTAATATAGTAATGTGTGTGAGATATTTACTTTAAGATTTATGCTGTTGTCCATTCTCTGTTTTCTCATTTCCAAACCGAATCAGCCAGACATATTTCCAATACAACGCATCTCTGAAATCCAACATTATGAAAAGCGTAATTCATTCCAACCCCATAGCTTTCCCCTCCCTCCATTTCCCCTGTCATTTTACCCCTGGAAAGCACACTCGCGCCACTGTCCCCTCTCCTCTCCTCCCATTGGCTGCCTCCCGTCTCTCCGTTGCTCCGCTCGAGGAACCTGCTACTGTTTCCCTCCGCCCTCCCCCTTTCGCTTCAGTCCGTCAGATTGCCACACGCGCTCACAGCCTCACGGCAGAGAGCGACAGGGGCGGCGGATACTTCACCCAACCCAGCGTCGCAGCTCCGAACCCGGGGGACTCCTTCCTCTTTTACGCCGATCTTCGCCCTGGAAGACATGTCCACGTGAATTTTACGCACGACAAGAAGAAGAAGAAGAAGAAGAAGAAGTGGGAAAGGCGACACTGACAGCTTTTGGGATTTGTTAAAAGGAAGAACATTTTCTCAAAAACACGAAAGCACGTGGAGAGGGAGCGACGCGTAAGAATATTGGTAAGCACCCACGGTGTTGCTTTACGCAGGGCTTTTGGCGCAAGGTCGTATGGTTAATTTGGCACAGTTGGAGAAAGTTTACGCGTGGAGAGGTGAACGTGCAGGTGCGACGCATCGGTTTGACACCGCGTTCAGTTGTTGTTGGAGCAAGTGAAGGCAAGAGTTGGCGCCAAACTTTTCTTCTTTCGGCGTTGTTATGAATTACGCAGCTGGAATATGGAACTTTTTATATACTGCCTTGGTCTTTTTTGTTTTATTCCGCGTTATTCCAAGTTTAGTCCCAGTATAAACCTGGTCGTTCTGATCTTATGGCTTTGATTTTCCTCATGTTATCTCGGTTTAGTCCTGCGGTAGCTCCTGGTTTAGTCTTGATTCACCTGTTGTTTAGTCTGGACCAGGGGTTCCCAAACGCCTCATGCTGCGGCCCCCTAAAAAGGGGTGCTAAACATTACAACTCATTTTGATAGTATGTTTCGTCAGGCATGACTTCACTCTCAATCACAAATCAAATACTATGTTAGAAATGTCTGAAATATTGTCTTGAAGTATAAGTGTGGTACGGGTTGTGTGATGTGGTGGGACATGGCATGGAGTTCTTCTTCTTCTCCTCTTCTCTCCTCCTCCTCCTCCATGCTTTTTTTGGGCTGCATTTTCATCCTCATTTTTTCATCTGTTTTTTGTCGCTATTTCGACGCATTTTTCAAGAAGTTTTTAGATTTGGGTAAAGTCAAGCTGGTCGGTGGGCGGTGAGAAGTTAAAAGGTGCTTGAACGAGAATGTGAATACACTTCTTATAAAAAGAACCAGCATGTTTTTGTCTTTATTTTTGTATCATTTCAAGAGTTTTATTTGTCATTTTAAAGGTGCATTATGCAACTTTTTATGCAGAAAAAACTTGATATTTGTTCTTTAATTGACCTTTTAGTGAAAGGCTAAATGGGTGGTTAGCATGGCACTTTTACTTTCAATCATGATGGCCTCTACAACGCTCCTGAATCAATTGTTCAATAGGTTTTCTGGTGAGAGGGTCCGTCAGAAGTGAAGTGAAGAGTGAAACTCTTAAACACTGGTTCCCAAAGCGGGACACTGAAGTGGGGGTCGTGAGATGATTTTGAGACAATAATGTTAACATTTCTGACATTGAATTTGATGTATTTTTGATTGAAAACAGCATATTTTAAAGAAATTAGGCCAAATATCAAAATACAGTTTCCAAACTAACATTGTTAAACTGATTTTAAATGTTTTGTGCCTTAAATTATTATAAATGCTAATTTAATGCTGGGTCACTAACAGGTCAAATACTAGGGCTGAACGATATGGACAAAATTTCATATCTCGATATTCATGCCAGATAACTCGATATCGATACGATATTACTATGGGTTAGGTGAAAACTAAACATTTTTCAGAAAAATAAAATCATAATACAAAAGAGTGCAGTTTTATTGATGAAAATCTATATCGTTTATATCTTGCTTTTTCAATTTTAATATTTTGAATGTTCATATCTTGATATAAATACGACGATAATATATTCTTTTGCATATTGATATCGAATGTCATATCTCGAATCGATACAAACGATATATTTTTCTTTCAATACCATCATAAAAAGTTTTTTTTTTCACATAAATGCACCTTTAACCCCTTAACCCCCGCCTTCAGTTTCACCCAAATCTAAAAGCTTCTCGACTGGAGTTTACAGCCTGTACGCCAGTGTCACGCCTCATTTGAAAGCTAAGGTTTACCAAATGTATCTAAGATTTTTCCTCGCGTTGTCGTCACTTTTTCGTCATACTTTTTTGTCATGTTTTTAAAGATTTTGTCGCTTTTTTGTGGGGGGCTTTTTAATCATTTTTTGTTGTCTGTGTTGCATTGTTGCTGCTTTTTTGTTGATTTTGTTGTTTTTTCATCACTTTTTGTTTGTTTGTAACCGCTTTGTTGCTTTTTCATCGTCGCATTGAAACCGTGGTGAAAGTGGTTCTCAGCTGGTACGACGTAGGACTCAGCGCCACCACATGGACGACAAGCCGCGACCTAAACGCCTCTCTATTCTATTCAAGCCATAAAACACTATCTCAATTGAATCTGTTAAACATCAAGTGAAATGCTATGCTTCCAGACAAGTTGTTGTTTGATTTAAGCCTCGAACAAGCCTAAAAACCTGAAATCGTGCTCAAAACAACTCAGCCTGGTAACGTTAGCACAGTAGAGTCATGGTTTTGAACTTATTTCCCTCCCCGTAGATACATATTGAAAGAAAAGCTTTTTTGGATGAGTAAATATTTCATGCTGGTTTAAGCCTCTTGCATACTTCCCTAAACGGCCGCAGGCTGCTGCACGGAGTAATGAAGGACGTGTGCCTGGCGGGTTGGAGAGAGGTGCAAACAGCCAGTGAAATTCCCCAGTCGCACTCTTCAAACAGTCCTCTTCAAACTCTCGTGGGAGAAATGTCTGCACTTCGCCCTGACATGCTTTCTCTGTATGTGTGTGTGTGGAAAATGATTAACAGGACAAACTTACTACTACACCTCCCGTTAGTTAAAGTTCCGGATTACCGTGGTTGTTCCAATTGCGAATGAAATGAGTTTGATCCTTCAGTATATTTGGGAATTAAAAGATTGACAATGAACAAGCAGCATGTGCCCAAGGTTCTGGAATTTGGCACTGGGCTGTGGAGGCTTTTCCTCCAGTTCCCCACCTCGAACACGCTGTGCCTCGCTCATGGAAGTCGGTCTGTTTTCGTGGATGTTTCTTTTATAAAAGTGAAAATGAAAATTCACAAATGTGTGTTCACTTCACCTCTATCATTCCGCTATGAAAACGAACACTTTACTTTTCTTGTTCTCTACCCGTCTTCAAAGGACTCGGATGAAAGTTATTTCTCGCAAGGACAGAAGCAGCTTTGATCAAAGAAGGACAAATTTGTGTCCGTAAAAGTTTAATTTTACCTTTTTGTTTCCGGTTCAAAAGTTTGGAGTCTGTAGGAGCTCCTAAAGTGGAGATGTGGTTGCAAGAGTTGCGCATGTGTATGTAGAGTTCTCTGGTCTTTAGCTATGGCTGTCTTGCAGAAAGGTAATGACCATTACAGTGTCATCTCGGTCACAGCCTTTCGTGCTACTTCTGTGGCTTTTTTCAACTGTATATCTTTTTTTTTTTTTTAAGTAGGATGCTTCTCTGGGACACTTTTTTAACAAATGTAATGGAGACACTGCAGATGTGGCACTGTTTGTTCAGTGTGAATGTTCTGTCACGTACGATTTGTATGTACTGTGTGTGTGTGTGTGTGTGCACAGTAGCCCAAGACAAATTCCCAATGTTTGTCAATGAATAAGCGTGGGAAACTGGCTGGTTCACTGCAATGTCGTAGTTTCTTTATGTAATGATTGTAAAGGGTGAGTTTGGTCTATATTACTCTGACATTTAAACTAAGATGTTAAGGGACACCTCCTGGAACTGCCACCTTAACGTGGTGGAGGGGTTTGAGCACCCGAATGATCCTGGAGCTCTGTTGTCGGGGGCTTGTGCCCTTGGTAGGGTCTCCCATGGCAAACAGGTCCTAGGTGACGGGTCAGACAAAGAGCGGTTCAGAAGCCCCTTATGAGAGACCAACAGGCCCAGTTAGAACCATGAGGCCGTCCTTCTGTGGACCCACCACCTGCAGGAGGAGCCATAGGGGCTGGTGCAATGTGATTTGGGCAACTCCAACAGCTGTCCCCATGACCCGGCAACGGACAAGTGGAAGAAAATGGATGGATGGATGTTAAGGGAGAAAACTTGTTAAAACTTCAACATTAACATTAAATGGGAGTGATTTGTATCTCTTGCCCCATAGGCACGTTCAAAGTACTGTTAACTGAATCTTGATTTTAAAACGCAAATGAATAATCTAATATTACATTAAATAGACAGAACATTACATTAATTAGACAGAAACATAAAAATATCCTCCCGAATGTCGCGCAGCACTACTGCCTGCTCATATCCATAAAAAAAACAAAATCCAAACTGAACTTGTGCTTGCGTTTACCGTCAGATTGCGGAATACCTCCCTCTCATCGCCTATGGCTTGAGGGCTGTGGTGTCGCGCTGTTGCATCGCTGACATACTTGACAAAACATTACATTTCTTCTTTTTTGTACCACAAAACAAAAAAAAGTAGAAGATTGCAGCTATAATTCAACTCACTGTGGCCAACCTAAACTTGGTAATCATTGCCACGTGTTGGGGGGATACACATGCCTTCGTTTTTGTTTAGTTTTTCAATCACCAAATGGTAAGGTTTGAAATTATGCAGCATGGACCCTTATTTTCATTCACAAATTGAGTTGATCCTAAGTATGGGGCTCATTCTGCTCTCCGATTGGACAACTGTCTTAAGAACCAACACTAAAAATGTAAACATAAACCACTTTTGGCGTGTCGCTGACAGTTTTGAACATCCACTCGTGTCTCAATACAATACATATCGCGATATGTAAGCACCAAGTATGAAGATGTGTCATCATAAAGAACTGCAATACTTAATTCCTGACAAACAGTTTCAATAACAAGGTACAAGTTGAGTTTCCAAAAGTTCTAAATCAAACATGAATCAGTCTGACATTGAGTGCGAATGACGAGGCATTTCAAAAGCCTGGCTCTTTTGTTTAAACCAATCAGCACATATAACGGAGTTGAGTATCAAAGTATTGCGATACATTTCTTCCGATACGATACGCATGTTACGACAAAGACGTATCGCAAGACAATATTTTTGTCCCAGCCCATGTGGTTATCATATTGAAACTTGCTGTCCAGCGCGTAATTTCAAAATATCAATTTCTTTGCCAGAGCTCGGCGGTATTTTCCATAGGCTTTTGTAGAAACCTCGCCGGACAAAATCACTTCCTTGAGGGGGAAAAAGGCGTAAGCGTCTCGTGAAGAGTTCCTTTTTGAAAACTTTCACAGGAGTAGTTAGTTTTCGAGCTTTGCATCATGCTACGACGGTGTTACTCGTCCAGAATATACTTAACCAGGAACTTGTGACGCGATTTGTTTGTTGTGATGGGACGCGAGGGGAGGACGGGATTCGGGACCATGCGCTTGTAGAACCGGGATGAAAATGCCAAGGGGAAAGTACCAACAAAAAGTATAAGATAGTTTCTGTTGTGTTTGAAATGATCACCAAACGACTGCTGAAAAGCGTAGTGACCTCCTTTTCAAGCGCACGGTTCTTTACTGCTATTGGGAAATTCGTGTTTTCGCATTATCTGACCTATCCACCGAAGCAGCAACGGTTCCCTTATTGTGAAATGATCAAGTCGGCCTCCAAAAGACTTTCACCCTCCCTTTCTCGCTCTCCGGTTGCTCTGCGCAGGAGTTGAAAGCGTCTGGCAGGTGGTTGTTTCCACGTAGCCATAGTGCCTCCTCTCCAAAACAGACCTTGTGGGAAAGAAGTCTGCTCCTTTCGGGCCAGAGCGGTAAACACAGACTTCCACAGAGACGGGGAAATGGTACAAAGGAGGACTTTTACAATGCGTTTTTAATGGCGCACAGTGGTCCGCCAGGTCCAATCCGAAGGCTTTGAAGCTTGTAATCTGCAAAAATGTGTGGTATGGCTACTTACTGTACCTACTGCTGCTCAGGCCTTAGCAGAGGAGAGGGTCAGAGAGAGGCTGGGAGAGGGTGTGGCGCGAACACACGAGAACTGTTTGATGTCTTCGGTCGGCAAACAAACATGTTTCAGATTTCCAGCTGCATTTCAGTCAGATGGAGGAGATGTGGAACGTATGTGGCTCCAATTTTCAAGAGGACAGTGATTCTCAAACCGGGGTGGCTCTTCAGGTAGTTCTCGGGGTCATCTGCTTGATGAATAAAGTATTTATCTAATGTTTAGTGTTATCTTTGGTTTTGGTTAGTCATTACGTACTTTTGTAAAGTAATAAACTGACTCGGACTTGACAAATTGTTAATGACTTGTCAGGACGGCCTGCTAGAGCCATTTTTGAAACGCTTCCTTTAGAGAAAAGACATTGCTCCATCACATCCTACTGTTCGCCATTCTGAAGCTGGGCCTAATGCAAACATATGATAAACGATCAATTAATCAATGTGTTGCTCTCGCTCACCTCCGTGTCTCGCCCCTCCTACAGCTGTATTGTGCTGTGTGTAGCACTAAGACCCCACAACTCACGACAAATATCAAACATGTCAGAAAACCTTGCGATCATGCGATGTTCAGTCGTATGTTTGTTGTGAGCAGTCATGCGTCTCGTAGCAAACTGCACACTGCACGTCAAAAACGCACAATGGAGCTGAAAGATCGCACGACAATGCTGAAGTCATGCAGTCGATCAGAAATTTGTACCAAAATCGCTGTGAAGTCTGCACAGTGTAAGCCCAGTTTAAGAGTCTCTTTCCACGAGCTGTGATGACTCTAAACAATGCACTTTCATTTTTGTGGGGACTTTTTATCATACTGCGTTTCATCCTTAAGTACTTTATGTGGCATTTGTTTGTTTTATGTCATGTAATGTCCTTTAAATGTTGACACTGCTCTTTGAGCTCCTTGTGGTGTTTATACTTCAAATGTAATAAACTGATGAGTTAGTTTTGTGTGCCTAGTTACACAGTGACACGTTAGTTTGAGTCATCTCCTCTCAGCCTGGTGAGACCAGAATGATTCCCCTCTATATTTTTTTTATACAGAGGGGGATCAGTCTGGAACCCCCGCCCCCGTTAATGGCATCAGGAAAAATCAAAACGATCAATTAGTTTATTTGCATCACGTGTTGTTCACGAGCAGCATCACTGATGGAACACGGAAGTTCCCTCATTAACAAACTACGAACGCCGCACGAGAGAGAGAGTTTCTCCAATCGGCGGTAAATGACCAAAACACAACGACAGTACGTGAGTTCCGTGATTCATAATCCTGCGCAAATTTTAACGCAAAAGCGCTAAAAACACTGCATCAACCGCAGACGCCTGCCCTTCGCTGATTGGTTTACTCCGCTTCCTGTTTGCTTGCGTATGTACCGCTGTGGGAAATGGAATTGACGCTGCTCGTCACCAGACTCAATCGCTGCTACAGTGGTGAGTCTGCTTCCAGGCTAGCATTCCCCTTCTCCCAGTGCGGCCGCGGCCCCGGAGCAGGCTCATGGGCCTGGGCAACAGAGAAGAGAAGCCTCTGTTCAGCTTTACAGCATCGGACATCGTGCTTCATTTTACTTTACGTGGTCAAGGTGCACCCTAGATCAAGGATATGTGGTGAAACTATCAGCGTTTTCATCTGCATAACTGTGAAGAACTTTGCTCATTTCTTCAGTGAAGCTCCGTCAGCTGCAAACCGTCGTACCAAACGCCCCTGGTTGTCAACTGCGAGATTAAATTCAAAACCCCACTGCCATCCTTGACCATCACTTTGAACACTATACCACAGTGAGATTAGTGTCCTCCATTATACAGTGAAGGAGAATCCCGTGCACATGCAAAAGTGTGCGCTGTACTGTATGTGACCACATCTCACCTTCCGTCCCCAGGGGGTTTGGCAGGTGCGAATTGAACAGGTGTATCCGTGCACATTTGAAGTCGAGAAGTGGCCCTTCACAAATCTCTCAGCGACCTGTCACGCTGTTTCATTCACCTGGCTTCGACGATTGTGGAAGGGCAAAAGGAGGAAAAAAGAATGTTGAGGAAGAGACTCTCAAAATGAAGGTGACAAGACATGAGGGTAAAAAAGGTTATTCGAGCATGTCCATGGCTAAACTAAGATCAGGTCTGGACAAAACGATATTTCTGCGTGTAATGGCCACTTCAGAAGAGTCTTTTACCGTTTTGCAATTTCTGTAGAGACAACCACGCCACGTCCCTAATTAAATTATCCCTCTGACCAAAATGGCTGTGAGGAGGATTTAGAGATGCTTTCACTTCCCATTAGTGTTTCTGACGAGATGCACCCAAATCTACGTCCAAAACATTGCCACGTCCAGACTGGTCATTATTTATGTGATAAATCACAAAGACAGCCATCAAGCAAAAGTAAAAAATATGAAACTCTTTAACTTTAGTCGACATTTGCCTTCGGAGCTTATCTTGAATCACTGAAAGTTTGCCGTCTCCCACGTCCTATCTATTGACAGAACCATGACTCATCCAAAAGGCTTTGTCAGCGACACTAACGTTTAAGCTCAGCCCGCAGACTATATATAGGCAAGGCAAGTTTATTTGCAGAGCACAATTCATACACAAGGCAATTCAGAGCGCTTCACAGTTGCATAAAATAACAAGAAAACCGATCAAATCAATCAATAAAACATCAACATAAAAGTTAATCAATTACAGTAAAAGGCAAGAGGGCAGATAAAATACTTTCAGTTTTCATATGCACGGGTAAACGGAGTCTACAGTAGTCTAACGTGCTGGAGACAAATGCATGGATGAGTCTCTCAAGTCTGGTTTTGACACTATTCCTCTGATCTTAGCAATGTTTTCAGATGGTAAAAAGCTGATGATGTTATTGCTGATGATGTGGCTGTCTAAGTTCAGGTCTGAGTCCATGATTACTCCTAGATTTCTAACCTGATTTTTTTGGTTTTAGAGAGAGAGACTCAAGGTGCCTGATAACACTTTGTCTTTGTGTCTGTGGGCCAAAACAATGATCTCAGTTTGTCTGAGTTTAGTTGGAGAAAGTTGTTTTGCATCCACAAACTGATCTGTTCGATGCAGTGACAGAGAGTATCTACAGGCCCATGTTCACCTGTCGTCAGTGACATGTAGATCTGAGTGTCATCTGCGTAGTTGTGGTACGACACATTGTTGCTGTTTATTAGCTGACCCAGTGGAAGCATGTACACGTTGAATAAGAGGGGTCCCAAGATTGACCCCTGGGGGACTCCACAGGTCATGGAAATTTTGTCTGAGACACAGTTGCCAATTTCGACAAAGTACGTCCTATCCTCGAGATAGGACTTGAACCAGTTTAGCGCAGTACCAGAGATTCAGAGTATAGTGCCTAGAGATATAGACCGCTGGGACGAGTTCAGCTTGGCTCAGTCCCTCCACTCTATTAATGGCTACTCTCACCTGTAGTTCTAAGTCCATGTAGTTCTGAGTCCTAACGACCTAACTCAACCTAACGACCTAACTCAACTTGCAATACATTTTTTCCTCATGTTTATATGTCACAAGTTTCAAAGTGAGTATTTTTTTACCTCAATAACGTTTTTTGGAATGGTTTGAATGAATTGAGCTCTATTGTGCGGACGTCTCGCGACTACACACCCATCTGTTTTCTGTTGGTCCTCCACACTCACCGCTCTAGTCTCTGCACACCCCGCTGTTCCTCAAACTCTACTCTCCCGCTTGCGTTTTGTCAGCATTATAATTGCCCTTTCCGTCTTGGGGCTCACGCTGGAGATGGGAAGCTGCTCACGGTAATTAAAAGTGCTTATATCTCCAAAAGAAAAAGAAAAGGCCATTACCCCGGCGTGTCTCGGGGCATGTATGTGTTTGACAGTTCAGGCCCGGGCCAAGTGTGCTCTGGAGATTAGCCAACAGGCAGGCTCCTAATCCCACCCCCTGCGCCGCCCCCCGAGCGCCCTATAACTAAGCGACGCCCATGTTAAAATACAGGCTCTCGGGTGGAGAAAATGAAGGGGTAATTTGCTCCGCTGTGCCGTTAAAGATAAGCCGCCTTTTGCTTCGGAGAGAAGGCTACTCAGTGTTCACTGCAGCTCTAAGTAAATCACTGCAGGTCAACAGGAAAAAAATAAATACATTTAAAGATATCAAATTGAAACTTGTGCTGAACATAATGATATACTGTAGATATGAGACAAAAATGTATTGCAGGTTTTCTGTAATTTTATGGTTTGATTTTAAAGCTGCCCTAAGTGATGTCTTTTTGAATCTTTTTCGTCAGTAGGTGGAGTAGTGAGCTCTGCTCTAGGGCTGGCCGATTTTGGAAACAAATCCAATCTCGATTTTCGATTTTATTTAATTTTTTCATAATAGATTAAATACATCTTGCTGATTCATCAAATTAGATACATTGTTTATTCAAACCTCAGCGCAAACAAAAACAAAATGCTTTCATCAAGTCTCATTTAATGCACCAAAGTCTTCATTGTCTCGTCCAAACTCCCAAACTAGTTTGTGCCAAAGAAATGGCTGTAAACCTGTCCATTATAAAGTCCTATGACGATTATTGAGATTGACCAAATAGAGAATGCGATTTCGATAATTCGATTAAATTTCGATTAATTGCTCAGCTCTACTCTGCTCCACCACTACCCTCCTCCCCTCACCTAGCTCTCCCCTGTCACCCATGCTCCTTACTCCCCTCTACACTATAGACCACACGCTGTTCTGGTTGCATTCAATGAAATACGAAAATCTTAATAATCATGTGTGAAACACACATTTATCAGCATAAATAAAATATGTAGCATTTTTACTCTTTTTTTTTTTTTTTTTTTTTTTTTTTTGCCATTTAGAACATAATACTTCCATTTAGAACTAAGTTTACAGTGCAGACATTTTTTTCCCCGCAACCCTTGAACGCCTCAGCCTCTTGTGCTGCTTTGCTTTGTAACTATGAGGAGAAAGAACTGACCGCTCCTGTAGATGTTGGATTATTAAACAAACGGACATTTCATGAGGATTTGTCTGATGTTTATCAGTTCATGATCTTTTTGTAAACTTTTGTCATAATGCTAAACTGTTAGCCGCTAACTGTTGCTGCGTCTTCTGCTTCAAACATTTGTGATCTCTTGTTCACTTGTTTGTTTACATGGTGCGGGGGGCATGTGGGGGTGAGGCGTGTGTTGGGGGGGGGGTGCTGTGAGGTGAGGGCGGTGCGGCGCCGCTCTCCTTCTGTGGGACAAAGTCCGCTGCTGTTTGTGAGTGTGGCGCATCTAGTGATGCAGTATGGGAACGCAACGATGCCGGACCGGCAAAAAGGGATCACTTAGAGTAGCTTTAAAATAATTGTATGCATAGAAATGGACAAAAATGCCAATATTTTCAGCGATGAAATCTAAATAATGGAGCCAGATTTAAATAATTTATATGGTTTTATTTTGTTGACTTTTTAATTTTTTTAATTTTTTTTAACATTTTGATTTTGGAGGGGATTTTGGATCTTGTTTAGTTTTTGAATAAGCTAATCATACGTGACAAAATCTGTAAAAACATCATGGGAGACCCTACCAGGGCACAAAGCCCCCAACAACAGAGCCCCCAGGATCATTCGGGCGCTCAAACCCCTCCACCACGTTAAGGTGGCGGTTCCAGGAGGCTACAAATATCAACTTTTTTTCCAAATTAAAAAGTTGCATAATGCATCTTTTTAAAGTTCATTTTGGACGAGCAGTGGAAGCGTGGTTTAACAATAGACCAGAAGATGACACAGCCATAGTTTCCCTTGTTATTTCCTTCTCATTGCTACGACTCAAAAGAAAAAAACACCGGCCACAGCGAGTCTCACGCAGACATTATATCAGCAAAAAGAATGACTCTTTCAGCCTGATCGCAACTGCAAACAAACTCTGGAGACACAGTTTACACTCCTCTCTGCTGTCATGGGGATGGTGTCTGTTCAGATCCCTTTGTCTTTTTAAAGCTAATGATTCTTCGCCTCCTTTAAAGCTGCGGAGATCAAATGATTTTCTTGTAGTAGAATAAGCTTCTTCTTTTGGCGTCATAGATCTACATTTTCCTCACACAAATCTCACAATAATCCATCATACAAACACCAATGATTCTTTTAGGAAAACTAATTCCCTTTTTTTGCTTGCGGATGACCTCATCTGCATAACTAGAGTGTGTTGTTATTGTGAGGTGTGGAAAGAAGTGATCCAGCCCCTCTGTCTGACTGGAAAGTGAGCAAGTTACTGTATATGGCTTAGCAAATGCAGACGGCCACCATAGTGTATTTTTCAAATGAAATGAGGTTAGAGAGAACTAGATTTGGAACAGAAGTGCCGTGGGGCAGCCTCTGGAGCGCTTTCATTTCGCATTAGTGTTTTTACATAAGACGGCCCTCATCTCCCTGTCCAAAATGTTTCATGGTTTCCCAAAGACGGAAAACGGAAATGACAAATAAAAATGGTGAAAGTATGGACCCTGTTTTGTTTTGAATCTTAAAGACATACGAAGCGACATTTCACGACATAAATTGAATTAAATTTAAGATTACGTTGCATTGTGAGCATCATTTGTAAAAAAAAAAAAAACTTTAAAAAAGTGTTTACTGTGAGCGGCTTCTCCTCAGACCTGACTCGTAACTTTGCTGGGGGCGGGACGTCACCAGCTCGTTTCCATGGAGACTGTATGCCTAGGGTTGCCAACCGTCCCTTGAAATACGGAATCGTCCCGTATTTTTGAAAATAAAGATGCTTTTGTCCCGTATTTCGAAGATCCTCTCTTTCTCCTCGTCATAATATAACAGATCCATGCCCGTCACTCACTAAATCTGTGCTGGGCAAAAGTCCAGTCTTCAGAGAGAGACTGGAGAATAATCATAAGATCAGCAGCAGCTCAGTCCGCTCCCTATGCGCGCGGGTTTAATGCGTCTCAATATAACAGCGTTTATCACGAAATCAACAACTTTACAGACATAAACTAATCCATGAACGAAGTCTACTCTTCCCAAGCTTTAGCCCACTTTTATTTCATATCAATCGGCCTCATATTTTCGGTTTTACAGATTAATTTAGGAAGCATAATGAAGAGAAAAGAAGATAAAACGGTGCGGAGTGGTGCGGGGTTACGGCGTGCGGTTACAGCACGATATCGGCCTTTTCCACACAATCTTTCCTCTGATCTGATCCTCTGAATCTGCCCGGTTTGAAAGCAACAAAAAAAAGTCATGAATCCTGGTTAAAGTTGAGTCTTTAGACTGGTCTGGAGCCTGTGTCTCCTCCTCATTGCTTAGCGCGATGAGCAGCTACAGACTGAGGAGGAACAGGGGCGGAGCTGACACGGGCAGCAGAGGGACTGGGGCCCCAGGGAAACACTTACACAGGATTTTGACAGTACATACAAAATAAATACATAAATTGAATAAATAATAAAACTAGTCTAATTGCAGCTATAAAAATTAGTGTTGCTTTTTTCTCTTTTTTTTTTATGAAAGTAATCTGAATGCAGTTCTGACTTTCGTCACTGTACAAGGCTAATTTAAACAGCATATTTTTGCCTAAAATGCACCAAATTACACCAAATGTATCTGATTAATCCAAAATTTCCTGGGTAGGACTGGCTGTTGCTCTAACTTTCTGGGAGTATCTCAAACAACAGCACAAAAGAAGAGTTATTCTGTAAAATGGTTTAAAACTTATTTTTTTAAATAAATAAATTAAAGTAATATAAAACACCTTCTGTTACATGTAATCTATACACAGCCTATATCGGCCTAATGTAGCATTCTGAGTCTTCTAGATTAGAGTTCCACCACCTCCCAAAGTCCACTTTAACCACTGCTAATAAACATGCAATACCTAACCTTACAGAAAGAAAGTGCTTAACCGGTAACATTAATAATAAATAAATGATCCAACATTGTTTGGATGCATGTATGTTAAAAACCTGGTTACAGCAAATGAAAAAAATAATCTGTAGTTACAAATCACAAGCTCTATTGATTTCGTTGTCGCCCCCTCGCCCCGGTCGCCCAAAAGTGTCCCTTATTTTTCTGTTCTCAAGTTGGCAACCCTATGTATGCCAGTGTATACAAAGGGACTCACCTCTTGTGCCATACGTTGCCAAATGAATTCACTTTTATGTTTTTCAAATTCCCTGGTGTCTGGAACGCCACGTCCTTTTTCTGTAAAATCTGTAAAAAAAAAACTAAAAAAACATGGGAAACATGGGGCAACAATTCAGGGGGGTGATTGAGGGAAAAATATAAGTAGTAAAAAATTGGCAATAATAAGGAAATTTTCATGAAAACCTTTAATGCTGTCCCTGGACCAACATCATCAAAATTCGGTACCTGCTTTTAGATACTTTTATTTTTTGGATGCCAGTAGTACCTAAACGTTTCTTACTTTTCTATACTTAACACATTTCTGACGGGTTTTGGACAGACTGAATTAGTTATCCAAGATCCCTTCACATATTGTACATTTTGTAACAACTACGTCAGTAAGCTAAACCCCGAAAATGTAACCTGGCTATTCCCATAAATCCGACTATGTGGCAGAAAAACCTCCCTCGCTCTATATTATAGTTAATGCCTTTTCTATAGCTGCGTTGCCATTGTCTTATCATTGTCTCGTTGTGGGTACGGCCCCGCCCTGTGTTTGCTTTGCCGTCTCCGCTTGGTCACATGTTTTATAGCCAGAGAGGAGCGGGAGGCGCAGGAGCAGCTGGAGGTCCGGGTCTGATTCATGGTCAGCCTGGATGTGTGCGCGCGCCTCCCTGGCCCCATAACTTTCACCGGTCCAGTGTAAAAATGAATAGGCTCCATATCTGAACAAAGCGGCTTCCTCTTTCATTGTTCGTAATAAAAGAAAAAATCTGGTATATGGCCTTCAGGTAGCTTTTTTCAGAGATTTTTCAATTTCAAATTCCTTCCTAAGCCTTGAGTGTTTACCCTTGAAATGACTCTGTCTTCTCATTGTGCCGTATTATGTTGTTTGGTTGGAGTTCATGTGCTTTTTATGTCGGATAGTGGGGACAGTCACTGTGATTAATGTTTGACAGAGCTAACCATTTAAGTTTGGTGTTTGCATCTCATAAGCTAAACTTTGGGTTGCTGGTTTTTAAAAATATCATAGACACAGTGCATATGACACTGAAAGTAGTTTATCTGCACTCTTCACTTGTATGCACGTAAAAGTTTGAAGTACTTTGCCGCATACCCGTCGCTATGGACAGGCCATAGGTGGCTGTGCCCTTCCCCCAAGATGCTTGTGCCTCCCCAGACAGTGGTGTAGTCTACGTGATACGCAGGTATACGCCGTATAGCCACTAGGCCTACAAAATTACCACAAATTGTGCAAAGATATGCATCACTAATTTGTGCAGTGTTATTTTTGCGCTTTCTGCCCGATTAGAGACCAGCCCAAACTCCACAACAAGTAGCTGTTTCCTCCCTGAACCGAGAAGGGGGACCGGCGGCATTTCATCCCTTTCTCTTTCTCTGACTCTACAGAAACAGTTCCAAGCTGCATAATTGCGCACGGCTCCCGTGTTGTCTGCTCACAAAATAAAACCAGACCGGAGAATAGCTGATAACGATAGAGGCTGTTCATCCCCTCCGCTCTGAGAGGCCACCATGTTGGACCCTTTAGGCTATGCGCATTTCTCTGTCCCTCTGCGTCTTTGGGCAAAGGCAGTGACAGGTGCGGGCTGGTAACAAGCAATCTGTATTTTACTACGAAGCGTTGAAGTCCGTGGAAAATACCCCGTGTATTTGTTCAAAGTGTGCGTTTTACTGCTGATGGCTTGAAAAAGACTGAAAAGTGGATGCGCCCACAGCACTGACCGAGCCACGCGCTCTCCTGTTTATTCAAAACATGGTCCAAAAACGGTAGTAAATGTGCCCCCTTGTGGATTTCATATGCCCCCTTAAGACTGATGTCTGGGAACGGGACTGCCTTGCCGGTTCCGTTGTGTGTATTCAGGTGCAATAGTTTTGATTGAAGCACTGTGTCTTGGCTCGAGTGGAAAGAAGGACTCGACTCTCCAAACTCCTTCTGCAGACGGTGTCCAGGAAAAGCAGATGAAGCGCCAGAGGCTTAGGCACTTCTCAGTAGTGCAACTCAGAGCTCTGGACTTGCCAGCACCTGGCCAGGCTGCTGGGATATCACAGGTTTCTATGGCTTCAATCTTCCCCTTTGGTCATGACTCACCTCTGTGGGGTGATGGAGCACAGACTTTGCTGTCATTTAATATTTTGGGGTGTGTATAAAAATGACTGAAATTGAGGAGAGCTGCGCAGAATTGAAAAAGCAGCTGAAAAGGCTGAGAAGGCTTTACGCCTGCTAAAAACATTATTGTGCTTCTATGTCGCCTTTAGTGTAGAGTCAGAGCTCTGGTAGGATTGAGCCCAACAGCTGGAATCAGTGCTAATGTATGTCCTTTTGTTTATGCATGTTAAGTAGCCATGTGGTCCAGGTGCTCTCAGGCCTTCAAAGTAATACAGTAGAATAGGGAAGTCATTTTGACACCAATAGGACTAAAGATGGCGGCGCGCAGTAGGGCAGGTGCTGCGTCGCTGCCAGCCAAACCCTTCAAATTCAGCAATACTCGGCTGCAATATCAAGTGATAAGCGGAAAAAGGAGGCTAATAGATAACAGACTTAAGATCGCTGCGTGGACTATAACATATATCATCTGTGTTACATTGACTCCGTTCGAGCATGTCTCACTGAGTCATCTACGCCACCAGCTGATGCAAACTCCCTCTACGTACAACCTGGGATTCCCACCGCTTATGCCTACTTGACTATATCAATTGGACACTATACATCATACCACAGTGTTCTCAGCAATGGCAAAGCAATGTTCCGTAGTACAGCGAAAAACAATGGGACCCACAAACATCCATATAGCCAGCAGAAACAACTTCTTGGTTACCTGATACTAACACTCCTGCTTGCTGGCGATGTTCAGCCAAACCCGGGACCAGTCGTCACCGCGGATATGTCTCCATGCCTCTACCCCGACAGAAACCTGGACTTTGGCGAAGAGGCAGAACTGCGTGGGGCGATCTGCGACGACAACAGTGGTGAGTTCAATTCACCCGGCTCGCTGCTTGCTCCAGTACCAAAGGTGCTGAGCCGCGTGTGCGCACAAACAAGTTCTACACCGCGTCCAAAGTCCGGGTATAAGGTGAATCCAGCCGTCGTTAAAAACAACAAATTTAGACTATTCAGAACTGTCAATCATGCTCGTGTGCTGTGGGACGCTAGAGATAAACCAAGCGGCTTACTAGGCGGACATCTGAACATCAGAAGCGCTATACCAAAGAGCGACCAACTGCAACATCTTCTGTATCAATCAAATCTGGATTTCTTGTGTCTTTCGGAATCGTGGACACACGAGAACTCTCCCATTGATGTATTAAACGTAAATGGATATAACATGTTTAGACGGGACAGAACTGAAGGACGCGGAGGGGGCGTGTTGTTTTATGTTAATGAGAACATTAAATGTGAGCAAATCAACTGGAAAAATGACCCTGGTCTTGAATGTATTGGCTTAAAAGTTACTCTGGCTGACCAAATGTCTTTTATCTTGCTGGGACTATATAGACCCCCAAATGCAAAACATATTTTTTACGACAAGTTGAACACCTTGATAAAGCAATGTGATATACATAATGAAATAATATTAATAGGAGATTTTAACATTAATTGGAATGATAAAGTAAAAAGGAAAGAATTAAAAAACATTTCCTGTAAATATGATCTTAACCAAATCATTGAGGGACCAACCAGAATCACCAATACATCTGAAACACTCATTGATCTAATTCTCACTAATAGGCCGGATCGGATCAAGAAGAGCTACAATTTAGCAACTGGATTATCAGATCATAACATGATACTGTTTATAAGGAAAGTTAAAACTAAAATAAATGCATTGTCTAATATGAAACGAGAACAACTAAAAATTCCTAAAAACCAGTTACCTTTGCTTGAACAAACAATTAGGGAAACTGACTGGGCACAGTATGTTCAGGAAGATAGTCTAGAAAGTAGCTGCAGTCTCTTTATGAATCGACTTAAAACAATTATAAATGGCTTCAGGAAGAAAATCACATGCAAACGAGGAAAGGGAAATAATCTGCCCTGGATAAATGGAGATATTTGGTCTCTTATGAAACAAAGGGATCATGCTCTCAAAATGGCTCTTAAAAGTAAGAAAGATAATGATAGGCGATTGTTTACGTCTCTAAGAAATAAAGTCACAAAACTGATAAGAAATGCAAAAGCTTCCTTTTTCATCAATGTTATAAATAATTCAAAGGGGAATGCAAAGGAAATATGGCAGAATTTAAACAAATTAACAGGAAAAAATGCTAAAGAAAATAAACCAATAAAATTGAAAATAGAGGAAACTGTCTATGAGGATGCAAGTGTAGTTGCCAATGCTCTTAATAATCATTTTGTCGCATCCATACAAAAATTGACAACTCATAACCAATCTAATTTTAAAGTCGAACCTCTAAAAATTGATGCTCCCATATTGACATTCACAGAAGTAACTCAGTCAAAGATAGAAACAATCATCTCATCTATCAAGTCTTCAAGGGCAAAGGATATCTATGATATTGATACCTTGTTTTTAAAATCAAATAAGGTAACATTAATCCCATCCTTATGTAAATTAATAAACTGGTCAATCAATGAAGGATTATTTCCCACTGCCTGGAAAACCGCTGTAATCACACCCATCTTTAAATCAGGGGAACACACAAATATAAACAATTATAGACCAATAAGCATTCTCCCGACATTATCAAAAGTATTGGAAAAATGTGTTTCAGAGCAAATCATTTCTCATTTAAATCATTCACCATTTAAGTTGCATCCAATGCAATTTGGATTTCGTAAATTTCATTCTACTGATACTGCAAACATTTATCTTACAGAGAATATCAAGTCAAAATTGGATAGAGGGGGTATAGTTGGGGCCATCTACCTCGACTTAAGAAAAGCCTTGATACTGTCAATTCAGACATATTAATTACTAAATTATCTAAATTTAACTTTTCACCTAAGGTGCTACAATGGGTGGCATCATACTTAAAAGACAGGAAACAGTGCGTCAGGGTTAATAACGAAACATCTGAAGTAATGTATAATTTTATAGGTGTGCCCCAGGGCTCAACCCTTGGCCCTTTACTCTTCAGTTTATTTATCAATGATTTACCTGATGTGTGTTCTGAAGCATCATGTCAGTTATATGCTGACGACACCATCATTTATGTTCACGCAAAAACGAAACAGCTGGCGGCAGAGAAGCTGTCATCTGTAATGGTGTCAGTCTGTGATTGGTTAAAAAATTCAAAATTACACTTAAATACTAGTAAAACGATGTGTATGTTCTTTTCTAAGTCGGCAACCAAAGAGAGCGATCCAATAGTTTTGGTGAATGGGCAAGCACTACAAGTGGTGCAAGAGTACAAGTATTTAGGTGTCACCATGGATTCTCAATTATCATTTAAAAAACATGTTAAGAAATTGAGGAACAAAATTAAATTCAATTTAGTGAATTTTAAACACATTAGAAATAACTTAACAACTGATGCTTCAAAATTATACCTAAACGCCACAATTCTCTCGCATATTAATTACTGTATGACGAGTTGGTCTCAGGCCAACAAGACTACACTGTTGCCCATAGAAAGACTTTATAAGCAGACAGTAAAAACATTAGACAAAAAGAACAATTCATATCACTATTGTAAGGTTTTTACCAAACATAAGTTTTTAAAGTGGGAACATTTGATAATGTACTCTGATGTAATTATGGTCTATAAAACCCTAAATGGACTTGCACCGCCTCCATTACAGGAGTTTATACAGCTGAATGTAAATACAAACACACGCTCATCCAGTAGAGGAGACTGTAGAATCCCATTTAGAAAGACTTCATTTGGACAATCTGCCTACTCAGTACGCGCAGCACACTCCTGGAACTTGGTTCCAACAGAATTGAGGAACCTGACCTCATTTCACATTTTAGGAACTCTGTGAAGAAGTGGCTTTTGGACAATCAAACATGTGAACACAACATGGTCTAAAGTCACAAACCACTGATACATGTCTTGCTGTGTGGAAGATTGTGGTGTTGTGTGTATTGTCCCTTTCTGATTTTTTAGTTTAAAAAATTTACCTATTTCTTGCATTTTTAACTATATGTTGTTATTCTTCATTCACTGTCTTTTTATGTTTCTGTGATAGTGTTTTGCTGTATGTTTGTGCCTGTTGTATGTCCTATTCTACCTCTCTTGACATCAACCTGCCATGGGACTACGGATGAAAATTAGCCTATATGGCTAACTCCGGCACATTTACATGTTAAAAAAACACATGTTGATTAATGTGCACTGTCCCAATTCAAATAAAGAAATTAAAAAAAAAAAAAAAAAAAAAAAAGGTGCCCTCATACCGAACGTGGTTGATTCCTGAGTATTGTCAATGTAAATGCACGCACATGTGCGGGTGATGAGTGTGCGTGGTGTGAATCAGCGCCCTCCGTGGGTTACGTGTGTAGGCACCATAAAAGAGCATAATTTATGTCTATGCTAACCATAAGCTACTGTTAGCTTGTGTCAAAACCAATGGCCGAGATCCTCATGGTGGGGAGCTGACATTGCTATAATACCACTCCCTGGGGGTGACACTTTATAACAGGATTCCAATGGAGACTTTGCACCTCTCTAGCACTGCTTAAAAGCCTGGCTCCAAAGAGTTAATTTTTTCTAAAAATTGCTATGACCCATGTGACAATGCTGGGTTGGGTGTCAGATAATTAACCATGCTGGTTTTTGTACAGCAGAATTAAAAGTTGAAACCTAAGTCTTTGATTGAAAGGCTCTGGAGCTCTGTGGGGGCTCATAGCTGATCTGCCCGTCCCGCGAGGGCGGGGCTTCACTAGGGGTGTGAACGGTTACAAAAAATGGTAACCGGTTAACCGTTTGTTTAAGAAGTGGACCGCAGTTGCGCTATACGGCCAATGGAGCGTGCAGTCACTTATCAGAATGATTCCTTCGTGTCACGGCCGCCACGCAATTGCCAGACATATACAATTATGATAAAGTAGGCCTAATTAGGTCGTACAGAAAACTTGCCGTAGAATTAGTAAAAACAAGTGTATATATATATATATATATATATATATATATATATATATATATATATATATATAAAATCAATATTTTCACCTGCCGTGTCTCGCCTTAATTTCTAAATAAATAATACGTGGTCATTTTGACTTTTTTTTCGGTTATCGGTTACTGATTTTTCCTAACCGGTTATGCTTCACGCCTTTTTGTCCTTTAAGGAACATGAGGAGATAAAGCAGCCATGTTAATTTCACATGCCATATGGGCTCATTACTATGAATGGGGCTGAATGGATAACCATTTATCTCTTGTATAACTATGGTTAAAACACCCATATGGACCTGGCTTTGACTGAACATTATTTACGTGGGCTAAATATACTCATACACATATATACAGAAAATGTCTGAAAAGAGGTTAAAAAAAAAAGATTTCCCATAACAGACTACGAACACCCACCAAATGAAGGCCTTAAATGTCATCAAAAATGCCTTGAATTTGAATTGAGCAGGCACTAAATCTACGTTTCTTTGAAAATAATGGCTCTGCTTGAAAATTAGTACTCAACAAAGATGCAAGTGTAAGTTCAACAGAAATGACCCAAATCATGCACTACAGCAGGTTTAACTAAAATGTCCTTTCAACATTTTCGCTCAAAAGTTGCACACTTTACCAATTCAAGTTTAAATATCCACATTTCCTTTGGTGGAAATGTTACAAAGCTTTAGAATGTTGTGCATCTGGGCATTGAAACAACAATAAAACAGAATTCAATTTGACTTGCTGCCATGTAGAAACTGTAGGGCCATCCACATTCCACATTGTACTATAGAGGCACAAAAGTCAATTTAGCGCATATCTGCAACTTCAATTTAACCGATTCTTTTTCCTCTTGAGTGGCTGATCTCTTGAAGATTTAGCTTGGAGCAAACTGCTGAAAGTTTGCTGAGTTTGTGTGTTTCTAGACTCCACTCTGAGCTGAGGGGATTTGGCTGTCTGAGTCTACTGTCCTGTGTGTGGATCCAGCCTGGATAAGCAGTCTGGCCCTCCAGCCTGTTTGCTTTCTGTGTAGAATCAACACCGATGTTTTAGTTATTCTCTCAAATTCTCCAACCGTACCATACAGTATTACTTTACCTGATCAGAGAGGACATTACTTGGTACCGGCACTTTTGAAAATGCGATTTTTCTGAGCAACATCATGGGTGTAAAAGCAGCTGTAAAAAGCCTTAAAGAAACTCCTGGAGACCATCTAACGTTTATCCATTCTTTGACAAACACGGTTCCTTTACTAGACCACTGGTCACTGGCCAGCGCACTGAGACTATTGTCCACATTACTGTCCGTGGTGCAGTGAAAGCCTATTGCTTGTCCCTGAAGCTCTTCTCGTCACTTTTATTGATGGACTGCTGTTGACATAGTGTCCTAGGGCCCTGAGCGCGCTGTTTGTCTTTACCTGTGCAGGAGAAATGAAAGGAGGCACGAAGAATGGATACACTTCCTATAACGGAGTAATGTTTCTGATCGTGAGTCCACATTTTTGAGGTTTTCATCATGGTGATGCCAACTCTATAAAATATTGATATATGTAAATGAAACCAGTCCACTCTTCCACTCTTGTTTTGATCTTTTCCGCACTTGCATCGCCTTCACTACAAAGCATTGATCGGTAAGCTTCTTGTTGCTCACTATTGTTTTGCTTTTCCATTCAAGTATCTTGTCTCTTCCAGACCGTGACTTTTGACCTAAACTCAAAGTGCATATGACACTTTTTTTTGCAAAACATAGTCTTCTTTAATATGACCTTTTTTATTGGTGACGTTTATTGTTTCACCTCCTTATTGGACACTGACAGGAAGTGATATAGATAGAGGCAAACCATTTTAAACTGTTGCCGTGCCGACCATGTTATGTCAGTGGGAAATAGTCAAACTGCTATGGAACTTTACCTCTATCTATGTCACTTCCTGTCATTAGCTTAAAAATGCAAATAAAAAAAACTTTTCTGACCAACATTTCTTCATTAAAGCAGTACTAAGTAACTTGTTTACCTTAATAAATCCTTTCCGTAGTCCCTCTGGAGGTAATACAAGTGTTAATGGGATGATTGAGGGTCTTTCAGCTCCCCCTGGTGTCTCTGGCCAGAAAACCGCAATAGCAACTAGGGCTGGGCGATATGACGATATTAGACCGTCTTACAATCCCCAGAGCTGACGATCTGTTATTTTTGTGGGATCGTTTTATCACGGTTTTATGCACTTCAGCAAAGTTGAGTCTTTTCACCGTCAGTGAAGCAAACCCAAGCCGCGCACTTTCTGCTACGCAATGTCGGACGCTAATGCGAGCGTTTGGCAGCGAGCAGCTCCTCTACAGGGCACATACACGACCAGACTCCTCATTCTAGAGCTTTAAACCCAGTGTTCTGTCTCTATTTCAGAGGTGTTTATGTCTGTGTCTTTACCCCGCAACGCCGCTGCTCTGCTCAGATCACCGCGTGTGTTTATTTATTTACCTGGCGGCACATGTGCGAAGAAGCGAGCGTGTCCTTTGTCCTTACAGTTCTGTCAGGCACCGCATCCTTCTCATTTGTTTAATTTAAATCCTGGACCGTGTTCACAAATGCGCTGTTTATCCATGGGGGTCTCTGAAGTTTGGGGGTGAGTGTGTGGGCCTTTGCATTGGCACAATCACAGCAGACCGATTATGTGGGAGGGACTTGGTTATATACCACAGGTACAGGGGCAGGACAATGGGCAGCACCTGATGACGATGTGTGGAGCTGGTGCGGCTTATGACGTTCTGTGGAGGCCGTGGACACGTCTCCAGTCAATCAGGAAATTCTAATTTAGTAGCAGAGTTTACCCTGAAGGGGGCGCAACCCATTCGTTTTCAGGCCAAAGTTAGGATTTGACACATGTTTGTGCTATAATGTCAGAATAATGTCAGGGACCAGTAGACAACACTAAGAGAGATTTTTTTTTTTTTTTTTTTTGAGTGCCTGGGTTTGCTGCTTTTTTGAAACTTGTATCCCTTTCCCAAGGGCACCTACACACACATTTTTGGAATACACTGGGACACCTAGAGCAAGCAGTCATTTTGTTGTTTCTACCCATTGACAGTTTATCAGCAAAAAAAAAAACTTGATTTGGTGTTTAGTTGCTCTTTAAATTACGCTGAGAATATGCACATTCGATACAAATATTGTGACTTCAGTATACTGTATTATCCATTGTAGCTTTGAATTTGGACACATCATGCCTAATCAAGGCATTCCTTCGGGTCCCTCACAATATATAATGGTACAATTTGTAATTTCGAATATTGGCTATGTAAAGAATCACAAGAAATTGAGACACTGGATGTCAAATTAGCCTGGTGGCGCCCCCTGCAGGCAACGATGGGAATAACCCTCTATCAGTGAAAACAAGCTTTTACTTTCAGCACACGGCTTGCTGACAAATTCTTGGTGCCGCGATGAACACACAACAAAATCCAGGAAATACAGATGGGAGTGAACAGCATTACCGAACTCAAAGCAAAGTTCAGAGAAAAGTCTCTTTCTAAAGATATAAAATCATGAGACAACACTAATGAAAATTCCTTGGTTATGCTAGCCCAAATAATGACAATAGCTCAGACAAATAGACTCTTGTAGAAATCCTGGACATTATCATTCTCTCCGATTGTTCTAGATCTATAGTAAAAGGTACCCAGCTCTGTTTCGATATATATACCGCTCAATATACGATCTCTGAACTACATAAATCCTGAGCAGCAGCAGCACTTGATTTACTATCCTCTGACAAAACCAAAGTTAATGGAGCAACTTCCAAAGAACCCTGCTGAAAAGTAGTCGTTTAAACACCCATAAAGTCTGTGTGGTTTGTCTCCTCTCCAACAGCGCATTCCACCACTTGGATTCAGTACAACAACTACTTACAACTATTACTACTACCACTACTACTACGACTGTGCGCGTTGCATAATCCGGCTCAAAGTCAAAGCAGCACATTGTACGGGGCTGCCTCCGGGCTCTTCGCGTGGTTGTCTCCTTCTCCCCCGTCCTCCCCGTCCCAGCGTCTGTCATGGTTGAGCAGGCCACCTAAAGGGAGGGCCAGGCTGAGTGTACGACGCCAGGAGACGCATGACGGGGAAGCTTCGACGGTGGGGGGAGTCGAAGAGGAGACAGAGGAGAGGATGGAGAGGATGGGAGGTTAGATTGAGGAGACAGGGTTATTCATCTCTGAGCCCATAGAAAAATGAGACGTGATGTAGTTTGAATGGCTTTAGTAGAGCGTTTACAGTGAAAACATCTCTGGGACTAACCCAACACCTGAACCCAATTTCATTGTGCAATTGTACAATGACAAACGAAGCACTTACTTAGTTACTGCTTTGAACTATAGCCGCAAATTCTTATGAGTAATTAGGCTATGCCAAACAGAAATCTTTGAAAAGACCAATGCCGTCCTACATACAACAGGATCACCCTTGTTAATTACTCGAAATATGCGTCACCGGTACAGTAGTTTACGCGACATGGTGTAAAATGCTTCTGACTGTCTTTTAGAAAACAAATGTATGTTTCATAACTTGTAATTGTAACCACACAGTAGGGCTGGGTACCGTTGGGGAAAAAAAAGGTTTAGGTAGTACTGGTATTGAAAAAATGAAAGTGTCGAAAGCATGTATAGAAAAAAAAAATCTATCTTTAGATCCAAGTTTTGATGCAGTTGGTCCAGGGACAGCATTAAAGCAAATGATTTCCCCCCCATTATTTTCCCCTTTTCCCGCCCAATTTTATTCACATTTGTTATTTTTATGTTTGCCCCATTTCCTCCCATTTAAAGAAAAAAAAATGTCCCCAATTTTTATTACTAATTCCCCCCCCCCAGTTTATTCGATTTTTTTTTTTTTTTGTTACACAATTTTCCCTTATTTTTTCCACAATTTCTCCCAATTTTTCCCAAATTACAATTTATTCCCCATTTTTCACTAATTTCTTGACATTAGAGATGAACCCAACAATATAACTTAGCAGATCTTACTCACATTATTGTTCTGTTTTCTGGTTCTATTGTAGTATAGGTATCGGAAAGAGTATAATTCCGGTATCGGTACTGACAACCAAGTATCATTAAAGTACTGGTATTGAAAAAAGAAAAAAAAAGTAATGTTATCCAGCCCTACTGCACAGCTGCTCATCTTGTTAAAAGAGAGATTTAGAAAACTTGTCCACCTCTGATCTGAGTGATGCAGTAGATCTACGCTGCTGAGTCGTCCAAACGCTGAACAAAATGAGCTTATCGTAGCACAGTGCAAATCTTACTGGCACATTCCCAACGCTACCTTCTGTGCCGGCTTTTCCTTTTCTTTAACAAGCTGAAAACTGCAAGCTTGCTCTTTCAACCTGCTATATTTCAGCTGCGGGCAAAGTGCAGCGGGTGTCTATTTCTCTGTCACTTGTAGTTTGTGTTTTTGTGCATTTTTAGTGTTCCCCGAGAAGACGTGTTTATAGAGCCTTTTAATTACGGCTTAGGAATTCTGGGCAGCAGCTCCTGTTTACTGGGAAGTCCTGAAGAAGAGGAAGCGATCGAGCGGAAAGTGATGATTCAAGAAAACGGGGTAGGTTTAGTTATCCGCTGTTTAGAGGAAGTGAAATGAGGAGAATCCGTTGTATAGTACAGAACTGAAGGCTGCGTCACTATGACGATCATGTGAGATGAACCGGTTTGTGTCAAATGCTCAGGAGCTGACAAGATGGCACACGTCAAACCATCTGGAAGACCGTGGGGGAGCATTAGCTTGAATTGACAAGAAAAACAAACTTTCCAAAGTGGAGCTTAAACGCTAAACCAACTTTTTCTGTTGATAAACTGTTTATAAGACATTTAAGACATTTTTGGAGTGTTGTTTACAGCTGTGGTTCTTAACCTTTTCAGCTCCGGGGCACCCCTGTGAGGGTTATAGTGTAGATATAACCTAACAATATAGCTTATATCTACACTATAACTCTCATGTCTTATGTGATCATGTGTCTCACGGCTGTTTTATTCTGATTGATTGATTGATTGATTGGATTTATTTAAGTGTTTTTTACAACAACATTATTACAGTGCAGAAAACAAACAAAGCAAGAAAAAAAGTCAAAAGGAGTAGGCCGAAGCAAGAAAGCTAATAAGTGCCTACCCCCGTATTCAAGATGAATTTACAATCCGGATACAGTAATACAACATCTCATGTTACATAAAATACAACACTTTACATTATACATTCCTGAATTACTTATTTTTATTTACAATTTGTACTTTTGTTTTTCTTTTCTTCTTCCTCATTCCCATTCACATAATACCATTTCCAATCATTACTTATAAACACCAGTCACCATTCTATTAATTGACTATTAATTTAGTTATAATCAGTATTACATAGTCAACACGACCCATTATTATTGTAATTCCCATTTCCACTGTAAAATATTGGTTGTGATTGTTTTATTATTTTGTTGTTTACCTTGTTTAGTGAGGTGCCTTAAAAAGCCAGGGTGTACTATGGCCAGTTGGTAGAGGGCAGTAGCCCCCACCAGCAAGCCCTCACCCTGCTGCCCTAACTAGTTGTTGATTGTGAGGCAGTTCTGAGCCCTATACTGGTCATTCAGAAACATTAATAGGATCAAGCAGGTTATGGTGGCCACAGCTATCTTTAAAAAAGAAAAAGAAAAAAGTATGGTTTAATTCTAGTCAAGTGCCAGAGTCTATTCTTTTTTGATTCCAGTTTGATTGAACCGTTTATTTTTTTATGGTTAAGTTTTGAAGATCCGGATTATGGTGTGGATTTCATATTTTCAATATTCGGCAGACCATAACTGTAATATTACACAAGACTGAATAATGTGCTTTACACCTGCAGTACTCCACAATGTGTACAACATTTGAGGAGTCTGAGTTTGTCAAACTTTGGCATTTTGAAAAAGCTGTGATTTTGGCTTGATGCCCACATTTTACAAACTACAGAAGATACCAGCACACAAATAATTGATTGATTGGACTCCAAACTTTACACACTCACAGTTTGGAACGACCATCGCACATTTTCATGAGCTTGTATCTGTATAATCCTGCGATAGAGAAGGCATATTTTTACATGTGATATCATCTTTCTAAGTGCCCACAGATACACCACATCTTGGCTTGATACACTGTCTGAGTTGTGTTGATGTAATGGCTTGTTTTCCTTCCGTAGCTCTCCAGCTCATGCAGCTATTAAAGGTTTAGCAGTTGCGTTCATTAGCTGCAGACTTCGAAGGAGCCAGAGCTCGTCTGTGTGGAATGCCTTGGCAGCTCACAGTGGAGTCATTCAGGCCTGCAGACTGACATGCTGTCTTATGAGAGAGTGGGAGTTCAAATTCACTCACTTTCTCCGCTGTTGCTATTGCTAATTTAGGCAGAGATTCTATTGACATGGCGGATTTTCTGGTTTTCACTTACTTAAGAATGCGTGATTGATTTTGTCGCTCAGTCGGTGGTTGTGGGAACTTTACACATTTCACAACTCTTTATTCTTACTGAACATTGGAGATTTAATTTTAGACCATTTTGAAAACAGTATCCTTTAAATGTCAGCCTCCATTGTCAATACACTGATTACGATTTCAAAAGTTTGGGTCTTTCAAGGATGTTGACCGGTATATATTGGCATTTTCAGTTCAGATGTTTTTCTGTAGGTCTGTGGGAGATCCGTCGCTCTGCGAAGGCTTCTCTGAAAACATCCTTTTTTGCTGAAACCACACATTGTCCAGTTCCATTTCTTTGAGAGCAGGAATTAATACTCCTGGATCATTGTCAAAAGACTGTTTGAATTCACCATGAATTCACATTTACAGCACGACTATTTCTTGAAGAGCATAAGGACCAATGATCCCTGAAGGCATCCCCCCATAATAAAAACCTTCTGCCCCAGGAGGTGCAGAAGGATTTGTGAGAGCTACAAACAAGATGTGGCTGTAGCTAACGGTTTCAAAATGTTCTCCATCTTCTCTTTCCAGGCCAGAGCCTCCATTTTCCCCCCACCGTAACCGCTGTCCACTGGCCGCGACCATGAGCGCCAAATCCGTCATCAGCAAGGAGGTCTTCACCCCGCACGACGAGAAGATGCTCGCGGCCTGTCAGGTCAAGCGGCGCACCAAGAAGAAGATCCCGTTCCTGGCCACGGGCGGACAAGGGGACTACACCACCTTCATTTGCCTGGCAGGTCAGACACATCTGCGGATTTTGATCAATCAAGTTAGATCGTTAAATGAAAAAAAAAACTTACTAATAGGCTTTAAGATTGAGGAACATGGTGTACAGTTAGAATAAATCTAGGATTGGATAGATCATTTTGACCTTGGTAGATGGCTGATGTTATACCCTGTTTTATGTCCTTTCAATGTTGTTTTCTCCCGATATTGAAATGTTCATCTGTGAATTTTTTTTGATAATGTCGCAAATATCTGTGATGATACAATGTACTAGAGCAGTGCTTCTCAATTATTTTTTGCGGTGCCCCCCTAAGGAAGAAGAAAACATTTCGCGCCCCCCCCCCTGCACCCTAATGCACACTTCCCTCTCACTGCCCTGCATGGACCCTCTGCCAGGAAAGTTCCCCACTATTGATCAATGATCAACTATTGATTCAGTTCCGTACCAGGCACAAACGGCGCTGTGGGATAAGGCGCAGGTCGGGGACAGAGTTGGGGACAGAGTTTGGAGCAGAGTGCATGCAGGACGCAGCGCTCTGCACAGCCAGGTGTGTGCGCTAGGTCCTGCAGCTGCCCTTGTCCTGGGAGAGGCAGTGAACACTGAATGATGGGGACCGTAGGGTGGGACACGGATAACAGGTCTACCCGTGGCGGTGCGTATGCTCTTGAGTGTATTTATTGGTCTTACCGCGTTCGCTGTATGTCTGTCCGGGCGCACGCCTCTTTCGCACCGCTCTGCTCGAGCCTTTCTTCAGTGTTGCTCCCGATGTGTACTGTCATTAAAGAGCTACAGTTTGCCGAGAAAGTAGCTTTGTGTCTCCCTCTGTCCGGGAGAATGAGTACAGACAAACGGGCAGGATGCTTTAGTGTTGATCCTGCCTCTGTGCCATTTAATGACCATACACGAGTATTTGATCAATCTTCACCAAATAAACACCAATTTAGAGCACACGAGTAGCAGCGCAGCACTGTGGGATCTCTTAACAGTTAAATGTGGACAGTTAATGTGCATTATTTCCCCTGAATTACCGGGGATCCCCTCGACTTTGAGGTGCGGGCTGCAGCTGCACTGAGCCGGTGCGCACACTTGCGTATGCTTTCACAAAGCGGGATGATTGTTGGCGATATTCAGCACGTTTTCACTGAAGAAACTAAAGCGGCTTATCAGCATGACTGGGGAGTAATGTCTTCAAGTGACGCCTTTATTTATTTGGCTTCAGGCTGTCTACACTGCCCACGTTTTTAGACACAGTAACACACGGTCACACGCGCCCCCCCTGGCATCGCTCCGCGCCCGCCCCCACTATTTAAGAACCACTGTACTAGAATGTAATGGATATGTATCCATGAATTTAGACTATTCCAGCAGGATGTCATACCTGTTATTACCACTAGAGGAAAAAAATAACTCTGCTTTAGAATTTCACAGTGTACTTCCACAGTGTTTCAATTTCTATATTACAAATTACAAGTCTTTTTTGGGTCGCAGCTGGTCATCCCATGGTGATGGGAGGTCCTGACGCCATGCCAGTTGAGAATCACTGCATTAGAGGAGATTTTAGTATGATATTTAGCCCTATTTTCCCTTCTCCGTGTTCAGGAGATCTAGCATTATAAGCCCTATTCGCAAACCAGTCTTTGTCATAGCACTCCTCATGTGCGTGGTCAGTGCGATTGTGTTACGACTATTAGTCGCGTTGAACTTCCAAAATCACAAATTGTAAGAAACAAACATGTTTGATATTCGAGTTGCAATATTACAAACACCACTGTGGCACCAGCCATTCTGGCTACTCACTGCAGCACGTGTTTATATGTGAAAGCACACGTCGATGTTCTCCAGTTTCCATGATGTTTTTTTTGTCTCCTGACCTCACGTTTAATAACTTGACTCTTTTGGGGGTCTCATGTTTGACGCAGATCTTTATAAAAAACAAAACAGGGAATGTGTGGTCTTGCATCATGTCTCACACTTGCCAGAATCATTTATTCAGTGCCTTCATATGACTGAGAGATTATGAATTTGTTGAAAACTGTCCTGTCCTTATGTGTCCCAGGTTGAACTGTTCCTACTCAAACGTTACCTCTCCCTTTACGACTTGCAGTAGAGTTGCTACTTTGGATGATGTAGCGTAGATGTAAGGACCTGGATACAGTACCACTCCTTCTGACTTGTCGCTGATTTGGTTAGTGGTCACTCTATGGTAATGCAGTTTGGCCCAGAGGTAATTCTCCTCACATAAAGCATGATGGGAAATTATGCTGGAACATGTTCAGCTAACAGATTTCTGGCTTATATGATACATTTTCGCAAGTGAACTTATACTGTTTGAAATCTGTAAGTTGCCGAATAAAATACCTTTTGTAAGATTATCTTAGATTAGCAACACTCTAGTGCAGTGGTCCCCAAAGTGAGGGTCGCGAGACACTGAAGTGGGAGTCGCAAGATGATTTTGAGACAATATTTTTTTAAATTTCTGACTTTGAATTTCATGTATTTTTGATTGCAAACAGCATACTTTAGTGAAATTAAACCACATATCAAAACACAGTATCCAAACTAACATAATTAAACCACTTTTTGAATGTTTTGTACAGTACCTTAAATTATTATAAATGCTGGTTACATTTTACAGGGGTCCCGAGTTGTTGAGTGATTTTGGGGGTCACGGCCTGAAATGCTCGGGAACCCCTGCTCTAGTAGATACATTTTGGGTACCCAATGTCAATTTTAATATCTATAGATGGTGGTTCATTATGCAATCCACCATTGTGGCTTTCATTAGGACTATGCCTTTGCTCTGCCTGATCCTGTCAGATCTCGAAGCTAAGCAGGAAGGGCCTGGCTGGTACTGGGTGAATGTAGAGTATGAGTGAATGGGGGGGGGACGATGGCACAGACTGGAAGCCTCACTTCCGTCAGTCTACCCCAGGGCAGCTGTGGCTACAATAGTAGCTTACCACCACCAAGTATATGGTGTGATTGAATAATGCAATGTAAAGCGTCTTTGAGTGTCCAGAAAAGCGCTATATCAACCTATGCGTTATTATTATGATGATTATTGTATAAAACATAGTGGTCAGGCATTGAAATCTCTAATTAAAGGTTTACGACAATCAACGACGTTAAAGTCCACTCCCGAGCGAAACGCCTGGAATTTACAGTCTCCTTCAAACACACCCACGCAGTCTTTGCCAATCAGCCCTTACCTCATTAGCGTTAGCCGAAGTCACATTAAAGACATGTCAGGGTCCATTCTATCGCTAATGGGACGCACTGATGAGCATGTTTACGTCCGGGGTGGGGAATGAAAAGGCTAACCCGCTTTACCGCCAGGCTGCAGGGCAATCATGAGCCAAATGAAAAGGCCTGAGTCACAAATTGAATCAGCTGACCTGGTTCATGAATGTTAAATGTGTTGGTGCACTTAAGGAGCACAGATAAGGCCGTTATGTGCTCGGCTTTCCAGTCTACACGGGAGCATCTAGTAACAAAAATAGCTGTGAGAAACGAAAGCGTCAAACATATGTAAGTCTGGCCAACACGCTCCTTTCCTCTTCTGCGCAAAGAGTTGGTGGATTTGTTTCATTCCACTCCGAGTTACAACTGGATTAGCCACCGACAGAAACGGATGATGTGACTCACGCTGAATGATCCCGGAAATATATTCTGCATTTGAGAGAAGAGGTAGAGATGATTTGCTTTTAAGGAGGGTTCCGGTCAGAACTTTCCAGGCTATGTCTTGGCTTTGCATCTCATGAAGTGTTGCATGTCTTTCTGCCACCCCTTTTCTTTGGCCACATCCACATGAAGGAGAGCTGTGGCCGAAACAGGTCATCGTCATATGAAGCCGACGTTTTGGGGGTCGAAAAACTAAACTTGGTCCTGATAGGGCTGAGTACCGTTAATTTTTTTTCAATACCGGTACTTTAAAGCAGTATTAAGTAACTTGTTTACCTTAATAAATCCTTTCCTTAGTCCCTCTGGGGACATTAACAAGTGTTAATGGGATGATTGTGGGGTCTTTCATCTCCCCCTGGTGTCTCTGGCCAGAAAACCACAATGACAACTTGCCTGCCTCCGGACCGGAGCAACCAATACACACTAATGGAATCACAAAGAAGAAGCTAACAGGCTAACAGGCAAAGCTAACTGCGGGCTAGCACCACTTTAAATAGTATTTACAGCCAAGTTTGAGTGAAAAAAAATATTTCCATTGTGTAATTGGATGTACAATATCCCTCTCTCCCTTTGTCTTTTCTGTCAGCAGAAAAGACAGTCTTTTCTGACAATTAATGAGTAAAAAAAAACGCTATGCTACGACACCTGCAGTTGCGCTTATGGCCTCTAGGGGCAAGAGTACTGCTTTAACAATACTTGGTTTTCGATACTGATACCTGAACGATATTTGTATAAATAAATATTTGTCTAAAACCAGAAAACAGAACAACTGTGTGAAAAATGGGGAATAATCTGGGAAGAAAATTGGGAAAAATTGTGTAAAATGTTTTTGGGGGAAATAATGGGGAACAAATTAGAAAAATGTAATACATATTAGTAATAAAAATGGGGGGAAAATTGGGCATTACATTTGGGGGGGGGGGGGAAATAGGGAAAGAAATGTACAAAAATAGGGGGGGAAAAATAATTGATTTGAGCTGAAACAACCAATTAACTTGCTTTAATGCTGTCCCTCGACCAACTTGGACATAAAGTTATACGATTTCTTTTTTGGGTACCTGCTTTTGATATCTTTTATTGTTTTGATCTTTTTTCCGATACCATATTAGTATAGTTTGACAGTACCCAGTCCTAGTCCAGTGAGGCGAAAGATCTCAACACACCATTTATGTGGCTCCATTGTTGCAGCGTTTCCTTATTCTGTACATAAGACCTTAGGAGGAGCTGTTTGGGAACGGGGGAGGTTTATGGGAGCTGCTGCCATTGTGCTAGGAAAAGCCTCGAGTAGATTCAAAGATGCGAGAAAGTAAATTGCAACATGGTAAAAATGCTGTAAAAAGTCGATTTAGTGTAATGGACCAACTGTAACTGTACAATTCTCTGCTCCTCCAACCGCGAGCCATGGGTGACACTTGGAAAAACACCTTCGTTCTTGGACTGACGGGAACAATCCGGTCACTGACAGTATCACAACTTTAGTCCAGTCAGATCTGAAGCATAAACCCACCTCCTTGTGTTTTCTGTAAATTGCCTGGAATATGTATCGCGGCGTTTCCACACACTTCTGGTTGTTGTGCTGTTGTAGCCTTTGTAGACTGTTCAGACGGATGTCGTTGAGGCTGGTGAATCAAAGTCGTAAATCGTGTTCCAAAGGTGCACGGTGTGGAACTGCCAACTGCTGTACGAAATGTGTACATCTCAGAAATCGATCACAATTGTTTTACAGCTCGTTTCTACGCCGGCCCGTACAATGCCATGAATCATCCACGTGGTCGACTATTGTCACATATCGACAGAATGATAGATATCGTTTTTCCCACTTGTTCCCTAATTCAAATGCGGCTGTCTTCACCTCTGACCTATTAACCAAGAAGATCTATTGAGACAAGTGGATTTGCGATCTGCTCTTCTTGTGGCATTATCTCAACACTTTGTTTGCAGCGTGTAATAACAATAGATCCCAAAGCTAGTGAGGGTTTCCATGGCCTTCCTTACAATAATACTCTGTTTGGACATTTTTCTGGCCCAATGTGATCTTTTTTGCTCTTGTATGCTACGGTATGCTGCATGGAACTTGTCTGTTGTGACAGGGGGAACTGCTCTCTGAACACCTCGACATGCAGCGCCCATAATTGGTGCTTCAGCTCTGTCAGTGACTCTTTGCGTTCGGATACACACTGCATATAGGCATATATGTGGTAGGGCTGCACACTTTTGGACAGTGTAGTGCAGTTTATTGACAAGCGTTGGATCCATCTATATTCTTAATCTTTATTTGTGGCCGGGTTTGCGGAGTTAGCAGTTTGAGCAGACATGCCCATACTTCCCTGTCCACGCACACTTCCAGTTTGACATGACTGGAATAAATCCCCAGGGAGGTGACCAGGAGACGTCTGAAATACATGCCCGAGCCACCTCAGCTGGCTCGTCTCGACGAGAAGGAGAAGCGGCTGAATGAGCTCCTTCTCTAAGGGTTACTTCGACCGCTTGTATCTGCGATCTCGTCCTTTCAGTCATTACTAGAGCTGGGTACCGTTAAATGATACCAGTATGGTATCGCGAAAAAGGTTTAGCATCTACTGGTATCAAAAAAATGAAAGCAGGTATAGAAAAACAAATCTTATATCTTTGTTAGATCCACGTTTTGATGCTGTTGGTCCAGAGACAGGAAGAACTTTGGCTCAGACCTAGCCTGGTCTTACCATACCCTCGTACTCATTTCGTACAGAGGGTCTGGAACTTCACAATTGAGCTTCGTTTCCAGGTGGGAGGGATGAACTCCTTTGGAACGACTGGATCTGTTTTCAAACTACAACCAGCAAATCCGGTGCAAATGCGTAACGTCACCTACAACACCCGCCTCCCGCTCGCTGAATGGTAGGTTGGAATTCAATCGATGTAACGCGGACACTGAGATCAGACCCAGACGTACATGTAGGGAAATGAATTGACCGAAGTTTACGGATGGCAAAGGCCAGACCGCGGACTTGCTGCAGGACTTAAACCACTGGTTAAAACCAGGACGTAGAGTGAACAGGTTAAAAACCAGGACTAAACCAGGACTGAATAAGAAACTAGACTTCTTAGACAAAGAGAAAAGCAGTGACAACAAGAAACACATCAGCTATTTAGTGAAAGACCTGCAGAGCCTGAAGTTACGTGTTATTGTTTACTAAACTCCATGCTGCACCAAATGGCTGCACCGGAGGAGAGGATCAAGGATTGTTTTGTGAAAAAAGTGACTGCTCACTCTGCATTAGCATTTTTGGAACAGTTTTGGTAAATGATTAGTGACAGAGTGAGCGCTCTCACTATGTAACAGATCTTTGACGTGTGAAGTGTTTTCACTTTGATGAACAGCGCAGTGTGTTAAGGAAAGTTTAGCTGAAAGAAAACTGTGTCTTGATGTGGATCTGATCTGTCCCTGCAGCTCAGGAGGTAATAATGTCCTTTATCTCTTTTTATCGCTACTGAAGTGGAAATTGTGCTCAAAAAATGAAGTTACAGGTGACGCTGCTGCGGCCTGTGTTCTTTCTGTTGTGCCGTTTTAGGATTTTCTCCTGAACAATACTTTTTTATACACATTATTTTAATGCAATTAATATAACATAGGTATCGAAAAAGTACCGTTAAGGTACTGGTACCGAAAAGCAGGTATCGTTAAAGTAGTGAAAAAAAAACGGTACCCAGCCCTAGGTATCGGTATCGAAAAACATTTATCGTTAAAGTACCGGTATAAAATGACTAGTCATTACCCAGATCTCATGGCCATAGGTGAGGGTAGATCAACCGGTAAACTGAGAGCTTAAAAAAGTATTCTTTCCATCACGGTCGTCCTTCGGTGTCAAAATCTGACTAGAAAGGTTGATCCCTTACTGACAATTTAAGTTGACCGTAGTCAATATCAAGAAATCCTAATATGATACAGACTGCATCAAGCTTGGGATGGGATTTATTGTAGTAAAAAAAAAAAGCCTGGTATAGGGCCTTTAAAGATGAGTTATTTTCTGCCCACCCCACCATGTCGACACTCCTCTCCCTCATCCTTATTGTCATCCTGTGTGACATATGGATCCTAGTGCACTCCTTAACCATGTGATCCAGCCTGCTGAGCATTGTAACTCCGCCACACAAGGCCACATACTGTATGTGTGAAATACCACGTGCCCACTGCCTGATGTTTGCGTGGATACAAAGGCTGGGGGGTGGAAGGGTGGGCGGGTAAGTTCTAGTGCCACATACTCGCAGCCCGGAGGCAGTACAGTGGCTGGGTTACGTAATCTTTGGTATGTCGCGGTGAAAGGGAAAGGGAACGCTCTGGTTTTGAAGAGCTCCACTGCACAAACAGCCAGTGGGGGGAGAGCGTTGGAGACAGACGGGGAGAAAGCGGAGGGGGACGCCAGGCTGAAACACAAGGCACAGAATATGTTGTAGCAGTTGGAGACATTTGACCTATAAATGGACATAATAAGCTCACAGTGATTGTGTAATAAACCTGCGAAGGCGAGACACTTCAGGTGAATGGGGAAAGAAAAAAGTTTAGGAGATATCATTTAAATTTTGTTCATATGTTAATTACAGAGATTTACTTCTGAGGGGATTTTGTATGTCTTTGAATAAGCCATTTATACGTATAATCTCTTCAGTGCAAGACTGTAGAGATGGGCCATACCAATCCTTTTGGGTTCATTTTGTGTAAATCGATAGCGGTCATTCCCTATGGGTGAATGTATTTCAATCAATATTCATTTCTAAAACTATATTGCATGTTATTAATATGCAAATATGCAAGACAAGCTAGTTTCCTCCCTTAACATGTCAGAGTATAAAAATGACAAAACTTACCCCGTACGATGCTTGTGTTGTGATTTGTTGCTAGCTAGAGGCTGAGATATCACAGAAGTAGCAACTACTCTGCTTCTCAAAGCCGTCTTCCTCTCACGCATTCATTCACAAATATTGACATATTTCACATCCACCTGTCCTGAAGGGTCAACAAGAAAATAAACTATAATCCAAATCTGCGAGACACCCAGTGTCGGCACTCTTTAGGGTTGATTTTCTCAAAATGAGGTTTTTGCTCCACTCATGCAATGACCTCTCCACTTTAGTAGCTCCTACAAACTCCAATCTTTCCAGTCTCGGGCTTAACAAGATTTTGAAGTTTTTCTCAGAGGGATTTTTGATATCTAACATTTAAAATGAAATTGGACTGTTGTAAATTCTCTATTACAGTTGAACAGGTGGAGGAGTTTATGGTTGCTAAGTAACGGAGCACCAGATATAATTGTTGAGCAGTCAGTTAACAGTCAGTTGGGCAGTTGCAAATGTCTGCGTCTGTGACAGAGGTGGGTTAAAGTGATATTTACAGTTAATTTGTAGTTTAGTGTAGTTTCACATGATATTTAGTTAATTACTCGTTTTGGCTATGTATGTTGTAATGTGTGCTAAGATAATTTAAGAAATGTGATTTAGGTTTTCAGTTATGTTTGTACAGTATTAGCTAGTTACTCGGAGTAATAGTTGTTTCCATGTACTTTCAGAAACCAGATGTTTGCAACCTTATCAGATGTTTGTAACCAATTGAACATCATTAAATTACTACACTGCCCTTTGTGTCCGATATCGATATGTTGAGTGGATGAAGAATTCCAAATCATTATACAGTCCTACAATCCCCAATATTGGTCCTACCGAGCCGGATCTTCACCCATCCCAACATGGATGCATTAAGGCAAGAAGTAACTGACAATGGATTAGCGACACGACCGCTTCAGCTTCCACAGCACCCTCAGGACTACCAAGTCAGCCTCCCACAGTCTCTCACATCCTATACTGCACCTGAGGATGACAGCCTCGGAGCCAGCAGCTGCAGTCCCTCATTGTACAGACAGAGTCTGTTACTCCAGAGAACCAGCAGGGCTCTATCCCTGTCAATCCCCTCCAGCAGTCAATAATGTGAGTCAGTAGTCTACCTCACAGCTTGGCACTCAGTCAAGATTCCGAGAAGTGTGGGGGGACCTGCAACTCCTGCTTACCTGCTGCAGACCTACCAACCACAGTCTCAGCCATCCACTACAGCTCAGCCCATGCATCAGTTAGTGACTTTGGTACCAAATCCAGCATCACCCCAGGTATATAATGGCTACCAGCCCATGTATGCCTTGCAACCATCTCCATTTGGCATCCAACAGCCTAAACAACCTGTACCTGCCTACCAAGTGAGTCACCTGACCTCCACCCTAGCAGCTACTCAATTTAATGGCACAACTGCACCTGTCTTAATCCACTTCCAGAGCACACCAGTTTCCCCAGCCCTTTCAGTGCAGCCGTCGGCAACAGGCTTTCAACCCCAAGCTCCAGTACAGCTGCTTCCAGGTCTCCAATCAACTGCGCCCAGTCTTTCTCAGCAATACCAGCAGCAATACCAGCAACAGTACCAGCAGCAGTACACCTCCTTTTCACCTGTACAGCCTACGTACCTTCCATCTCCAGCTCCTGCAGCTCAGCCTACGTACCTTCCATCTCCAGCTCCTGCAGCTCAGCCTGTGTACCTTCCATCTCCAGCTCCTGCAGCTCAGCCTGTGTACCAGCCATCTCCAGCCCCTACAACTCAGCCTGTGTACCAGCTGTCTATATCTTCCATCGCCAGCTCCTGCAGCCTGTTCACGAGTCGTCTCCGGTGCCCACAGCTCAGCCTGTTCACGAGTCGTCTCCGGTGTCCACAGCTCAGCCTGTTCACGAGTCGTCTCCGGTGTCCACAGCTCAGCCTGTTCACGAGTCGTTTCCGGTGTCCACAGCTCAGCCTGTTCACGAGTCGTCTCCGGTGTCCACAGCTCAGCCTGTTCACGAGTCGTCTCCGGTGTCCACAGCTCAGCCTGTTCACGAGTCGTCTCCGGTGTCCACAGCTCAGCCTGTTCACGAGTCGTCTCCGGTGTCCACAGCTCAGCCTGTTCACGAGTCGTCTCCGGTGTCCACAGCTCAGCTGTTCACGAGTCGTCTCCGGTGTCCACAGCTCAGCTGTTCACGAGTCGTCTCGGTGTCCACACCAGCCTCACGGTCGTTCCGGCCAGTCGGTTACGTCTCCGGTGCCCACAGCTCAGCGTGTTCACGAGTCGTCTCCGGTGCCCACAGCTCAGCCTGTTCACGAGTCGTCTCCGGTGCCCACAGCTCAGCCTGTTCACGAGTCGTCTCCGGTGTCCACAGCTCAGCCTGTTCACGAGTCGCCTCCACTTCCCGTGGCTCAGCAGGTATATAAGCCCAGCAAGCGCCACATTTACAAAGTGCCAGCTCACCATTACGACCCACTAGGGATCATCATTCCCTACACCGCTAGGGCAAAGTTCCGATTAAGAGGCTGGGGCGATTCTAACTTGCCTCCAGGGATCATGGAGAGCTTGTCAAACCGGGAGAGAGTGGTCATACCTTGTACCTTCTCCCCACAAGAGGATCCTGTAACACCTGACGCTCTTGATGGGGCGGCGGGACTCATCCTCACCTCAAGTCAGTTATGCCCCTGATACAATCATAAGACACTGTTGCCGCTGTCAGATAACGGTCGATCACTTTTGGATGCAGTTCCTGAGGAGTTATCTATCATCACTCCATGTTCGGCAAAAGTGGAAGTGGCACGCAGGAGATCTCTTCAGCAGCACAGTGGTGAGGATCACTGATCCCCAGCGTCCAAGAGCTCAGTGGCCCATCATGAAGGTCCTCAGTTTGGTTTCGAGTGCCGACTGTCATATCGAGTCCGCTGAGGTCCAGGTTGGCAGCAAGACTTACCTGCGACCGGTTTCACGTCGGGTGCAGCTGCCCACCATTCCTGACAATGACATCGACTCCACTCCAGGAACTATAGTAACCCTTAGAGAATTTAGTTATTCTTTCATAATAGCTTTGCTATTCTGGGGGCGGCTGTTGTAAATTCTCTATTACAGTTGAACAGGTGGGAGGAGTTTATGGTTGCTAAGTAACGGAGCACCAGATATAATTGTTGAGCAGTCAGTTAACAGTCAGTTGGGCAGTTGCAAATGTCTGCGTCTGTGACAGAGGTGGGTTAAAGTGATATTTACAGTTAATTTGTAGTTTAGTGTAGTTTCACATGATATTTAGTTAATTACTCGTTTTGGCTATGTATGTTGTAATGTGTGCTAAGATAATTTAAGAAATGTGATTTAGGTTTTCAGTTATGTTTGTACAGTATTAGCTAGTTACTCGGAGTAATAGTTGTTTCCATGTACTTTCAGAAACCAGATGTTTGCAACCTTATCAGATGTTTGTAACCAATTGAACATCATTAAATTACTACACTGCCCTTTGTGTCCGATATCGATATGTTGAGTGGATGAAGAATTCCAAATCATTATACAGTCCTACAATCCCCAATATGGACTATAAAATATTGAAATTTAAAATGATATGGACTGCCTCATACTCGTGTTCTCCAGTTCACATGAGGCAGAGCGGCTGAGAATGGCCTCCTGCTGAGGAGCGAAACTGCCTTCTCCAAAGTTTTCAGTGAGGCCAGGTGTCAGACAATACAATATGCATTGTGTAAAAGAAACGTGCGTCCGATACCAACGTACCGTCGTTTTCAAGCCATGCAAACTGCGCCTCAGTTACGGCCAGTAACGATTGATAAAATAATATGATTGATCACATTTAAGACGGCCTCTTCATCTGCTCTAAGCCCTGTCGTTTGTTTAAAAGAGACACTGAGTAGGGGAGTTTGTATCTGTTGCTCTTGAAAGTGCGTGCTCTGTAACGTCTGCCTGATGGGAGAATTTCGTATTCATTCATTCGTGACGTATTCTCTCTGATTTTCTGAGCTTGGATGAGGACAGGGCTTCGGGTTAGCTGGTAGCTTCACACCCAGCCAGCCTTGGCTGTAACGATAGCCTTCAGAGAGATGTACTGGGCGCATACTGACAACTGTTCACATCCACACTACACACCATCAGAATCCACTTGTCAATTAGTCTAAACTCTCATTAAAACCAGTTTAAAAACAG
This sequence comes from Neogobius melanostomus, assembly GCA_007210695.1. Classification (NCBI taxonomy): domain Eukaryota; kingdom Metazoa; phylum Chordata; class Actinopteri; order Gobiiformes; family Gobiidae; genus Neogobius; species Neogobius melanostomus. The sequence goes on along the minus strand of VHKM01000278.1, from coordinate 2,517,138 downwards.
CTACGCAGCCTCTGTGTCAGTCCACATTTACGGTATCGATCCTCCCATTCTGACAAGACTAGAAGGTTTGGCCTCATTAAAGTGGAGATGTTGTTGAAAGAGCGTAAAGCAAACCTCGTTGGAGAAAAAGGGCCGTAAAGTCTGCGCATGCACCTGTCTCCCAGAAAGGAATTGACTATATTTGGATTACAGCGTTATCTCTGTTGCAGGCTTCTAGTGAATTGAGATTTTCCGCCACTCGGAAAACTTTGGAACAGTTGATCACAGCCTCATTACATCCAATAGGGATATTCCATTTTACATTTAAATTCATAATTTTCATGTCTTAAAAAAAAGCCCTTTGATTCCAAAATGTGCAATATTGTACTTTTGCGAAGACCTCAGAATCTCGTTATTTGGGTAAAAAAGCCATAATTTTCAAAATGCAATATCTTATGAATCCCTCATCAAAACATTTATTGTTTTACATTTTTCTAATCCTCAGAGACTCTACTTTAAGCTGGCACTAATCTTTTCTTCTGCACTTTTTTATTACCCTAACAGCACTTCACAAGACCTGTGGGAGCTATTGCCTATGCGCCTTCACCACTTGTGAGAGGGCGTCGCAAGAGGAGGCGACGGCTCTGATAGGAGCGCCGCTAACATAAATTTCCTCGTTCCTTAAGCATTATAGGCTCTTATTATAGGTAAAACTAAAAACTTTATTAATCCCATTGTGAGCTAAACAATGTTTGTGTCTCAAGAGAAAGAGATGTCGCTATAGCCGGTCCGGCTGTGGTGCAGATCAGCACTCGCTTGGTCGTAAATGCTTTACAGAGACCAAACAAATGCACGTATGTTCACCCCCCACTCGCCCACAACCCCCCTTCCCGGCCGTGGAGTCTGGTTGGAGGAAAAGGCTGTTTCCTCCACCCCACGTACTTCCCACTTAAATGTGCCAAGCCTGGAGTGGCAAGATCACAAGTGCGCTCCTACTAAGCGCAAATGTTACATTATAGTCTGCGTTTAGAAGCACAAGATCTGGCCCTTAGTGTCCTCCACACTTTCAAAGCTCATCGCCGGGCCCATTTTGAGCCGTAACTACACTCATATTGCCTTTATAGTGATGTTATTGATTTGCTAGCATGTTGTTGGTCTAAAATGGTGGCTTGCATGTTGTGCTTATCATAGTATTGCTATTTCTTCCAGTAATCCAACACACACTGTCTTTTCCTTTCATAGATGTTTTCATTTTCTTGTTGCTCTGTTGCCTCCGTCGGCCTGTGCATGTGCTTATGCAGGCATGTCTGAGTGTGGCCCTGTAGGTGTAATACATGCGGAGCTGCGTGGGATCCTGAAGTCCACACATGTTGTTATTATGGAGACGAGGGATGAATTGACCGGCCGCAATTAGCCACAAAGCATGCAGAGAAAAGCACTGTCGGTGATTATGAGTGAAAAAATTAGATTAGTTTTAATAAACTTTCATTTGGTGTTTTCATTCAAATACAAGGCGTTTTATGAGTATGACATTTCCAAAATGATTTTCAGTCACAAAATCAAGATAATTGATAGAGCCATGTTTAAATAGTTTTATTTTGTTGACATGTTAACTACAAATATTTTTAGGTAGAGATTTTTGATATCTTCAAGTTTTAGTGACAAAAAGTCTATATAACAGCAAATTTCACCTTGGGAATTAGATATGAACAAAATTCCTCTGAAAACGCCTCCAAAGTATTCAGTATTGTGAGTGGAGATTATTGTTGTTGTAGCAAGAACTAGGGATGCAACGATTCACTTTGTCACGATTCAATACGTATTGCGATATGAATGTCACGATTTTGATGCGATTCGATACATTTGATGTGCTGAAAAAGAAATGTAAGTCCTATTTTTTTTATTTTTATAAGATTATGCTGACAAGCAAAATTCCTCAAAACCGAATTACACTATGTGCTGTATTGTATCAAAACAGGTTCTAGTGCAAAATATTCAATGCTAAGCTCTTTAGAGCTTTAAAAATACTGTATATAAGTTTAGTTTTTTGTTTAGTATGTTTGAGCTGCTGACATTCTTATTTCTTTAATTTTTACATCATTACACAGTATGACAGCTCAAAGGACTAGGCTAAAGCATAGAAAGCCAATGTGCGCTGACTCCATATTTAATAGGCCTATACTTGACTCGTGCATTTAACAGTAACACATGCAGCTGCTGCTTTCCCCATAAGGAGCTCTCCTAATAACATGTCAGCATCTCACATACAATTGACATTACTTTGACATTTGATACAAATTAATCCCTCCTGAGTTTACCAGATAAAGTGTTCAAAACTACTTTTGTGTTCTACTGTTAAATCACAAAGGCCGTCATTTGCAACCACAGAATTCAGCGCTTGACAACAACAGCAGGAGTGATTTTTCTTCTGTTTATCGGAGGCGATGCTTTTTCTTTCTTTTTTTTACCTTTTCTGTCCTGCTCGCTGACAGCTGTACGAGAGGCATGACGCCATAGATGGAGCTCATGTTGTTTCAGACACCATTATCTTCCCCTGGTCATTATGATCCATAGCAAAACCCTGCCACAGCTGATCTGTGTGAAGGTGGTGCGTTTTCTTGTTGTTTCTCGCCGTGTCCCGGTGCGCGAAGCTAATAATGCTACAAACACCTGCTAGCTAACAAACGTGTGGTTCCAGCCAAACTCATTTTGCGAGAATTGGCTTCAAAGTTTTAATGTAACGCACAGTCTGCTGAATACTCGCAGACTTTTACGGTTGTGTCTCTCACAGAGGAACGACCACATTTGGAAGATGTAGCGTTGCGTACGGGGTAGTGTTGTCACGACTATACCACGGCAAAAGAAAAGAATTCCCTTTAAATATATATATTTGCTGTAGGAAACTTTTGTCTCTTTTTCCATCTGCACTGTATTATCTACATCGTAGAACACTCAACATTATATTTGAGAAGTGATTGAGTGGGGGCGACAGTGGCGCAGATGGTAGAGCGGGTCGTCTCATGATCGGAAGGTCGTGGGTTCGAATCCCGCCTCCTGACGGTGCACATTGTCGTTGTGTCCTTGGGCAAGGCACTTCACCCACATTGCCTCCAGTGTCTGCCTACACTGGTAGCCCCCTAGGAGAGACCAACAGGCCCGGTTTGAACCGTGAGGCCGTCCTTCCGTGGACCCACCACCTGCAGAAGGAGCCATGGGGGGCAGGTGCAATGTGATTTGGGCAGCTCCGGCGGCTCCCCCACGACCCGGCAACGGACAAGTGGAAGAAAATGGATGGATGGATGGATTGTAATAAAAGGTCTTATTTGTTTTCTCTAATTAAAGTCAAATGCTAAAAACTATACTAGCTTATATAAACATCAGTATAAACTATTTGCTACGCTCGATTTGGCCCATGACGTCACGTTAAACACTGTCTGTCTGTTTTTGCCTTAAATAGTGAACAGTCAGAGCTGTCACATTTAGCAGCAGTGCATTAATTCAAAGCACCAAATGATAAAACTGGCCTCCAAATATATTCATGAGTCAAGTACAGATAGGAAACATGTAACTATACACTTCGCATTGGTATCATTTCATTATGTGAGGATTTTTAGGAGAACAATCCTCCACATCCAATGCTAACTGTTACATGTAACGAATGGAACACGCTAGGCTAAGCTACGCCATAGGAATGAATGGGCCGCTTTGCTAACGTTAACAACAATCATAAATTCTACAGTTTCTATAAAAAAAAACGCCTGCTCCTTTCGACCTGGTCCAGCATCAGTAATGAGATCCTACATTTCGACAGTGGATGCATTTAGTTTTACAATTTTATTCAGGGTTTAAGTGGACACATTTAGCTCTAGTTTAAGTTTTGGCTGCAGCCGTAGATCCCTTCCTGAATGCGCCCTGGCAGGAGGAACGAGGGGTGATTGTGCGTACCGTGGGAAGACAGAAAGTATCGATACTTGCTCAAATGAATATCTAACTTCAATACTACTTGGACTATCGATTTAGGATTGAGGGATCTATTTTTTTGAGGGTGCCTACTGGAGGGTGCCTACTGGGGGCCTACTGTATATTCGGCACCAAGATGTTTACTCAAAAATATTTTAACCTGCTGTGTCTCACCTTAGAACTAAAAATATCCATTCAGAAACGGGCAGCACAACAAATGTATAGAAATTGCGGCGATACAATATTGAAACATATTGATGACCCCTCACATGACTTTTGCCCCGTGAGCCAGATTCCATTAGCATTTCAGTTATGTATTCGGTCCTGTATGGTGTCTCATTCATCAGCTGCAGCCCGATGCCTATTGATTTAAGGCAGATGGATGGCTCGGGCCCTGGAAATGAGAGCTCTCGGCTTCAGGGAACAGAAAGAACAATGTCCACCTCTCCCTTTTTGCTAAATTTTGTTGCTTTTCTCAAATACGTTATCGATATTTTTTTAAAGTGGGTATGCTTTTGGGCACTGCAGCATCGATGCCTCCTGCTTTAAAACTTGAAATAAGAAAATACATTCTGGTGGGATGCGAAAGTTTAGGCGCACCGGATGAACATTTCTATTAATGTGCACAACGAAGCAAAGGGGAAGGCGAAATGATCTCCAAAAGGCATGAGGTTACAGATGAGACAGTCAAAACATGGGCATCTGCAAAGCTTATAACTCGTAGCCCCCTAATATGGCAAGTATCACAGCCTTCAACGGTTTTCTCAGTAGCAAAGAGTCTTTACCTTATGGGATTTTTGCCCTTTCTTCCTTACAAAAGTCTTCCAGAGCTAAGAGATTTCTTGGCTTTCTGTCACACGCTGCTTTTTGGAGGTCCATCCACAGATCTTCAATGATGTTCAGGTCAAGAGGCTTTGAAAACTCATCGTGGATTTTCAGATTTGTTGGCGATCATTACGCAATTGTAGAAGCCACCTGCTTCTTAACTGCAGCTATTTCACAGATGGTGTTTTCCTCCAGAATTTGTTGGAATTTAATTCAATTCTTTGTTCTATCCATGGATTGTTTCCTTTGCCACTGGCTACAGTACAATCCCAAAGGATGATGGATCCACCCACACACATTTAACAGTTGGACAGATGTTTTCCTCTTGATGATCTGTGCCCCCCTTTGCTCAATCAGGCCACAAAGTTCTATAGTGGGATGCAAAAGTTTAGGTATGACATTTAGACAAACCTCATGTACAATAAACAATAAACAGAGGCTATAGAACTTTTTTCCCTTTTTATGTTATTTTGAAAATGCAATATGGAAGGATGGAGCGTGAGATCGACAGACGTATCGGTGCGGCGTTGGCAGTGATGTGATTGCTGTATTGGACTGTTGGGGTGATTTACCGATCGATCTACGTTCCTACCCTCACCTATGGTCATGAGATCTGGGTAATGACCTAAAGGACAAGATCGCAGATACAAGTGGCCTTAATAAGTTTCGTTCGTAGGGTGGCTGGGCGCACCCTATGAGATACAGTGATGAGCTCAGTCACCCGGGAGGAGCTCAAAGTAGAGCTGTTGTCCCCTCACGTCGAGAGGAGCCAGCTGAGGAGGCTCGGGCATTGGTCCCATTGGGAGGAGGCCCACCAGGAAGACCCAGGACATGCTAAAGGGACTCTGTCTCTGTGGCCTGGTGTCGCCTCGGGGTCCTCCTGAACAGGTGGAGGAGGTGTGCGTGGACAGGGAAGTCTGGGCATCTCTGCTCAGACTGCTGCCTCTGTGATCCGGCCCCGGATAAAAGAAGAAAATGGATGGATGGAAAGATGGGAATACAACCGGATTTTTAAATGTAATGGTAATGTCTAATCTAAAACGTCATGCCTTTTTAAGATCATTTCATCTTTCCCTTTGCTTCATTGTTGACATGAAGTCATGGTCCATGCGGGGGGTTTTGAGGTTTGGTGGTCACAAACATCTGGAATCTTGTGACTGCTTCGTTGGAATTTCCTTTTGGGCGCACTTTGTTCTGCAGTCGCAATTACAGCTCACTCAAACTCGTACCACAGTGATCACCGAAACCACAGGAGTAATAAAACCTACAAACATGTATAGAGTTCATTGGGTTTACATAACATCGACAGTAGCACTGACTCTAACCAACACGGCTGTATTTTACACGTTGTTAGCACGCTTTGGCATGTGGGAGAGCAAGCTTATCTCCAACGCTGCCCTCGTGTCAGTTTTCCCAGGACGCGTAGAGGCCAGAGTAGCTACATGGAAAGATACGATACCCCCCGGAGAAACGCATCCCACTCTCTCCGAAACTATCAGCATTGCTCTGATAAGGAAATGCATGTGAGTGTTTATTTTCATATATGTGTGTGGGCCTATTAGACCAAAGCAGAGGCCAAGGAATGTCAGGCTAACACAATACATTACATAGCAGAACTTTACAGCCTGAGGTTTTCATTACGCTATTGCAACAACTCTCCACTTTAGTAGCTCCTACAGACTCTAACTTTCCATTCTTTCACTTAACAATATTTGGAAGGGTTTTCTCAAAGGGATTTATCCCAGTCTAATTCCTAGACTGATTTATTGAACCCCAAAAAACATGGCAACTAGCTTAATCAGTAACTAAATGTGATATCCAAACAAATCTTTGCTTCCGATACGCTGCCTGAACAAAGCACCCACCTGGACTGGACTGTTGCTGGAGTTGGTCAGGTGTAGGTTCAGTAACACAAAAGAAGGAGATCGGCAAACTACCTGAACATCCTGATGAGACATGAGACATCCAGAGTCAGGTGTACACTACGCGATTTTAGCCATCTGCGACAAATGATCACTCATTGTGAGGAAAATCTTGGGTCATAGCTCAAAATCCCAGGTCTTAGGCCGTACAGTGAGACAGAGGTTAAGATTGAAATAGAACCTTCGTACGACCAAAGACGAGCTACGACCGACATGAGGCAGAGTCTTATATTTCTGATATATGACAAAACCTTGGTTGTAGTTACGGTTGTCTCTTTGAACCATTGCACAGTGGAAACGAGTGCAGGCTGACTATTTTACAATCCCCACGTCTTGGAATCGGACACCTAAAAATAAGACAAAAAAAAAAGGTTTCAGTGTACACCGTATTAACCCCATTAAACATTTTTGGGAAGTGCTGGGGAAGGCTTTGCGCAGTGGTCATTCCCTCCCATCATCAATACATAATGGGTGAAATATATCTTTTGACATTGTAGAAGCTTATTGAACCAACGCTACAGCAAATGGTAAAAAATATTACGGCATGTGACCTTCGTTTGTGGCGGCTTTTGGTCCGGCAGTTTATTACATCATAGAAGGAACACCAAATGGTTTGTCATCTTCATGAATACGCGTTAAATCAGTCCGAAGCGTGACTCGTGTTAGGCCTGTTTTGCACGATTACGAGAACACCATTTGCGTCCCGGGTAATGTCTCTGTTAGTTCCTTGAGGAGTCTCGAGTGCACGCTTGGTCGCAAAGCCTTATGATCTCATATGAATATAATGATGGGCCTGAAGCTCCGCAGCCCAGTGGCCTTTAGATGGCACAGCTAACCAAACGTCCCCTTCCTCCTGTGTGCGGAGGTTGCGTAATGGGCTCTTAAGAGAAATCACTGGTTCATCGGGAGAGTGCATACGTACAGTACAGTGAGAGAGACAATGTGGCTCTACAAAGGGCATTGATCCTGCTGGTGGTGTGAGGGGCATACATGTGAAGTTCTGGAAGAGGACAGTTGTACAAATCAATAAATTAGGCTGGATATTGAAAATCCCTCCAAGCAAACCTGCAAAATATTGTGCAGATGTTGAATCAAGAGTGTAAGAAAAAAGTTAAATTTTGAGCTAACAGGACCCAAAGATTTGTAACATTTCTCCCGTCTTTAGCCGCAGCTGTCTCCCAGAAAGGCTTTTTTTTAAATTGGTTTATTTGATAGGGTCCGTGCATGATAACCTCTTAACCCCCACCTGAACCGAGCACATAAAAGCTTTAAAAACAGTGTCAAAATAGCGACGAAAACGAGGATGAAAATGCAACAAAAATGTAACAACAAAAACGACAAAAGAGCGACAAAAAGCAATGAAAAAAATGCAACAAATAAGCCACAAAAATGTGACAAACATGGCAAAAAAGAGATGAAAAATCAACAAAAAAGAGACGAAAATCAACAAAAAGAGATGAAAATCAACAAAAAGAGACGAAAAATCAACAAAAAAGAGACGAAAAATCAACAAAAAAGAGACGAAAAAGCGACAAAAAAAGAGACGAAAAAGCGACAAAAACATGACAAAGAACGTGACAAAAAATCAACAAAGAAGCGACAAAAACATGACAAATAGAGACGAAAAATCAACAACAAAAAAGAACGGGACAAAAATCAACGGAAAAATGACGAAAAAAGAGATGAGAAAACAACAAAAATGTGACATAAAGTTACGATCACTTTTGTAGATCTTAGCTTTCAGATGAGGCATTACACTGTCGCTCCCCAGTCGAGAAGCTTTTAGATTTTGGTAAAGCCTAATGGGAGAAAATGCGCTTGGTTAAGGCGGGGGTAAGAGGTTAATGAACACAGTAACACACCCCACCGGATTGTAGCCATGTCCTGGCCTGTCCTACACTCGCACTCTCATTCATCCTGGGCTATTGTACATGTTTTTAGTGGTAAGGGAAACCGGAGTACCTGGAGGAAACCTACGCAGACACGGGGAGTACATGAAAACTCCACACAGAAAGGCCACGTCCAGCTGGTGGTCGAACCCTGGATCTTATGGTTGTGAAGCACCTGCACCACCTTGCCCTTCAGTTATTACAATTACTATTATTAGTCATTACTTCATTAATAACTACTTTTTCAAACAAGATATCCAAATATCTGAGCAAATCTTTGTAACTAATATAAAATGCAAAGTAAAATCATAAATTTGAATGTTGAAAATACAGGCAATTTTGGCAATTTATATGCTTAAAATGCCTTATTTGTATATGAAAGCGTAAAATGACATTTCTCGAAACAATACAAAGGAGAGCGAGAGCGCTTCACTGAGTCAAAGACGGACCAAACACGGTGCAGACGGGTGCTCTTCCAGGACCTTCAGAAATACCATGAATATAAAGATATGCCCTGATGATTTTTCTTTTTTTTTTAAAGACAGCCACGTGAGTCGGGGCCCAGACAACAACCAGAAACATTTCAAACACATTCATCTGACTTAAGATGCAAGAAAAAGTGGAATGAGAGGAATACAAGCACACGAAGACTGCACTGGTTGAAACGTGTTGGCATCCAGCTATAGAATAAAGGACTTTTATTCAGTCAGTGTGAAAAATAATCATCAGGGCATATCTTTGTAGTCATGGTATCTCTAAAGTCTAAAGTCCCCCATATACATATTCAAACAGCATGACTTATTTTCTTGTGTTTAATTTACTCAGTCGTGTGTTGCAATGGTTTGGTAGTCATCGTGTTTGAGGTAGTCATCCCAGAAATAATTCCCAAGGCTTACCGGGGAATTACAGAGAAACGAAAACAATCTACTGCTGATATTTTACTTGGACATTGCTCTTCCTTCCCTTTCTAAGTGTGATAACAACGAGAAGAGAGTAAGACACTGATGAGTAATATGATTGATTTGATTATTCATTTCAAAACAATTTCCTTAAGTGATACTGGGAAAACAAACCAAATCATAGCATTTACTGTAATTCTTCACAATGAATGCCTATATCAGCAATCCGTAATTGCGTGTAAGTCTGTAAGGAACATGCATTATTTTGCTCTCCACACTTGTGTTTTGGCCTTGTTTTTTCATAGACCTGTCTGCGTGGTTGGGACGCGGTCTACTGGTCCTGACAGCTGCCTTAGCGGTGCGTGCCTTTACTCCCATCATCAATCATACCGCACGCTCCGCTGTCCTCTTCTGTCAGATATCTCTACTTACCGGAAGCGCAGGAAATGTAGCAGGCTTGGATCATTTATGCACATATTTGGACCCCGTTCTCATCCACGTTGGAGGCCGTTCTTTTATGGTTTATTTGCTGACGACGAGTTGAAGAGAGAGGCCTGCTTAATGCAAAACTATTTCACAGCGGTCAGGAAGGCGATATTAGTTTCTTATTGTCTAAGTGGAGTACAGTACAGTATCTCTGCGTAAAATATATAAAGAACCACCAGCTTTGATCGTCTCTACCATTGCCATTTCTACAGCAGCCTACGAAAGAAAGAAGAGTCTGTACGAGATGAGGTAGGGAGGGCATCGAGAAACGCATCTAAAAGCGCACTTCGCGTGTATTTTCTGTGCACTTCAGAAACGTTCCTGCCTCTCTCAGAGGCGGTAGAGAGAGGAAGCACAGCACGGTGAAGGTCCGATATTGCGTAATCTTGGGGCTGGTCGCATGGATGAACGGATCAGATGTCGAGGGAATGCTATAAGAAAGGAGGGAGAGTCTTTTTTGAAGATTTGGCCGTTAAGGATGGAACTTGTCGGTCCAGCTCGACGTTATGACACCCATCCCTTCTCATATTGTCCATGACCAAATGAGCTCAGAGGTTATTTTGAAGACATTAAAGGGATATTTCAGGATGTTTGACATAGGGCCTCATTTCCTAGTTATCCAGAGTGTTGTTGATGTCTGGAGATATTTTTTCTTAAATTCATGCAGTTCTTATATTTGAAGAGTCTAGTGGCGCTAGGCTAGGACAAGGCTAAAGCATTTCTACGGTATCAGTTAGCCTGCATTAAAAACAGTCTGACCCACTCCACAGTGCACCTGAGGTAAATCACTTATAACACCAGACTAACCATATAAATGTCTGTGTCGATAGAATAATTTTGAAATATAACTGACCTTGTATCACATGAATTAACGCATTTTGAGGGACTATTTTCTCGCAGATCACTCCGCTGCCACTAGACTCTTCAAATATAAGAACTGCATGAATTTAAGAAAAAATATCTCCAGACATCAACAACACTCTGGATAACTAGGGAATGAGGCCCAATGTCAAAAATCCTGAAATATCCCTTTAAGTTAAGTTTAAGGTAGACTTTATTGATCCCCGTAGGGAAATTAGTTCTCTGCATTTGACCCATCCCCAATGCTGCTGGGGCGACCTGTAGGAGCAATGAGCTGCCAGCGTAGGACCCATCTCCAGATGTGAAGCCAGGCTGATGGTCAGAAACACCTGGGTGGAGGATTAACCTATTGTATATGTTTTAGTGGTAGGGGAAACTGGAGTACCCAGAGGAAACTTATGCAGACATGGGGAGAACATCAATGAAGGTACTTGAGTCATCTTCTGTACTCGGTAGTTGAGCACTCCAACACAAAATAGGGGTCATTAGGACACTCAGACATAGAGCTAAAGAGGTGCGTACCAGTGCAGAAGGGAAGACCAAAGAGGAGCAACATGTCCAGAGAGCCCTCTCAGACTGTGGCTATCCTAACTGGTCTTTCACTAAAGCACAAAGGGCAAGAAGACCCAAAGAGCAGGACAGACAGACTACAGAACCCAGAAGAAAGGGAGTTGCAGTGCCGTATGTATCCGGGGTATCAGAGAAACTTCAGAGAATTTTAGGCAGCACAGGATTCCAGTGTAACACAAACCGGTGAACACACTGAGACAAAAATTAGTTCATCCCAAAGACAAAACTCCGAGCCACAAACAAAGCAATTTGGTTTATTCTATTCGATGCAAAGAAGAAGAATGCAAAGAACATTATATTGGAGAAACCAAACAAGTCTTACAGAAGAGACTTTATCAACACCGAAGAGAAAGCACAAGCGGCCCTCAGTCGGCTGTGCACCTTCACCTTAAAGCCTCCAATCACTCCTTTGAGGACGGGGAGGTCAACATTTAGCTAAAGAAGAACGTTGGTTTGAAAGAGGAGTAAAAGAAGCTATTTTGTCAGAAAAGAAAATCCCTCCATGAACCGAAATGGTGGGCTAAGATTTCATCTTTCTTCTTTTACTCCAATCTGCTTCGGGGAAAACCGACAGGACACGCCCAGTCCAAGAAGACGATACCTCAGCTAACAAAAGAACAATAGGCAGGTAATTAGCAGTGATCAGCCATGAATAGGACAGGACTGACCGATACTGGGGGGAGCAGGTCGTTACAGACGCTCTACTTCAAAGGTGTTTACCCACAGGTGAGAGTAGCTGTGATTAGAGGGGAGGAGCCGGGCCAACCCTAACTCCTCCCTGTGGTCTTTATCTACGCTGCGTGCTGAGCGGAATTTCGTCCACTGACGAAGCCTTTTGGATGAGAGGCGAAACGTTTGGAGACCTCAACTACCGAGTACAGAAGATGACTCAAGTACCTTCATTGAAGATTGACAACTCCTGTACGACTGAGAACTTACACAGACATGGGGAGAACATGCAAACTCCACACAGAAAGCCCCGTCCAGGTGGGAATCGAACCCGGGCCTTCTAGCATGCCATGTAGATACATATACTCCTTTTTTGCTTTATCAAGTCATGTTTTCATTCGTGGTTTGTGGTCTGCTCATTTGCTGATTTCTAGTCTTTGCGCTGCTAAATTTGTGAAAACAAAAAGACAGAAACAGATCAGTCTCTTATTAAAATGTCATGGAGCCGTTCAAACGTCACATCACTGTGGCAGGCTCTGTTCCGCGCCTTTCACCCCCAACCTCCAAGCAGCCGCCTTCTTCCCTCTTTTGTCTTTCACCCCGATCTTTGCCGACACGATCCACGCGGAATCGATTGCATTAATAACCCGTTGTTCTGGATTAAGCACGAGAGTCAGAGTAAACAAAAAAGCAAGTCACGTTTTGATTTAACTGACTGGCTGGAAAACCACTACACTCGACCTCCACTAGCCATGTCGACCATCCCTTGTCCCGACACTCCAGCTGTTGGTACTTGTCTTACTTCTCCCACGGGACAGAAAACCCCCCAGGAGGATGCCTTCCTTCCCTGATGACGAGAGACTCTAACAGTTGTGGACAGTATCACCCCCGGAAAGACGAGTTGCTTACCCAGCGGCCTATAAAAGAAATACAGTCGCACATTCCAGTCAGTTGTTGTCCTTATAATAGACAAGACGCTTCGAGCCAGGCTGTGTCCAAATGAAATAATATTTGAAGATCCAGGGAGGACTTTGAAGCTCCCTGCCCGTGGTGCTTCAGTCCATCCAGCAGGACATTACATCAACATACCGTTACGACGAGGTGTGGCCTCATCTCTTAGACTCTCTCCTTTTTAAAGCTTGTTGTTAAAGCTTGGTGCGGTGAAGGTCAGGCTCTATTCTTGCGTTGAGAGACAGTTCTCTTGAGTTTATTGATTCACTGAACTAATCTCTTGGCCGTCGTTCAACAAGTGCATTTGGGGAGGCAAACTCGCAATCAAAGACCGGGTCAATGCTACATCCAGTCCTCTTTACGAGACGCTTCAAAACGGGCAATCGGCCGGAAGCGCGTTACATGTCTCGTAAGCTTGCAACAAGATTCAATGTTGATGCCATTTTTAAAGAGTGATGAATACTTTCTCCTTTTTAAACTATTATTTTTAGTTGGCGTGAACCTCATCTCACCTGTTTGGTCCCAAAGTCTTTTTTTGGACGTTTGGCAGACCATTAAGTACGCAATTACAGGGGTTTAAAGCGTTTTGTGTAGTGTTTATCGGTGTGAGGCCTTTCCAGTTTGGACGCGAATCAAGTTTTTTACGGGACTGCACAATCTCTCTGGCATCGGCGCTTTGATATCGATGTGGATGATGCAATATTCCATCTGCTAAACCTGATCCATCACGTTTTGACAGTCGACCTAGAAACAACTTTTTCCTTTTTATGTTATGCTTCGTCCGTATCTTTCCCTTGTCCTATATCACTTGTTATTGTTGTTCCTCCCAAAAACATATTATGAGCTGTCGATGTGTTGTTTCATCCGCTGAGGTCATCGCCCTCTCATCTGCTTAGTTTCTGCTCTCGTCCCGACAAAAACATCTGTTTGCCTAAGATCAACTCTAGCTGTGCTTCCAATGTGTCATTTGTAAAATACTTCACTCCCCACGCAGGCTGCACATAAAAGCTTATTTTAGAAGTCGATTACTCGGCGAGCTAGTCAAATGTTTTTAGTAACCAGATTAAAATGAGACCTGGCAGGTAATACCATCGATTTTTCATGCAGTTGTCTAGATTTGTTTCCCTTAAAGCGACGGTCTGTAAGTTTAAATGTTTTACTACTTTAATAGATTGTGTATAATTGACCGTCTGAGTCAGAAATTTGACGTAACATAAGTAATATAATAATGAAATCATTTTTTGTAAGTCCCTCCCTTTGCCGATTTCAGCAACTCATCAGAATCAACGGGCTATCATTTTGACCAATGAGACGAGCTTTCCTATGAACCAATCAGGGGAGAATGCAGCGGGCGCTTGAACGTTTACTTTTTTTCCTTTTTTTTTCTTTAACACCCAGTGAAAGAAATACAATTACAATGACGGAAACGTAAATAAATACAATATTCGAAATATAATATATATACAGTACAAATCCATATTACAGATACAGTAGGTGTTAAGAATGGTTGGGTTGATTGATGGTTCACTTTTGAATGTTTGCAAACTAGGAGTCATAGGAATAAACAAAGAAGAAGCGGCGTTCGATCCTAACTTATACGGACAGTTAGCAAGTTAGCTAGTCCGGGAGACCTGCTCAATGTATTTTTCCTATAGCCGTTAGCATTAGCCACAAAACATCCAAATTATGACTGTTCCAGATGTTTTCAGCTGTTGTCAACCATCGACTGCAATTAGGTCAAGGCCTCGTTAAGAAATCATTGAAGGTGCACTATGCAACTTTTTAGGTATAAAAAAAGAGTTGATATTAGTGCGTATTTGACCTTTCAGTGACCCTGTATGGGTGGTTTGATTGGCGCCTTTGTTTTCCATCCCAGTGGCTCCTATGATGCTTCAGAATCTTTTTTATTTCAGGGTTATTTTAGGATTTCTGTTTGGTTTTCAGAATGGATTCAGATTCAGAAAACTTTATTGATCCCTCAAGGGCAATTCATTTGCTGCAACCTCCGACAGATATTGCACAAACACATCACAACACTCACTGTGTGTCACTTCCAACAGTACAGACAATAGCAGATAATAAAAAAGGACACATTTCAAAAAGGTCAATGTCACTGTTTCGGCGATCTCCCGGTCTCCCCGCCTTTCCCATGGGAGAGCAGGCGGAACAAATTATCAATCACCGGACGCTTTAAAAGGAACGGACCACTTCCTGTTTACTATGCACCTTTGGCTGGTAGGACACCACAGCAGTGCAAGTAAACTGCAACAATCCACGATCAAAGACTACAACCTTCTAAAACTGCTGTGCGGAATCGGGTACTCACAAAAGTTCCTGAAGTGACAGCCGGTGAGCATTGAGGGCTATTTGTTTAAACTTTACTGAACGTTACCTGCAAGCTACCTGTTGCAGCTATGGTGGCTATGCTACGCTGCGTTCAAGGACTCTAGTAAATGCAGCCGCTTAATGTTTAATGCACATGATTGTTTACTTGTGTGTGAGGGGTTTATTTACTTATCTGACATTAATTGGGGATTTTCTGTTTGAAAGTAAATTCTTTAAAATTGTGTGTTAAATAATATGGTTAAAATGATTTGTACAGTAGTCTTAAAACCCATCCTCTTCACGTGTGGGAACCGTGCAGTAAAAAACTAGAATAACGTGACAGTCACTTAGTAAACACACTCCCTTCAGAATTCAACAGTTCAGTGACAGACGGGACGAAAGAGTTGGCAAAACGATTTGTTTTGTGAAAAGGTACATAAAAACGACGTCCAGAAGGCATGAGCGAAAACTCAGAGGACAGAGCATGGAGAGGCTGACCCAAGATACATTTAGCCTTCTTTAGCGCCTGCTCCTCCCATAGAGACTGTAGGTCTCCTTGTTTCACTCCAATAATTTTACAGCAGATTTTGACAATGTTTTGCAGTTTGTTTTTTATCTTTCACAGACAAACCCTTGAACCAGCAAACACATGAAAACTTAATAGGCTCTCTATGAAACAGCAGTAAAAGTTGCAGAGAATCCTTTTGTTTACATTGAAAGAGTTCAGCTTCCTTAAAAGATAGATTCTCTGCTGAGTCTGTATTTGCGTCAAACCGCAACTTGTTATCCATCCAAGAACCACTCCACCACTTCTTCATGAATGACACTGCTGCCCAGAGAGGGCGCTGTGGAGCGTCTGAAGTCAATAACCATGTCCTTGGCTTTTGAGACGTTTAAATCCAAGTAGTTGCTGTCGCACCATTGGACAAACTCTGTCAATGCAGGGCCGTGGTTCATTTCAGATCCTGAAAGTAAGGACACCAGGACTGTGTCGTCTGAAAACTTAACCAAGGATCTGTTCTTCTGAGTGACCCGGCAACTGTCTGTGTACAGTATGAACAGCAGAGGGAACAGAACACACCCCTGAGGGATCCTGTGTTAGAGATGGACACTGGGGACATCTGACCATTCACAAGCACTCGCTGGATCCTGTCCGTGAGAAAATTTGAAATCAGTTTAAATTTCGATCAGGATGTGGGGCTGCATCTTATTAAATGCAGAAGAAAAGTCGGTGAACAAAAGTCTTACATAAGCCCCAGTTTTGTCAAGATGCTTGTACACGGTGTTCAGTAAGAAGAGTGTAGCGTCCTCCACACCCTTGTTTTTCTGGTAGGCAAATTGAAGTGGGTCGGGTTTTCCCTCAGTTAAACATAAAATCTCAGACTTTAAAATTTTCTCAAAAGTTTTCATCACAAGTGATGTAACTGCGACCGGTCTGAAATCACTCAATTCCTTTGAAGTACCTGATTTGAGAATTGGGATTACAGTTGAAGTTTTCCACAAAGTTGGAATCTGACCATGATTCTACAACTTTGAAACAGTCTGCTAAAAACACCATTAAGCTGGGTGGCACAGTGGTGCAGGGTACGCCCACAGATGGCATCAGGGCCCCTCGCTTTCCCCACCTTCACTTTTCTAAGTAAGGCAGTCACCTGGGGTCTCATTTACAAAACTGTCCGTGAGAATCTGCCTATAAGAGTCCGTACGAGCAAAACCCAAACTTCACGTACGGAGAAAAAATTGGGACTTATGAAACCCTCCGTACGCGCAGCACCACGTAAACTCCCCTTCACTGATTCCACCTGGAGCAGAAATGTGCGCACATGACCCCTCCTCACGTCACGCCCCCTGCACGCCTCCATGTCACCATATAAGGACATGCAAAGTAACTCATGAATGAGATTTACCTAAACATGAGGCGATAATGGGAGGGTTTTACCGAGACCCCGGGAGCAGAGAGGGAGGGGCCACACGCCGCAGCAGTGACGGCAGAGGCCGGGTGGATCTTTACTGACATGTTACCGCTGTTTCTCTGATCACAAGTAACCTACTGGCAGAGTGCAGAGTCTCATCAATAACACTTTTGGAAATACACTTTTAGAACGTAAAGAAGAGCCTTTTAGACTTTAGCTGATTGTGATATTTCCCAGTGCTGTTCACGGACCTCACATTTCCTGAAAGTACAGAATAAGCTCGGTGGGCTTTGAATCACTCAGATAGTCTATTGTTTTTTGAGCTCACTGTACGTGCAGTGGGGATGAGGCACCGGTTCGCTTTGGGCGTGAATGAGGAGCAGAGTCCGGGTGGTGAGAGAAAGAGAGAGGTTGTGGAGCTGCAGCGTAATTACACAGCGTCTCTGAATGGACTTGTGCCTTGGACCAGCCATCCGCACGGCCTCCACAGGAGTTGGTCAGACTTTGGTTAAAAGCACAGAGCGGCTCGGATCCTTCCTGCTTCTCGCTCACAGCCGGCGGCAGTGCGCTCCGGTGTCCGTGCATGAGCGTACATGAGCGTGCACGTCTTTGAGTGTCACACATTACTACAATATTTTCATTAAGTATATAAATGAAAGATTGAAACACTACACAAAGCCAACGGTTGATTTCCTAGATTTTTAATGATCTTAATCATTTCTGTAGAAAATAAAGAAATGAGCAGTTTTAAATGTGCACCAGACTTCATTTCCTCAGTCTGACCTCCCCTTGCTGCTTTCCCTCGCCTCTCCTCGTGTGTTTGCAGCGCTTCTGAAAAGTGCGGACTGCGTACGCCAGGTACAAACCTAGTGTGGCGGTGAGTAATGTTTCACGTTCAGTTCGATTTCTATAAATACCACCTTTGGCGCAGAACAGTTCGTACGGAAGGTTTTGGCCTCATTTTGTCCGTACGTGGGCTTTATAAATGAGACTCCAGGTCTTGTGCGATCACAATTCCCCCACTTGGTTCGAGAGACTTTACAAGCAGAAACCTTTCCCAAAAGGTCTGCCCTCTCAAACCGGCTAAAAGAGGAATCTTTTACACTAATAGGTTTATTGAAACTGAAAGGTAAAATACCTATTATTATCAACTTTTTTTTTATTTACATAAAAAGTTGCATAGTGCAACTTTAATGAAAGTACCTTTTGAGATTTGACTTTAGATACAAAAAATCGTATAAAAGTGTCCTCTGAGATTTTTGTGGGGTTGGATATAATCTAATCTAATGGCTACTAAACTTCATCTTATAATGTGTTAATGATAAATAAACCATATAAATTATATAATTTGCCATGCAAAGGACAAAACATACCTCCCCATACGTTAGTCTGTCTTTCCTATTCATTTGTGTGGTTCAATTTAAATCAGGTCTGAGATTTGACAGACATAATGTGCTCTGATAGCTTAAAGCATTTCTGTGGTTTCTATGCTTGGAGTGGCTTTCTGGTCCAATCAGTAGGCAAGGGTGGAACTTGTTGTTTCACAATTTCACTCTCTCCAATCTTTGCAATCTTACAGACTATCACTTTAAAGTGGGAGGCTGCAGGTAGGGGAAAAAATAATCATTTTGTGATATCAATTTGAAACTTGCTGTAGATTACTGATATAAATATGAGAAAAACAATGGAGTGCATAAAAATGGCCAAAATTCCCGAAATGTTCAGCGATTAGACTTAAATCATGAATAGAGCCAGATTTAAATTGATGGTTTTGTTTTGTTGATATATTAATTACAAAGATTTTGTCAGAGGGTACCTTGTTTAGTTTTGATTAATATGTGGGATTTATAATTTCTCGCTTGATTCATGAGTTTTGTACCCTAAAACAAAGGCAAGAAATACAAAATCCCTTAAATCCTGAACAAATCTTTGTAACTAAAAAGTCAACAAAACAAAGTAAGATTATAAGTTTAAACCTGGCTCGATTGAATAATGATATTTAATTGCAAAAAGTATAGGTAATTCTATCAAGTTTTACTCATAAAATGCTTTATTTTTGTTACAGAAAATGACGAAAGCTTGCAATCCATTTTTTTTCATATTTATCTCCTTGATCTCCAGCAAACGTTTCAAATGGATATCTCCAAGTTTAACCTGCAGCGTCTGCTTTTGAACGCCTGTATAGAGTTTTTTTTTTTCCAATAGGGATGAGTACAGTCTCCTCAAAGTAAAAAAAAAAAAGTGCCTTTGGGGTCAGCCCGCTCTGTGTCTGCTTTGTCTGCGGCGCGAGGAGGAAGGAGTTAGGAGTTAGGAGATAGGAGACGGACAGCTTGATAAGACGCGGCCGGGCGAAAGCACAGAGGAGTATAGTCAGGGGTCACCGCCTCTCAAGAGTTTTCCGGAAACGAGAACAAAAAAAGAGTGGGTTTGAAGGCGAAAAGCATCTCGCAAAGGGCTGCTCGGGGAGTCGGGGCCCAAGAACACATTTCCAATCGGTTGGCGAATGCTCTGACCCTATGAAGGGGAGACGCTGCAGGTGAATCACTGTCAGTCTGAGAGTTCTGCTGTAGATTACTGACAGTTCTGATGACCAAATATCAATAATGGATAGAGCCAGGTTCAAATTTCTGCTATATTTTGTCAATATATTAGTTGCTCGGAGGGACTTTTGAATAAATGTGTCAAATTTTGCCTTGTTTTTTGAGATCAAAGGTGAGGTGTTGTTGCACAAGAGTAAAGAAAACTTCATTTGGAGAAAATCAGCCTAAAGTTTTTCTGTGAGTCTGGTGGATGCCAAACGTGTCGGTATTTGTGAATAGATGCGCTTGGGGAAAACACATCGGAGTGCAGACATGTTGAATGGATTTTAGGCCCAATTTGTTTGCCCGGATACTTCATTTGCCTGAACTTTTGCCTGTCTTGTTTGTTGGGTTTTTTAAAATCTTTTTTCATACCAGTACTTTAATGATACTAAGTTCTCAAGACCGATACCTGAATGATACTTTTTCCGATGCCTAGAACCAGAAAACAGGACATTAATGTGTGGAAGATCTGCAAATTTACAATATTGGGTTCATCTCCAATGTGTGTGAAAAATTAGGAATAATTTGGGGGGAAATTGGGGAGAAATTGTGGCAAAAATAAGGAAAAATGATGCAGAAAAACGAAAAAAAATTGGGCAAAAATTGGGGAATAAATTGGGAGAAATTGTGGCAACAAAACAAAAATGAAGGGAAAAATTGAGAAAATTTGAAAAAAATAATGGAAAATGGGGAAACATTGGGGAAAACCTCAAATTTTTAGCAAAAATTCTGTTTCTGATACCAGACTGGTATTGTTTAACGGTACCTAGCCCTAGTCATGGCATAAGAAGAGTCGCCCTGATGGTGTACTTTGATCGACATGTACATTACTTGTATGATTCCACAGTGCAGGAGCATATACCCTCCGGCGCCGCGGCAGATTCCAGCGGACACTCGTTCTCCGGCCGGTGCCCGCTCTCCTCCTGATCGTTCCCCTATCACTCCGCTCTCCATCGATCCTGACGCCGGCCCGAATGTGCTGAGCCGGGGCGTCTGAGTGAACTCTTTTATCAGGCCAGGATTTATCTCCCGCCCTGAAAAACTCCACACAATCGCCTCTGGGGCCACGTCCACTTTTATCCTCCGCTCGCTGGGCTCAAATAGAAGATTACTTTTGCATTTGTAATATTCAGGCATTTTCTCCATGTCATAAGAAGGCTGCTGCGTTTGTCTTTTACAGAAGGTCCTTTACATTGTAAGTTGTAGCTTGCAATAAAATGAAAGTGGACGTATAGTTAAGGTGACCACCTCAAAGAGTAGAGGAAGTGGGACAGGGAGGGAGAAATTCAAACTTGGATTACGTGAAGGTCAGTATTGAAGCGCTTCAGTTGCCGTTTTTGGCCCACAATCACACAAACAAAATACTGTACATTTGGTCTAAAATTAAGGTATTTTTTAATGCCTTAAGGCACTTTCAATATATACAGTGACAATATAATGAGAAATGCTAATCTAGAAAGCCTAAAAGGAATAAAATTAGAGGTCATCTGAGATATGCAGATGACACGACCCTAGTGGCGGACAATAAAGACGATCTACTGCGTCTGCTTGAAAATGTGAAGGTCGCAAGAGAAGTAGCAGGCTTGAGGCTTAATGTAAAGAAAACAAAGATAATGACAACAGATGACATCGAGGACTTTACATTTGGGAGATGAGAGTCTTGAAATTGTTGAGAACTTTACTTTCCTCGGCAGTATGATTTATCACGATGCGAACTGTGATGGAGAAATACAAAGAAGAATCGGAATGGCGCGAACAACTTAAAGTATATTTTACGAGATATATTTAAAGATAAAAATGTATCAATCAGTCAAGATCAGGTTCGTCCAAACAATGGTATTTCCAGTGGGGACCTATGGAAGTTAGAGTTGGACTATAAAAAAGGCAGACAGAAAGAGAGTAGAGGCTTTTGAAATGTGGACGTAGAGGAGGCTTCTATGTATTCCATGGACAGCAAAGAAAACAAACCAATTGTTCCTGAACGAAATCCAAGTGAAAACAACTCTGATGAACATAATAGAGCAGACGGCAGTTTGGAGAAAGCTCTCATGCAAGGGTCCATGGAGGCAGAGGAAGACCTAAAACGAGATGGCTGGAAAAACTGGGAATGACCCTGAAGAACTGTCTTGTTACAGCAAGAGACGGGATAAGATGGAGATGCCTAGTTGATTTGGTCACCAGGGGTCGGAGTCGATGGATGAAGAAGAAGAAGACACTTTCACACCAACCTGATAATCTCTAGTCGGTCCTGGTCGGGCAGGTTTTGGCCGACGTCGAGACGCGTGTTTGGTGTGGACAGCTCCGTCGGTCGTAGACGGCGTCTGTGGAGGTCGGTGAAGCCAGTTTGGGCTGATTGTGATTGTGATTGTCAAACAGAGCGCTGTGATTGGACTAGTGTTACCGGCTGGTCAGCGATTTGGCTCCCTCATGCTAATTTAGCCATTTATCAACTAGCTGACAAAAATTTGCGAACCTCTTTGTGACATAAACAGAAATAAAAGGCGACAGGACTCTCTGAGGAAACGGTTCACTCGCCAGAGACGACCACCACACAGCGTTTGACCGGAGACATTGACACCGAGGCATTTTGTTACCCTTTTCGGTTACACTTTAGAATACGGCCCGGTAACTCCTAGGTAGTTACTGTAGTACAGCCCTGGTACTTACAGAGATAATTACCAAGTACTTACAGTGGTACGTTTAGGCCAACCTCGTACCTAGGTGTTACGAGGTTGGCCCATTAGTCCGACGTCTCATTATTCTGAAAATCACCCATTGAGTAGGGGTGCCATTAGGGTTGGGGTTATATTTTTTGTAATAATGAGACGTCGGACTAATGGGTTGTCAGACCAATGGCATGGCACCGGAGTTACCAGGCCATACCACTGCAAGTACCTGGTAATTACCTCTGTAAGTACCAGGGATGTACCATAGTAACTACCTAGGAGTTACTGGGCCGTATTCTAAAGTGTTACCCAATTTTCTTCTATACGCACGCTACAAACATTATGCGCACTCGTACTGTACAGCTGTCGGGCTTAGTCTGGGCTTCAGGTCACTTCAGTGTAGATATTGCTCTTAGCAGGTGAGACAGACAGACAAATAATCGCCCTGTCTCCCCAAACAGCCACAGGGCATTGGGTTGGTGTGAATCCTCCTTAACACTCGTGGATCATTTGTCATTCAGAAAAGGTGGCCGCTCATCGCCGTGCGCGCGTATGATTGTGATAAGCCGCCTCTAATTGTAACATTATAAGTATGAGGATTTTCATAAAAAAGCAGCGTTTCGCAGTGTGACTCGGAGAAGGCTTTTATGTCGATGAATAGAGAGGTAGAAGGAGTAACGACTAAGGATGTTTTTCTGAGTATTATAAGTATGAGGATTTTCATAAAAAAGCAGCGTTTCGCAGTGTGACTCGGAGAAGGCTTTTATGTCGATGAATAGAGAGGTAGAAGGAGTAACGACTAAGGATGTTTTTCTGACAACTCCATAAAACGCTCTTGGCTGCAGGTTTGGATCTTGTTGCTGCATGAAGCTGAAATGGAATGAGTGATGTGATGTTTAGAAGTTTATGTGCAGCTCAATGGTCAATTGCATAAATAAATAAACATGTGCTGTAGAACAAATATCTGTCGGAAAAAATCATGATTTAGCTTTTTTTGTCAAAATCATGCAGCTTTATTTAACACTATTCGCACCGCTGTATTGTGCAGTTTAACAGGGAACACGTCTTGTTATTTTTGTTTAATCCTTCCTAAACTAATTGGGACCCGAGTCGCCACCAATACTTGTATCTAAAGTTGATATAAGTTTAAAGTCCTTTCGTTTGCATTTTTAAACCTTTACACCAGCTTGTGTTGACTGCTTTTTGCGTGAGATCAAGCATCTTTGAAATTCAGATAAAAACTGCTCCAGCCCTTTCTCGAAAACACAAACGTTATTCCCATCATATCGCTCCATTGTCTGATTGCCTTCCAGCTTATCAAATGATCCTTATCTGCGGGCTCACGGGAAGTCGGGGACCTGCTCCAGAAGCCTGCAGCAGCGGCATATGAATGTTTCTGAGGCGCAGACTGTCACTTCTCCGTCTGACAGACAGAAGGGAGCTGCTTCGAATGTTTCCCGAACGGGAATATTTGCAGACAGGATTACTGAGGCGGCAGAGGACGTTCTCGAGGACTGACAGGATGACGAGTCGCTGAGGCTTTGGAAACTGCTGCACCATTCAGCGCCAGAGTGTTAGACAACTTTTGGATGTATGGAAAACAAGTGAAATGATTACTTTTACTCCATCACATCCAATTAGTATCTGCTATACTTACAAGGAGGAAAATTGGGCGTATGAAAATTCTAAATTCAACGATTACTTCTTTGGCCCTGGAGAAGGGATTTCACGGTTTAAAGAAACGTCCAGCTGTCTGCTGTGTTTACACATAAGCACTATGCGTTACAATGGCATTTTTCCAAATATCTGTGACATTCGTTAACGTTACTCAGTCATCTTAATAGGGTTCTAAACAGAGCGCATCGGCTCATGACATTGGTGATGTTCATGGAGGATGTTTTTGGCCAAAAAATCTTTCACGAATGTCACGTTCCCCCCCAATTCATGGAGGTCGCAACAGAGCCTGTCCTTTCGTGATGATTAGTGGTGGTTTGTAATTCAGCATGAGAGCATTCTTACAGCATTCGTAGTGTAGGAATCTCTGTTTTCTCTCACATTTACGCCATAATTAATAACTTTATTATTATTATTATTATTATTATTATATTATTATAGTTCTGTCATGTAATGTCTTCATGTAGATGCTATCTTGTTAAATGTTGTATTGATTTTGGGGGTGGGCGCTTATAAGCTCTTGCTTCAGCCCAGTCCTTTTGAGCAGAATGTTTACTGCTCAAATAAACTAATAAACTAATAAACTAAACTAATAGACAACTCCTCCTCACTCCTCCCCGTTTGCCATAATAACTACATTCGAGGGGGAAATCATGGCGGATTTACAGACTCCTCCTCCCCAGCTCTGACGGAGCATGTTCCTAAAAGGGCATAAGGGCGGGATCTTCATTGTAGACTCGGCCCAATGGCCGCTGGCTGCTCTGCTTTGTGACCGTAACACACCGCCTGGTTTCAATTTTTTCAACACTTAATATGGCTACATATTCCTCTGAGATAACGCTGGGTTAGTCACAAAAATAGAAACCAGGCTGGTTTTCGAAATATTTTTTTTTTTAATCTCCTACTTAACGGAGGTCGGACTGTTGGCATTGGAGCTGCGCGAGCTACACGTCACGCAAGGGCCGAGTCTACAGTGAAGATCCCGCCCTTTTGCCCTTATTAGGAACATGCTTCGTCAGAGCTGGGGAGGAGGAGTCTGTAAATCCGCCATGATTTCCCCCTCGAACGTGGTCATTGTGGTAAACGGGGAGGAGTGAGGAGGAGCTGTCTATTCTTTTAACAGTCTATGCTCGGCCCTCGCGGGGCACCTAGTTCGGTCGTAGCCGCGCCCGCGCCATTAGCTCTAATGCTAACGGCCTGTCGATCAAAGTCAGGCCCTCATTAATTACGCACGATTTCTAAAATGTACCCTATGAAAACCAGCCTGGTCCCTTTGATTGTGCCTAACCCAGCGTTATCACAGGAGCAATATCTAGCTGTAGAAAGTTACAAACAATTAGGCACTGGGCTTTAAAGTGGTTTTTACGTGTCTAAAGTGCAATGGTTTCTAATGGGAGACTAGCGGCTATATGGAGGAACTATATAGAAGCAAAGGCATGACCCAGTCACCGTTTCTCAATGTTTAAATATTATTCTAACAATATGGCCTAAATGAAGGCAGCTTTGAGGAGTTTTGTTTTCGCTCATAAACGAAACACTGCAAGTCCACATGAACTCTGACAATATACTACAGACAAGATTTTATTTATATTTACTTATATTTATAGGTACCACATTCGCCCGAGTCTTGACATTTTCAAAGATTCTGCAACTGTGAGTTTCCTGATTGACTGTTGCCACAGTAGTAGGAGTGTGACAATATATAGATATTGCTATATATCGTGAATTTTTGCCGGACAATACAATACTTTTTATTCCAATATCGATACTTTTGATGATGTCATGCACAAATATATCACTTTTAAGTGTCGTTTTTATAATTACAAATAATACATAATATATTCATTGGAAACAGGTCTGTGGTTTCTTGTTTACAGTATTTAAATGTAAATCAGGTGATGCCCCGACAGATCAATGACCCATTTTCAGTAAGTAAGGGATCATTTAATGACTTTAAGAAAAAGAGGGACGAAGCACATGGAAACAAATGTAAACGATGAATAATATGTAGTGTGTTAAAAGGTAAAAAATTGCATGTTTCTTAGAAAACCATGATGTGTCATAATTATTTTGTGCAGTATATCGATTATCGGCGTATCGTAAGGTTATCGTTATCGTGAGCCATGTATCCCGTATCGTATCAAATTGTGAGGTACCCAGAGGTTCACACCCCTACACAGTAGCGTCATTGAAATCTCAAGTGAGAATCCTAAATATCACTATGTTCGTTAGATACAATTTGACGTTTTGGAGGCTCCAACTCAACCAATCCTAACAGTCGCACTGACACACACACACACACACACGCACACGCACACACGAGGAGCGGAAACAAAAATGATTGCTTGACACTCATGTCGGGCCACCCCTCGACGGACTCGGGGAGAGGCAAATCAGGCTCAATATCGGGCTCTGAGGAAGCTGTTACACACTTAAAGGTCATGGATCATAGCGGTTCAGTCAACATGCCATTCATCATTTGAAATTGTATGTTGTTTTTCTGTCTTTTTATATTTCGTTATATTGACCCTGTGATAGTACAGAACATGTTGAGTCATGTATTGATTATTACACTGACCTTGCTAATGCTAAAGTATTAAGAAGTAATGAATAAAGGCTATTAGGATCGATATTCCCTAAAGCTTTGCCAGCACAGAAATCAGCTCTTCCTCTTTAGTACGTCTTTTTATCGCAGTAGCAGCGTGACGAAACAAACCGCTGACCTGGGACATATTCAGTATGATAATAGTTTGGAGAAAGTGCCTATTGCTGAATGTACTTGATGCTTTGTGCATAACGGCTGAGACTGGCAGAATGGTAAAGAGGCTGCACTTCCATGGAATTGGCTTTTCAGTCAATTCGCTTCCTATTGACTCGTTTACAGCTCCTGTTCCCAGTAGAGTCCAAATGAGTGCTAGAGCAGCCTCCGGTGGTTAAAGCTTACACTGTAAATTCCAACCAATGGTCGCTGGTTGCTCTGCTTTATGACTGCGACGCTAGGGGCCGCCATTGCCCGCCGCTGTTGTAGTACCTCCATATAGGGGCAGCAAAACAAGCTAGTTTTCCATTAGAAAGCATTGCACTTTACACACGTCTAAGCAACTGTAAAGCCTGGTGCCTAATATTTAAAAACTTTCTACTGCTAGATATTCCTCTTGTGATAATGCAGGGTTAGTTACAATTAAAGGGACCAGGCGGGTTTTCGTAGGAACATTCGAACTACGAGTCTACAGTGAAGATCCCGCCCGTACGCCCTTTTTAGGAACATGCTCCGTCTGAGCTGGGAAGGCGGAGTCTGTAAATCCGCCATGATTTCCCTTTCGAACGTAGTTATTATGGAAAACGGGGAGTGAGCAGAAGCTGTCTATTAATTCTACAGTCTATGATTCTAACCCATACTGATTACTTGGAATAGTTTGTAAATGGTGATTGTTGCTACTGCCGAAACACAGAAAGTATCGATACCTGCTCAAATGAATATCTAGCTTCGATACCACTTTTACTATTGATTTAGTATAGAGGAATACGTTTTGTTGTAATGTCTTAACTATCTATCAAGCGGAGCCAGTGTGCTTGGCGTCAGACTAATTGGAGACTTCGATTTGCAACAGGAGTTTCCGCTCATTCTGATCCGAGGAGTGAGGGAAAGAGATGCTGCATCCGAAACCATTAAATTGTAGCCTCTAAGTACTAACACTAGCAACTAATCCTTAACCTTTCATGGGCTCAACTGTTCGATCTCTATGCAGTTAGTGAACTAGAGCTTCAGCAGCATTTGCCCAATTCCACCGTCCTTACCCAGGGGAAGGGGAAGTGACATCACCAACAGCTGTGTTTCTTCTTCTTTAAAGTTCAGTGCAGGCCAAACAATAATCCAAATAAAGACATTTAAGGCGAAAAAAGAAACATCCAAATGATCCTTCACATTTCCCTTTATTTTATCTCAACAGCGGTTTCATAAAGCTACAGTATGCAAATTAGCCATGTGGCTTAAGTTTCTACAAATGAAAGCAAAAGCACAAACTGCTTCATTTAGGCCATTTACCCAGGAGGCTCTTTAAAACACTGACATGTGACTGTGCTGTGGTGACGACAACATGTATTTGTCACTTTTATAAAGTTTGGCTTGTGCAGAATCTTATTTAATTATTTTTATTATTAATGTGCACCTGTCAATCAACAGTGGTTGCGCATGAATCACTCGAGGGTGGGGGCGAGGGGGGTGGGGAGATTGGCGCCGTGCATTATGGGATGGCACATAGCTCCTAATCGCCAGTGAGTTAGCATCAGAGGTCCCTATGCTAAAGTAGCTATGATTGTTAGCATACAGGCCACTTTCCCTGTCATGGCGGACGCTGACGCACATCCAGTTTGGCGTAAGACCTCTCACCAATTTACTGGTTTCGGATGGAGCAAGAGAGAAGTGTCTGCGGCCACGTCGTTTCTCTGAAGCTCGAACCGTGGCTTTCTATCTGTCACATTCATTAAAGGAATAGGCCACCGTTTTACATACCGAGATATGTTCTTATCTTAGCTTAGACGAGTTCATTTGTACCTGTCTGGTCTCCACGTGTGCGTTCCATAACGTAAATACAGCACAGATGGCGTTAGCATTTAGCCTCTCTCTTCTCCTCTATAGCTCCAAACGAGGTGAAGATAGAAGCTACCAAACTCTTCCACGTTTTCCCTATTTAAATATGGTTACATGAAGTGTTACACTATAAAGTATAATTACACAAAATTAAACAATGTGGATTTTCTAAGCGGATAAAAGGGGAACTATATTGTAAGGCGTAATAATTCCAGGAGTAATTCGGCATCCGTATTACTTTCTTTGTTCGGGCCAATCGTGCGCCGAAAATCGCACGTCCAAGCACTGCCCCTTATTGGAATATCTAAAGCCGCATTTAAGGCGAGACACGGCAGGTGAAAGTATTTGTCACGCAGTGGTCGAGAGGAGATTTTAGCTACTTTACAACAATACATTTTTGTCTCATATTTATATGTTTGGCAAAAGTTTTGAATTGATATCTCTAAATTAAATGTTTTTCCCAATTCACCTGCAGTGCCTCGCCTTAGGTCACTGTGTCACTGCCCACCTTTAGTTCCACCTGATGATGGCCCCTAATGACCACGATGCTCGTCCCTTTCCCCGCCCGGCCTGATGCCTCTCTCTCTCCCCGCTGATGTGAATGACGTGCATGCTAATTCAGCTAATGAAGGTGACCCCTGGCTCTGCTGGGCGCTCCCTGTTTGCACACTGTCGCTGTGGGGTGGAGGCTGCCCGGGACGAAACCCCCCTAAACCCGGCATATGTTCCCCTCTCTGCGCCCACGCCTCGGGGATAGACCGCTGGGATGGAGGATCATCACAGAGCCCGTTGGGGGAGCTGATGGTGGGGTTTTGATTTTCTTGAATTTTCCTTCTATCACAATGGAACAGGCGCAGCGGGTTAATCCTCCATATCAGTGTGGAGTTTTGCTTCTGTGAAAGAAATGTATCAGGTCAGTGCGAATGGCCATAAGGACGTTTGAGAGAGTTATCTACGAAAGAATGTCCAGCCTTGAATAGTTTCAGATAGCTGTTGCACTTTGGAGGTGGTGATCTGGGATACGCAATGGTGCTAGTTCACTTTTGGATCTATACCTGCTTTGTACTGGATCTCATTACATTTTCATGTATTAATTTATTTGAATGGGACATTGTATATGAATGAGCGGACAACCAATGCTGTAAATATGCCGGATTTAGCTGCTAATTTCCATCCGCAGTCCCAACACAGAACATACAGGAGTACGACAAAACTTGTATGAACAGTACACATAACAGTACAATACAAACATACACAGACAGTAAAACATACAGAAACACTCACTTACTAAATGCTAAATAGCTAAAATTAAGGTGCCTTATCGCACACACCAAATGTCCCTATGAACTAGATCGCCTCCTAGTGGTCACAATTTGGCTGACCAAAAGCCATCTTTAAGTTGTCTCTTAAATGAGACGTATAGGTGGAATTAAAGAGTTCCAGATGAGCAGCCCTTTATAGAAAACACATTCTGAGCAAACGTGGACTTTCAAAACTGCACTTCACAGTCCCCCTCACTGTGGAGCGAGTGCTTGTCTTACTATTGTTTTTATTGTTTATTGTAATTTCATTAAGAGGTGGCGGTGCCAGGCCGTTCTGTACACATGGCCATACTGCCTTTGCTCTGTCTGATCCCGTCAGATCTCAGAAGCTCAACAGGGAGGCGCCTGGATGGGGCCTGGATGGGGCCTGGATGAGACCGTTTGCGAACACCAAGAAGCCTGAGTGAATGTAGTTTATTGGTTTATTTGGTAGGGACAGTGCAAGTTAATGAACAAGCCACACCGGATTGTAGCCTTGGGCTAATTTCCATCCGTAGTGAGTGGTTGGTGGTGGTCAGAGGGGCCGATTAAGTCTACCCCAGGGCAGCTGTGGCTACAGCTGTAGCTTACCATCACAGAGTATGGCGTGAATGAATAATGACAGTTTGTGCCTCCTATAAAACTGAAATGAAAACATTTGAAAAACTGTGAAAAACATTTTCTTGCTAGATATGACATAAGGTCAGTCACAATTATCAGAGTCAAAAAGAGTGATGAAACTCAAAACACATTAAAAAAAAACAGCATCAAGGAAATGGGGTGGTGTTTCCATTTGATTACACTGCACTGGGTTTGAAGGGCCAGTCACAAGATGGCCGTCAGAATTGCCATTTGTTCCAACGTATTTCTATGGCCATGTCCAGTGTTGGGAATAACAGCGTTTAAGTGTAACAGCGCTACATTTTCGGTAACAGAGTCATTTAATTAATTACTGTTACTGTTTCTTTTAGAGCATCTAAACTTATATTTGCTGATGATTGTTTTCCGTTTCTGATGAATGAACGGAGAGACTTGCACAATGCCTGTGGGTAAAGTCTGCTGATCGTTGGCCGCGTTGGCACATGTTTCTTTTACTCCTGTTCCTCCTCATTCTCTTTGAATACAGATGTATTCCTAAATTAATTAAACAGCGGCGCAAACACTGGTCAATACCATTCAGTCACAGAGCCCCCCCCCCCCCCCCCCCCACACTCAGTTCATTCAGTTACTATGAACATCTTTGACATGATAGTACATAAATACAAACACCTGTCTGTTCTACTCATTCACACTGACTTGTGAAAACTGCTGACAAAATCCAAATTCTTTGACATAACTTTTCTTTTCTTTTTTAAACAGTAACACAAATAGTTAATTTCCCTGGTAACGAGTTACTTTTATTCTAGAGTAATTCAGTTACTAACTCAGTAACTTTTTGGAACAAGTAGGGAGTAACTATAACTAATTACTTTTTTTAAAGTAACATTCCCAACACTGGCCATGTCCTATCTTTGCCTCACTTGCTCTTGATGCTATGGAGCCCTGAGGTTGATTACAGAGCTAAAAGCCTACACACATCATTGTGTACTGTACGAACGTGTGGGCTGCTCCTCTTTGTCTGTGCGCAAACTGAAACATTGGTACCTCTTCATTTATAAATCTGCGCTAGGGCTCCTCCTTCAGTATCTGTCAGACGACATACTACCAGGAGTACAATCTGAGATCTCACAACTTTCTCATGTTGTCCGTACCATCCGTCAGAACTGAGCTGGGGGAAAAGGCATTCAGCTACACAGCTCCTTTTCCCTGGAATGAACATGAACTCCAATCTGACTAGAAGCTAAGTAAAGTGCTACTAAACTTGGCGTCATGAAATGCATAATAT
This sequence comes from Neogobius melanostomus, assembly GCA_007210695.1. Classification (NCBI taxonomy): domain Eukaryota; kingdom Metazoa; phylum Chordata; class Actinopteri; order Gobiiformes; family Gobiidae; genus Neogobius; species Neogobius melanostomus. Next base: position 2,485,190 of record VHKM01000278.1, on the reverse strand, counting down.
GTTAAAGGGGAAAACCAGCTAAAAATCTCAACATTGACAAATCCATACTGAAAGAAATATTTAGTGTAACGGCTCATTTGGAAGCTAAGACGTGCAAAACTGATCGTAACTTTTCTTCCCCGCTGCATTTCCTGGAAAAGTACGGCGTGCAAGTTGAGAAAATGTCATCAAATAAGCTTCGTCTTTTTGCCGCTTGCGTGAAAAACCCTCTGTTCTCACCTTAAAGGATGAAAAGTGGCCTGGTCGTCCTCATCAGCGACTGTCGTGCAGATCACGGCTGAGTGCTGCTGAGCTGGTAAAGGTTAGACGGGATGGGCACTGGCAGCTTTGGCATCTGAGTCCCCGTGGGGAGGCAGTGTGGCCCCTGAGTCCCACTGTGCACGGCCCCCGGGAGCCCCACCGCCCGGCTCCGAGCTGGTATTTACACCGTCAGGCCGTCAAGTTCTCAAGTGCGAGCCGCAGTGTGGAATATAGTCGTGACAGTCGGGGCAAGTTTGAGGACGTGAGCTCGGAATGGGAGAATCTGATGGAACTTTTGGAGGTTTTTCATGTTGGTTTAGTTTGTTGTTTTCTTGTCAAAAACACACCAACACAGTCCTTGGTGATAAAGTGTCCGTAAACACACATCCATGCAGAGAGCAGGTTTTTACTGTGAGCCACAGTTCCTCTCGATATGTCCACTTTAACCTCTTAACCCCCGCCCAGTCCGAGCAGATTTTCTCCAGTTTGGCTTTACCCAAATAAAGACGGGAAAAAAGCGTCAAAATAGTGAGAAAAACGAGGATGAAAACGCAAGAAAAAGGCCACAAAATAGCAACACAAAAGCGAGGATGCAAATGAGAATGAAAAGACAACAACAAAAACACAAAAAAATGACAATGCGGCAACAAAACGAGGAAAAATATATACAGGTGAAACTAGGAAAATTAGAATATTGTGAAAAAGTTAATTTATTTCTGTAATACAACTTAAAATGTGAGACTAATCTATGATATAGACTCACTTTGTTTTAATTTTGAAAATTTTGGCTTACAGCTTGTAAAAAATCCCAAAATGAAAATTTAAAAAATTAGAATATTACATGAAATCAATAAAACAATGATTTTAAACAGAGAAATGTGGGCCCTCTGATAATCATGCATATGTACTTAGTACTTGGTTTGGGCCTTATACTTGAATGACTGCCTTAATGCGGTTGTGTGGCATGGATGCGCTCAGCCTGTGGCACTGCTGAGGTGTTATGGAAGACCAGGATGTTTCAACCAGAGGAATACGACATCTGAAGCCCGTGTCCAGATCCGTCTGTGTGTGGAGGCTCTTGATGCACTGACTCCAGCCTCAGTCCACTCCTTGTGAAGGTCCCTCACACTTTTGAATGACCTTTTCCTGACAGTCCTCTCCAGACTGTGCTCATCCCTGCGGCGTGTGCACCTTTTTCTTCCACACTTTTTCCTTCCACTTAACTTTCTATTAATGTGCTTTGATACAGCACTTTGAGAACATCCAACTTCTTTTGCTATTTCCTTTTGAAGTTTTCCCTCTTATGGAGGGTGTCAATGATGGTTTTCTGCACAACTGTCAGGTCAGCAGTCTTCCCCATGATGGTGAATTCTACTGAACCACTGAGAGACCATTTAAAGTCTCAGGGACCCTTTGCAGGTGTTTTCGATTCATTGTCTGATGAAAGGGTGACACATTGAGCTACAATATAGTCCCTTTTCACAATATTCTAATTTTCTGAGATTTTAAATTGGTGTTTTTTACAGCTGTGAGGCAAAATCATCATGCAAAGTGAGATATGTATAGCCTTTATATGTTATAATTTTGATAATTATGGCTCAGCTTGTAAAAATCCCAAATAAAACATCTCAGAAGATTAGAATATTTTGAAAATGTACTGTAAGCCAAAATCATCAACATTAAAACAAACAAAGGCTTGCAATATCTCACTTTACACGTCATGAGTCTATATCATGAGCCTCTGATCTCGTCAACTTCTACAACCACACACTCTCCTCCTGCCTCAACCAAATAGCCCCCTCAAAACTGCCTCAGTCTCCTTCTCCACATCCGCCCCTTGGTTCACCCCAGTTCTCCACAATCTCAAAAAACAAAAAAGACAACTTGAAAGGCTCCATAAAAAATCCGGTCTCATTGTCCATGGCTAAGCCTACAAACACGCTGTAACCACATATAACTCCGCCCTCAAAACTGCCCGGTCCAACTTCTACTCACAACTCATCCACTCAAATTCTTCCAACCCCCGCACACTATTCTCCACATTTGCAAAACTGACCAAACCTAAGGACAATATAACCTCCACATTCACTACTGACAAATGCAATAACTTCCTGTCATCCTACCATACTAAAATCCATACCATACACTGTTCACTTGCATCCACATCCTCCGCTTCTCCTCCCTCTGAACATGAACTCGCTCCACTCACACTCCATAGCCTTCCCTCCTTCTCTCCTCTGTCTCCCTCCGAACCACCAAACTTCTCACAATCATGAAATTCCCCAACTGCCAGCTTGACCCGATCCCATCTCCCCTCCTTAAAACCTGCATACCAACTCTAATCCCTCTCATCAGCAGCATCATCAACACTTCCCTTACCTCTGGATCTGTCCCATCCCCGCTCAAACTTGCCTCCATCACTCCCCTCCTGAAAAACCCGGCCTCAACCCTGACAACCTGGACAACTTCAGACCCATCTCCAATCTCCTGTGACTTTCAAAAATTCTGGAGCGCGCCATCATAACCCAACTCCACCAACATCTCCACTCCTCCCATATCTTCGAAAAATTTCAATCCGGATTCCGTTCACGCCACAGCACAGAAACAGCACTTCTTAAAGTCACAAATGATCTCCTCCTCGCCTTTGACACAATAAACCATACCATCCTCCTCCACCGTCTACAATCAATCGGCATCTCCGGCACAGCACTCCTCTGGTTCACCTCATACCTCTCCGACCGTCACCATTTTGTCTCTGTCAACAACTGCAACTCCCACACTTCCCCTGTCACCCACGGCGTCCCACAAGGTTCCGTGCTCGGCCCCCTCCTCTTTACCATCTACATGCTTCCCCTCGGTCGGATCATCCGCCACCATGGACTCAACTTTCACTGCTACGCCGACGATACTCAACTCTACATCTCCACCAAATCCATCACCCCGGTTATCCTCTCCACCATCACTGACTGCATCTCCGACATCAAAACCTGGATGGACAATAACTTTCTCAAACTCAACAGCAATAAAACAGAACTCCTCATCACCGGCCCCAATCTCTCCTCCCTCTGTCCAGAACTTTACCCTCCTCATCGACGGTCACAATGTCACCCCCTCCCCCTCTGTACGCAACCTCGGCATCATAATGGACGCCACCCTCTCATACCAAACACACATTATCCACATCATTAAAACATCCTTCTTCCACCTCCGCAACATTGCCCGCCTCCGCCCCTCTCTTACCCAGTCAACAGCAGAAATCCTCATCCATGCATTCATCACTTCCAGACTCGACTACTGCAATAGCCTCCTCTATGGACTTCCCACCACTCATCTCCAAAAACTGCAATACATCCAGAACTCTGCCGCCCGCCTCCTCACCCACACCCGGTCCAGAGAACACATCACCCCCATCTCCAACAGCTCCACTGGCTACCCGTTCAATATCGGATTCAATACAAGCTCCTCCTCCTCCTCCTCCCCCCCCCCCCCCCCTAACTCACTGAGCTCCTGCAACAACACCAGCCCACCCGCCACCTCCGCTCAGCCGGCACCATCCGCCTCACCCCTATCATCCGCACTAACCGCTGGACCTTGGGGGACCGAGCCTTTGCCATCGCCGCCCCCACCTTCTGGAACTCACTCCCACAGCCCATTAGAAACTCGTGACTCACTACCTACCTTCAAATCAGTACTCAAAACCCACCTGTTCAAACTAGCTTTTCCTTAAACCCCTTTTTGTTTTGTTTGTTCCCCATGTAAAGCGTCTTTGAGTGTCCAAAAAAGCGCAATACAAGTTTGATGTATTATTATCATATATTAGTTTCACATTTTAAGTTGAATTACTTACTTACTTATGAACTTTTTTCACGATATTCAAATGTTCCGAGTTTCACCTGTATTTAGATCAGTTTTGCGGGTCTTAGCTTTCAAATGAGGCACTGACTTATAGGCTGTAAGAAACTTATAGATTTGGGTAAAGCCAACTGGAGAAAATGTGCTTGCTTAAGGCGGGGGGGGGGTAAGAGGTTAAAGGGGCCAAATCTCATAACAATGTGCCGCCCCAGTTTTGAGGTAAACGCGTTCAAATCAAATATTGGCCTATAACTTACACACATCCAAGAGTTCAGTTTCAGAGGAAGCTACAAAAAGTAAAGTACACACATGCCTGGACTGTGTGTGAAAGAAACGCTTCGATTTAAAACTCGTTTTTACTTTCCCGGAGGGCGCCGCCGCGTACTCCACCCGAAACGGAATAAGCGGAGGGAAGTGGATGGAAGTTTTTCCGGCAGGATGGATGATAAGGGGGAGACCCAGCAGCTGTTTCCTCCTCCACACGAACATTCATCACAAACGCCAGATGGAGCGCTATTAGACAGACAGCTCCATAACGCCATCTCTCCCCATAGTGTAGAGGCGGGTCGAGATGTGGGGATGTTGTTCTCAAGTTTGGATGTCACTTCAAAATAACACGAGGAACGGAACAGTAATCCGCGGACAACGATTAAGGCGAGACGCTGCAGGTGAGTTGAAGATGTCCTGGAAGTAACTACAACATCGCGGCCCGGTTCCCCCACGCTTATTCATTCACAGATATTGACATGTTTGGTATGTTTTGGTCAATCCTGGAACCCCTCTTATTCAGCCTAATTTATACTTCCATTGGGGCAGCTAATACACAGTAATAATGTGTCCTACCACAACTATGCAGATGACACCCAGATCTACGTGTCACTGACGGCAGGTGAACATGGGCCTGTAGCTACACTCTGTCACTGCATCCAACAGATCAAAACAACTTTCTCCAACTAAACTCAGTCACCTCGAGTCTCTCTCTCTAAAACCGAAAATCTGTTAGAAATCTAGGAGTAATCATGTGTGACATGTTAGAGCTGTATGAACCATCTCAGGCTCTGAGAACTTCAGGGAGGGGTCTCCTGGTGGTTCCCACAGTCAGGACTACACACAGTGAGTGCGTTTACAAGGGCTCGAAATTGCCGGTTATTATCGAGAGTTTTTAATATTCCAGTTTTGTTTCATATCAACGCAGTTTCCCAAATTTGAGAAACCCGGATTTTCTGGCTGGGATTTTCTGTCAGTAACCGGGATATAACTTCATGTAACGCTATTTTCCGGTTTTAAGAAACTTCCCATTTCTTGCACATGCGCAGTTAATCGTAAACAAACATGGCGGCGGCAGGTCCGAAGAGCTCCTGTTTCTGGAGTCAAGAGGAGACAGAGTTTTATATTTTAACCATGAAAGAACTGAAAGTAGTGAATATTTAAGATGGAAAGAAGCATCGTAATGTGGATTTATGCGAAACTGTGGGCGACCGTTTCAAGGCGGCTGGTTTTCCTCTGGACGCAGAGAGGAGTCGACCACAACACAGAGCCGGATTAAGTTTTTCCTCCACAAACTATCGGTAAACTCCATCAGCTCCACTCTCTCACACCAGCCCCGGCTTTAACCTTCTCCCAGAGCTCCTGGTCCACTCAGTGATAAAGACAGATCCAGGACAGGTAAAAGTCAGGAATTATCCACAATCTGCCGTCACTGTCGTAGCTCAGGATGTCGAGGACGAGCAAAACATTCAGCCCAAAGTGGGTGTTCAAAAGAACAAGCCCTGCAATAAGCCACACATTTATGCTTTTAATATTTTCACCGTATTGTGCTCAAAAATGTAATGTATGCGCCTGCGTGGACAGAGCTTAAATTCGAAAAGCCGTGTTTCCTTATTTGATCATGTAAACAAGGAATTTGAGTTTCCCCATTTCTCAGTGTCATGTAAACACCATATCCCGAAAACTGCCATAACCGGAATATAACTAATAACCGGGAATTTCGAGCCCTTTTAAACGCACTAAGTGAGAACTTCAGGGAGGGGTCTCCTGGTGGTTCCCAGAGTCAGGACTAAACACGCTGAGGCTAAAGCTAAATCTGGAACAGTCTTCATGAGGAAAATGAGACAGGCCTCAGCTCTGACAATGTTAAAATCCAGGCTGAAAACACTTCTTTTTACCCGTGCATTTGACACTGTAATCAATTCATTTTGAAGTAGATGTGTTATGGTTTGATTTGATCTGCTTTCTTGTAATTTTATGCACATTGAATTGCCTTGTGTGTGAACTGTGCTCTACAAATAAACTTGCCTTGCCACGTTTAGCACGAAAGCCGACCGAGATCATGGTGTAATCCAAATATTGGTCCTTTCGTTTCTGGGAGAGACTGCCGTGGCTAAAGGCGGGAGAAATACTGAATACAGGCACATACAGGCACATGTGCAGACGTTACAAAACAAGCACAATGTCCATGTTCCATGTCGCACAATTGAACCGGAAAAGATTCCTAGTTGTGAACCTGTTCATAGCAATGGCCACTAAAACATTCTGATTCTGATCATTTTACATTCATAAATGAACGCCCTCAATGAGAATCTACAATAGAAATAGTCTTGAAATAAAAAAAAAAAAAAAAAAACATTAAAAAAACTGTAGCTTATTTTTCCTATAGACAGACCTTAGTGTTAGTTTTCGTACCTGACGGTTTCGGCTACAACTGTGGCCGAAACCGTGAGGTACGAAAACTAACACTAAGGTCTGTCTATAGGAAAAATAAACTACATAATTTGAAGACCTAATGAACCTAATCGGACTATAAAAAAAACTTTTGACCGGTACTGTATTTTAAATGTTTTTTCAGAGGGATTTTCACATTTCCCCCTGTCACATGTCAGTGATCTACAGCTTAAGTTTCAAATTGATATCTGTAAATGTACATTTTTTCATATAGACCTGCAGAGCCTTTTTGATAGTTAATGTTTAATACTGAGGATGGTACAGCGCTATCACAACATGATGCTTGTAACTTGTACTTAATACGTAGTTGGTGATAAAGGTAGACATACTGTATTTATGCTGGAGTGTGTGGGCGAGTGGGGAATGAGTGAGAAACTGCCTGAGGAAATGTGATGAACTAATCTAATTCTACAAAACAGTAAGTCATCTCGTGAATCATAAGAGACATAGGGAGTGTCCGCACCGCCCCCACGGTTTAAAGGCCCTGCACCTGGGTTTTGTTGTTGTTTGCAATGACAGAGGATTTGAGAAGAGTTCAAACTGTGTGTTGTGGGCTACGCTCATTATAACGTTTACCGTTTACTGAAGAACTGCAACAGGGTTATTGCACTGAAAGGAGAAAAAGAGTCCGGTACAGGTAGGGTGGACACTTTTTCCACAAGAAAATAAGAAACACTTGGTCGGCCAACTGTGGAAAATAGTCCAATGATGTCATCAATGAATTAATAAGCTTAAAACATGAAAGTAGCAGGCCTAAAAGCACTTTTATGTCACGGGGTCAAGGGGTCCCTCCCCCGGAGAAATTTTGCAGAAATCAGATCTCATTCCCTTTATTTTGGTGTTTTCAGTAGATTCTTAGTTGTATAATATGGATAAATTCAGTTGGAATTAATGGCAATTAATTTAACATTTGCTATTCCCGTAACTCCATTGTTAAAAGTTGTGAAGAAGTAATCCAACACTTCATTTATTTGGTCACTACATTTACAATATAGATCGAAAGTTTAGGAACAGATTTTTACGAGTTGTTTTTCTTGATGTTCAAGACTATTTCCATTGTAGATTCTCACTGAAGGCTTTCATTTATGAATGAACACATATGGGATTAGTTTTAAAGAAAAAAGTTGTAATAGATTCTTCAAAATAGCCGCATTTTGCTTCGATTACTGCTTTGTACTTTTGACATTTTCTCAATGAGCTTCATGATGCCGTCACTAAATGGTTTGGACTTCACAGACTGTTAAACCATTTCAGGGACAAGGACCTTATGAAGCTCACTGAGAAAGTGCCAAGAATAAAGGGCGGTAACTTTGAAGAATTTAAAATACAAAGCACATTTGGAGTTCTTTTACCCTTTTTTGTTTCCTACATAATCCCATGTGTTCATTCATAGTTTTAATGTCTTCAGTGAGAATCACACAATGGATATAGTGCTAAAAAATAAAGAAAAGCCGACACATAAAAAACATTTCCAAACTTACTGTACATAAATTAACGTAGTCTTCATGTGATCCGCATTGTATTTTGAATCCCCTGCATCTAAGTGGCACCGACCTGAGGCCCCGTCGGCATCATAACACCAATTCAATTTGCGTTTACTATGCTTGCTCACACTGTGTAAAAATAACTACAAAGAGTTGCTGGAGTAGAGCTGGTGTCCGCTTTAAGTATTTCTGGCGTTGGATTACGGTTACAAACCCACTAACCTGTATTTTTGCGGTAAATCTAAAGGCTGCTTTTTGCCACTGTTGTGTTTTCCAAACGAACTATACAAATACAATGCGTTTCCTTTGGTCTCTGCAGTGGTAAGATTGCATTACATAAGTGGTATTTAAGAATAAGAACGTGATCTAATAAAACCCCCGCAGCCTGTACTCTTCTCAAATGCCACTCGGTCGTAATGATAGCGGGGCAAAATCGAGGACATGAAAAATATGCTCTTGTGTTGGTCTTAAGTTTGAATGAATTGGCGAATAAAGGAGTTATGGCGCTTGTTTTATTTACTCGGATTTATTGAACGGAAACACCTTAGTGATGCCACCTTGTGTTTTCCTGTAACTGGTGGGAACCTAATTTTCTTAAAGCTACCCATTTGAAGCCGTGTGACACTTCCAACGCTTTCCTCGCAAAAGTCTCACTAAAGAGTCGGAGCTTCAAAGCTGCTTCATTCTGTTTGAATACTGACATCTTGTGGACAAACTGATTATTGTGTGCAATAGACATGTGAAACAGCCGTGTGGTGGTTAGTTTATTTATCGCCTCATGGCTCAAAGCAATAAGGAAACACACTGAACCGCTTTAAAGCAGTACTAAGTAACGTGTTTACCTAAATAAATCCTTTCCGTAGTCCCTGTGGGGGTAATACAAGTGTTGATTGGGGGGTATTTCATCTCCCCCTGGTGGCTCTGGCCAGAAAACCACAATTGCAACTTTCCTGCCACCGGGGTGGAGCCACCAATACACACTAATGGAATCACGAAGAAGAAGCTAACAGGCTAACGGGCAAAGCTAACTGCGGGCTAGCGCCACTTAAACAGTATTTACAGCCAAGTTTGAGTGAAAAAATTATTTCCATTGTATAACTGGATGTACAGTACAACACCCCTCTCTCCCTTCACCTTTTCTGTCAGCGTAGTATTTACCAATGGCCGCTGGCTGCTCTGCTTTGCGACGACGACACTGGAGGCCGCCATTGCTCCGCCATTGCTCCGCCATTGCTGTAGTACCGCCATATAGCCGCTAGTCCCCCATTGGAATGCATTGGGACTTTAGACACGTTAAAACAACTTTAATGCCCGGTGCCTAATTTTTTGGAACCGTCTACAGCTAGATATTCCTCCTGTGATTACGCTGGTTAGACACAATCAGAGGCACCGGGCTGGTTATGGTAGGATAAATTTTAGAAATCTCCTACTTAACGGGGTCGGACTGTTAGCATTGGAGCTGCGCGAGCTACACGTCACACAAGGGCCGAGTCTACAGTGAAGATCCCGCCCTTATGCCCTTATTAGGAACATGCTTCGTCAGAGCTGGGGAGGAAGAGCCTGTAAATCCACCATGAATTCCCCCTCGAACGTGGTCATTATGGTAAACGGGGAGGAGTGAGTATTGACGGTCTATTAATAATATGTCTATGGTATTTACTCTCCAAGACATTTAATAAGTTAAAAATCGTAACTTGCTACGACACCTGCAGTTGCGCTTATGGCCTCTAGGGGCAAGAGTTACTTAGTACTGCTTTAAGACACTGAACCACGACTCGCGGAAAGAAGCAGTTTAAGACAATTGACACTTTAGTCACATGACCAGGTGTAGTGAAACAAACAACAAACACCGGCCACAGCCTCACGCAGACCACGGCAAAATTATAGGCTTTTTACAGCCAGATCTCAACTGTAAACAAACATTAGACATACTCGCGACTTCTCCCCGCTGTCACAGGGCTGATGTCACTTCTCATTATGTAATGTGCACTCTCCAGGCTTCTAACAATCTTCCCAGACTCAAGAAATCGTGTAGTGTGTCCTCAGCTTTGATGAGTTCCAAACCACCAGTGGACTTGTGCGCAGAGGTACAGCATCAGCTGGAGCCTTTCTAGAGACTGAAAATTCAAACCAGCTTAATCCATCACAAGGTTAATCCTGATTGTTGATTGATTATATGCTTGTTTCAGGCTCGTGAACAGCTTTGTCAGATGGCACGGTGAATCAGGGCACACCGCGTTAGATAATGTTCCCATTTAGACTCAATGGTGATTAATGACAATGCATTACAGGGCAGATGAAAGTATGGATTTTTCCATACTTTCATCGATGTGGAGATTTTTCCCTCGCACATTCATTCACAAATATTGACATCTTTTACATCCTCGTGTCTTGAAGGGTCCCCGAGATGACGCTATAATCCAAATATGGTATTTTTCTTTCTGCGAGACACTCTGTACAGAAGAGCGGAGGAATATGTCACGCACACACGTTTCAAAACTTTAAGGCTGGTTTTCTCCAAATTAGGTGTTTGCTCCACTCATGCAACAGTTTACTAGCTCCTGCAGACTACAAACGTTCCAGTCTTGGGCTTAACAAGATTTTTAAGTTTTTTTTCTCACTATGATTAGTTTATTAAAAACTAAACAAGATCCAAAATCCTACTTTTGTTACTAATATGTCAACAAAATAAAACTATACATTTAAATCTGGGTCTATCCATTATTTAGATTTTGTTGCTGAAAATATCTGCGATTTTTATGCATACAATTCCTTATTTTTATATGAAAACATAAAAGACATAAAACATACATGTGACCCCATATTTATTTCAGTAATGTTCAGTAAAAGTTTCACTGTAGGCCTATGGTGGCAAATTAAATGTATTCTAGCACAAGAAAATGAATTGGTCACTTACTTTAATTCCCAAAGATGAGGAACATCCCGCTCCAGTTCAAAGATAATACTTTCATCTTGACTTTAACGGCGAAATATTATTACAGATCAGAACAAGCTGTCTCTCTGTATCTTATCATGGGGCATATTTCACCGGCTAATCATAACATAACAGTCAAGCTTTTTATTATCCTTAGATTAGAGTGGAATAAATAGTATCTTTAGGGAGAGTCTATCCAGGAACTGTGATGTAGGGCGCTCCTGATGGTTTATGTCTGCACACTGTGTCCCGGTCCTGCAGTTAAGGCGAGACTCTGTGGGCACTTTGCTCCTCAAGGCGAGGCACGGCAGGTGAAAACAGTGATGTTTCACGCAGTGGTCGAAGTGGAGATTTGTAGCTAGTTTTACAAACAGGTTGGCTAGAATCAAAACGTCAACAAAATTGGAGAAAACAGCATTTGAATCTTGACTAGAAATGGGCTTAACTTGCCTGTCCACTCCTTGCTTTCTGTATCTGTTCAAAAGCAGGACCGTCTGGAACTTCGCCAACACACAAATCAAATCTCAAAGTTTTATATCGATCCAATCACAGAGCACGTTGTCTCTACAGGAACCAAATTAAACGCTAGTAAAAACAATTTTTAAATGCACTTAACAAGAATGTACTTGAAAATATGTTGATGTTCATCTTCTCTGAGAGGATTTTCTTCTTGTTGCCGCCTATCAAAAGCTTTGTCCCTTTCCAAATGTACCTTGATTGAAAAAGATTGAAATTCTCAGTTTGAAATCTGAACTGAGTTGCTAATGACTGCTTGTATCCTTCAGTTTATTTGTCGCACAAACAACATAGCTCGTTCATATTTGGCTGATGCGTCGTAAAACTTCCTGTGAAAACAGGAAGTTCGCGACCTCCCTCTCTCCTTGTGAGTTTTTTTGCATTTTTCTGCGAACTGCATTTGTGGTTTCTGTGTTCCACATAGTTTTTTCTGGATACTTTTGTACGTCTATGCAGTGTTTTTGTGGAGGTTTGGTGGATTTGTTTACTTTGAGAGTCTAAAATGGTCCTGAAGAAAGCAGCTTTTAAATTTTTCAAAATGCTAGCTTATAAGCTAAACCCATTTGAGACCTACGTGAGACCTAATTTCTTCTTCTGAGACACTGAAGAGGCACCAAGAGTCCCCACAGCTGCAGCACAGTGGAGGCGTCACAAGAGGAGCTACAGGAAACAAAAAAGGACAAACGAGAGATGGTGAAATGACTGTTGTGAAGCGGAGGGAGGAGGTGGAGCTGACCAGTGCAGGACACCATGCTCTGAAACGGGGACAAACCCAGGAGGCGCAGCACCATTTCGGAGGAGACAGAGGGCAGCCAGCCAGGTTTCTTCCGAGTGCTACAGTTTCCCCGACCTCCAAGGTTATGCGGGTCAGGTTGACACACAGTGGCAGCGCAACTCAGTCGCAGCAGCTCAGGACTAACACCTGAACACTATTTCGTTGTACAGTTGTACAATAACAATAAAGCACTTACTTACTTACTTACTTACTTACTTACTTACTTCCTTGTTTACAAAATATGCTGCTTGTCAATCACGCCCATCCCTTTGTAAAGAATAGGAAAAGCGTGTATTCTGGCTGGCCTAGCTAGGGCTAAACCAGGTCTAAAACTGCATTCTTGAATGGGTGATATGTTCCTTGAAGTTAAATCCTTAAACCATGTTAAATCCAGTTCAAATCCTGGTCTAGAAGAACAAGAGAACCATGTACTCCAAACCAAAGCAGTGGTAAAAGAAAGCACATGTTCAGACTGTGAGGTCCGGACTCTCTCAGCTTTGGTCCATTATTAGTTTACATATTTCAGCTTCAGACTGTAATCCAATTGAATGTCTGTAGAACAAGTACATCAATGTAGGAAATGTTTTGATGCCATCCCAGTCTGGGTTATTGGAGTTACATAACAAGGTTTGTTTAGTATCTAGTGGTCTTTTCATCAGAGAAACGATGATCTCTGTATGTTTACCAGGGCTGTCAATAAATAAATTTTTATGTACATTAAAGTGATGGTCTGTAAGTTTGCAAAGTGAGGAGAGAGTGAAATTTGAAACTAAACAATCAAATTCCTCCCCTCTTTAACCAGAAGTATTATGAATATAATGGATACTACATTCAAAACTGTGGTTAAAGTGATGGTCTGTAAGTTTAAATGTTGAATAATTTGTGTATAATTAAAAACTAAGAAGGGCTTCTTAGTTTTCAATTATACACAAAGTTGAGACCATTTATGTATTCAAAAATAAAATAAGGCCTCCGATAAATATCCACACCCAAACCATGGGGAATGGCCCTTGACCGTTTAGTCGATTATGGTTGTAACTGTCCGGTTGTGCAGCTGGGAGGACTTAAACAGGAGTCTGTCAGGTTAAAGCACACAATGCACTTAATTATGTGTCCGCAACTTCATGTCACAGATTCATGTTGTTCTGGTAATGGTTTGTCATTTCATGTGAGATTTTTGGCATGTTTCATAGCTTCAGGTGTTTCACTGTACGTGCATGTTCGCAGTGGCGTGCCGTGGGGTTTCAGTCAGGGCCTTCTGTAGCAACCAGGGATACTCAAACACGTATAATTGAACAACACGTTAGAAAAGCGTATGATAAAACTGCTTTTTTGTGCACCAGAGGATGTGTCAACAAAGCAAAGCAAACCTCCGGGAACACTCGACCATTAACATGCGGAGATGAACACATTACAAACATGGAAACCAGCATCTGCTTTTATGAGGTATTTTGTTGACACGCCGAGACAACCAGAGGTCAACCCAAATTCCCAATTGGTAATTATAAAAAGATACTACACCTACAGTTTGGTGCTATGTGGGATCCATCTTAGCACTTGTTCCCTGGCTGAGTCCCAGGGCCGAGACCCTTCTCCTGTCCAGGCCAAGCGTCTGCGTCCCGCTGTTGTTCCCGCTGTTTTCCCATCAAAGCTCTTTATGAGGAAAGCGCGCCAAATATCCGAGATTATTAAGTAAGGGATAATGTATAGAACGCCGGTCATTATCAGGAAAATAAGTACCGACAGGGCTAATAAGCGGGATAATACATTATCCCGCTTATTATACGGCTATTTGCCAACTGTACACACACAAATAAACTTCATACACTTTTATGAAGGTAGAAAGGTTTATTTAATGATTTCCGCTGCAAATAGTTCCCAAAAGTTTGCGCGTTGCTTGGCAACGTTTGTTGATTCCAGGCAGTGTGGCTAGGCTAGTAGCAGCACAGCTAGCTACTTATTGCTAGCCTAGCTACTTAGTTTAAGGTGCAGTTAGAGAGGAGGAATGGTGGTGAATCTCTGGGTAAGTTGAAAGTTGGACTCTCGTTAACTTCACGAGCGATTCCCCAACTTCTCTCGTAGGGACAGAGATAGTGTCCGCCTGTCCGCTACTACTACTGGCGGAGTGATATGAAAGACCTGTATTACAAGCACGAACTCCGTTGCCATTGGCAGCGGTCATTATTTTTTTCAGAGGTCCTTTATCAGAAAATAATGACCCGTAGAACATTGGGAAATCACATTCAAGTCAATGGAATGTTCTACTTGCATTGTGAAGGGCCATATAATAAATCCACTTAATTTTTTGTCTTGTTCGGACATTTCACAAGATAAATAAACATTCCTTAGTTCCGCGGTTGGTTCAGCGCTTCTGATTGACTAAAAGTTGTGCCTATGTGCTGTTACTTTGGCTGTTTTTCCCAGGCGAGGAAATACTGACGAGGCATTTACACCTTCGCTCAGGCTGTTCTACTTCCTTCACGAGCCACCCTGGTGTAGGAGCACGTGGAGGTGGGGTTTGAGACCAAAACCCCACCTCCACGTGCTGCAGGTGCACCTGGAGCTCCAGGTGCAGCCGAAAAATGTTGATAACAGCCATATCTGAATGTGAAATCAAAGGTCTTCAAGACTTACCGTTTTTAGTGACCCACGACTTTCTTCAGCATAACAGCATAGTGGCAAATAGAGGCATCATACACACATGCTAACTTGACCCTCCTTTGACCTAGCGTGTCGCTCATTACCCGAGCAGAACCTCTCGTACACGACTTCGGCTCATCTGCCAAACTAATTCTGGAGGAATTCGCGTTCGGAGAAAGCGCTCGTGTGTCGGGCTGATCGTGTGTCCAGACCCTTTTGAAGTCCGGGAAGGTCCGCTTTCATCAACACTGTGCTAACTTTGGCAAAAACAGCCCCGTCCATGTGCGTGTCATGAGCTAGCTTGTTTAAGTGGTTGTGTGATGTCGGAGCCTGACCTCACATGACACCCGTTACAAGGCTAATACGCGCTAACACTTTCAACGCCTCAGGCAAAGGAAACAAGTGATTAGATTAGATGTTTTTGTCAAAGTTAAGCGTGACTAAGCCGACTTCACTAAATGATACATCGCACTTGGAGTCTGCGGACATGTTTGTGTTGCGTTGCCAGGGGCTTGTGGCTTGGTGGAATGTCCAGTCTGTGGGCTGTGCGGGGCTGAATGAGTGCTTATTCTGTCTCTATTGAGCTGGCCGTGTTGGAGTCAGCCTGAGTAAGGGGGGTCAGAGGCTCGCAAAGTCATACAGCGTCGCAGGGGCCAAGAGCGTACACAGGAGCAGGGTGAACAAGTCGGGAGTGTCAGAGTTTTCTCCTTTACCATCTTAGTTTTAATGTCAAAGTGAAAAATAGACCAAGACCTTTTGTTAACACGCGCATCCATTCACAAATACTGACATGAGCTGCTGTTTGGATGTGAACTGCCTCCCACCCTCATAGATGTTTTGCTTGAGGCTCCAAAGGTTCTCAATAGGGTTGGGGTCAGGGGAGGATGGGGGCCACATCATGGGTTTCTCTCCTTTTATGCCCATAGCAGCCAATGATGCAGAGGTATTCTTTACAGTATGACATGGTGTGTTGACATGCATGAAGATGATTTTGTTAGGGAAAGCTCTTCAGCATTCAATTAACAGTTTAGGGGAGGCCGGCTAGAAGGTTTATGCACAACTGCAAGCCTCTGGAGGGTCCTACACCTTGATGTTCGGGAGATTCCAGAGACACCAGCAGCTTCAATTGTTGCTTTGTAGCAGCTGTTCTCTTAATCTGATTTATTTGTCTGGCAGAAACCGTCCTCATTGTGCCTTTATCTGCACAAACCCGTGTGTGCTCTGAATCTCTTAACAGTACAATAATTCCGCTTGATTTTGTCATGAAATATAGGTTTTCATACCTAGTCCAAAGCATTCAACTATTTCATCAGCTTTTTTTTTTTTACCTTTATGAAACTGAAATACAATTTGCATAATCATTTGGAACACAGTGTAAGAGCTCCCACCTCTCTGTGTTTTTTTTTTTATACAGAGGGATATCAGTCTGGGACCTACGCCCTCGTTGGCGGCAGTAGAAAACTCAAACTCGAATCAAATTAGTTTATTTGTGGTCATGTGTTGTTCGCGAGCAGCGTCACTCACGGGACACGGAAGTCCCTCAATAACGATCTACGAACCCACACAGGAGAGAGAGAGAGAGCTTTTTTCTAATCAGCGGTGAAAGACCAAAAACACATAGAGAGTAGGCGACTTTCGTGATTCATAATCCTCTTTGAATATTAACGCAGAACGGCTAATAACACCGCTGCTCGCCTTCGCTGATTCCTGTTTGTTTGCATATGTTAGTTGATGCCACGGTCACCAGACTTGCAGGCAAGTAAGCTCCTCCCCAAAGAAAGAAAATATGAGTGTGGCTGTCATGAAGCTATGACTAGTGTTTTTACTCTGCGATGAAAGAGATGGAGCGGTGAGGAAAGCATTTCCTGGATACGTAGGACATTAGGAGGAGCTGTTTGGCAGCTGTCGCTAAGAATAGCCCCCGAGGGAGATTCAGAGATTACTCAAAGATTACTCAAAGATGCCAATTTTGCATAGAACTGCCTCTTTTAGCCCAAAGGGTCTCTCTAGCCTTATGTAAACTTGCAGCTGCAAACAAAATAAAGCCTAATCTTCACAATAAAGCTGAAATTTCAGTTACATTACGCTTGTCTCACTCAATTCAAGGTTGTTATTTTTTAAATGTTCCTGCAGTGCTACCGACTCCCGCACTTGTCTAATATATATTTCTATTGAAACATGAAACTGTCAAGTGTTTTGCTTTCACTCCTTCAAATGCGTCTTCCCTCTCACTCACCGCGCTCGTCCTTGGCTGAGCTGTAATGGGATGGATGCGTGACGTGATGTGACCCCGGGCGAAAGTGTAGAGGATTTTCCAAAGAAAGAAAGAAAAAAAAAAATCATCATTCGGCATTTGAGTTCCTGCTTTCATGATTCACTTGACTTTGGAGGGAGAACGCGGTAGGAACTGAAGTGTTTTCCTAATTGGATTTGGAGACTCGCGGACTAAATGCATTAAAGAGGGAATTGTCATGTGACGAGACGTGGCCTTGGTTTAGCGCGCTTTGGGTGAATGCAATTACCGGACGTTATACTTGAACTTTGTAGAAAAACAAGAATGTGTTTTCAATTCTGCATTCCACTCGTGCAACAGCATCTCCACATAAAGTAGCTCCTACAGTCTGCAAACTTTCCAGTCTTGGGCTTAGCGACATTTTGAAGGGTTTTACTGAGGGATCTTTCAATATCTCATTCCCAGCCTGATTTTATCGAGCTTTGAACCCAACAAACAAGGCAAGAATATTTATACCGATTTTTTTTCCCCACATATAAAGAGCTTATTCAAAAACTAAACAAGCAAGTGCAGCATTTTTCTTCAATGTAATACTGTCCTACAGGGAATGACATATCCCCGTGTCTTATTGGGGTTTAAACCTCTGCAAACATGTTCCGAGCAACACCCGACACCTTCCGAACCCAGTGCATCATGTCCAAGTCCACAGTCGCGCTATTGTCCTGCGCATTATAACGTGGTCTTTATGCAGTCATCCCTATGGCACAGCGATTGTCCTCTGCAGTACGAGTGTGCGGATTTGACTGACTGTACGGCCCGCTCCCGCAGCACAGAGCCCATGTGTTCTGGCGCTCGTGAATGCACAGGGCCCGGCTTTGTCCTTGCGGGAGTCTCGATACCGTCTGGCCCGTCTCCTGTTCACTGAGGAGCGCTCTGAAGATGAACGCTTTCAGACGAGGATGAGCCAGGAGCAGGAGAGTTTGAGAGTTAGATGGCAGGGAATTAAGATCATTTTACCGAGGAGTTAAGCTCCGGGGGGGATTCTAGATAGGGATGTCACCGTGTCGGGTTTGATCATGTTACGGTATTGTGGAGGAAAAACATCAAGGCGAGATGCCGCAGGTGAAAACGTAGTGGTCAGTGATGAGATTTGTTGCTAGCTTTCTCCCTTAACATCTTTGTTTTCATGTCAGAGCGAAAAAAGTGTTTATTTTATGGTGTTTTGTCGCTAGCGAGCCAGAGGTTTCCTGGAATTAACTACAACACTGCGGTGCTCCCTCGTCCTCATCCGTCTTCGAGACTAACATCAATACATTGAAACTTTTTCGAAGCAAAGACCATTACGTAGACGTGCTTTCACTTGGTGCTTCTCGCTTCTCTAACAGGAAAGTTGCATGGCCTTGAAGAAAGTTATTTGTCTTCGACGTGTCTGGCAAATATGCTATTGCTATGGAAACCTCTTAAAAGCACGGTATTCAGCCTGGGAATGGATAGAAAGGCCTCGGCGGTCAAGAGATACTCACAGTATTGACTTCATGTCAGCATACACTGTACATGTGGACACGCCGTCCCTCACCTCACTACTCCAACCTCTTGATTTTGTTGAATGAAGATTTCTCCACTGATTTGCATAAGAAATAGTACTTTAAGTTTAGGATTTCTTTACCGAAGGACATCCTTACCTGGTCATTGAGCCTCTATTAAACACACAACACTTTTTTCCCCCTCATACTGTATTTATGTCAGCTAACTAAAGCAAATGTTTTCTAAGTCATAGGTGTAAATGTATTCACCTGCAGTGTCTGGAACGTCTGGAAACTTTCTGTCCTAATATCCGTAGCTGTGCCAATATTTCAACAAGGGAAAGTCCATCCGTGAGAATGTTCGCTCTGTGATACTGGCAGTTAGTGCCGGAAAAGGAAAATGCCAAGCACAACATACGCTCGGCCCTGTGAGAAAGTGTGAACATGGAAGGATCATATTATATGGACTTATTTTCGTATTTACATATGAATTATTAAAACCTAATTTTCTCCAAATGAGGTTTCCATTCCACTCTGACAACAAAATCTCCACTTTGGTCGCTCCTAAAGACTCCCAACTTTCCAGTCTTTAACTTTTAATGTCTAATTCCTGCCTGATTTATTGAGCTTTGAACCCAAACGGTGATTTTTTTGTTCACATTTTTCATTTATAAATAGCTTATGTGCATCAAAGGTTTCAAATCGACAAATCTATTCCCCTGCAGCGCCTCGCCTTCACAAAGTTAAGTTAAAACAAAATGCATTCAGCCTCTTCAAGTACTCTTGTAGGCACTTGTAGGCACTCTTGTAGGGATTGAGACGGATCATGGGAACAGCTGATGTACAGTTCTGTAAAAATGTGAATTCAAAGTTTTGAGTGTTGGGTTGACTCTGAGGTCCACATACTGTAGATTGGTGTTTTTGTGATCCTGGAACAACCCTGTAGTCCTATCTAACCCTTAGTTAAGCAGTGGCTTAACTCTTGACCCTCTCAGGCTCCTGTACTTTGAGTTTGGACAGTTACGTGTGCTCTCCTGTCATCATTATTCACTACGCTGTGATAATGCAGCACTTTGAGGAATGTAAAACGGCTGCTCGCAGTAATTCTCGGTTTGAAAAGTCACTCAGACGCTTTACGGTTTTGCAGCGATCCATTCATATTCTAGCTGCCAGTCGGTCCACGCCATTTTCGCAGCAGATTTATAGCTCAATTCTTGTCTAGAAAAGGATGTATTGCGACCTCCTCGAGGCTGTAACTTGTTATGATGGATAGTGAGAAACCTTTAGTAGCAAGTAATAAAGCTGCTTAAAGATGTGTTTGACAAGCTTCATTAAGGCGCACTAGTTTGGGGAAAATGTCAAAGGGGGATTTTTCGTACACGAGTTATAGTTGAAGTGTGATTTATGTTTAAAATCAGGATTGACTTGACAGGACCGATTTGACGACATGTCCAGGTGTAAATTTGAGAGACAATTTTCTCTTTCAGCCATCACACAGTAGAGACGTGTGCAGGCTCACAAATTAATACACTCTCCATGATTTCAGCTTTACATGTTTTTTCACTGCTTGAATTTGATATTATACATCACAGATAAAAGCTTAAACGTATTTTTTCCCTCTTCCACTCTGAAGACTAAATGAAGGAAACAAAAAGACTTAGCTGGCATTGTGGTATCAGTACAAGCCTGTGCTCAACTACTTTCGACTTTCATGGCTCAAAAACAGGAGGAAATAAGTTGTGTCTCTTTTAAACTCTTCAAGGTAGTTCAACAACATTTCTAAGCCCCGACCGGTCCATCTATACCAGGGGTCTCGAACTCATTTGGACTGGGGGCCACAAATGCAAACCCAGTGTTGGTCGGGGGCCGCATCAGACGAATCCTTTGTTATTAAGTCAATTATGATTTAGCAACTTTTTATTGTTTGCTGTAATATACCTTAAAATAGACTGTACATGAACTATCTGCACATTTTTAAACTTCCAGAGGTTTCCAATTGGCCAAACATTTGCTGAGCTTCTAAATTAGAAATTAATACAGACTTGGACAATTAGTGTTTTTGTAATTAATCTCATTTTGGTTCAGGTAAATTGGTTCAGGGCATCAGTGAATGACCTTTCAGGAGTCAGGTCCAGTTTCTGTCTGTTTGCCTATTTAGAAAGAAATGCAAAATGTAATTCAAATGTCATTTTAATTTAGTGTAGAAAGGCCCAACCAAGGACTGGAGCTGATAATGAGCACTAATAAGCTTCACTTCAAGTAAATAATGTGGAGTCATTGGCCTCAGGCCTTTTTGTGACCTACAGTTAGAGAATGGATGGTGCTTATATTTTTTACTATCAATGTTGCTCTAATTATTTGCAGTATTTTTATACATTTCCATATTCTCTATTTTTAATGTAACTATGGATCATGTGTTCGCACGTGTTCTTAAGATTAAATTAATTGATATGATGTGCTTCTTGTGTGAGCACAATGTTGCTCTGAGAGAGAGATGGAGAGAAAAGGCTCCTCACCTTACTGTTGTGATTGCCTGGTTTTTACCCTCGTACTCTTTTCGTTTCGTACATGTAGGGAAATTATAATTGACTGGAGTTTATGGATGGCTAAGGCCAGGCTACAGTTGTGACGCTTTTAAACACTAATTACGATGTGTTCGCTTTGCAAAGTCATAAAGGTAACGATGGTAAAGGTGCTTATTGTCATGCTGCAGTGCTGTAACTTTTCCAGCACATGTTTAGCTGAACAACTAAAGTTTCTCCCTCGCGTTCTGACAGTCTCCACCTGTTTCAGAAGCTCCTCTCACAGTCCGCTGCTGTTAGTCCGTTTCTGTGTTGAAAACAGTTGATAAATCATCTGCAAAAGCGCCGCATGTCCCTTCCCTGTCGCGTCCGCAGCGGCATTGGCGCTACCGCGCGGTGCCTCATGGGAAATGTAGTTCTAACGTGTTTAATACAATTTACCAGGGGGCCGCATGTTATTTAAATAAGAAATCATCTCGCGGGCCGCAAAAAATTATCTTGCGGGCCGCATTTGGCCCCCGGGCCGCATGTCTGAGACGCCTCTATATGGTTGGATTTAGCATGCACGGCACCACACTTGCGCTCATAAATGCTGCTAGATTAAACTCGGTATGTGATTGTCTTTCATCACCATCAATCACTACCGCGTGCATTGCCCTCCATTATGAGCGATTTACAAAGGCGTGGGACTCGTTCTCTCCGACTCCTTCGCTGACCCCCGGCAGCCTGCTGTTTGGCATGCACCGGAGAGCGCTGGAGTCAAGGGCGAACGGCTGGGCGTCGGGATATTTCAATAATGGACGGTGGTATCGCCTTCAGGACGCTGCCGCCGTTCCGTTTCCTACAGTTGGCAGAGCGGTCACCAATTACCCAAAGGTCAGTGGTTTGGCCTCTGCTCCCACCAGTGCATTCTTTTGTTGAGCAAGACACTGACAGACCCACAAAAAAAATGATGCAAGGATACGGTCAAGGGAACGGAGTTTACAAGCCACAAGGCGATATGCAAACGTGTTCAAAGATACAATGGAGATCTGCTAGTTTGTAGTGAGCCGCGAATGAGGAAGAGCATGACTGATACAATATTTTATCGACGTGGAACGAGGTGATGAGAGACAGTTGTATCCATGACGAAAGATAAAGAAGGCCACAACTCCCTATTATCAGTTTTGGCAGCAGAGCAAGGTCAACCATGCTGCTTTCACCGCCAGTGTCTACGTGTGTTGGTGTGTGCGACAGTAACTGTGTTTCCATCACTGGATTTGAATGCACATTTTAACGTCCCACACGTCTGAGTGATGGAAACACCAAATTTCACATTTAGAAGCCTCAATTCGCATAATATGTTTATCTGCACGCTTGAGGTGGTGTTTGATTTTTGCCAATAAGCGTTAATGCGCGTTTTTGGAAGATGGAAACCGATTTATCGCATAAAGTTTCATGTAGAGAATAAAAGTTGGCAAACAGTTGGCAAAGCCTACCGGTGGATAGAAGTGAAGAAGAAAAGTAATTAATCAGTCGCAGGTTGTCTCTATACTCCAAACAACAACTATGGCAACTATGGACCAAGTTAGCGACTACAAACTTGCCCAGAGATGCAGACACCCCTGATTTACATTAGAAAACACACTCTGGGATAGTTTTTGTTTTTCTAGCATTAGAAGTGCTGCGAGTCTTCAGAGTATAAGTTACTTTTACTTATCTTTAGTGTGTATTTCGCCTAGATGAACATTTATTTATGGCATTACAAGTAAAAACAAGTAACTAATTCCGACAAGGTACAAGTAAATTAATGTGACCTGAAAACAAAACCAAAAACAGGAAAAGCTCAAAAACGCAAAGTCCTCTGCTGCAATTGCACCATTCAGCCGACTGCTGAATGGTGCAGTCGGCACCATTCTTCGCAAAAAAGAGAACATGCAAAGTCCACACAGAAAGGCCCGTCCAGGTGGGAATCGAACCTGGGACCTTCGAGCTGTGAGGCTCGAGCGCTAACCGCTGCTGCAGCACATTTCCTCTGATGGAAACGCAACCACTGGCTGAATTGATTGAGCGGTCGACTTGTAATGGATAGGTTAGGGGAATTGAATCATAGCCCACTGCCGTTGTGTTTGTGTTCTTTGGGTAAGACCACCTGACCTCGGTGTGTGACTGATGGTTTTTTGAAGGCAGTCAAGCTTCTACCCCAGAGCAGTTGCCGTCACACTAGTAGTAGCTTAGACAGAGGTGATCAATAACAAAGTACCGTAAATTTCGGCCAATAAAACGCACCTTACTAAAAGCCGCGCCAGCTAAATGTGCAGCCTTGTACACATACAGGCCGCACTCGAATATGAGCCGCAGGTGTCCATAGTGCCGTGTTTCCGCTCAGAGCGGCCCATGGTGCAGATGAGGAGGAAGAGACACCTCATCCCGGAGAAAGTTGCAGTTGCGGACAGAGGGAGGGCGGCAGGGACGGCAGTGATAAACACGTAAAAATGGCAGAAATGGCCAGTGTAGCCGACCTCAATGTGGAAGTATTTATCATAAATAAAAGAAGACACGTATGTCCGTGTTGTAAGAGAGAGAGCAAACCTGGCTCTTTTTTGTAGGTTAATAGCGAATTGGCGACAGACATGAGTTTAACATGTTTCCCCTGATGCCTGACGATGGTTTCTCTGTCTCCGCAGCTTCTCTCGTCCAAAGAAAGTTCACGGCGGTCTCTCTGTCTGTCATGGGCAGACCCGCCTCTGTGCCTCTGCAGGAGGTTAAAAGCCTGTGTTTTCCTCCGCGGTGCCGCCTCTGGATTCAGCAGATCTGAATTGTGGCGCGGGGTCCACCGCGTCACTGCAACATCGATCAAGGTGTTTCGGTGTGCGTTGGGGCGAGCAAAGCCCTTCGACATTTAGGCTAAAGTGAGCCTTCATCATTTTAAAAGTTACTCATCTACCGTTCCTCAGCCAAGAGCAGCGTTGATTAGAAGTCCCGTCTCACTTTTGCGTTTACTGCTAGAGATGCCTCTAGTGCCTGTTGGCGGCTATGTATTGGCTGCACCGTCATGTTGGCCGCAGGATTCAATGCGTGGGAAAAAAGTAGTTTTAGTAGTAGTTTTTGAGGATAATTTATGTTGAGAACTTACTAACTTTAACGAGAACTTTAACTCTTTGGCTACATTAGCTACATTTTAAGCCTGTTTGAAGTTTTCATTATACAGTACACTCTTACAGCAACAGCTTTACTTTAGTGTTTGTCTTTATCTAATGTTTTTTTTTCTTCCACTAATAACTAGCTTATTCAACTCCTAATACCTGGTTCTATCTATTATTTAGATTTGGTAGTTGCAAATGTAGGCAATTTTTATGCATTAAATGTGTGTGTGTGTTTTTTTTTTATATGAAACATACGTTTTTCATAATCATTGTTGTGGACTTAAGTGAACAGTTTTTGACCTGGCTCTCTAAGTGACCCAGTCTATTTGCCAAATGTTTCTTACAAAACATTCAGCCCTACCTACACAAGACCCACGCCATTCCCTAAATCAAGGCGTGTTGTGAAGCTCCAACTCCAACAAACAGCTCGTGACTGCCAGCAGAGTGACGAAGACCATTGTAAAGCACACCAGAAATCCACTTCCTGCTTCCCGAGGTGACACAATAGCTAACGGAAGCGAGGAATGGCAACATTTCACGCGCAGGAGGGGGGGGGGGGGGTCAGTTCACAGCACAGTTCACAACACCTGTGAACTGTAAACAGGTGCTGGGTTACAGCAGGAAAGATGGCCGAGTGGTTATCCTCATGACCGGGGCATCCTGAGGACACACTGATATCGTCATGCATCCGCCCGCCAAGCCTCACTTAGCCCCTGAGCTAATGGTTTCCTTATGGTAACAATAGGAAGCTAAAGCCATATGTTACAATATTATGTGAAGCTGGAAGTCCCCCCTCAGAGCCCCATTATTAGAAAGAAAAAAAAAAGGTAAAGTGTATTTGTGACTGAAGAATTATTTTCTTGGACCAATTCTGCCTGACCAACAAAGAAACCGCCACAACAAATGTCACACACACTTTAATATTTGGTTGTAGCGCCTTTAGCTCTGATTACAGCACACATTCACTGTGGCATTGCATTCATTTTTTTCACCAATATCTTGTATTGATGATGGGAGAATGTGACCACTGCACAAAGCCCTCTGCAGCACATCCCAAAGATTCTCAATGGGGTTAAAGGGATATTTCAGGATTTTTGACATTGGGCCTCATTTCCTAGTTATCCAGAGTGTTGTTGATGTCTGGAGATATTTTTTTTTTCTCATATTTGAAGAGTCTAGTGGCGCTAGGCTAGGGCAAGGCTAAAGCATTTCTATGGTATCAGCTAGCCTGCATTAAAAACAGTCTGGCGCACTCCACAGTGCACCTGAGGTAAATCACTTATAACACCAGACTAACCATATAAATGTCTGTGTTAATAGAATAATTTTCACCATTTTGCATTTGAAATCACTTATATTTGAGCAGCATCAGCTTCGTGGCTGTAAGCTAACGCAACGGCGGAGTGATCTGCGAGAAAATAGTCCCTCAAAATGCGGTAATTCATGTGATACAAGGTCAGTTATATTTCAAAAAATATTCTATAACACAGACATTTATATGGTTAGTCTGTGTTATAAGTGATTTACCTCAGGTGCACTGTGGAGTGGGTCAGACTGTTATTAATGCAGGCTAACTGATACCATAGAAATGCTTTAGCTTACCCTAGCCTAGCGCCACTAAGCTCTTCAATATAAGAACTGCGTGAATTAAGAAAACATTTCTCCAGACATCAACACTCTGGATAACTAGGAAATGAGCCCAATGTAAAATCCTGAATATCCCTTTAAGATATTATAAGACTTGTTCTTCTCCTCTGCTCCGTTTCATTCATGCTATGTTGGATTGGCGGTCTTGTGGTGATTGCATGATGTCACTTTTGAATGAAATAAATAAATAAAATGAAGATCCTCTGAAATGGCCAATCTATGTGTGGAAATTATCTTGGAATAAGCCCGTGCCATCAGGGGAAAAGAAATCCACTGATGGAATAACCTGGTCATTCAGGATGTTCAGGTCATCAGCTGTACCTAGGCCTGACCAACTGCAGCAGCCCCAGATCAGAGCAGTTGGTTACATCCAGGTAAAGGACACTTTGTTTTTGGGTTAGGCGCTGTAGGTCGGTAGGTCATTGTTTCTTGCAGGGAGCAAAACCATACACAACACATTCTTCCGCACACATTTAGACTGTCTCACATGACTATATATCAACAGAAGACAAAAAGCAGGCCCAACCAAAACACTACACTCATACCCAAGATCAGTTCATTGGTAATCGAGTCCCAGATTTCAGGCATTGGTTTGAATTAGGTGCTGAATTCCTTGTGGTACAATGACCACCTGGTCTTATTTTTGGTGAGGGATTAGAACGGGTACGTCCTGAGGGGGATCAAATCAAACTGTCTGCACAGATTGGACTTGACTCGAACAGATGATTTCGGTCATTTTCTTCCTCAGGTTTAGCTTGTATTTTTGTAGTATTTCAGGATTACCAATCGGCAAAGAAAACCAAAAAACGTATTCCAACGATGACACATTATAATATTGTTACACGCTCGAAGGATTCGCTAAACATAAAACGTCCATTAGTTTACTGACTAAAACAGTAACCAAAAACCTCTCTGCCATGGAAAAACGTCATCCCCTCCGGACCAAACCATTATTATTATTACTACGATGATGAAGTGTTATCTCTGTGTCTGTGTCAGAAACGCTCTGGTCATTGTTGTTGGCTGCAGATGTGAGGTGCTCATTGTTAGCAGGTCTTTTGTGTTAAAGCCCACGAATGGGACGGGTCTGACCAAAGCATTCCTCCACTGACCTTAGGGCTGCGAAACGGGGGCTGGACAGTGTCACTTGGGAGATTATTGAAAAAAATAATAATTGTCAACCACACTGCAGGCGAAAGTCTATTCTATTTTCAGATGTTGGACCAGTTTTCTCTCTTAAAGCTGTGGTAATCCATTTATTTTCTTTAAGTAGAGTCAACTTTTTTTGGTACCATCGATCCACACCAATGGCCTAATCTTCACAATGAGATGTTTAGTCATTGCACTAGTTCGACGTTGCTCCATAGATTAATATTAGAAATTGTAAACTCGAAGGTCTTTTTTTTTTTTTTTCCACCATCGTAGAGAAACTAAATGTCCTTTCATGTGTTTGTGTCCACAGTGACCAATAAGAAGCCGGCTCACCTGTCCATCACCAAAGTCAAGCAGTTCCAGGGCTCGTCGGCGTTTGTCAAGAGGTCGCAGTGGACCATCGACCAGCTCCGACAGATCAACGGCATCGACTCCAATAAAGTAATGTGCTACTTCTACTTTACTCCTTATTAGTGATCGGGTGAGGTCGGGTCATGAAATTCTCCTTTGATCCTTTGTTTAAAAACCAAAGAAAGTAAAATCTTCACCAGATCCTCTTCCCGTGCTGCATGCCTTCCTGTTTCTTTGTCCGAGTCATTCCCTGGGCTTGACCTGACAGGCGCTGCGGCATCAGCAGGGTTCAGAATTCTTTTCCAGAATGTAGATCGACCTTTATTCAGATCTCTCGAAACGGATTAAGATGCATTTAGATGTTTTTCTACCACCCATACACTGCCGCAGCCACTCTGACTTTGCCCTCTCTTCCCACGTGCGTCCCAGGACTGTCCAGAGTTCGACCTGGTGTTCGACACCGCGTTGGACCAGTGGGTCGCCAGTTCCTCCGGGGAGAAGTGTACCTTCATCCAGATTCTGCACCACACCTGCCAGCGTTACTGCTCCACCCGCAAGCCCGAGTTCCTCAACTGTCAGGCCAAACTGCTGGGAGGTAAAGGACCACAACACCCACTAACGCAAAGGTTCTCAGCTGGTGGGTTTGGAAACTCAAAGGGTTCCATGGAATCAAACCCCTTACTGCTGACAAGAGACAAACTCGATGTACAAAGTTTCAACGAAAGATAATTATATTTGGCGAAAGTAAGACGCATTAATGTTAAAAATGAATAAATACATGGCTTCACATCCAGTCCAGCTGAGAACCATAGCTCTGTAACATTACAGAAAGACCACTTTATTAGGTTTTATCTTTTGTTTGTGCGTCGCGTTTTCCAAGAGGTTGGTGAGAACATCCTCAGATTGACAATGATGCCAATATTTGTGCCAACTGTCTAAATCTGGAGTGCCCAAACTTCCTTGTTTGGTCGGCCAAAATGGAAAGAAATTTACCGGGGAAACGTGATCATCTCTTCCATGTAGGAAGATCAAACGCACACAGATCTCCGATGAAATATCTTGGATTATTGTGCGATTTTGTGTCATTACTGAGGACAGACAGTCATTGCACAAATGAACGCAGAATGTCACAGACCAAATGGAACGTCTTGGAGGACCAAATTTGTCTCACAATCCACATTTCAGACACCCTTTTGTTGTAAATGAATCTTATCAAGCCAGTTTAATTGCTGAAAGGCGAGACACTGCAGGTGACCAGCAAAACATTTCGAGTTATCAGTTTGAAACTTTTGCCATAGATTACTGATATAAATAAGAAAAAGTGAATGTATATGTAAAAAATAGTTGGTGACAATGGATCGAGCCAGGTTTAAATGTATGGTCTGTAAGCTACTACAGTGGAGATGTTGTTGCAAGAGTAACAGAAAGTTTACTCAATGAGTAAAAAAGTCGTTAGACATTAAGGGAGAAAACTAGTCATGAATAACTGATGTTTTCACCTGCCGGGTTTTGCCTGAAAGCAAGTCTATACCAGTGCAAAGTTTCTCAAACTCATTCCTGTGCCTCCTGTGTGAAATCCCATTTTTAAATTCTCCTAAAGCCCATCTTCAAAGATATTTAATAAAACTCAAGGTCGGACATGACACTCGTGGCAGTGGCAAACGTGGCGGCCATCTTGTGACTGGCGAGACTAACCCCTATAGCACCCAATGCAAAACCAGGAGCAACATTTTCAATGATTCAACGGCAGAATGTGAGATCCACTCATTGTTTGTGATTGGTTTATTACTTCTAAGTCTCGTATCTCAGTCAGGATCAGGTCATTTCTTTGAAATGTATTATTTTTTAGTCGTGTTGTTTAGCCGTATTAGCTTTGTTTTCTCCATTCAGTCCCAGAGTTCAGTGGTTAGCATTCACTGTATCACTGTCCCATGTTCAATAAATATTGGTCATGTCGTGGTTAAAAGTACAGAAATACTGTTTTAAAGTAGGAAACAAATGTTATACTGTATTGATATAAGTAGAAGTGAATGATTTGAAGTGTTTGACAGAGGAAAATTCATGAACAAATTGAGCTAAAGTCTATACATCCTATAAAACTGAAATAACATTTGAAAAACTGCAAAAATGTATTTTCTTGCCAGATCTGACATAAGGTCAGTCACAATTATCAAAGAGTCATGAAATAACTCAAAATGGATCAAAACCGTATCAAGGAAATAAGCGGTGTTTCCATTTGATTACATTGCACTGGGTCAGTCACAAGATGGTTGCCAGAATTGCCATTTGTTTCACCGTATTACTATGGCCATGTCCTATCTAGAGTTTTATTAAAGATCTTTGCCTGTCCTGCTTATTTAGACGGCCATTTTGAACTTAGCCTTAATGCAAACCACTTCATTCATCTTCCGCTCTATTTACAAAGAATTTTAAAGTGGTGTACCTAATAAAGTGACTTCTTGTGAACCCAGCCCTCAACCCGCTTTCTGTGTGCATACATTGTCCTTTCCTTTTAACCTCCCCGGCCTCGGTCAGCGTGCTGCGTGCTGACTCACGTTGGATTATTCATGAAAGCTGCAGCACCTGTCTTTGCGGGTCCATGTAAATTCATGTGCGTCTGCTCGCTCAAACGTCCGAGCACAATCATCTGGCAGCGTCTGAAATTCAATCAGTCGATTTTACAGAACAAAAGAGAGTCGCCTCCGCTGTCGTAACGCTGCACAGCGGGGCAGGGACTTGCTAACGTATTCATTTTGTGTACTAACTTTTCCTTCTTTCATGGACTTGGCAGAAAGTCAGCGATTGACGGCTGATGGAGAGACCGTCGGCACATATTTATCCATTTTTAACAACCAAAACAAAAAAGTGTGGATTTTCACGTTCGAGAACAGTGAATTTCCCATACTGTAGTCATAGTGTACCGTCCTCTATCTGACATTGCTATCACTGAAGGTCTCGACGTCCAGTTCGGATTTTTGGAGGGAATCCAATCCTTTTTCTTGATCGTTCACATTTCTCATTAAGTGCAGCTTGTATCTGTTGTGTTTGTGAATGTAAAAGGGGATTGCAACAGTGTTCATGTGGCAGTGTTTAAGTGTTCATTGTGCAAAACCAACGGAGCCAAAACATTTAAAACCCAATCTCTGTAAGGAGGAAGACAGAATTATTTGGTGGCCTTTTGTGAGGTGGTGACACCGACACTGCCACTTTCTGGACCAAAAAAAAAAGCATAAAAAAACGCGGACTTCATTCAAAGGAAACTGTGTGTACTTGAACGCAGAACACATAAGGGCAAATAAAATCATATTCGGGTCACTTTTCTGCAGTCTGAGCCTGCAAGAATATACTGAATATTACTTGAAACCTGTGGTGGTCAGTCATGAAGTTAATTTACTCATATACTTTCAGTTGAGTTTTTGAGGATTTGTACTTGAGTAGTATTTGTGCTGAGAACTTATTACTTACCACTACATTTGAAAGATAAATATAACTATTTCTACTTCACTACATTGCTACAAAGGCTCCAAAGTCAAAAGAAAATTGTGTTTTGTTCATTTGCTAAGCCTAATAATCCACACTCCAGAGCAGTAGGTGGCGCTGTGCATATGTTCCGTCAATTCCATAGACTCACGACAAGAAGAAAGTTTGTCCCTGTTGTGTTGCTGTATTTGTGATAAATACAGGCGTAATTTTAATGGTTTTGAAGCTGCGAAACGACTTGTACGTTCTACTTTGAATACGTTAGCATTTTCTGAAACAAGTACGTTCTTTTTTTTTTGTTGGAGTACTGACCGCCACTGCTTGGAACATACTTACTAGCATGATATGGCCAGACCAAATGGACAGTTGCAGTGGACATGGCTGGACTCTCAGTGCAGCATAAATCCCGTAACGAGCCCTTTAGGCGGAGTGTAATATGTTTAAGTTAGTTCCTTAATGGCATTATTCTGAAAACACTACACAGCTGCTCGGTATCACAGGACTATTACTGTCCCGAGGGGGAAATTAACGATCTTGCTTGTGCCATTAGTTCTTTGTTGGAAGACATGTTTGTTGTAGAATGATTTTGAGTGTGACAGTGGCTCAGGAAGTAGGGCTTACCAATTGTAGCACAAGTAAGAAAATTAAGAGGGATATCAATTTGAAACTTCTGCTGCAGATTACTGACATAAATATAAAGAAAAAATGTATTGCATTTTCTGTAATTTTATGTTGTCATATAAAAATAAGACATTTTATGCATAAAAATTGTCAAATTGCTGATATTTCCAGAGACAAAATCTAAATAATGGATAGACCCCGGTTTAAATAAAAACATATTGGTAAGCCCAGGACTGGAAAGTTTGGAATCTCCGACGTTTTTGTTGCGTAAAAGTAGCTTGCTGAGTAAAAAAGGTTGGAGACCTACTTCAATAACACTAGAGTAAAATGCGACTTAGTTGGAGTTTACCAGGAGAATTAGTAGGCAAGATGATATTTCAAAGAAAATCTCTTGGTAGCTCCCAAGTTACCAGTTGGAGATCCCTGCTGCCGAAGCTATAGTGGTGAGGTCATTGCATGAGTGCAAACATTTTGAGAAAAGCAGCCCTGAAGTTTTGTACAATTCATACAAGTGGCTCCCAGTAAGGAAAATACCATATTTGGATTATCGCGTTATCTCCGGGACCCTTCGAAGGATTTAAAGTATGTCAATATTTGTGAATGAATGCGCTAGGGAAAGCCGGCTTTGTGAAGCGATGTTGTAGCTAATTCTGGGATTTCTCCACCTCCTTAGCAACAAATATCATAAGATAAGCATTTTGAAAGCAAATAAGGCTTTTGTCTTTTAAGCCCATCTGTTATGTTTAGAAACGTTTAAAAAAAAAAATCCTGAAGAAGCTCTCTGCAACCACAAAACAGGCACAGAATAACACAAATCACTGAGGGCTTCCATTTGTTTGCTAACACAGACAGAAACAAACAAGCAAGGCAAAATGTGATCTCTCTAAATGTACCGTCCTCTTATTCTCCTGCAGTGTCTGGCCTTCACAAATGTTGCGCCATAGCATGTTGTGAATATTTCCTGCTGTTTTGCCTTCGACATTGGGATCAGGTGGGACTTTGTGAGTAAATCTCCGGCCGAACCCTGCAGAGCTCTAACCACATATCGATCCGCTCACCTCCAAAACCTCATCTCCTCTCTGCATCACCACACATAATTTACAATCAGTATTTATGGACACAGACCCTTGAACCGTCTGCCCATCTGGATTTTCACTCACCCTCTGTTTAAAACGTGCTCTATTATGCATGGCTCCGGGCTTTTTAAAAGTACATGTTTGACAGCACTGGTGTTTTGGGTTTTAGGCTATAACTTAAATTATGCATTCTGACCGGGGAGAAAAATCAGCATTAAATTCCAAATACAACGTGTATGCAGAATGTTTGCAAGCCGGCCACTGTGGGAAACATTTCACAATTCTGTAGCCTGTTCAACATATTTTTCCTATAGCATTAGCCTCTTGAATGTATTTTTCCTATAGCCATTAGCATTAGCCTGTCAGATGCAGTTTTTCCTATAGCTATTAGCCAGTTCAATGTGTTTTTCCCATTGGCATTAGTTTAGTTCATTTCAGCAGGGACAATGTGCAAAACCCATTCATTAAAGATGCTTTCCACCACATTTAGCTTGAGCTAGTTTCCATCTGCAGTCTCTGAGCAGGTGAGTAACAATACAAAAATGGACAATATATAATTTATTTAACCACTCAAATACAAACATTCGTTAAAAATGTAAAAAATGTTACATAAAGGAAGGATTGAGGGTGTGCGGGGCACCCAATCCTTCAGGTCCGAGGAAAGTTTCAGAATGTGTGGCAGTTTGTTCCGTTCTTTAATGCCTTTGCAAGCGAAGGCCGTCTGTGCAAAGGCTGAGCTACGTTTAACATGCTTTATTTTCCAAGGATCGGATAGTGATGGTAGGCTATCTCATTGGCTTTTTATGTAGCACTTTAACAGCTTGGTGGCATTCGACTGTTCAGCGTATTATTTCTACAGCTGTTAGCAATATCCTGTTCAGTGCATTTTCCCTTTAGCCGTTAGCATTACGCAGTTGATTGTATTTTTTCCTAAAGCCATTAGCATTGGCCTTTTTAGTGTGTTTTTTCTTATAGCCGTTAGCATTATCCTGTTCAATGTGTTATTTCTGCAGCTGTTAGCATTATCCTTTTCAGTGCATTTTCCCCTATAGCGGTTAGCATTACCCGGTTCAGTGTATGTTTTCCTATCGCCATTAGCATTGGCCTGTTCAGCGTATTATTTCTACAGCTGTTAGCATTAGCTGGTTCAATGTATTTTTTTCTTGTTGACATTAGCCATAGAAATAATAAGGAGAAGCAACGTTCGATCCTCACATGTGGACAGTTAGCTAGTCCTGGGAACTTTCAGTCCCTTATTCGGCTCAATGTATTTTTACCAAGCCGTTAGCATTGGCCATCGAACGTTGGAAATTATGAACGATCCAGATGTTTTCAGTTATTGTCAACCCATCACTGGTTGTTCAGTCCCTTGTGCCATCTCATCACGAATATCATTCCACTGTATGGTCCTAAAACTGACATGGCAAGAATTATTTAGACTATTGACTACGTATTTGTAATTCAGATTGTCTCATTCTGGAATAAATTGTTGAAAAATCGGAGGGATTCACACAATTTACAAGATGAGGCATTAAAGTCTGTGGTGCAACATACACATCTTTGTATTTAATGTAAATGTTACATTTTGTTGCCTTTTTAATTGGGACACCAAGAAGACTAGTAACCACCACATTGGAAGCTAATGGGGATCTACAAAAGAAAAAACAATTTCCATCACAAACACAGCTCTTGAGGAAGTGACTTGGTTTGTAGTTAAGTTTCACTCAGTTAGAATATTACTTTGGCTAAAACTATGCCAAAATAGTTTTGAAAATTGAAAACAAAAACTTTTACCTTGATCAATGCTGTTTTGTTGAAGCTAAGGCCGTTCCGCTCCCCCCTCCTGACCGCGCCTCCCACTCTGAAAACCCGTTCCACATTTAGACTCATTTAGGCCGACCCCAGTGTGTGTGCGTGGGCTGCGGAGATGGACTCGAGGAAGGCCGTGTACCTGCAGGAATTTTCAGTGTAGGCGGACAATCCGTTATTATCGTCGTGCATATATGCAGTAGTTAGACAAAGCCGCGGCCACACACAGTAGGAGATCTGTATTGTCGTGTCCTCGAGTAAGACTTAAAATACTTCTTTGTGTGTAAGAATGTGGCGTGTGCATGAGCACCTGGTGGTGGTCGGAGAGACCAGTGGAGCCATATTTCGTCATTAAGCCGAAGGAAAGCTATGGGCCTAACAAATGTGGCGAGCTAATGAATGTGGAAATTTGAAGAAACGTCGGGGAGGGAATACTAGAGAAGCCCCATCGATGGGATTTCAACTAAGCAGTCTGCTGATTATACATACTGATGCAGATATTGCGAAAAAGGCAAAATCCATTGTCATCCATCCTCTAAATCAATCTGCTTTACTCACTTTACAAAGATTATACCATATTTATATTATGTATAACTATATACTGGCCTGTATTCCATTATGGGTTCGTAGCTGGCGGAGGCAGATAAAAGCCGGTCTCTAAAACAGGCCGGGGCTATTATTAGAAACCATAGCGGTAGAAATATTTCCCATGTTCGGAATATGTCTCATACTAGTGTAAACGATAACTCACGTGCAGGAAGTAAACAAACGGGAACCCAGGCCGAGAGAGGGAACGCTGCGGAGTGGAGCTGATCCAAGCGTAACTTTGAGACAGATTTAGCCATTTTTCAAACCTTCTGTGACTATTTTTGGAAACAGGGCAAGCAACAAATGTTGTGTGACCCTCCAGGGTTTTAATAAAGTCACCATCGTGTTCTCAAAGCACATCCAGCGGCTCCGTGTGCAGGTAAGTCCCACGACTCAAAGTAACTCCTCCGATCGGCGCGATTATGATCGATCACAATTTACGGTATATATGGGGCTCCACCGTGTAAAACAAAAAGAGAAAAAAAGAGAACATCACTATAATTTGAAAAGAACAGACATCTTTAAAAAAGGGTTCAATTCCAAATGGAACGAACTGTCACAATGACTGGAATTATTTTATGGAATAAACTTCAGAAAGAAGTAAGAGTCAGGAGCTCTCCTGGCATTCAACACATAAAAGCTACAATGTTAAAGGAGTATGACAATTAGATTTGAACATGAATAATGTAAGATTTGAACCAACATGAATATGATTTTGTATTTTGAATATTTGTAAATATTGTACACAAAATACAAAACAAAGAGACAAACTGAGTTGGATTCAAACTATTGAAACTTGTCTAGCACTCGCTTGATTGTAAATATTGTTTAAAAAAAAGGACAAAATAACAGTACTTCTGTGCCTTTTCACTCAGACTGTATTGGCTTGGTAGTTTAGTTGTAATCATTTTAAATGTCACTTATAAATGAAATGAATAAAATGAGAAATATGAATTATAGAAGAGTGCAGTTAGACCTTCCAAATGTCCTCTTTAAAGGTGCATTATGAAGCTTTTTATGCACACAAAAAAACTTGATATTTGTGCGTAATTTTCTGACCCAATGGCTGTATGGGTGGTTGTCTGTTCACTGTTCATCTCTACAACGCTACAGGATCAATTGTTTTGCAGGTTTCCTGCTGAGAGGGTCCTTGAGTAGTGAAACCCTAAAAACAATTGGTCCTGGAGCATCATAGAGGCCATCGTGATGGTCGTATGCTAACCAACCATAGAGCAGCTGGGTCACTGAACAGTCAAATACACATACAGGTAGGGCTGTCACTATAATTACTATAATTCTATACTTTTCGGTACATTTTTGCGCTCAATGTTTATCGTAAGTGCATCTATTTGCATTCAGCCCCCATTTTTCTAAACTAATATATTACTTTTTTTCACCCAAAGTAAGTGGTTTATTATATTTCATATTTATTATGGGACAGATTTACAGTCAAAGCTTTTGAGTTAAGTAAGGAAGTAAGTGATTTATTTGTCATTCCGTACAACAATATTGGGTTCTGGTGTTAGTCCTGAGCCGCTGTGACTGGGCTGCCATTGTGAACACACCTGACCAGCATGCTTTTGGAGGTTGGTGAAACCGTAGCACCCGGAGGAAACCTGGCTGGCTGCCTTCAGTCTCCTCTGATCCTCTGAAACGGTGCACCGGTTTGTCCCTGTTTTAGAGCGTGGTGTCCTGCACTTGTCAGCTCCACCTCCTCCTTCCTCTTCCTCCTGCGCAGCTCCCTCTGCTCCACAACAGTCATTCACCATCTTCTGGGAAGAGCTTAGAAGTTCATCTGTTTTATTCTCCAGTGAACGTCCATCTTGGTGCCTCGTCAGTGTTTCAGTAGAAAACATGTGTAGGTCTCAAAGGTCTTTAGCTCATAAGCTAGCTGTTTGTTTACTTTTAAAAATCTGCTTTCTTCAGGATCATTATGGACTCTTTTCAGTAGAAAAAACCAGACCCCACAAAACATGGCAAAGACGTACAAAAGTATCCAGTAAAACAATGTTGAAAACGGAAACCACAAAAGCAGTTTGCAGAAAAAGGCAAAAACGCAGCTTTACCAAGAGAGAGGGAGGTTGCGCGTCACCATGAGTTAATGACTTGAGAAATAGATGTGATAGCCAATTTCCATGAGATTTCACTAGTACTTCTGTATAGCTTACTGTAAACAGACCTTCCAATAGTGATGTCTAGGTTTGTGTTTTTCACAGAAACAGAAAGACTCCTTTTCCTAAAGTTGTCATAGTAAAAATGAAATATCCCTTGCTTTTTTACCTTTTCCATAGTCTTGTATTCCTTCCTCAAATCCACTGCTTCCAAAGTGCCCTTAAAGTCCAAGACAAAGTACCGTAATTGATATAATAGTAGACTTAAGCACACTGAAGTGCTCCCCCCGGTCCTATTCAAACGTCTGTTCCATCTATTTTTGGATAACGGTGCCGTGGAGCGAGCGAGACATTTCCGGTAGCTGAGGGAATTGGGAAACGCTGAATGAGACGGGAGCTTTGGGACTTGGTTTAACTTTTCTCACTTAACACGGAGAGGTGACGGCGCCTCGGAAGAGTGGTGCTTGTTAAATAACAGGCTGTCCAGATGGTTTCTCTGCAGAGCCATTCGGGAGACAATGTTTTCTTAAAGGGCACGGATACTGAAGCGTTGACGGCAACTACATTTTGCAGGAATCTAGTCGAAAGATAACATGTTTTGGTTGCTCTGTTTTAAAGGTTGTCCCTGATCAGTGTGAATGTAGAAAGGCTTGCAACTCTACAGGCCATATGAAGTACGTCCTTACAGTATATGACAGAGAATCAAGTACATGGCCCACAAATGTAACTGCGTATCTGTAAATTTAGTTCTTCGATTATGGAACTAGTTCTTGAGGCAAGGCAAACAGACATGGTCTTAACATTTACTAACAAACCGGTGTTTTGAAACCACACTGCCACAGTTTGAAGGTGTTTCAGGTACAGAGAGTCGTATCTAGATTGTGAGATCATGGACAAGTGGAGGATTTTACCATATAAAGCTGGAGAGTGTATGATCAAAACCTTGTAAGATTTCTTGGATTCCTGGCACATTCCATAGTCAAAAACGACAAAGGTGATTTTAAAAATGGAACAATTCTGAAGTCTTTTGGATGGTGGAACCACTCAGGAAGAAGTATGTTCTGCATCTCTGCTCAGAATCCAGGGAACAACACTGGGGACCTTTTTCTGAAGAACGGGGAGAACGTGTCCGCTCCAGTTTAAGTCTCACACCAGTGCAAAACAAAACTTATGCCGCTGCTCAGGTGTGGGACCATAACTGCGGAGGACCCTGTCTACGAGAGGAGTGTCCGATATTCAACATGACACAACAATGTTTTTTTTTTCTGTTCGGCCATTTCATGTTCATGCAGGAATGATGATTTACAGTCAAGTCACACTAGCCTAGCATTAGCACAACCTCCAGCATTTTTAAAAAGACTGAAAATGTAGTGCTAACTTTTGAACAAAGGAGAAAAATTGCTCTGTGGAGTACTCTAACTGTCTTGTGGCTTTGTGCTCTTTTGCTGAGAAACAAGAGGGAGTTTGGACCAACCTGTTATCTGCCATCTTAGGGTTAGGTTTACCTCTTTCCCCTTGGACGCCTACTAGGAACAACCCATACATACATTACTAGGGCTACCCATACAGCATAATTGCATAAAAAATTGGCGAAAATATATCCTTGAATCCTATTGGTCAACCTAGTATGGGTTGTGGGGGGCCCCACCTATCGCAGCCTCTGTTACTAACGAAAAACTGGAACTTGTTCTAATGGTCGTCAAATAATGTCTTTAGTTATATAGCAGAGGTGTCAAAACACGCCATTAAGGGTAGGTTGTCAAATGTCGTCTTTATGGGGGAAAGAGTTAAGGTTAGGGGATCGGCCCATTATTCCGAAAATGTTCCATTGAGTAGGGATTGAAAAATAAAATTAGGTTCAGGCAAGAGTCCACTGACCTTAAGGTTAGGGCCAGTGGTTGTATATGGCTCTCTAATCCACAACACAACTGGGTTAGAGAGATGTCAGACTAATCTCACCTCTGCTCAATGGTACATTTTCGGAATAATGAGACGTCGGACCAATGGCATGGCACCAAGGTTAGAGTAAGGGTTAGCAATTATGCATATCCAAATCTCAAAGCATATTGACAGGAGAGCCTACAGAGTGATGGCCTACCTTAATTGAAAGCAAAGACCTTCTAGTTTCTAAAACTATGTGTAAGATTTGTGTGATGAAACACAACTTACATCATACTTGCCGTTGCTAATTCTAATCATAACTCTAAGCCCTGATCGGGGGGCTTAGAGTTATGATTTTGTGTACTTGTAAAAGTACACAAAAGATTTTTGTGTACTTGTAAAACCAGAAGCAGCAATAGTTAGATGTTACTATAATTTTTTATCTGACAGCGGACTTCCCAATGGTTAGCAAGTGGGGTGAGCACGTAGCACATATTCTAGCTTCTAGACAGCACAGAGCTGTAACTGGCTCCAGCTCTGAACCGATACCTTCACGGAAGAGGGATAGCCTAACATTCCAGACAGGAGAGTGTCGTCCAAAGAGCGTACGATGGTCTCTGCAGTCGGGAAGAGGCTTGTGGTCTGGTCTGGTCTGGCTCAGATATCTTCACGGTTTACTCTCCGTTTTTCTGTGACTCCACTTGTACTTTGTTGAAATCTGAAGCAGATGAAATCCTCACAACTTTTCACGAAGCACTGTGTGTACATTAAAAATGTTGTTTGGCAAAAACAAATGTCGGAAGTCAGCAACTTAAGCTATTCCATACATTTTGCAATGTCACATTTTATTGCGCGCTTCGTTGAAAATAGTTTATGTTTTATGTTTATGTTTATTGAAAGGATCCCCATTAGTGCAGCCAAACTGTCTCTATTCTTCCTGGGGTCCAACATTTAATTAAAACGACAATATACATATACTGGTAAACGTATAGTAGTACCAATAGTACCAACATTTTTACAACACATTCACATCACAACACAGAATTTCCACACTCAGTTTTAATTTCAAGATCTACACAACATTAATCTTATCCTAATCCATTAACTATTTTGCCTTTTCATGCAGTTTGCATACACAGTTACAGTGCACCAAAGACCACAGTCCACTAAAATCATACATCTATTTAGCTTTTTCAAACTGACTTTTACTATTTTCATGATTTTAAATTTAGTGCTGGCCATTTAATAAAAATGTTTTATTCTTAGTTTAAATGTATTTGTTTTACCTTCCAAGGTTATTGTTTCTGGTAATTTATTCCAAGCACACGTCGCTCTGTAAGAGAATGTTCTTTTCATGCTGTTTGATTGCACTTTTGGAGTAATAAATGTGTTAGCAGTTGCATGTCTGGTGTTAAAATTATGTGTATCAGAACTGAATGACAGATTATTCAATAGTATTTGAGGGCGTTTATTAGTTATAATGTTTTTCAGGAGGGATAATAGTCAATAGAGTATTCTGTCCTGGACTGATAACCAGTTCAGTTTATCAAGCATGACTCTAGAGCTGGTTTCATACTTGCAGCCTAAAACCATACGAGCGATCGTATCAGCATCAGTTTGTATAGGTTATGTTTTGTTGAAGATGTATATTTAAATAATCATGCATACTATTGTCTACATTTGTTGCGTTGAGGCTGTTTCTTTCAATTACAAGGTGAGATGCAAAAGCAGAACGCTGGCATGACTCCCATTGGTCAAAATCTGTCTTGTTTGATGGCTGTCTGCTCTGCGCCTGTGCACCTCCGTCACGCTGTGTGGTGCAGGAGAGAGAAAAGCCAAGGTGCGATGGAAGAGATATGAACTCTTAAGTGCTTAGGTCTTGTTGTAAAGTTGGCGCTGGTCTCTAAACGTCGAGCACATACAAAAGTAACTCAGTTTGCTTGTTTCGGCCCTGATACTTTATTCGAGGTGGCAACAACAAACAACAACAAACACATTTACTTGATTTACAGTGGCAACCCCGACAAAATGAAACAAATTTAACCACAGCAGCATCTTTTGGAATGGTGAATGTTCTCAAAATGGCACTCCAGTTTTTTTTACTAATATAACACCTCTACCTTCCCAATTAAAGCACCTATAACCCGCTTTACAATGGTGTGCCCCCTTCAACGTCTAACTAGCGAGAGAACTAATATCTTAACTTGCATTGATTCTAAAAAAAAAAAGTCTGCTGTTAAATGGCTGATGAGTTTGATTATGTTTCCGTCTTAGAGGACCAGCCAGTTAAGTCAGTGTTAATGAGGGTAGAAGGTACATGAGATGTGATGAGAAAAGATTCTGACCTCCCGGACCGGCCATCTCTGAGACGAGGTAAGGCAGCAACAAAACTTTTTCGAGTTGTTGTTTTTTTCTTCTCTCCACTTCTCAACTGTTTCGGGGATGTCGCCATGTACTGTATCACAATGTATCAGGTCGGCCCTGTTGATTTTTGCTTCTGTTGCTGCCGTTGATAGTTTGTAACAAAATGTCCCTCTCGTCTATTAAAAGGTCAGATGTAGACTCCAAAACCAATGTGATTGTTGCCAGGGAATGTCTCTTCATTTCTCACAAAACCATTGAGCAACCGGCCCTAAGGCTGGAGTTTTGGAACGACTTTCTTGATCGGAATTGAAGCACTTTAGCTTATGCTAGCCCTCTTAGCTCCCAATTAACCGAGACCTTTTTTCTGCGTTGGCATCACCCACATCTAAAGCTTCTTGACAAATGCCTCAAAATTGCCGGTGAAAACGATACATAAACGAGGGTGAAAAAACGAAAAAGCATAAAAAATACAACAAAAAGTGACGACAACGCTGCACATGTTAGATCAGTCTTCTATGTCTTTTAATCGGCTCATTGGCATAAAGCTCAGCAAGAGATTTGTTTGGGAAAAATTGGGAGCTTTTAAAGTTTGAAATTGGTAATAGTATAACAGTGATCTGGCTAAATCTAAAGTTATTTTTGGAAAATAAACAACTTTGTCATACTCAATGTGCATTCTCAGCCTTGAATATTATGAAGAACTCCATAACAGCTGTCTGAGTAATGTATATTTCAATCAGTCCCTTTGTCTTGCAAAAACATCCTTTGTGCCACTTTGTAGGAGTGTCTCTCATTAGAACTCTTCAGGGTTCCATCATAGGGCTGGTCTTTAGTCTTGATTTATATATGTTTTTAATTAATTCCTCTCTTTTTGCTTAAGCTGACTTAAGTGATGTCTTTTTGAATTTTTTTCATCAGTAGGTGGAGTAGTGAATTCTGCTCTGCTCCACCACCACTCCCCTCACCTGACTTTCCCCTGTCACCCACGCCCCTCACTCTCTTATCATTTCCTGGAAATATCAGCTTATTTCGGCACTAGATCAGCCGATGGCCGATATTGTAAAATCCCCAAATATCGGCCGTCGACCTCTGATATCGATTTTCCAATATTTTGCGATACGATGTCGATACTTTTTATTCTGATCGGTCAAAAATTGTTACGTCGCATTCAGCCAGGAGCGCGCCATAGTGGAGGGTAGACGTCATTCTTGATGGACGCTGAGTGATTATTTATGCTACCACTAAACAGAAGAGTTTGCAGTAAGAAAATGATGAACAGTTGTTACGTGAAAAGTTGCTGTATAGCAATTGGGACCAAAAAACACACAGAAACCTAAGTTTCTATAGGGTTTCTAGGTGGAAAGATGCCCTGCAGGTTGAACAAATTAGCAGAGCTTGGATCTCAGCCGTGGGTGGAATGATTTCCTTCTCTCGTGCTGCAAACCAATCAGCACGATTGACAGGTGTCATATGACACGCAGCCGAAATGGTGACCTCCAGTGGAGTCGTTTGTCACGTGTCTTCATTTGACCCATATCGATTTTTGACGTCGTCATGCATACTAATGAGCGACGTTATGCATATTAATGAGGCAGCAGTGCTCCACTGTGTTCACAGTCAGTAGAGGCCAACATTTATCAAGAATTCAGTCAGGACAGCAGGGGGCAGCACTGTCACACAAATAAATTACTTTTAATGATGAATTTTTATATTTAGAAATAAGATTAATTTGGGGTGATTTACTCCTTTTTAAATAGGACTGTGGTTTGTTTATTTAAACGTAAATGAAGTCACTGATGGATCTATAGACCCATTTTCAGTGTGTAAGTCAGGCATTTATAAAAGTGGTACAAAGCACATGAAAAGAAATGTAAATGATGAATAATATGTAGTATGTTAAAATAAAGGTTAAAAGTAGCACGTTTTTAATCGTGACGTATCGTTATTTTTGTGCAATAATATCGATTATCACAGTATTCTAAGCCATGTATCGTATCGAATCCTGAGGTTCCCACCCCTAATGGAGTCTGCATAGGTTTCCTCCGGGTACTCCCCTACCACTAAAAACATGCACAATAGGTGAATCATCCAGCCAGGTGTTTCTGACCATTAGCCATTGGCTTCACATCTGGAGATGTGTCCCCGAGCACCGGCCAACACTGGTCTCATTATTGTTCCGTTTCTTTGGCTTTTTCGTCACATTTTTGTCTCGTTTTGTCGCTTTTTTTCAAGAAGCTGGAGAAAATGTGGTCAGCTCAGGTGGGGGTTAAGAGGTTAATTTATTAGATGCAATTTATTATTAATATTGTTACGTGTTTCATAAGAAAACCCAGAGAAACCCATTTTGAGTCGATGGTTGGAATGAAACGGGGGGGGGGGGGATATTACACGAAATGCGATTTGGATAATGGACTTCCATGGCGTCGTCCCACAGCGCGCTATAGGAACGGACAGTATTTCCCTTCCCATGTGTGATGGATTTGCATTAATTAAACTACAGCGCGGGGGAGGGGGTTAGAGCAGCTTTGGGCCGACGTGACGCCTTCAGGTTCATGCTATGCAGTAACGTCATTAGGAATTTCAAAACGATATACAGGAGGATAGTATGTGAAAATGCTTTGGGAATACTGTGCATGTGTGGGATTGAGGAATATGGAAATTGATGGTGGGTGGGAGGCGTTAGTTTTGAATATTTTGAGTTTTGACATTGCATTTTTCCTTTTTCATCTAACGAGACTCTAAAAGGTGTATTATTATGTTTTATGACAGTTAATGCATCGGTAAACTGTAGAGCAGAGGTCACTAAACGGCGGACCTCGGTCCGGATCCGGACCCATGCGCCAGCCATTCCGGACCCAACCTTGTATCCGAACTTTGGACCCGACCGTGAAT
Organism: Neogobius melanostomus; assembly: GCA_007210695.1. Taxonomy (NCBI): domain Eukaryota; kingdom Metazoa; phylum Chordata; class Actinopteri; order Gobiiformes; family Gobiidae; genus Neogobius; species Neogobius melanostomus. The sequence continues at coordinate 2,440,652 of VHKM01000278.1, read as the reverse complement.
TCCCTCAGATGAGCGTCTGCGCTCTCTCTCTCTCTCCCTCCCTCCCACTCCCTCTCTGACTGCAGAGCGGTAAACTATAGCCCAGACCAACAGAAAGAGAAAGTCTACATCTTAGCTTCATGATACTTTTTAAATTTTAGAAACGGTTTCGGAATGACTGAAATACGGCTCGCTAAAACAAAAGCGGAGGACGCCCTAATTAAATATGCACGCGCGGTCGTAATGCGCAAATAGCGCGGTTGTTTCCCGAGCAGGTCTGAACCAGGACTAAGCCAGGACTAAACAGGGCTCAGTGTGTTGAACTGAGCAAGAAACACATCACTGTCATATATTATGTGCACATTGTGTATAACAGGCTACAGTAGCCTATGCACTCTGCTATTTAGGAGCCAACACTTATTTTTAGAGCAAAAAAACCATAACAGGATTCAATTGATTGCATTATTTTCAAACCACAGAAATAGATTTTAAAAAGGCTTAAAATCCTGATTTAACCGTGAATTAACCCCGTATGTTCCGGACCTTTGCTTGACCATTTGTTTTCATTTCGGACCTTGGTGAAATTAATTCGTGACCCCTGCTGTAGAGCATGTTATTTTCCATTGTGACAAGTATAATCATAATGAGAAGGGCTGGGGATCAAATCTTTCCAATTAAACAGTGTTTTTAATCATGTAGAGTGTAAATGTAAGGATCTTCTGGTGTTTTTTGAAAGAAAGGATTATTTGGTAGAGTGTAGATGAATTAAATAAAAGGGATAGGAGAGACAGATACTGGCCCACACTCCAGCATAGCGGTAATGCACCCTAACATTAAGCAACAGCAGAAGAAGAAGAAGAACTGCATCAGAATCATGTTCGACGTCAGCGGCTGCGCTTTCATTTTCAGAAATAATGCTTGGATTCAGTGTATAGGACCATTTGTTCACCAAACATCACGAAAGCACCTCACCATGGGTATAGAGGAGCACAATTTAGAATACTTGTAATGTGATTTGTGACAAATATTGCCACGATTAACGGGCGCACTGGTCATATGTCCGTTCTGGAAGAGCACGGACACATACATTACACATACATAAGGCCAGAGCGGAGAGACACTGCGAGGGTCTTGAATGAGCTGCAAAGCAAACAGTTAGCAGTGCCGTTGGTCCGAGCAGCAGGCTGATTGGAAGCAGAGAGGTGTTGGTGCTGGCAGAGCAATAGAATCACCCAACGAGACGAGGGCAAGGCTTATTTACGTAACACCGTTCAATACTGGATCAAATAAAGAGGGGCCACAAAGAAGAGCGTATTCATTCACAAGTATTGACATATTGACAGAGATGCCGCTGTCATTCAAATATGGTCATTTACTTTCTGTGAGACGGCAGCGGCTGAAGACGGGAGAAATGTAAAAGCACACAGACTTTATACCAAATGAGGTTTTCTTTACACTCTTGCAACAATTTAGTCGCTCCTACAGACTCCGAACTTCCCAGTCTTGGATTTTGAAGAGTTTTTTCCAAGGATTAAAAAAAAAAAAAAAAAATCTTATTCCTAGCGTGTTTTTCTTTTTTTCTGTTTAAGCTTTGAACCACAAAAATTGACATTTACATTTTTTGTTTTTACAAAAACTAAACAAGATTCAAAACCCCTTCTGAAAAAAACAAACAAAAACGTTTTGAAGTAATATATCAACAAAATAAAACTTAATAAAATTTAAACCTGGCTTGATGCATTATTTAGATCGCGTCACAGAAAATATAGATGGAGCAACGACTACGTCACATCAGTGGCGCCAAAAGGTTAACGCCCCTTTTCAGGGGAAAACAGAAGCTCCGTACATTGGAATGAATGAGGAAGATCGTCTGAAAACTTTTAATTTACACATGAGAACGTTTTCTTGTTTAATTAATTAACAAACGTGAAAAGGAAGCCATGGAAGTGACCTGTTGTTTCAGATAATTCACAGAGAAGACGGTTAACGTTTTAAAACTGAGCTGCTAAACCCACTGTGATCATGACTTGTCTGTGACATTTGCCTGTGGAACTTTTTTCGCTGGATGCTTTATAATGTCACTACAACAGCTTCAGCTTTTAGTCTGTTGCTTTTATATTATCATTAAATTAAAATCATACAGCCTACGATATAGTTTTGTAGCTTATGAGAGGAAATGGTACATGGTTCGTTCAGCAGCTAACCTACTAGCTGCTAATGCTAACGTTAATGTGCGTTTTAAAACCGAGAGAATCATTAATTAGGCCTAATGCTGAACATGTTTGATTAGTTTGAATAATTACCGATTAAAGACGTTACACAAAGTGCATAATACACGGCCACCAGGGGGAGCTGTTTCCTCAGTAATGAGCCCTGACATGGCCATAACAGTTGCTAGTGATCGATAAACTTGCTCACAATAGTCAGATGTTACTATCAATTTTCCACCAAAATAAAGAATCTTCCAATCGTCCTCTGACAGTGACTTGATGTGTATGTAATCAAGAACGGACATTGTCCTGTAGTTCTGATCACTGGTTTGGAATATTTTATCCTCCGAACAAGAAATGGTTCCTTTTTCACATACACACTAATGCAGTTTTTAACTCTCGATTCCCCCAAAGGTGGCGTTGCCCAGTAAAAGTTCTCGGATGTTGCTCCCATCTATTGGCTCTTTTTTAATGCCTTATTTTTAAAACATAAAATGACATAAAACGTACAATACATTTGTATTGGTAATCTACAGCAAAAGTTTCGAATGGATTTCAATTTAATTAAAAGTCCATAAACCATCAACAGGCCCCTTGAGAGCACTTCTTTGCTCAGAGTGCGTTCATCTTGACGCCACTGCATAACTGTAGCTAAAAGTGAAAGGTTGTTTTCACAGTTTCATGACAATTTACGACAGCAAACCGCACTGAAGCCCTGATCTCACCAGTTGAAACTAAATTCACTTAGAACCGACGTATGGAAGTCGCAACATTTTAGCAACTAACTGTCCCAGGTGTCCTTAAGTGTCAAGTATCCTCAAAGCGTGAACGTAGCCCACGGGAAAACTGTTTGAAGATCCAACCATCTGGGGTAACTTTCTCCGAACTTGCCCCGCCCTCTTTAACCAATCCCTTGTGTTTGCCTGGAGGATGTGTACAGGACTCTGGAAAGTCTTAACACAGGCAATTATCTCCACTGGAACCCCCCACTGGAACTAATAGCAGGGTTTTCCAGGCTGTAGGGTTCCGCTTCTACGGGATGGAGGATGGTGTGTTGAGAGACAGGGTTGCGGCGTCACTGTGTAAAAGCTTAGCGCTGACAAAGTGGAAATGTTGTTGCCAGAAATGAAGAAAAACGAATTTTGTGAAAGCAGGTCCTAAAGTAACGTCTGCCCGTATATCGCTGTCTGTCCCAGAAAGGAAATGACCGTATTTAGATTGCAGAGTCATCTCGGTCGCCTTTTGTGCTACACGTGGATACCGAACATGTCAATACGCGCTGTTGTTGTCATCTCCTGAAATACCCTGGTGTGCGAGTTGAGAAAAAGTCATAAAATAAGCATCGTAAAGGGTGAGTTTAATCTTTTTTATTTCACTCCGACATTAAAACTAAGATGACAAGGGAGAAAACTAGCAGAAAATCTCAACGTTGACCAAATCAACGTTTCCCTCCCAGTTTCCGTTTGTCTTTTCTGCCGCACTTTCCTTGTTCTTAGCATATCTTTACAATTCACGAGAGCCCCACTACTACGGAACGCAAAATGGAGCGGTGTCAGGATGATGGTCAGACTGGGGGAGTTGTGTGCAGTTGGATGGGAGTGGTGTTCCCTCGGAGGAGCACACAGTCACAGGGGCGATCCGTCTTTACATGGAGAGGTGTGCGCGTCCGGGGAAGAGCTGGACTATGTCAGAGGAAATGAAGAACGCTTAACACATCTTTATCACAACTTGGAAAACTCATATGTATAGCGTTTTCTCAATAAACGCAGCAGATGGAAGGAAGGGTGGGGGGGAGGGTTCAGCTTCATGACAGCTTGGTGAACGAAGCTGTCAGTTGGACCTGGCACTGACTGAGACTCTGCACAGTCTCCACACACTGAACGCAGGACTGGTTGAGCCGCTGCAGGGGAATAAGGAAAATAAAGAGATATCGATTTGGAACTTTTACATAAGATTACATTTTTGATGACCAATTCTGAATAATGGATAGAGCAGGGGTGCCCAAACTTTATGTCTCCGAGAGCCAAAAGGAAACTGTGCCTGTGGGTCGCAGGCCACTTATCAGTGTCATGGTGACACCTGTACCTACAGTGACTTTACCTCATTCATTTGCATACATACATTCTTTTATAAGTGAATTTTTACCACACACCTTTGTTGATGTCAACAACCTTTTGCAATAAAAGTTAGAAAAGTGGGTAAGTTGATGTGCGACGCTCTGTGATTGATAAACACCGAGCAACAACAGTGTTTCCTTACCTTTGCGAGAGGAGTGAAACAGCGGCCCCAATTTGACGCTTGTGGCCAAAAAGTGTACTGCACCCATACAGTATGGGCTTACCATTGAAAATGAATGGGAAAAGTTAATAACCATATGCGGCCGGAGAAAAATGGGTCACCCTCTGGCGGGCCAACGGAATTGTTCCGGCGGGCCAAATTTGGCCCACGGCCCCACTTTGGGCTCCCCTGAGATGGAGCCAGGTCTAGACTTATGGTTTTATTTTGTTTATAGATTTCGTTACAAAAAAGTTAGTTAGCTAGTTCTTGGTAAAAAATATTGGTAAAAAATTTGCCTTGTTTTTTGCTGTTCAAAGCTTAACAAATCAGGCAAGAATTAGATATGAAAAATTCTGTTAAGTCCAAAGCTGTAAAGTTTGGAGTCTGTAGGAGCTACTAAAGTGGAGATATTGTTTAAGAGTGGAATGAAAACCTAATTATGAGAAAACGGCCTCTAAAGTTTTGAAATGTCTGCACATGCTCTTTTACTGTATATTTGGCTTCTCCCAGAAAGGAAATGACCATATTTGGATTTGGCATCATCTCGGCCACCTTTCTTGCTACACGTGGATACCAAACATGTACATTTTTGTTAATGGATACGCGTGGGAAAGATGAGGGAGTGCTGATGTTGCACAAGTCATATGAACGTCATAAAATATGCATCTCAAAGGGTGATTCTGGTTTCTTTACTCATTAAAACATTAAGTTAGTTATTTTAGTTAGTTATTTATTTATTTAAAAGGACAACGGACAGGTACATTAAAAAGATGGCTGCCCCAGATTTAGCACAATGCTAATTTCCATCTGTAGTCCTTATACAATCAAAAATACAATTAAAATACATAACAGAGTTAATTAAAATACAAAACATAGACAATATACATTTGTGCAATATATAGTAAAAGTGCAGATGAAAAGTGCAGATAAAAAGTGCAGATAAAAGTGCAGATAAAAGTGCCAGTTGCATTCATAAAGTGCAGAATGACAAAGTGCAACAGTTTTCATAATTATTTTGTAGCTATACATAATTAGCACATAGATACAATAGTTTTTAACACTAATAGTGTGGTGGCCATCAGACGATACCGCGAGGGTAACACCTGATGGCCAAGTACCCATCTGGTACTTTTAGTGCGAGCAGGACTGTATTAAAACGAAAATGTGCTAAATCTCGACACTGACCAGCCTCTCGCCTTAATCTTTGGATGTAGATTGAAATGAATGTGGGCTTTGAGAATTGCAATGAATGTAAAAGCCGTCTCTGCCGCTGATATCTACCATAGATAAAGTCAGGCTGCTGCGTACTGAAGATAAATGCTAAAACATATTGAATTAGGGTGACTTTTCTGCTTCTGCGGTTAACTGGATGCATGATACCTCTCCCTGCTTCAATCGGCTGTGGCATGTGTGATTGGTAAGCCATGAGAGTGATTTATACTGAAATGAAAATGACCTTTTTCATTTGAATAGTACTGTATTTATAAATAAAGGTTTGTCAGTGCTTGCCCAAATTATGGTCGCCATGTCTGCAGGTCTGTTGCATGGATCTCGGCAGGTTTTGGAGCCAGTTTTCAGATACTGTATCATCAAATAGTTTTGGATTTTCACTTATTAAGTTTTCTGACGCCGCAGCCAGAGCTAAACCAAGGCTGGAGTGCTTGCAGTAATCCCATGAATAACTATTCATTTGTTGGTTTGTTGTGTCGTCAGTGATAAAAATGTTGCTGTTTTAGTTAAAAACCACTGCTTGAGGTCCACTGTTTGTTCCTTCTTTCTCCTCCCTTTTTATAAACACCATTTATTAGAAAGAATATTAAACAGATTTTAAGTTTAGGAAAGTTGACAATCATGTTGTGTGTGTTTGACTTGACTATATACACTGAAGTTTAAAAATGTGAAGAATTAAATAACAATTATGGTCAAAATACGAATTTGCGTATTAATTCTGCTCGCAAACGGTGTGAAACTTTTTAAAGGCTGTCGTATTGAAGTGTCCCAGGTGATGGCGATGTTTGTTATGAGAGAAAGTGTGGTTTAAGCAGTCAAAGCAAGTCTCTGAATAGCATAAAGCCATCAGGAATCCATGATCGAACAGTGCTGTCATTTTATCAGCTGTAACTGACCTGAAGTGTCCAGAAGTACAGAAGTTGAGAATCGTGGAAACGTGAGAGTTTTCAAAGGTTTTATGGACTGATGAGTGGGCCCATGGCTGGAGCAGTGAAAGTTCTACTCTGATTTTGGGGCCAGAAGGGGGGCACTGGATTCCCAAACCTCATGGCCAGTTCTTAGAGAATGCTTCTTCAAGTGGTGTTACGGAACAAGTGCATCCAGAGTCACTCTGATCTCAACAGTCCAAAGAACATTTGAAAGATCTGTCTACAGATCATTCCTGACCCAGTCTAAACATATTAGCTTACGTGTTTTGATCAATACTGGTCAGGTTTCCACGTTTCTCATAATCTGTACTTCTGGACACTTCAGGTCAGTTACAGCTGATAAAAATGACCCCTTGAATGCACTTTTTCCCCCTCATATTGGTACTATAATCTACAACAAAGACTTCAAATTGATATCTCTAAATGAAATGTTGTTAGTCAGTTGAGAGTCCCGTCTTAATCCTATCCAAAAATGTACTTGCTCGACATCTCTGACGGCGGTCTGGCTGTCAGACTGTAACAAACTCACATGTGATATCTCTATCCGTGTGCTCCTTCACTTTGAGTTACAATCAGCCTAATTTAAACGCCAAATCCCAGATGTTGCCGCTCCACTGCAGCCGCGCCATCACCAGTGAGCGCGCATGTGCTTGGCGTTAGCCTTTAGAGAAGGTGTGGGTGGGAGCCGTCGCGTCACCCTATAAACTCACTCCACTTCATCTGCACCCGGGCTTGTTTTTTTTTTTTTTGAAGGAGCCGTAGCAGCAGCTGTCGGCCTGTCACTCGCGCTCACTGGCAGTGGGACAATTAAAGCGCTATAGGGAAAGATGCAGTGGGAGTCTGAGGCCGTACAGAGTCTTCACTGTCATCGCCTTGTGTATAGCAGGTACAACGGTTTGAAATTGAATCACACTCCCGCTGGAAATCTTCGAAGTGTTACTTTGGAAAATAAGCAGCGGCACATCCCTGGCCGACCTTGTTCTTTATTATGGACCATTTTCAAACATTACAGGTGCAAACGATTTTCTGGGGAAGGCTTTGTAAAACATCTCGGTCGAAAGCGATTGTGGAATTAAGTGTATCGGGAGGAGGGGAATCACATTTAGAGATATCAATTAAAAATGTTTCTAAGCCAATTTTGGGTTTATTTACATGTTAGACTAAACACAGTAAGGCTGCTTTTCAGTTTTCTGCTGCTCAAATCTGGAACAGACTTCCAGACAATGTGAAACAATGTTCAAATCCAGTGTGAAAACTGTTTAGCTGAGCATATGACGCTGAATGTATTTGAGCTGCTCTTTTTCCTTTTTAATGCTGTTAATTGTTGGTTAAGCTTATGTTTCATTCATTGATTTAGTCTTACTTGTATTTGCATATGTAGCTGTAGAACTTTGAATTCCCTTGAGTATGAAACTTGTGTTGTCTAGTTATTACTGAAAAATAAATCTGTAAAAAAAAAAAGGGGGTTGGGTTTTAGGATTTTTTTTTTTTTATAGGCCTTTTCACGGACATGCAAAGTGCTTTACATGGACAATGTACTCAAGCGCACAGTACCGGTCATAAGTTTGGTTTTTTATGTATTGTTTTTTTTCCATGGTAGATTCTCACTGAAGGCTCATATGGAATGATGTTTAAACGAAGTAAGATGAATATATCGGGGCGACGGTGGCGCAGTTGGTAGAGTGGGTCGTCTCATGATCGGAAGGTCATGGGTTCGAGTTCCCCCTCCTGAAAGTGCACACTGTCATTGTGTCCTTGGGCAAGACACTTCACCCACCTTGCCTCCAATGTCTGCGTACATTGGTGTGTGAATGAGAGTGTGAATGGGTGAGTGGATCCTTGCTGTAAAGCGCTTTGAGTGCCTAACGTAGGTGGAAAAGCCCCCTCATTGAGAAAATATGAAGAAATAAGGGCGGAAGGATTCAAAATATAAAACATATTTTTTGAGATATTTAACCTTTTTTTGTTTCTGTGTCTGGTCGGCGATACACCCGGAAACGTATTACTGTGAAGCACGAGTGATAACTGCTGTGCCACTGGGCCGGCCACATTAACAAATCCTCATAAAAAAAATAATTTGAGAAAAATGTCCTTTGAATCGCTTGGGTTTATGCGTTTGGAGAATAAAAGGGCCTAAACCTTTGAAGTGGAAATAAAAAGAGAAGAAGAAAATATTTCAAGCAAAACTCAATAAAAATATCCAGTGTTGATGAGATTTAGTAAGAATAACCTTCGAGCTCTACAAACGTGTTCTGAAATGCAATCAGTTTAACAGTTCATATATTAGTCACTTTAAACGGTCCTGATATTAAAAATGGCAACAGCAGCCCTGTGCGTGTCTTCAGCGTGCGGTGATTGGTTTTATTTACCTGTGCGTCTCTGTCCTATCGTCCTCCCGCAGCAGGTCACAGTATCCTCCACTCGGCGGCGGACAGTGTGACCAGCGCGGTGCAGAAGGCCAGCCAGGCTCTGAACGAGCGCGGGGAGAGGCTAGGGCGGGCCGAGGACCGGACCGCGGACATGATGAACAGCGCCGAGCAGTTCTCCGTCACCGCACACAAGGTAAGATCACCAAAACATCAGAAAACTACTTATGCTTCGAAGACACGTGTGTAACTGTGCACTTAAGTGAAGTTCACCCTGGAGTGTTTCAGCATAATTATAGGAACTTACTTTAGTTTGGTCCTTATTACTATGTAGATCCAGATGTTTGCGTTCCACAATTCAGAAAAATGAGAAAATGCATCATAAGTGTGACTCATTAAGGTTGTTTAGAAGTGTGCGAGCTAAAGGGACTATCTGTCTGCCCGTCTCACTGGCCTGGAGACTAGTTGGAGACTTGATTTGCTGCTGGTCACGTAGATATAAGGCGAGTCTCCGACATGTTCGATTTCAGAGAAGACCACATGGAGACGTGAAAAAAGTCTCCACGTGGTCTCCGAGAGGTCTACGGGGTTTCTGTGACGTCCCTGCAATGTCTCCAAGACCTCTGATCAAGTTAATATAGACAAGAACATGAAAGAAAATCACAGCATGGGCATGGGGGTGGTACTGCTAAGATGCCGATGCAGGCGTCCAATTGGCGCCCCGGATCATGCAGACATCACCTTTTGTGATGTTTAGAGGGAGGGCCATCTGGGCCTATTGTCTTAAGTGAGAAACTCGGCATGTGCTTCAGCCGAGAGGAGCCAAGATAAGGACAGGGATGAGTCCGGACATTGATTAAGCGGGCCAGACGGTACTTCACAGTTAGTGTATGGCTGCGGCTGGTTTTAGTTTAATTAACTCTAAAAACTGCCATTACAGATCCAAGGAGGTCTTTAAGAGACTCCATACAACTCTTTGAGAACTCCTTGGTATCCAACAGGTCTCGGAGACATTGCAGGGACGTCACAGAAACGTCTCACAGGTTGAGGACAACAATTAGTGTTAGTATAACATTGCCACAGCTGCTATAGACCGCGTAGACCTCTCGGAGACCATGTGGAGACTCCGCTGAAGACTACCTGGAGACCCACCTTATTGCCAGGGGACGTATCGGAGACATGTCCGTGACTAGCGACGACTCCAGTCTCCAGGCCGGTGAGATAGGACCTTTTGTATGCGCACAATCAGTCCGAGTTGCGGAGACTGCTGTGACATGCAGCTGAGATAGTCCCTTAACTAGAAAGAGCTGGAGAGCTACTGCTTGGAGACCCCTGCTTAGGGATATTCATCGTCCCAACAATATAATTGCCTCTTGTCAAACGCAAACTGGTCATTGGATGATGGGTTTAAATTCACTGCTTCAAAGCCCTACTCGCACGGGATTAGAATTACATAAAGAGATAAAAAGTAAAACATGACGGACATCCTTTGAGGTAAAAACTCTGAGGTCCTGGGTGATTCCAGTCCTGTTTGAATCGCCATGTTGCAGTTTGAACGTTTTTAACCAGCGTAATGAAGTCCAGATAAGGGCGACATCGATTCAAAACGTCTTTTTAACAATTTATTTATGTCCGCATTTATGCTATGGTAATGTATCATGCATCGAAGCAGAGTTTGTTTATCCATTTCAAAAGTTTAAAAGAGAAAAACTACGACAGACATGACTCAGAAGCACGGCCCCGTTGTCATGAAAGACCAACATCTGAGGGAAAGTTTGGACGGAGGGAGCCGACGGATTAAAAGAGAAAGGAAACCGCCGGTTAATGGTCACTCAGAGCAAAAAGACGTGACTCTGACATGCGGCGTCATTATCTATCACTCATTTCTGGAAAAGAATTCTGTGAAAATGAGTCAATTACTGATGTTGCTTATCGCGTGCGAATGCCCATCAAAATGACCAACGTCCCGAGGTTCATTTCAGTTTATCCCTTGCGAATAGGACTAAAGGCAAAGTTTGTAGAATGCACTCTTTGTAGGTAGAGCAACCAGTATCGCAAGAGCCACTGGCAGCTCTTTAAAGCCTCTGGTGAACCCATGAAGCGTATTCATAGGGTAACAAACTGCTGATATATTACATCTCCAATGAACCAGAATGCAGACAGTGACAAATGATTTGCTCAAATTTTCATAGGAACGGAGCCCTGTATTTCCTTCAACCAAAGATTTTACGTCAAATTAGCATCTTTAATTCACTTACCCAAATCCTCCAAGTAAGCCACATTTCTACCAAGAGCCAAGCGTAGTAAAATACCGTCGAGGTCAAACTTTACAACCTTCCTTCACTCGGAGACGGAACCTCTACGCACTCTGCCCGTCGACACCCCGCACGGCCCTTTATTGCTTTGAAAACCTAATCGACTCGTTCCTATTAGAAATCCCCACGCCCGCTGTGATCTGCCAGCGTAAAACATTATCTTTTTACGAGCGCGTTGCGTTCGCCGTGTGTCATTGTGTTTGTAATTTCCCCATCAGCGAGAGATGCGTGGGAACGAACACGTCTCCCCAGCTGCTTCCGAAGAAGAAATGCAAAAATCTACTGGCATTTATTTTCAAATTGGCCCTGGTTCGTTTTTAATAGTGCAACAATGGACTCAGGAGAAACATCGCAGAAAAATCGATCACAAGTTTGTACAACCACTTTATGCATTTTATGTTGTAGACCAGGGGTCCCCAACTAAAAAACTGCTCAAGGTCCGCAAACTTTGCTTTCATAACTCTTGACATATGTCTAAGGTCCGGACATAGGCTGAATCCGGACTAAGGCTGAATCATTTTAATACAGCCTTAGATATTAAGTATATTGAGAGGATGAAAAGTCTTTGGTCTGGGCTAAAGTCTTTGGAGGTCCGGATCTGGACCCAGGTCCGCCAGTTGGGGACCCCTGTGGTAGACTTTTGTGTATAATTTCAAAACCAAGAGACAGAGACTTACCATGTTTGTTTTGGAATCTAATGACTTTTGTCTTTCAAAACAAGCTCTCTCTGAAGTACTTACTAAACATAAATATACAGCGCCCCTGCTGTCACAGTTCAACACTGACACGTTTAGAAGCTTTATACACAGGATTTTAGACCAGACTTTTTGAAAAGTTTGGCCCAAAATATTGTTGGTACATATCATCAGCCTTGAAAAACCCACTCATCGGTCGACCTCTATTAGATACATTTCTATGATTGAAACCTTTAGTACAATAATACAAGTTTAACTATGGGTTATTTGAGAGATTTTTTTTTTTAATTACATCAAAGTAAATGGCTTAAAATATCAGCCTGTATGTCAGCTATCGGCCATGCCCAAGCCCTGTTCGCTTAATTGATGGTTTTTACAAAGTGCATAATATCAGTTGTGAATATTTCATGAGAAGTTTATACTTGAGTATTATGCAGCAAAAAATATTTTTTAATGAAAAGAAAATAAAATAAAATTGCATTATTGATTAAGAAATATAATTAATCAGTCATATGATCAAAACAGTGCTACAGTGAATATATGCCACTAAACATTTATTCCTACCTTAAAGGTGCATTATGCAACTTTTTATGTGTAAAACAAAAGTTGATATTTGTGCATATGACCTTGTAGTGACCCAGCGGCTGTATGAGTGGTCAGCATGGCTCCTTTACTTTCCATCACAGTGGCCTCAGACGCTCCAGGATCAATTGTTTGAAAGGTTTTTTCACTGCGGACGGACCCTCTCACCAGAAAACCTACAAACAATTGATCCTGGAGCGTTGTAGAGACCACTGTGATGGAAAGTAAAGGCCCCATGCTGACCACTCATACAGCCACTGGGTCACTACAAGGTCAAATACGCACACAATTTTTCCACATAAATAGTTGCATAATGCAGCTTTAAGGAATTCTTTCAAAATATCTCTATAGTACATATCAAATACCAATATGACATCAGGGAAAAAGGTTTCGGTGCTACTGGAATTGACACAAAAAATCATTTCCTCCAATACCATGTTCTTATGCCTGTTGGGTCCAGGGAGCGCAATAAAGAGGTATCGATAAATGACATAAATGTAAAAACTACATTAAGATTATCGTTACGTTTTATGGTTGTAGATTACAATTATTTTAGTATTCATTTTATTCCTGGAAGTTCTCGTGGGTACCGCCATGAATTGTGCCAACGTCAAGAGAAAATCAGTTGCTACACGGGACACAAAGCCGTTTTTAGGCCGCGCAGAGAAAAGTGCAGTGTGACTTGTTGGTGCAAATGAACTCTGGACATTTCACACAGATCAATTTACTGTACGTCATATTTTAGCTGCACATTTCCCTCGTTCGCCGCTTAGTGAAAGGACTTTGTGCTCTACTGGAAGAGTCCTGACAAAGAAGGAGCCGATCCGTGGCAAAAAGAGGCAAAAGTGAAATGAAATACAGCAAAACCTAGCCCTAGTGTCAGGAGAGACACTTCCACTGTCTGACATTGCTGTATGAATGACCAGCAGTAGTATTAGTAGTATTTGTAGTAGTATTGTGAATGTATTGAAACTCCTCTCTTACCTGCATTTCTCTCTTGTGTTTGTTTTCGCAGCTGGCCATGAAGCACAAGTGTTAGACCACTGCCAACCCCGGATGTACAGACGGATCTCCTCTTTCCTTTTTTAAGAGATTTTAATATAATCACTGTTTGTTAGAATAATATTGTATTAATTAACTCGTCCACATTGAGCCAAAGGAGGATCAGAGACAGCACGAAGAGGCCGGTCGCACCAAATGACGCCGGCCTGGTGTGTTGAATATTGACGAAGCCAAATGACATTCCAGTCTCACAATAACACTGTTCTTATATTTTTGCTGCTTCCACACGGTGCTGCCGTCAGTCAGACTGTGAGCATAAGTCCAGAATAGAGTCGTTTATGTCACGTAGTTTTTTCCAATGGAGTAGTTTGGTGCTCGGGGTCACAGTCAGAGATCACAAATCATTCAGAACAAACTTTCTAACTTCTCTCACCTGTGCTTTGAAGACTTTAGTAGTTTGCATGTTGTTCTGTTTATCACAGTAAGTTACCTTACTTTGCCAAATATGATTATTGTATACATTTTCCTATTAATTTGGGCTGTGTTTTCTATTATTAATAAGTGAGGTGGCAAGGTGGTTTGAAAATAATTTAAAAAATAGTCTTCAAAAATATGGAGCAGGAGCATTACATTTAATGAAAGGTTGCTTATGCTGCTGTTCTTGAGTAATGTATTGGAAACAGCTTAATTTAAGCGCAACTATGTTTTATAAGAACTTTGAGCTCAGCTTGAGCAAACTACTGATTGTGCTGAAAATCATATTATATTAAATATATTCAAGGAAGTTACTTCATATATTAAATTTCATATTCATCGCCCCATGAAACAAGAAGTGAATGTTTCGATTCATTGTCTTTTCTTGTTAAAATACGCTCCTCAAAAGACTAAATACTATATATATTTTTCTTATATAAATTCACTGATGTGCCAAATATTGAAAGTTAAAAAAAAAGAAAAACAAAAAAGGTCCTTGTATTTGAAAGTTTTTATTAAAACTTTTTCATTTAAGAGTGATACATTTTATTTTATTTTTTTTACAAATATTTTGAGTTAAACTTTAAAAGTGTAAACATTGGAGAACTCTTTCACAGCATTCTTTCTCATTACCTTTAGAACCCTGGATTACCTGCTAAATAAAACAAAAAGTGCATTTGTCAATGCCTTTTATCCATCATTTAGAAACTGAAATATTATTGTGCTGTTAGAGAGAGTCATTTAAGTGACGACACTGCCCCCTACTGACCACCCAGCAGTACACCTCTCCATTGGAAATGGACTTGTCTTTTTGACCTTTTACAGACACACATAAAACATACCAAATGTTTATGGAATACTTCTGCCACATTCTTAGAAAGACTATGGGAGTAAGCTTCTTTTTCCTGATAATTTATGTTCATAGAAGAGAGTTACCAGGGTGTGGGCCAGCCTCTAATGTACAAAGCAAATGGATCTTTCCTCTAGCACAACAGGGGTTCTCAAACTGTGGTCCATTGGCCCAAATTGTATAAATCCAAGTTCATTTTGTATGTTTTGCAAGATTATTCTAAAATTATCAAATAAGATGTCACTAAACTCAAAACGTAAACATGCAAGGGAGGTTATGCTATTTCTTTTTTGTACTGGATTACAGTTTTCATGCTAACTTCCTCGGGTAACGACTATTTCCTGTCTGTTTTATTCCTATGGAGAGTTAGCCATGTCCCGCTGCAATAAATCGACCACATTTAGGTTAAAGCTTCGTTAGAAATCATGAATGAATGTACAGACCTTTGGAGATTTTACTTTAGATACAAATTAGCATCTAAAAGTGTCCCCGTCCTCTAAATGCTAACTCAAACTCAGTCAAGGGAACATTATGAACATTTTTCACTTTAGAGCGGGTTCGGGAGCCGTTGGCTGACAAATGTGTGCGTTTGTAGGAACAGGCTCAGATCGCTAACGACATTTCTGTGATTTCTATGGTCCTTACCTTTCACCTGCTAACAGGAAGTTAGCCAAAACACAGGTCCTATCGATGCTTTAAAACACTCTTTTGAGAATGTATGTTTTGAAATGTGAAATAACGATGTAAAGAAAAGCAAGGAGCGAGGGACTGGGCTGGTCAAGATTCAATGGGCCTGGAGCGCCCTCTACAGGCAGCAGTGGGAAGCAAGTGTTATAGAAGGCTGGCAAAGGCTAATTCGGACATTTTGGTTTCATGATTGACAAAAGTGGGTAGATTAGCTTACATGTCTGAGTGATAAGTGAGTTTGGGAACCCCTGCTGTCTCCGTGTTTGTGGGATAAATGTGTCCCATGAAAGGGGCGGTTTGTACAGACTTTGAACTGTATTGGTATTTGCAGTATTTCACATTGTGCTTTTTTTTGTATAACACAAACTAAAACAATGTTCCGTACTGGACTGTAGCGTCACTTAGAACTTGCACCAATGATTGGATTTCACAATTCACACCATATATGTTCACTGAGATGTTTAGATTATTTAATATTTTGGAAAATAGTTCTGAATTCACAAAGTTGACATGTTAAGACGCACTGGTGTTGTTGAGCTCACGGTGGGATATTTCCATTAGGCCTAATTTATTGTGCTGTTTCTTCCGCTAACACTTTGGATGTCTATTGTTTTAATAAAAAGAGTTGCAAATGTGTCCAGGTGTTTTTGTTTTATTATTGTTGCATTGTTACAGAATGATACCCCTCTTTATATTTTATACACCCAGATATCAGACTGGGCAGGACGCTGCTGCTAAAGTCAAACGGATCCATGCAATCAGATTTGACTTGAGGGGACTTCCACATCCCAAGAGTGTCTCTTTGGGATGTGGAAGTCCCTCAATAACAATCTATGGGCGGCGCACGGGAGAAAGAGGGCTAATATTAATGCAGAACCACTAATAAAACCGCTGATTGCCCTTCGCCGATTGGTCCACTCGGCTTCTTGCTTGTTTGCATTACACTCTGGAAATGGAGTTGATGCCATGTTCATCGGACTCAATCGCTGGTACAGTTTCCAGGCAAACCTTTACATGCAAAAAGAAAGAAAAAATGCTTGTTTGTGTGCAAGTAAGGCTATCTTGTATGATTATGATTGTATCTTTGAATGAGTACCAGACACACATACACTCATAATGGGCCATACCGCCTTGCTCTGCCCAATCCAAAGCCTGGGTGAATGTAGTGAGTGAGTGGTTCATTTTTTCATTTATTTATTCATTCCGGGCAGACAATGGCAACAACAAAAAACAAAACATACAGCATACAAATGAAACGAACCATTTCCACCCGAAAGGGAGTGGGAAGAAGATAACTTATTAAATCCCACCCCCAATTCCCCATTCAGAGCTCACCACATTCAACTTCACTGTTGCATTGCTCAAGGATTACTTTACAAATAATATATCGTGGCGGCATTACCATAGGTAACAAAATGTGCAAATAACTGTATACAAACAATATAAGGAAAATTAAGAAAAATTAACAATACAAACAATGGTAATGGACAATATACCAGTAATGGTAAAAAACAAAATAAACCAACGATGGTAGGGAAACACTGAGCTCTTGTAACACTATGAGACAACAGCAAGTTAAATTAAAGACCCTCTTCGCTATATTTTGACCAAATGCAATGTTTATACAACAATTTGAATCGATGGACAGTTTGGCATTGCTTGTGTTGTAAGTCCAGTTTGTTCCAGAGTTTCACTCCACATACAGACACACAGAAACGTTTACGAGTGTTTGAGCTCTCTGCAATGAAAAATATCCAAAACCTCTCAAGTCATAAGCTCGCACTGGAGTTATAAAAAACGTTTAGGTTAGGCGGTAATAATTTGTTGAATGCTTTGTATAAAACTATAGCTGTACTATATTTTACAAGGTCATCAAGTTTTAACAACTTTGACTGCATAAACAGATTATGAGTATGGTCTAGAAAACCAACCTTGTGAATGATCCGCATTGCTCTTTTCTGTAATATGATCAGAGGATTAATTGTGTTCTTGTAAGTATTCCCCACACTTCAACACAATACGTAAGGTATGGGAGTACCAAAGTGCAGTATAGAGTACGGAGTGCATTTCCATCAAGGTATAATTTTGCTTTATTTATAATTGAGAGGCTTTTGGAGATTTTTGTTTTAATGTGTCTGACATGGGGTTTCCATGACAATTTACTATCAATTATTACGCCCAAAATGTAGTCTCATTTACGATTTCAACCTGGGTACCATCAATACTTATGGTCTGATCAGACATAGCATTACGATTACCAAACATCATTATCTTAGTTTTGTTTATATTCAAGGATAATTTATTTGTGTCCATCCACTTTTTTATTGTATTTAGTTCCCTGTTTACCGTCTCTACAAGGTCATTATAATCATCACTACAGTAGAATATATTAGTGTCGTCTGCAAATAGTATGAGTTTCAGATCTTTGGACGTATTAAAAATATAATTTATATACACATTAAACAGTTTTGGCCCCAACACTGACCCCTGGGGGACACCACAAGCAACACCAAGAGTATCTGATAAATACTGACCATTTTTACAAACTGTATTCTCCCTGTTAAATAACTTTTTAACCAATCCCCAGCCAGCCCCTAATTCCATATCTTTCCATCTTATTTAGTAGGATTGAGTGATTAATTGTATCGAAGGCTTTTTTTTTTAGATCAATAAAGACACCAACTGCATACTTTTTTGCTCCAGTGCATTAGTAATTTCTTCAACAGCTTCAATTATTGCCATTGAGGTAGTTCTTTTGGATCTAAAACCATACTGACCTTCATTTGATGCTTTTCAAGAAACTTTCAAGTCGAGAATTGAAAAGCTTCTCTAAAACTTTGAGAACTGGGGCAAAGAGAGATTGGTCTATAGTTTGTAAAAGCGTGTTTGTTTTCATTTTTGAAGAGCGGAATTACTTTAGCGATTTTCATTTTACTTGGAAAACAGCCAGTCCGGAATGACAAGTTGCAGATATAAGTTAAGGGTTTTACAATATTCAGTATAACTTTTTTAACTAATGCCATGTTGAGATCATGACAGTCAGTGGAGAACTTACTTTTACACATCCGCACAATGTTTGTCACTTCCTGCTCATTTGTAGGTGAGAGGAAAAATGACAAAGGATTTCGTTCAATAGCTGATTTTACAACTCCATTGTCCGGAATGTCAGCAGCCAACTCAGGGCCAACATTAACAAAAAATTGTTGAACTTATTTACTACATTATTCATATTATAATCTTCACCAATGTCAGTTAATTTATTTTTGTACTTTTTATATCTTTGCTCCACTTCTTTTGTTTTTACTTTGATAAACAATTTGTAAAGATTGTTTTTCTTTTTACAGGCATTGATTATTCCTTTCGTAATCCAAGGGCTTTTTTAAATATTTTTCCTTAACAAAATATTCTTTCACAGGACAGTGTTTATTATGCAGGGAAGTGAAGACATCTAGAAAGTTACAATATGCACTGTCCACATTTGGTTCTCTGTAAACTGAAGTCCAATCCTGGAGCGCCAAACTACTATTTAGGGCATGGATCGTTTCTTCAGTTGTTATTCGTTTAGAGATTTTTACCATAGCATCTTTCGTTTTTTGAGATTACAGTCATACAAAGTAAAAACAGGTAAGTGGTCGGTGATATCACATATAAATAGGCCACTTGTGATTTGATTCCCCATGATGTTAGTAAAATGTTATCAATGATTGTGGCACTGTGTGACGTTATTCTGCTCGGTTTTGTTATAGTTGGATACAGAGACAAGCTGTACATTGTGTCAATGAAGTCATCAACGGTTTTTAGCTTGGTTGGATTTAACAAATCAATGTTAAAATCACCACAGATAAATACATGTTTTTGGTACGCAGTGGAAAACAGTTTACCCATCCACTCATTGAAAGTTTCTATACTTGACCCAGGTGCCCGGTACACACAACTCATGAGGATATTTGTCTTTTTATCATTTAGATTTCTACCGTTAAGCATTCAACAATCCATCCACAGCTATGGTCATATTTGTTACATTAAATTTAACAGATTTATGAATGTACAAAGCAACTCCCCTCCTATTTTATTTTTTCTGTTTGTATATCTTATTCATAGCCATCAAGACAAAATCAATACCTTTATCATCATTGAACCAGGTTACCAGCGTAAGGCCTCATTTGAAACCAAGGCCTACAAACGGATCCTAACTTTTTTGTTGTCACATTTTTGAAGTGCTTTTGTTGTGTTTTATCATTTTTTGTTTTGTTGTATTAATGTTGCTTTTCTGGCACATTTTTGAAGGTCTTTAATTGCTTCTTTGTTGCATTTTTGTCCTCATTTTTGTTGCTATATTAATTTTTCACAAAGCTTTTAGATTTGGTAGGTTAAGAGGTTAATAAGGGGGGAGTAGTTTCAATCTACTGTTTGTTCACCAACTTCTCACACTTCCAATTTGAAATATATGGATAATTCCTGACTAGTTTCACGCTTCAGTTCATTAGTTTTATGCAACAACAACAACAACAAAAAAGGGGAAAAAAAGTCCTCTATGAAACTGGTACCTTTTACTCTTATTATTCTGTTTTATATGTGGTCTATATTCAGTCCTGGCCTGGTTGAAGACTGCCTCTGGTGGTTGTAGAAGAATCTACACAAGTGGAGTGTCATATTTTGAGCTCAGTGCATGAAAAGCATGAGGAAAAACAAAAGTGTTGCGTTTATAGTTTTGCCCAGTGTAATAAGATTGTTCAGTTTATTGAGCTCGCACTTATACCAAGTACGCTTTGATCTGTTTATGGAGATTAAAAGCTTTTAGATTTGGGTAAAGGCGAACTGGAGCAAATGCGCTCGGTTAAGGCGGAGGGTAAGAGGTTAAACAAGTATATCTTCGCCTAAAGTGCATTATGAAAAAAAAGTTGTTATTTGTGCATGTTTGACCTTGTAAGGACCCAGCGGGTGTATGAGTCGTCCACATGGCGCCTTTACTTTAGATCGCAGTGGTCTCTACAACGCTCCAGGATCAGTTATTTGCTGAGAGGCTCCGTCAGCAGTGAAAACCTTCCAAACAATCACCACAAGGTCAAATACACACAGATGTCAACTTTTTCTTTCCACATTAAAAAGTTGCTTAAATATATGTTTTGATTAGTTGTGCTCAAAAGCCTAGTTGAAAAAAATTACCACGCTTTTGTGGTTGTACATAGTAGTGATTGTAAGGTCAAATCTGGATTTCTTTCCTCCCTCTGACGTAACAAACGATCTGGTTACTAAGAAACAAAAGCCCAGGGATTAGACTGAGTGGAAAATGATCATTGTTCATGAGTCGGCACAGGTCTATCCATGTAGTCAGCAGTGACGGAAGAAGTACTCTGTTTTATTACTTCAGTCAAAGTACAGGGTCACAAGCATTTAAAGTGATAGTAATAGATTCTGTATAATTGACCGCCTGGGTTGTAGGCGTCAGGGGAACAGCCCTCTCTTGGTTTAAATCTTACTTATCTGATAGGCACCAATTTGTTAATGTAAACCAACAGTCTTCACCGTGTTCCAAAGTGTGCTATGGGGTGCCACAGGGTTCAGTGCTCGGGCCAATTTTGTTTATATTGTACATGCTTCCATTAGGTACATAATCCAAAATCACAATATACTGTACATTGTCACTGTTATGTGGATGACACACAGCTGTACTTATCAATGAAACCAAATCAGACAGATAAATTAGATACGCTTAGTTCCTGCGTTAAAGCCATTAAGACTTGGATGACTGTGAATACCTCCTTAACCCTGATAAAACCGAGGTTATTATACTAGGCCTTCATCTTTATCTCAGCAGATCATCTTCCTGGATAATGTTGGCGTATCAACGAGCTCTACAGTAAAAACCTTGGAGTTCTGTTTGACCAAGACCTCTCTTTTACAGCGCATATAAACCAGGCTTGTAAATAGCGTTCTTTCACTTGCTAAAATACGAAACATCCTACCTAAGAGTGATGCAGAAAAACTTATTAATCAAGGCTGGACTACTGCAACTGCCTGCTAGCAGCGTGTCCTAAAGTTCCCTGAGAAGTTTTCAATTAATTCAAATGCAGCTGCAAGATTGTTAAAGCGTACAAAGAGAAGAGAAACATTACACCTGTGCTAAAGTCTCTCCATTGGCTTCCTGTTGAGTTTAAAATCAAATTTAAATCCTGCTCCTCACATTTAAAGCCATAAAAGGTATGGCTTCGCTCTATCTCAAGACACTATTGTTCCATATCGGCCAACCAGAGCACTCCGCTCTCAAACTCAGGCTACTAGTGATTCTCGGGTCTCCAAATGACTGTAGGTGGAAGAGCCTTTAGCTCCAAGCTCCGGTTTTATGGAATAAACTCCCAGCTCACGTTAAAGAAGCAGACACAGTCCCTACATTTAAGACTAGGCTCAAAACGTACCTCTTCGAATTAGCTTATGATCAGGTCAGTTAGGTAAGCTCTAACCCACAGCCTGAAGTAAAGCTGCCTTAGAAGAAACACTGCTGTGGAAGTACGGTACACGCTATCCTCTTCCTCTTGTTACTGCAAACTTTATTATGATACAATACTTCTTTTATCTGAAGTCTGTTCATTACTATTCACATGGTGTCTCCTGTCCCACTCCGCCTAGGGTGAGTGCCTGTTTAGATCAAACGGAGGAACCCACCTACAGGGATTGGACAACTAGAACTGAAGCTCCAACAGGACTGGATGTTCTGTGATCTTGGCCCGTCTGCTGAGGACTCCATCAGCCCTGGATCTTTCTGTCCGTCCATGGGAGTGGATCTCTCCTTCTCTGGTTCTCCCGAGGTTTCTTTTCTTCCCCTGGGTTTTGAGTTTTTCCTCGCCGTGCTGGAGAGTCTAAGGACGGGAGACACCCACGGGCTCGTCGCCACCTGCTGCTGATATTTATTGGACATTATGTTAATTATGTTTTCCTGGATACTTCATTTGCCTGGACTTTACATTGTCTTACTGTATTTACTATTTTGTTTATTGTCTTAATGTTTAGTGCAGCCCTCTGAGGCAACTCCTGTTGTGATATTGGGCTATACAAAACCATTGATTGATTGATTGATTAAAAGGTCTGTTTTTGATGAAAACTACCAAGTTCATTTGCCGATTAAAAGATTGAACTTCTTCACGATAAATGGAGGGACTGTCATCAACCCTTAACAGACTAACACATACAGAAATATTTGGGTTTAGACAAAGTATTGGATGAAATAGATGTATTAAGAAAACAAATGAGCTCAGTGAATAAAGTTTATGTAAATCATGGCCAGTAAAGGGCAGATGCACCAGTCCAACCAAGGAAAAATATTGAGTTACACCCAGGAACATTTTGGTCATAATCAGGACAAAATTGGGTGCACTTTTTAGCCCTGCGACTATGTACAGTATGAGTTAAGCTGGAAGTTCACCTGCTACTGAATGTATATGCAATAATGTGGACAATAGACATAGAGCGAAGAAAAGTGCATGCATGGTTTTGTCACTACGTTTCCGTCTTTCTATCAAATAAGTCGTTGTCATGTGGTTGTTTTGCTTCGACTTTACCCGAATCTAAAACTTCTTGAAAAAGCAACAAAGTAGCAACAAAGTAGCATCAAGTAGCGACAAAAGCGACGTTATCAGGCGACAAAAAGGCCTACGCTTTCAAATGAGGCGTTTCACTGGCCTATTGGCAGAAAGCTTTAGATTTGGGTAAGTGAAGAAATGTGCTCGGTTAAGGCGGGGGTTAAGAGGTTAAAGCTTTGCACTGACTCTATGAACTCTCCAAACCAACACAGTACCTAAAATGTGTATTTGGACTGGTTCCTGTGTAACTTTCCATCCGCGGGGGTTGTCATGGAGAGCGTGCGTCACCGTCCTGTGTGGGTTAGGCTAGCGTTAATCCGGAGGCCGTATAAAAAAAGGAAGGACCGGCTGTTTAGGGTCAGTGAATGATGAAGATCTGGGTGAGCTCCACAGAGATGCTGCTGCTCCTGATCACGGCGTTTGTCTATACGGCAGACTGCAAAAGAAACGGTGAGGATGATTTTGTCTTCTTGACTTCATTTAGAAAGAAAAAGTGCCCGGCGATGGAAGACTTCCATTGGGGGGAATTTACACGTTCATCATGTTCAATTGGGATGCTGATTTATTCACGAATACAAAAAGCGTTTTCCAAGATGTGAGTTAAGTTAAAAGTGACTGAACTCTGGGGTTCTCAGCTGCTGAATGAGGTGTAGCATTTTCCCTGTTCTGTTCGATTTTGACCGCGTTTCTAAGAGGTGATTTTGCCGATTGATAGCATTGACGCAAGAACAGATTTTCCACAGGGGCATTAAAAAGTCATGAAATGAATTATGCCCAAATGAAGGCCTTAAAAGTCATTTACAAAGCAACAAATCAGATTCAAACTTGCACTGTTTTGTTGTTTATGTCACTCTTTAGTTGCGTTTCACCCTTGGTTTTGTCACTGTTTTTGTCACCGTTTTGTTTTGCTATTTGCTATACACTTTTTCAAGAAGCTTTTAGATTGTGTAAAGCCAAACTGGAGAAAACGTGCACGGTTCAGGTGGGGGTTAAGGTGTTAAAAACTGGCCATGTCCCGAGAGAAAGAGAAGATCTGCTGTGTGTGGAGCTGGTATCAAGGAGCGCGGGACTCTCCACACGGCCGTAATATTCGACATCACTCAGGTGTCTGTCGAGCCCATGTATAGCCCTCTGAATAAAGATTTCACAGAGCTCCACCTTGTCAGCGGCAAAGTTTAGTTTACAGCCTGCGTTTAGAAACCCTCTATCTCTATAAAATGGTGAAGGAAGTCCCTATTTTAGAGTAGTCCCTATATTAACCTGCCTTACCCCCGCCTGAACCGAGTGCATTTTCTCCAGTTCGACTTCACCCAAATCTTAAAGCTTCTCAACTGGAGAGCAACAGTGTAATGCCTCATTTGAAACTAAGACCTACAAAAGTGATAGTAATGTTTCTGTCGCCGCGTTTTTGTCGTTTTCTTGTTGCTCTTCCGGCACGTTTTTTTGTCACTCTTTGTTGCGTTTTCGCCACATTTGTGTTGCATTTGTGTTGCTTTTCTGGCACGTTTTGTTGCGTTTTCATCCTTGTGTTTGTCGCTATTTTTATGCTTTTTTTAAGCTTTGATTTGGGTAAAGCCAAACTGGAGAAAATGTGCTCGGTTCACGTTGGGGTTAAGAGGTTGATGTATGTCCATTTAATTTCCGTGGTTACTCCATCATTAACATGTCGTAATATGGTGTATGTCTCATTTTGTTTGCGATGTTTGATGGCTAAATGCTAACGGCTATAGGAAAAATACATTGAGCCAACTGTAAAAATTCTCAGACTAGCCAGCTCGCTAACTCTCTGCATAAGTAGGAACTGAACGCACTCATTTCTGACCACATGAAACGGATACGTGTATAACTAAAGTACATTGCAGTAAGTGAAAGTATGTGATCATTTCAATGTGAATTCTTTCAGATGGCTGTGAGTCATGCTCTTTGCAAAGGCACCCCAAACTCCCGTGTACCAGTGCATGGGCTGCTGCTTCTCCAGGGCCTACCCCACTCCTCTCGGAACCTCCGGAGCATGGTCCAACCCAAGATCTTCACCTCAGAAGCGTCCTGCTGCGTGGCCACGGACTTCCATACGGTAAGCGGATACGGATGGAAAGTTCCATCGCAGTGTGGAGATGTTCAAATATCGTCGACTGTGAACAGCGTTGGTTGATTTTCGTCGACTGTGACGCGTTGGTTGATTTTCGTCACTGTGAATAGCGTTGGTTGAGTTTCGTCACTGTGCTGGTTGAGTTTGTTGCTGTGACAGCTTGGTTGAGTTGTCACTGTGAACAGCGTTATGTTTCGTTGATGTATAGCGTTATTGAGTATCTCGACTGTGAACAGCATTGGTTGAGTTTCTGATTGTTAACACGTGTTGATTTTGTCACTGTGAATAGCGTTGGTTGAGTTTCGTCAACTGTGAACAGCGTGGTTGAGTTTCGTTGATGTGAACAGCGTTGGTTGAGTTTCGTTGACTGTGAATAGCGTTAGTTGAGTATCGTCGACTGTGACAGCATTGGTTGAGTTCGTTATGTGAACAGCGTTGTTGAGTTTCGTGACTGTGAATAGCGTTAGTTGAGTATCGTCGACTGTGAACAGCATTGGTTGAGTTTCGTTGATTGTTAACAGCATTGGTTGATTTTCGTCAACTGTGAATAGCGTTGTTGAGTTCGTCGACTGTGAACAGCATTGGTTGAGTATCGTCGACTGTGAACAGCGTTGGTTGAGTTTCGTTGACTGTGAATAGCATTGGTTGATTTCGTCAACTGTGAATAGCGTTAGTTGAGTATCGTCGACTGTGAACAGCATTGGTTGAGTATTGTCGACTGTGAACAGCGTTGGTTGAGTTCGTCGACTGTGAACAGCGTTGGTTGAGTATCGTCGACTGTGAACAGCGTTGGTTGAGTTTCGTCGACTGTGAACAGCGTTGGTTGAGTATCGTCGACTGTGAACAGCGTTGGTTGAGTATCGTCGACTGTGAACAGCGTTGGTTGAGTTCGTCGATTGAAAGCATTTGAACAGCGTTGGTTGAGTATCGTCGACTGTGAACAGCGTTGGTTGAGTATCGTCGACTGTGAACAGCGTTGGTTGAGTTTCGTCGACTGTGAACAGCGTTGGTTGAGTTCGTGACTGTGAAGCGTTGGTTGAGTTTCGACTGTGAACAGCGTTGGTTGAGTATCGTCGACTGTGAACAGCGTTGGTTGAGTTTCGTCGACTGTGAACAGCGTTGGTTGAGTATCGTCGACTGTGAACAGCGTTGGTTGAGTTTCGTCGACTGTGAACAGCGTTGGTTGAGTATCGTCGACTGTGAACAGCGTTGGTTGAGTTTCGTCGACTGTGAACAGCGTTGGTTGAGTATCGTCGACTGTGAACAGCGTTGGTTGAGTTTCGTCGACTGTGAACAGCGTTGGTTGAGTATCGTCGACTGTGAACAGCGTTGGTTGAGTTTCGTCGACTGTGAACAGCGTTGGTTGAGTTCGTCGACTGTGAACAGCGTTGGTTGAGTATCGTCGACTGTGAACAGCGTTGGTTGAGTTAGCGTTGGTTGAGTTTCATCGACTGTGAACAGCGTTGGTTGAGTTTCATCGACTGTGAACAGCGTTGGTTGAGTATTCGTTGTTGATTTCGACTGTAACAGCGTTGGTTGATTTCATCGACTGTGAACGCATTAGTTGAGTTTCGTCGACTGTGAACAGCGTTGGTTGAGTTTCGTCGACTGTGAATAGCGTTGGTTGAGTATCGTCGACTGTGAACAGCGTTGGTTGAGTATCGTCGACTGTGAACAGTGTTGGTTGAGTTTCATCGACTGTGAACAGTGTTAGCTGAGTTCCATCGACTGTGAACAGCATTGGTTGAGTTTCGTTGACTGTGAACAGTGTTGGTTGAGTTCCATCGACTGTGAACAGCATTGGTTGAGTTTCGTTGACTGTGAACAGTGTTGGTTGAGTTTCGTTGACTGTGAACAGTGTTGGTTGAGTTCCGTCGACTGTGAACAGTGTTGGTTGAGTTTCGCTTATATCTTAAGGGCCTTCTTTATAAAACTTTACTTGTTAACAGTTTCAGTAATTCGAATAGTCTTCTGTTCTGGTCTGGGGTGAAACCGCGAGTCATCGTGGTTTCCAAATATCGTCAAGTGGACTGGGTTAGTTGTAGCCAAGTAGGTCTGTAGAGGCTTTTACCTGTGTTTTTTGTAGACTGCTGTTCTCCGGTTTATGTTGTACACACGTGTTAAAAACCTGTGGTACTTCGAAGAGTGAGGGATGACTAGTTATGTCATATGAGGCGATTGGACATGGAGGGACAGACATGAGAAATTCACTTGGATTACATGAAGATCAGCATTGAAGCGTTTCCTTTTTTTGAAGCATTTCCTTTTTTTCATATAATTTTTCCTGTTCATCTACAGTGTCTCTCCTTAACCGCTTAACCCCTGCCATAACCGAGCACATTTTCCCCAGTTCGGCTTTATGCAAATCTAAAAAGCATCTCGACTCATGTTTACATCCTATAGGCCAGTGTAACGCCTCATTTAAAACTGATCGCGACTTTTATGTTGCATTGTCGCCGCATTTTTGTAACATTTTGTCTGGTTTTCATAGTTTTTTTACGCTGACAGATGGAGAATTCAAAGGGTTTTTCTTCTGAACATCTTTGTTCTTGATTGCAGGTGGAGATGTCCGTCTATGATCTACAGCTCACAGTGAGGAACCACACCGAGTGTCACTGCGGCACCTGCATATACCACAAACAATGATCTGGATGCATATATATATGTCTGAATACTGTCTGACTGAGGGCACTGGAGAATGACGTGTTACGCTTTCATTATTGTCATTTCATTTCCATTTGTAGTCTACACTGTGTCATATGTAGTTCAAATAAAGTGTTTCTTTTTTATTATTATGAGAGACTACTCTGTCTTTTTTACAGTAAAGCAATAATTGCATTATATCAGTTTCACAAGAATTGCCTCATTGGACGATGTGGCTTCGCTAGCTCCACTGACCTGAAGCTGTGAGCGCCAGCACTTCCTGTTCCTGTTCATTTCCTATAAATACTATCTTACCCATTGGAATAATCTTATTTTCAACAGGTGAACTTTCAACAGTGACTTCCTGATGATCAGTTTGTGTGTGTTAAGAGCTCGACTTCAGCAGAGGAGACGTCTGTGTATAAAGGTCGGCGAGTTTGTCTTGAAACTACAGGCTCACATTGATTTGATGAATTATACAATAGCCGCATTGTGCAAAGAGCCAACTGTCAGTATTCCAGGATAAGAAATGTGCTACTGTGTTGCAAATATAATATAGGAGCAGGTAAGTATTTGTAAAAGCAAGAATAATGCATCACGTACAGTGTCTCTCAAAAGTAAGTACACACTGCGGCCCGCCCGATATGGATTTTTGGGGTCCAATACCGATATAAGGACAGTAGAGCCGGCCGATATAATGGCCAATAAATTCCTCTTCAGAAAATTAAAGAAAATCATTACTTTAAGACTAGAGGTTGACCGATATGGGTTTTTCTAAGGCCGACGCCAATTTTGGGGGATGTTTATTGGCCAATGTTAATAAACATCCCCCAAATTCGGCTGATATGCATGGCTGATATTTTGCGATATTTATTGGCCGATTTTTCCAACGTCTCTATTATGATCTGCTTTATTAGGGGCATAGGGGAGATTTATTCAGGACATTCATTGTTTTAAACGACAAAAATCAGCAGATTCCAATACAAAAAGAAACGGTAAGTCTTTATCTCATATGGTTTCGAAATTATAAGCAGAAGTCTGCAACACGATTATAAAGTATGATCTGAGGTGTACAAACTTGTGACCGACTTTCAATGCAATGTTTTCTCGCCTTTTTCCAGCTCTCGATCGG
Source organism: Neogobius melanostomus (assembly GCA_007210695.1). Taxonomy (NCBI): domain Eukaryota; kingdom Metazoa; phylum Chordata; class Actinopteri; order Gobiiformes; family Gobiidae; genus Neogobius; species Neogobius melanostomus. The sequence goes on along the minus strand of VHKM01000278.1, from coordinate 2,411,615 downwards.
CCGATATTCCAAAATACCCAAATATCAGCCCGATATACAATCAGTCGGCCGATATATTGGTCGGCCTCTAGTGCACACCTCACATTTTGGAAATTATTTTATCATATCTTTGAATTTCACGGGAGAACACTGTAGTAATGACACTGAGCTACAACATAAAGTAGTCCATGCACAGCTTGTGTAATACTGTAAATTTACCGTCCTCAACTCAACACACAGGCATTAATATCAAACCCACTGGTGACAAACGTTAGCAGGCCTGTCCTGTGGAAATGTCCAAATCCCGAAGGAGCGTTAAGAATCTTAAAAAGGAAAAGGAAGGAAGCCCAGAATTTTTTTAAGCACATGTACACATTAAAAATCGTTTAAACTTGCCACCAGTTGTACAAGTCTTTCCCAGGAGGGTGCATTGGAAAGCGGAAGAAGGGGATTATTGAGGGAATATGATGAGCCACCATTTCCAGGATTTTGTGGCCCACTTTGCTATGTCCTGTATGAGCAATAGTGTATTGAAGATCTTAGAAGAACCATAGTTCATTGTGTGTTTCATTAACCTCTTAACCCCTGCCTTAACTGAACGTGTTTTCTCCAGTTCAGCTTTACCCTAAATCTACTATTAAGCTTCTCGACTGGAGTTTACAGCCTACAGGCCAGTGCAGCGCCTCATTTGAAAGCTAAGACCAACACAACGATCATAAGATTCTTCTTTGTCTTCCTTGGTTCGACATAAAGCGTTACGTGATTTGATTGGCTTTTGATTGGCTGTTCCAGACGGTCCTGCTTTTGAACAGATACAAAAAGCAGGAGTAGACGGCTGGACAGGCAAATCAATATCCCCGCTCTGCTGTCAGAACAGCTGTATTGAAAACAGAGATGCGTTCATAAACTTTTTTAAATAGTTTTATTGACAAACTCATTCCAACAAACGTGAATCTCGTGCGTGGCCTGAGGCTCCTCTCCGTTCTCGGGGCCGTGATGTGACTCCAGGCGCCTTTCTCTACGCCCAAACAAAGTGCTGTCACACGCAGAGTCCATGAATGTTACGCCTCTGCTGGAACAATGATTAGCGAAGTGTTTCTGTGCTGTCCAAAAAAAACCTCTCCGTCTCGTGTTATCGATCAGTCGCCTCTCATTAAGTGTGTCCAGCCGCCGAGATATTGACCGCGCGGGAGCAGGAAACGGATTGGTTCCAAACAGGCTCCGACATGTAATTTGGGCTCTCCTGGGAACACAAGCCCTCCCCTCCAACATCATCATTACAACGTCAAGTTCACGGCAGTCTTCGCTGGAGTGGTGGCAGCCAAGTCACACAAGAAGGTCCCGGGTTCCATTCCCAGACCATGTGGGGCCTCTCTTTTTTTGCATGTTCTCCCTGCGTCCCGGAGGGTTTTCTCTGAATTCTCTCACACATACAGTCAGTGACAAAGTAAATTCACTTAAAGGAACAGGCCACTGTTTTTACATACTGAGATATGTTCTTACCTTAGACGAGTTGATGTGTACCTGTCTGGTCTTCGTGCGTGCGCTCAGTCACACAAATGTTGTTAGCATTTAGCCTCTCCCAGCAAAGGTATAGCCCCAAACTGGGGTGAAGTTGGAAGCTACCAAGCTGTTCCACGTTTTCCCTATTTAAATACAGTTATGTGAGCCTTTACACGATCCAAGTCTAGTTATAACATGTCGATTTTCTAAAAGGGGTACTGTATATGTAAGGCGTAATAATACACACATCTTTTCAACCCATTTTTCTTAAAAAAAAAAAAATTCAAAATAAAATAATTTCTTTACTATTTTCCCGATTTTTTCCTAATTTTTTTAGGGGGGGGGGATTTTGCATGTTCCGAGTCTAAACCCAGCTTCCCCTGGTAAGCCTGTTCTCCGGGGTGGAGCTGGTGCGATGCTCGGTGCGGCCTTTCCTGAGACCTCAACACTTACATTACTTACACACTATCACTTTGAACTGATTTGTACAATCTTAGGATAATTAAGTGACAGTCTATATGTCTAAATGTATTACAAATGTGATGGAAAGCACATAATTGACTTGCCTGCATTTTGATGTCAAATAAGTAACATGATTTTATTACATTTTTAATCAGAATCTCGTGGACCAATGAGACGGGCTTTCCCATGCACAGGGACTGAGGAGGTGCTTTCTGGTCCGATCAAGAAGGGTGTTGATTATGTACTTTTAAGATTTCTCTCTCTCTCTGCTCATTTTGCTATCTTACGGACTTCTACTTTAAGTATTTTCAACAACTGTACTTTTACAAAACGTAAGTATGAGAAACACCTTGGATTCTCTCCACATGTTGATCAACCCCCTTCAGTGAAACGCTTGCCCGCACCTGCTGATGTTATGAAGTGGGACACCTCTGTGTTCGGCGCTCAAACTGCCTCCACTACACTATAAGCATTCAGCGGTCGATCACGATAATAAACAAGAGGCATACGGTTACAGCCTTATTCTCATCCCCCCACACAAATGCTATATACAGTGGCTTAGTCATCTGTAGATCCTTACCCTGGACTCCATTCCCCAGGTGGAGTCTCTCTACTGTCTGCCCAGTGATTGTGTTCACAGCGACGGACCCCGGGAGCCCAAAGTCATCAGTATTCAACAGAGCCGTTGGACCCCCGGGGTTCAGCGGAAGCGACGCTACATCAAATAAGCTACTGGGAAATCCACCCCTCGTACCGTACGTCACTTTATGTTTGCCCATGGTTTGTCACTGGAATATTCTCAGTTTAGAAAATGTGTAAAAGATGGTTTGCAAAAATATTGCTGCTTCGTAGTTTATGGCATCTCCATAAAGCCCAGGATTTTTTCTCACCTGTCCCTCCCTGCAGACTAGTTGCAATCCCCTAAGGTCACAGCAGATGGAACAGTTTTAGCACAATAAGGAAATGTAAGGAAAGTTTAGGCTCATAGTCAGGTTAGGGACATGAACCCCTGTAATTGATGCAGGCTGCTATATGTTTTATTAGTATTTGACCTTGTTTATTCCCTCCACAGCCAAACACAAGGATTTGGCCGAACACTAACAGTGGATTGGGCTAGAGAGGTTGTAGTGTAGGCGACTCTAAGACAAAAGCAGTGATTACAAAGATTTATTGGCATAGATATTTTCGACGATCAGACCGCGGCAGTAGGCATCTATATACGGATTATAGTTAGTATGGATGGGTAGGTTAGAGCCTGGACACTGGTGGTGGTATGGCAGACCGGTGAAGGATGTATCAGGGTGAAGCCGTGGACAGAAGAGGCGGTGAAGGGTGGAGGTGGGTCGCAGCACGCTGGGAAGCTGACGAGCCATAAACGCTGGAGCTTAAACACAGGACCACGGGCGATGATTGGCTGCTATGAAGGCGTTCTGTGCTGATAGGCTGAGGTGGAGGTGTGACCTTTGCAGACGCCATCATTAGCTGGAGGTAGGTGATGCTGAAATTAGTCTTCCAGGCTGAATTTTGGCTTCATATTAAAATTGTAACAGTTAAAAATTAAGATTATTATTGAATTCATTTTAAATGTTGATTAAAAGAGATAATAAATAGTTTAAAAGATATGATTTAGAACACTTATATTGTATGTTGATAACATATGTAAATATTGTAAGTTAAAATTTTCAATACAGCGATTTAAAACCATATAAAAGTTGAAAATGAGACAAATTTGACTTTATAAGATATTTTTTTCTCTTTGATGCAATTCATTTTTTCCTGTTCTTCCTTTAAAGGGGGGGTATTATGTCAAATCGACTTTTTCAAGCTTTATATCATGTTATTATGTCATTCCCTCATCAAACACATGCCTGGAGTGTTGCCTTGGCTCATTCACATATTTTTGAGTAATCAGTAAAACTTAGACGGCAGCCATTTTAGGTGTAGCTATGCCTCAGTCCTCCTAAGAACGCCCCCACCTCCTGGAGACGCCTCTGGACCTTTCGTCACCAGCCAAGCCACCAACCACTGCTCCTCAGCTCAGCAGAGCCCCTCCCCGCACAGTAGTGTTGTTTAGATGCCACAGCAGTGTGCTGAAGGGGGCGTGTCGGAAAGCTTCTTAAAGAGACAGAGGCCTATTTCAAGACGTTCAGTACAGCCATTTTGAGAGAGCAATTTTATTCAAGGCAGTTATTTTAATTTACTGCATATACAGACCAACAGAAGGTTACGTCATCATTGTAGTATGCTATAGACTGGTGCTATGTGATTGAAAAAGCATAATAACCCCTCTTTAAGGTTTTCAACCTGCAATCTACAACTTTAATAAAGTCTTCAAAAGCTGAGTTGGCCTCGCGTCCTCTGTGTCTCTCCAGGTACATCCAGCTGGACCAGTCGACCCACATGGAAAATGACGTGATATTTTTGTGAAATCACAAGAACATGGACCTTGCTGTTTTTCCTCGACACATTATCACTCTCCATTTCCAGAGCTCCGTTTTCTTAGCCCTATATGTTTTTTTCTGTGGTGTCTGCATTCAGCCTGATGGAGTGTGAAAGCCAGGGCGCAGTATCTGTTTCCGTATTGACCGGACAATTTATCTTGCATCCGGCGGGCAGCTGATAAGAACTGTATCAGCAAAGCGACGAGAGCGCGGTGCCGACACCAGGGGGCAGCAATTAACACCAACAGATCACATTGATTTCTACCCAGGCCTCATCTGGCCCGGGTAGAAGGAGACACTTCTCTCTCTCGGTACAATAACTATCTGCTATAGGTCAGGGGGGGGAAAGCAGGTCAGATCGGGCCACAAACTGATCGATACAACTGTGGAATTTGTTGGGAGTGCTCTCTCTCGGTCCCAGTTCAGTAAAGCCTATCGCTCTCCAAAATACTGTGACAAAAACTGAATTTTCATAGTGTGTTTTTTTTAAATGATTGTGTGTTTGATGTCCCTCCTCATGATGAATCTCATTATCGTGAGGAGGTGGAGAATGTTGTTCAATGGGGTAAAGAAAACAACTTGTTATCGATTTTTGTCACAATAGGAATCAGTTCCCAGTTACTATTCATGATTCTGAGGTGCAGATTGTTGAGAAATTTAAATTCTTGGCCGTGACTCTTTCTCATGAGTTGAATTGGAGCTCTAATACTACTAACATTACTAAGAAAGAAAGACAGACAGCACCTCTTCTTTTAGTTTACTCAAAATACTAAGATTCTTTTCAACGTGTATTGCGTAATTGAGAGTGTCCTAACCATTTGTATTAGTGTGTGGTTTGGTAATCTCACTCTGAAAAAGAAGAAGACTTTGAAGAAAATGTTTCTCTCAGCAGCAGGACCATTGGCTGCATTCTGCCGCTCCTGGAGGCCAGATACAGTGAGAACCATAAGTTTACATACACTTCATAAAAAGACACATTTGCATTTTTTCCCTCACTCTCAAACATAAAAAAAATATTTCTATTTGTCAAATTTCAGAAGAATGAGAGGTAGAATTTTCTACACATTTTTTAATTCCTTTTTACAAAACCAAAGGTTTACATACATGTCATTAATATTTGGTAGAATTGCCTTTGAACTGTATATTTTGGGTCAAACCTTTTGGATATCCTTCCACAAGCTTCTTACAATAGTCTTGGTCCATTCCTCTAAACAGAACTGGTGTGACTGAGACACATTTGTAGGCCACTTTACTTATGCCTTTTCAGCTCTGCCCATACATTTTCAACTGGACTGAGATCAGGACGTTGTGATGACCACTTCAATACATTGACTTTGTTATCCTTAAGCCAAGCTAACCAGTATTGGCCATATGCTTTGAGAATTGTCCAGTTGGAAGACCCATCTACGCCCAAGCTTTAACTTCCTGGCTGATGTCTTGAGCTGTTGCTCCACTTTTTCCACATAGAGTTCTTTTTTTATGATGTCATCTATTTTGTGAAGTGCACCAGTCCCTCCTGCAGCAAAACAACCCCCAGCATGATACTGCCACCCCCGTATCCCGTTGGGATGGTGTTCACAGGCTTGCAAGATTCCCCCTTTTTCCTCCAAACGTGACCATGGTCATTATGGCCAATAAATTATTATTCTATGAAATGTCTCCAAAAATGAAAGTCGTTATCCTTTTTTTATTTGCAAACTCCAAGCTGGCTTTTTAATGTCTGTTTTGGAGTCAGGGCTTCTTCCTGGCAGAGTTCCCTCTCAGCCCATGTCGGTACAGGACTTGTTTCACTCTGGACAATGACAAACTCTTACCAGGTTCAGCATCTTCACCAGGTCTTTTGCATTTGTTCTTGGGTTGATATTCACATTTCAGACACAGCACGTTCATCTCTGGGACACAGAACCCGCCTTCTTTCTGATCTGTATGATGACTGGTCATTTCCATCATTGTTTTAACCAATGAACCTGGACCTTCAAGTGTCTTGAAATTGCACCCAAGAATGCCCTTCCAAGGACATGACATCGTCATCTGGGCTTTCCCAAATTGTTTAAAGGTATAGTAATCTTAGTGTATGTACCGACTTTGTAAAAAGTAATAAAACAATATGTAGAAAGGTCTGTCTCTCATTCTTCTGGAATTTGACAAATAGATATATTTCTTAAAATTCTAATTGACCTAAGAAAAATAAAAGTTAATTCTGGTTTCATGTCAGATAGTGAGAAAAAAATGCAAATGTGTCTTTTTATGAAGTGTATGTAAACATATGGTTCTCACTGTATAAAGCTCCACTCTTAAATCGGGCTTTACAAGTTCCTAAAGACGCCTCAGGCAACACTTCAGGGAAAAGATATCGCTCTGTCAAATGTTCTGATCGCCTCTAACAGTTTCTTTCCACAAGCTGTAATGACGTTAACCTCTTAACCCCCACCTAAACTGTGCACATTTTCTCCAGCTTGGCTTTACCCAAATCTAAAGGCTTATTGAAACTAGCGACAAAACTGTGACGATAGCACAACAAAATAGTATCAGAAAAGCAATGAAAGTGCAGCAAGAAGGTGACAAAACCTGAACGTGAGGAAAAAGATCAGTTTCGATCCGTTTTTAAGGTCTTAGTTTTCAAAATGAGGGGTCAAAGAAAAGTTAAAGAAAACCTTGAAGCAACAGTTGCATAAATGAGTGTGAAATCGAGTTATGGGCTTAATCAAAATAGAAAAGTCTTTCATTTTGACTTAAAAGCACTAAATGAGTTCTCACAGCAGGCCAAGATATCCACATTTCATCCCATTACCAAGTTATTATCTGCTTTCTCATCACTTGTATTTAGACGTAGCGGTCATACCCTTCCTCCGCCACTGAGGGGAGCTGCAGCTCAGCGTTGGCCTCCAGGTTTGGACTATAATCCTTCTCTTCCTTACAGTATCCTGTCCCCTCTCCCGCAGCCCCTAACCCCAGCTAACTCAATGTGCTGAGCTGTCTCCCGCCTATTCTCCCTCTCCGCATGCCGCAATACGACTTTAAAACAGTCCAACCAGTCTGCATTATATCTGCATTTTCTTAAACCCACCCCTCGCCTCCACTCCTGCGGTTTACCGTATATAGGCTTTTTGTGTGTGTCCTGCGTAAGAGTGGAAATCAAGTGGTGAAGGCTGGGCTGTAACAAACATCAAAGTCTTGTTGCAAAAGATGCAGATGCTTTATATTTCAGTCAAAGTACTCTCACATGTAAAAGCTCCTGGATGTGTTTGAAATGGGCTGTGATTTGAATATAGTCTTGAATATAGTCAAAAGTTCAAATCAAATCCCACTTTACATATGTCTCCCAGATTCTTGTGCAAGGTTTCATTTGTAAATGAGTTAACCTCTTAAGCCCGCCTGAACTGAGCACATTTCCTCCAGTTCAGGTTTACCCAAATCTAAAAGCATCTTTAAAAAAAAGTGTTAAAATAGCAACGAGAATGAACACAAAACAGGACAAAAGAACTATGAAAACACAACAAAACAGTGACAAAACGTATCAAAAAGTCACCAAAAAAAGCAACATAAAAGCAACAAAAGAGCAACTACAATGTGCCAGAAAAGCAACAATACTACAACAGGTCTCAGGTTTGCATTCCCACCTGGACGGGGCCTTTCTGAGTGGAGTTTGCATGTTCTCCCCGTGTCTGCGTAGGTTTCCTCGGGGTACTCCGGTTTCCCATACCTCCAAAAAACATGCTGGTCAGGTTGGTGAGTCGCAGCGGCTCAGGACTAACCCAACATCTGACCTACGTAATTTCGTTGTACAGTTGTATAATGACAATAAGTTGTTGTTTTTCTTCTAAATAGAACGGTAAATTCTGAAAGTAGCCCGGAGCCAGCTGTATCTGACTTAGAACACAGTTACGTTAGGTCCCTCAGCTGCGATGACCTCAAAGCAGTCTCAGACTTATTTTTTTCCTCAAAAGTTTCCTGTTTTGTCCAATTCTCTTTCCTTTGTTTGATGACATTTTTGCAACTGCGCAGATTTTGGGCAATTTATGGAACAGTATGACGGCCAAAACACTTGCAACTACTTGTATACAGTTATTACACTTTGGACACCTTTATTTAACTTGCACTTTAATGTGTAATTACTTGTGCTAACATGTGTACAGTAATTACTCTCTTGTTCCTTGTACCTACACTTAGAACCCACGGGCTGTAATCTAAAGTGTTACTGTGAGAAAATATTTAGATGTAAATCGCTGAACAATAGAGAAAATCAGTGTGAAGAAGGAACAAAACAGTAGAGGACTGAAGATACACCCTTGTGGTACTCCATATTAGACGAGAGGCTTAGCTTTCGGCCAATTCTGACACCTCAAAATAGATAGCTTTGTATCACTTTCGAAGAAACGTAGAATTTGGCAAGGTTGTAAGTAGGAAATTCACACAACGCCACTTTTTTGGCAACTCGTGTACTGTTGTATGTACAATCATACCAACACCCTTCTATAGCATTGTCACGAGAATGACTATATCAACTTATCATTCATAAATGACCGATCAACAACACATTTTTTGGTCTCAATATTTATCGTCTGTACATTTATTTGACTTTTTCTTTTTTTTTCCTCTCTCTCTCTGCATATTTCATCATCTTCAGATTCTCTCTATAGCGTTTCTTATGACTACATTGGAGAAAGAAGGAAAGTGATGTATTTGCGTAGAGAGCAATCTCGGGAACCCTTTTGGCGTGTACTGTACACGTAGGGGAAGTGGGGAAGGATTAGAATTCCGAGAGTGTTCAAAGGAGCCGCTTTACACAGCAGAGGACGCACCCTCCGTTTGATCAGGGAGGGGGTTCCTGTCTGCAACCTCTCGCTCACCCCACATTTCCATATCGCACGCTACGGCACGCTGTTATTACGAGGGGAATGGGAATAATCATATTGAGAAAAATAATCCAATCCAAATCAGATGAAGAAAAATGGTTGCTTATGCTAGAAGTACAACATAAAAGATGTGGTGCTGTTAAGTGGTACAGCGTTCGCCTACTAACGTATCCATGGGAACAAAGTGATGAAATATCGAATACACACACCATTTAAGGCATGTGTAATTCAATTTAGTGATATCAACTTGAAACTTTCGCTTATATTTTCTGCAACAACATCGAAATAATGGATAGAGCAAGGTTTAAATGTATGGTTTTATTTTGTTGATATAGTAGAACTAAGTAACTCATGCCCTAGAGGCCATAAGTGCCACTGCAGGTGTGGCAGCATGTTGCGTTTTTTTACTCCTTAATTGTCCGTGAGAGTAAATACTACGCTGCCAGAAAAGACTAAGGGAGAGAGGGATATTGTTCATCCAATTACACAATGGAGATCATTTTTTTTCACTCAAACCTGGCTGTAAATACTGTTTAAATGGCGCTAGCCCGCAGTTAGCTTTGTCTGTTAGCCTGTTAGCTTCTTCTTCATGATGCCATTAGTGTGTATTGCACCTCCGGGTCGGAGCAGGGAAATTTGCAATTGTGGTTTTGTGGCCCCCATTAACACTTGTATTACCCCCAGAGGGACTACGAAAAGGATTTATTAAGGTAAACAAGTTACTTAGTACTGCTTTAAGGGAGAAAACTAGCTAAAAAATGTCAACATTGACAACTACATGAAAAATCAGTGTTTGTTTAGGATCCAGAATGTTTTATCTCAGCAAAACGTCCTAAAATGGTATCGTAAACGCTTACGTGAACTAAATCACGTTCCTGGATACCTGTCTGCATAATAGTAATACATCAATTCATTATTTCTGCGACAAATCTAAATAACGGATTCAGCCAGGTTTAGATGTAGCTCAGTGTGGATTTTTGACCTTTTTTAGTTACTTAATGAACTAGTTCTGTAAGAATTCAGTTTTTGCCTTTTTTTTTTTTGGGAGTTCAACACTCAATAAATCAGGCCAGAAATCAGATGATAAACAATCCTTAAAGGAACAGGCCACCATTTTTCCATACTGGGATATGTTCTTACCTTAGCTTAGACGAGTTGATGTGTACCTGTCTTGTCTTTGTGTGTTTGCTCAGTCATGCAAAAAGACCAAAGATGTTGTTAGCATTTAGCCTCTCATAGCATATTCCTATGGACCCAAACGGGGGTGAAGTTAGAAAGCGACCAAGCTCTTCCATGTTTTCCCTATTTAAATACGGTTACGTGAATATCTTCAGAATTCTTTTGGAGTGAAGATATTACTGAGTATGTCGAAGTGCTCCTCAGGTGTTATTACGCCTTACAATATAGTTCCCCTGTTTATCTGCTTAGAAAATCAACATGTTTAATTTTGTGTAACTAGACTTGGATCGTGTATCTACTTACGTAACCATATTTAAATAAGGGAAACGTGCAAGAGCTTGGTCACTTCTAACTTCACTCCCGTTTGGGTCCATAAGAATATGCTATGAGACGCTAAATGCTAACAACATCTTGCGTGACTGAGCGCACACACAAAGACCAGACAGGTACGCATCAACTCGTCTAAGCTCAGGTAAGAACATATCTCAGTATGGAGAAACAGTGGCCTGCTCCTTAAAAAGAAAAGAAAAAGTTTGCAGTCTGCAGGAGTTACTAAAGTGGAGATTTGGTTGTAAGTGTGTAATGAAAACCCTACTTTTTACCCAAACATTTATCGAGTAAATCTACCAAATAATGCAAGTAAAGTCAAACCAATCAAACTTTATTTATAAAGCGCTTTTCATACCGAAGGCATCACAAAGTGCTTTACAGATTACAACATTTAAATCAAGTATCCAGGCAAACATAAAGTCCAAATAAGCGTCAGCAGTAGGTAGCGACGAGCGGCGCGTGTGTCCCCTGTCCTTAGACTCTCCAGCACGGCAAGGAAAAACTCAAAAACCCGGTGGGAGAAACGAGAAACCTCGGGGAGAACCACAGGCTGGAAAGATCCACTCCCATGGACGGACAGGCTATAGAGACCCAGGCCGATGGGATCCCCTCAGCAGAAGGGCCAGGATCGAGACCATCCAGTCCTTGTTGTCAATCCAGTAGGCAGGGTTCCTCCGTTCAGCCGGGTTCCTCCATTCGATCTAGACAGACACTCCCAAGGGGAGTGGGACAGGAGACACCATGTGAATAGTAATGAACAGACTACAGATAAGATAAATATTGTATCATAATAAGACAAGTTTGCAGTAAGAAGAAGAAGAGGATAGCGCTCAGTGTACCGTACTTCCCACAGCAGTGTTTCTTCTAAGGCAGCTTTACTTCAGGCTGTGGGTTAGAGCTTTACCTAACTGACCTGATCATAAGCTAATTCAAAGAGGTACGTTTTGAGCCTAGTCTTAAATGTAGGGACTGTGTCTGCTTCTTTAACGTGAGCTGGAAGTTTATTCCATAAAACCGGAGCTTGGTAGCTAAAGGCTCTTCCACCTACAGTGATTTTGGAGACTCGAGGAATCACTAGTAGCCCTGAGTTTTGAGAGCGGAGTGCTCTGGTTGGCCGATATGGAACGATAGCGTCTTGGAGATAAAGCGGAGCCATACCTTTTATGGCTTTAAATGTGAGGAGCAGGATTTTAAATTTGATTCTAAATTCTACAGGAAGCCAATAGAGAGACTTTAGCACAGGTGTAATGTGTTCTCTTCTTTTTGTACGCGTTAACAATCTTGCAGCTGCATTTTGAACTAATTGAAAACTTTTTAGGGAACTTTTAGGACACGCTGCTAGCAGGGAGTTACAGTAGTCCAGCCTTGATGAAACAAAGGCATGGATAAGTTTTTCTGCATCACTCTTAGGTAGGATATTTCGTATTTTAGCAATGTTGCGCAGGTGAAAGAACGCAATTTTACAAGCCTGGTTTATATGTGTTTTAAAAGAGAGGTCTTGGTCAAACAGAACTCCAAGGTTTTTTACTGTAGAGCTCGTTGATACGCTAACATTATCCAGGGAGATGATCTGCTGAGATAGAGACTCTCTCAGTTTTTGAGGACCTAATATAATAACCTCGGTTTTATCAGGGTTAAGGAGGAGGTAATTTACAGTCATCCAGGTGTTAATGGCTACCTGGTTTCATTGATAAGTACAGCTGTGTGTCGTCCACGTAACAGTGGAAATTTATATTGTAATTTCGGATTATGTTACCTAGTGGAAGCATGTATAATATAAATAAAATTGGCCCGAGAACTGAGCCCTGTGGCACCCCATAGCACACTTTGGAACACGGTGAGGACTGTTGGTTTACATTAACAAATTGGTGCCTATCAGATAAGTAAGATTTAAACCAAGAGAGGGCTGTTCCCTAATGCCTACGTCAGTTTCTAACCTCTGCAGGAGAATATTGTGGTCGATTGTGTCAAAGGCGGCACTAAGGTCTAATAGAACTAGGATTGAAGCTAGTCCGGCGTCAGCTGCTAATAACAGGTCGTTGGTAACTTTGACTAAGGCGGTCTCTGTGCTATGATAAGTTCTGTATCCTGACTGAAATTTTTCAAATAAACTATTGTCCTGTAGGTGGCTGCAAAGCTGCTTAGCCACAACTTTTTCAAGGACTTTTGAAATGAAAGGCAAATTAGATATGGGCCTATAGTTTGCTAAAATATCAGGATCGAGATTGGGTTTTTTCAAAAGTGGTTTGATAACAGCATATTTAAAGGACTTTGGCACATACCCATTTTCTAAAGACGAGTTAATTATTTTCAATATGGTATCTGAGATTTCAGGAGTAATTTCTTTGAGGAGTTTAATTGGGATTGGATCTAAAAGTATAAACAGAACACTTTCTTTTGTTGAAATATCATCTTGGGCCTGGCTACTAACTGTCCACCTATATCCTGAAATCACAGGGCAGTATAAAAGCCCTCTGCCTTCTCCTTCCAAGCTCTCTGGAAATTCCTTCCTTGCCATCGGTGTGTCCAGTGTGACCTCTCATTTGAAGTCTCCAAGTCCCTCCTCCGCTCAGCCTCTCTAACCGCCCACCCCACACGGTCCCTGAATGCACCACTAGTGGATTTATAGGTCAACTGTCCGACCATCTCAGCTCCATCAGACTTAATGCCCTCCCAGCAGGTGGCGGAGCGGGGGTGGGGTGGTTTACCTGTCAGCGTGCGGCTAAAGTCAGGGCGCGAAGACAGCGAGGCTATTTCTGCATTGGTGTCAAAAAATAAACACGCAAACACAGCTGCGGAGCGTTCAGGGAGTCTACAGGTGGCAGCAACTCAAATTCACTGCTTTTTAATTGCCATTATAATGCCTAAATCCTATATTTTTAATGCCACGGATGTAGAAAATATATGTCCTTTCGCAAGATTTGTAAACGTTCATTCAACAAAGGAATGAAGGGAACATTTTGATATTCAAAATCAAGTTGGGCACATCAGGAAACTTTTGTCAAATTTCGGTGAAAGCTGCAGCTGGAGTTTTTTGACGTGTTTTTGTCACTTTTTAATGTTGTTATTGTTGCTTTCTTGTCACATTTTTGTTGCGTTTTCCTCCTTGTATTCATCGCTATTTTGATGCTTTTTTCAAGAAGCTTTAGATTTCTGTAAAGCCAAACGGGAGAAAATGTGCTTGGTCCAGGTGGGGGTTAAGAGGTTCATTAGCCTACTTTAAAGGCCTTCATTTTGGCAGAATTAATTTAATGCTAATACCCGTGGAAACTATTGACATGAAATAAGAGATCAATATTTACTGCTGAATGTGTACGTAACGCAGGTGTCGAATCCACCAGTACGAAAAAGCCTTACCCTGCCTTTTCCTAAACTCTGTGATACTCGCCAGATCTAGTGTTCGGGTCATGTGACGGTGGACGCAAGAGTCGGACAAACACAAACACATTGCCTCAGCTGGTTGGCCTGGTGAGACCAGAATGATTCCCCTTAAATGCCCAAATTCTTAACTTGTAGGAGCCGACTACCAGCGCTGGAACGCAATTTATCAGCCATGCTGGTACGGGAAAAGGGGCTTGGTAAGAGCACGCATAACATTTAGCTTCAATGTAGCTTAGCTTTAGCCGCGGCCATTGCTTTGTATGGTGCTGGTTAGCATTTGCTATTTATGCCATGTTTCTATTGTTTTTCTTTCTACAATGCTATTGATAAAACTCTAATATTATTAAAGTCAATATCTCCTTATATTGTTTACTGTACTGTTTTAGCCCATATGTTGTTACTTGGATTTCACTATGCAATTTAATGCACTTTAAACATTAAGCAGCTCCTTTACGATAAGAAAAGCACAATTAATGTTTTAATATTAGGATTTGTATGCATATGAATGTTATGCACCTTGGTTTTCCATCCGTCCATCCATCCATCCATTTTCTTCCACTTGTCCGTTGCCGGGTCGTGGGGGCAGCTGTTGGAGCTGCACCAGCCCCTATGGCTCCTCCTGCAGGTGGTGGGTCCACAGAAGGACGGCCTCATGGTTCTAACCGGGCCTGTTGGTCTCTCATAAGGGACTTCTGAACCGCTCTTTGTCGGACCCATGATCGAGGACCTGTTTGCCATGGGAGACCCTACCAGGGCACAAAGCCCCCGACAACAGAGCTCCAGGATCAGTTGGGCGCTCAAACCCCTCCACCACATTAAGGTGGCGGCTCCAGGAGGGACCTTGGTTTTTATGTTTGTATTAATATACTGACCCATTTAATGGGGATTTCTGCTATTTGCTAATAGGTTGCACAATTCCTACCAGGAACCCCGACCTCCTGCTCTGTCCGGTCTGAGGAGGACCCGCTCCTCTTACTCTAACTATCATTCACTCACCTCTCCTTCATTCCCACTCTCCCCCTCTGGACAATCGTAAAGGTTGCGGGTCGTACGAACTGTTAATTACAATTGCGACTTCCGTATCAACTGTTCAAACCAAGCACTCAAACCAAGCGTGCGTGCGCCTTTTCTTAAATTAAGTTGCATTGTTTTAATTGAGTTTGTAATTGTCTACATTAAATAGCCATTCACTTTACCTTATTCAATTGGCCATTGTTTGTTATTTGTTTTTTGTCTATCTAATATCAAAAAGCAGCCTAGAGTCTCTGTCCCCTCTCTCCGGGACGTACCGGCCTCCTGATAACTAGTCCATGATCACTATTAACCCTATAGCTTATTGCTAAGCCAAGCCTAAGTTTATATTTGTACGTACAGTATTTGACCTTGTAGTCAGCTTTTTCCGTACAAGGCACTAAAGCCTGGAACTGTTTACCCACTGACCTGAAGGGAGAGTCAAACTGGGTCCCTTTCAAACACGAACTTAAAGACTCTTTAATCAGAGGTCAGAAATGTGACCACTGACCGTCTGCTCTGCTGTGTTTGTGTTGTACTGTATTATTATGATATGTGTTTTAATTATGTTTTAACCATGTATTGTTTAATTTTTATGTAAAGGCCCAACTAGGGACGGACATTGAGAATTAGCTTTGGCTAAAATGTTGTAGTATGTAACATTAGCTTATGTGACATACTTGTCCCTATTCAAATAAACTTAAATAAATAAATAAATAAGTGACCCAGCATCTGTATGAGTGGTCATACCTTTACTTTCGATCACAGTGGCCTCTACATCTCTCCAGCATCAATGGTTTTGTAGGTTTTTAGTGAGAGGGTCCGTCAGCAGAGAAAACCTTCCAAACAATTGATCCTGGAGCGATGTAGAGGGCACTGTGATCGAAAGTAAAGACGCCATGCTGACCACTCATACACCTGCTGGGTCACTGCAAGGTCAAATACGCACAAATATCAAGATTATTTTTGCATAAAAAGTTACATAATGCACCTTTAATGTAGGTTAGAGGTTACTTTTATCTGCAACTTATTGGCTACATTTAACCTTTGGGGCTTTGTGTGTGGAGTTGGCGCTAGTGCATCAGTCCTCCATCCAGGTTATTCTGACCATTAACTCGACTCAACATCAGCTACAGTATATAAAGACAGATAAAGCACTTACTAAACACTTTCCCATGGCACCACGTGAAATGAAACGCTGTAGAGGCAAAACAAACCAGGCCACATGACTACTTTTGGAAAACCAGATATTTTTGACTTAAATAACATTCCATTTGAACACACTTAAGACATGAAAAAGTCTACTTTTATTTTATCAGCAAATTGGAACATGTGCGGTCACGAAGCGAGTCCACAACTCCATTTCTGCGATCTTACATGGCCGCCCTGCTCGTCTATGCCCAAGGCCGGCCCTGCTCTGGAACGAAATACTCTACACTGGAGCTGGAAATTGAGCTGAAAAAACCCAAAGCAAAAATAATTCCCCCGCTTGCCTATTGTCTTTTGTTTTACTAATACTGAAGTACACTGGAGCTGAGTTCGATTGTTGCGTATCCTGCACTCTAAATAAATATCATTGTCATCCTGTTTTGATTGCACAAAGTTTTCCCGTAACACTCCCCATTCGTCTCACATTATTTTTGTGCAGAAGGGCTCTCCGCCATCTTGGCCCTGTCCTCTCCCCGTGCGTGTCGTATTGGTCTTGTTCCGCCTCTGTCCTCGATCGCCTTTACTTCTTCAATCCATCTTGTTTGTCCCAGCGGAGTTCGGCTTGACTGCATTGCAGCTGAAACAACAGTAGCGGCATCGGAGTCACGGGGAGGGAGGGGAGTGAGAGAGAGAGAGAGAGAGAGAGAGAGAGAGAGAGAGAGAGAGAGAGAGAGAGAGAGAGAGAGAGAGAGAGAGAGAGAGAGAGAGAGAGAGAGAGAGAGAGAGAGAGAGAGGAGGAGGGGGGAGACAAAAGAGAGAGGGAAAGAGTGAGACAAAGAAACAGAGAGAGAGAGACAAGGCAGGGGGTCTCGGCAGTAGCTCTACAAAGATGAGATGAGAGGGGCTGCTCCTGTCAAACACACATTAGAACTTTTAGATTTTAAGATTTGCTTAGAAATCTAGCCCTTTGTAATACTGTAGTCTTCACAAAACTCATTTGTGTGTACGGAGTAAGACTTGTGCTGCCTTCATATGGTATATCATAATAAATACATGATATAATGGTCTCAATTATAAATATAGTATCACAATTCTACCTACATTCGGCACGTAACACCAAGGCACTAGTGATGGGATTTTCGGCTCTTTTTGGTGAACCGGATCATTTGGATCGGCTCACAAAAAAGAGCCGGCTCTTTTGGCTCCCAAATGACTCTTCCTTTGTTTACCTATACACTTTAAATATCAGACAAATTGGCAGAGATTTTGATTCATGGCTTGTTAAAGGAGCCTTTCGATATATATTCAAGAAAGAAATGAAAAGGAACAGAAGGTTGTATTATTTCATTGCTATAATAGTCTTTATAGTGGTCTTCAGGAATCAAAGTAGATTTTTCGATGTGGTGGAACCTCTGTTTATTATAGTTACACCCACACTTTTAAAGCTGGTATTAGTTTTATTTACAGTCAAAATCCTTAGTGTCTCCCATAGTTTCTGCCCAGTCTCTCTGCTGCCTGTGTCGGATCCTGTTCCTGCTCCAGTCTGTGCTGCTGCAGCCTCGCACTGAGAGAGGATCAGACTCCAGACATCAGTGAAGTCAAAACTTCAGCAGGACTCCTGTACTACTGCTTTGTTGCTTTTATAATACACATGAGGAAAAGGCATTGTGACATATCGCTGCTCAGCGTGTCATTGCATTGTTTACTTTGTACTCCACAAACCCAGCGTAAATCTGTCTAACCATAAATATGAGGCGGATTGTTCTCAAATAGAAAGTGGCGAAAACCTAAAGCTGCACTGACTACATTCATGAATACATTTTTAGGCTGGATTTTTTTGGGCCTGATCTTAGCTCTAATGTGCGCACCCAAATGAGTGTCATTATCACTCACTGCTAAACTGAAGGCTGTAGACCAGGGGTGCCCAAACTTTTTGTCTCCAAGGGCCAAAATGAAAAAGTGCCTGTGGGTCGCGGGCCAAACACGGCGATGTCAAACACATAATAATAATAGTTACTTTCGGCAGGCCTATATTTGCATTTGATTATATCTATGCAAATAACATGCTACATTAAAACAAATGTTAACTATGGCAAAAGCCTAGTTATAGTCGAACAAAATCAACAATTGTAGCACTATAGTGCAAAATTTAAAAAAACAACACCTGTAGCCTAACTACAGCACCTACAGTGACTTTACCTCATTCATTTGGTAACTCAAAGAAAATGCCACATTAGAGCATTTTAAAAGAGTCAGTTCAGCATCAATTATTTTATAAGTCAATTTTTCAACATGACCTATTTTGATGTCAACAATCTTTGCAATAAAAGTTGGAAAACTGGGAAAGTTGATGCTACAACACTCAGTGATAAACAAGACACCACAACAGTGTTTCCTTAACTTTGCGAAAGGAGTGAAACAGCGCCCCCAATTTGACACTGGTGGCCAAAAAGTGTACTGCATCCATATTTACCATTGACAATGAATGGAAGAGAGTTAGTATTAACCATACAGCGCAAAAGTAGGTCACTCTTTGGCTGGCCAACAGAATTGTTTCGGCGGGCCATATTTGGCCGCGGGCCCCACTTTGGGCACCTCTGCTGCAGACACACCAGACCTGTAAACGTTACGTCCTCCAAAAACACATGAAATCAGAGTGGCTTTGTAAAAGGTTTCTCCTGCTGATAACCAGGCTGCGGTGAATGTGCGTAAGATCAAATCTTGGTCATAATCCGGCCTCAAAAGCTCAAATCAAACGTGCTGCTCTGCGAGTATTTAAGCTGTCATCTGTGGAAAGCGAAACTGAAACTGAACACTTGACGAGCACATGGCCTGCACTGAGCTGATTTGCACTCAATTTTGTTTTCCATTTTGTTTTGTATTGTGAGCCCAGGGGCACAATTTATAATAAAGCAGCTTTGAAAATGAGCACCGGACGTCATTTTCACACACTGATTGGCCACCACAGAGTCCATTGAGAATCTTTGGGATGTGCTGGAGAACCTTTGACATCGCAGAAGCTTACTGAAACGACGCCACAGCAAAAGGCGCCAAACTAATATTCCACCCTTTGATTTTTGTGTCAGGCAGTGTCATTTTCGTCCCTGAGTTTAGGAGATAACTTTTGACCGTTCAACACAACAGAAGAGCCGCGGTAATCTGTTCCCAATCCCCCAAATCAAGTTTCATTTTCAATTTTTCTCCGGCTGCAGAATAACACAACATGACTCACAACAACATGACATAAAATGGAAGAGGCTTTACAATCGACTTGTTTTTTTTTTTGTAGCATTGCAGTAAAAACTTGCCGGACAGCGGACTATTTCATCACAGTGCAGCAGCAGAGACGTCTGAGAAATTGAGAGCGAAAGGAGAAATGAGAAGGGGGGGGGGGTCTGAAGAGGATAGCTCCTCAAAGATTGGGGAGATGAGACGGGCTGCCGCTGTCTCCTGCCTGGGTGCACCCACCGCTACAAAGACCCGACATGAAGCACCAGATGAAACACGAGTGGACACAAGAAGAGATCCTGGTGACTTTGACCCAGAATATAGCCACTTCACAAAAGATTTATTTACCAAGCGAGTACAAATACGGCGTCACACAACCGGTTTAGCCTGGGCTTGTTGAATAATATTTGACAGGTAATAAGACCCCAAATCTTATTATGTAAATATGTAAATGAGACAATGCCCCATGACTGGAAAATGCGGATCCACTATTGCACTTGCCGGTCACTTAGCGCCTGAGGAAACGCATTAAAAGTCATCAAATTAAGTATGCCATATTTAAGGCCGTAATTCATTGAATTTGAATATCTGGGATTAAATCTCTGAGAAAATGTCATTTTTCCTTAGAGACAACCCACTGACTTTGTTTTACTGCATACATTCGTCAAAACTATGGTCTAAAATTACTTAGAAATTTGACACAATCTTTTGCTCAAAAGTTTCCCGTCGTGTCCAAATTAGCTTTGAATATAAACATTTCCCCATTCCTCTGTTTGAATGAATGTTTACAAATCTTACAAAATGAAATATGCCACATTTTTTTTTACATTTGTGGCAGTAAAAGTATAATATTTGGGGACTAAAATGTCATTAAAAAGCATTCAGTTTGACTTGCTGCCACGTTTGTTGCGGCCAGGTGGGCAAACTCTATAGGCAGAATAAACAGTGGGCTGTGTCTAAAGCTCCAGGGTTAGTGGTAGTGATACATATTTACATTTGTGTTGAAGTAGCCCACGTGTCTTCAGTGCATCCAAGATCGACTGTGACTGGGGGATTGTCTAGGGTGACCAGATGTTCCAGTTTACCCGGGACAGTCCCAGTTTTGAAGCCTCTGTCCCATGTCCCCTTGGACTTCTCCAAAACCAAAAAAGCTCTGTCCCAGTTTTTCCACCAGTGCCATGCCAGAAGCAGCGTTTTTTACTTGAAACTTATGGACTATTGCCCATGTGTGCATCAAACAAAAAGTTTCCATAGCGAATGGACCAATAAAGAAGCTCAAAAGTCTATGGTCCATTTGATTGACATTACGCTTTTCAAACAATTTTACTATTCAACCTTGGAGGAAAGTCACTTTTAAGTTCCCATTGTGTCCCGTTTTTTTATATAGAAAATCTGGCCACCCTAGTATTGTCGCGTCTCTCTGCCACAATTTGAATGGAAGTAGAGTTGTTAACCTTTCACATTAGTCCAAGAGAGTCTGGCTGCAGACCTCCACTGTCAGGTCCCTCCGCTGTCAGGACCGGAAGTTTATTCGAAGCCTTTCAAAATAAAACCGGATATACTGGAAGCACGTATTTGTCGTTGTTCCTTGGGCTTTATTTTATGTAATATGATAATATGATATAAAAATGTATAATATATGTATAAAAATATGATATAAAGCAACTATAAGTAGTAGCCTTCATGTTTGGCTGCAGACCTCCACACTCCCCTTCCAAAATGAAAAGCAGGCATACCGGAGGACATATTTATCGTTCCCCATGTGAATATACTTTATTCACTATATATTTATTGGGGCCATATTTTATGTATATAATGTAAATATGATTCAAAAGCAAGTATTCCAGGAGTAGCCTATGTAACGGAGGCTGCTTGGCTTCCAGAAGTACGTTAGGTAAATCTCACTCCTCTACGCTTCATAATACACAATGATTACGTTACAGATACTTGTCTGGTAGTCATGTGGGTAAGTCGGGCGCCTCCCAGTGCAAACCACATAGGTTCGATACCAGCACTGAACAAGATGACATTTCAATTTTTGTTTAGTTTTCTATGTGAGCACACTTTAGCTCTTGGCGCATTCATTTATGTCTAAATATGTAAGTATTATTTACGTGTAATCACGTTGACTTAAAAAGATAAGAAAAATATAGTATGGGAAACTAATAAATATGCACTTCTTCTTCTAATGGTTTCCGGCAGGCTGTACACGTTATGCTGCCCTCTTCCGTTCAATATGCACTTCTGGTCCGGTCCTGACAGCGGAGGGGACCTGACAGTGGAGGTCTGCAGCCAGACCCCTCTCCATTAGTCGGAGTGGAGTCGTTTATTGGAATGGGATGGGCCGGAGCGTTTTTGCGGATGTTTCGAGAGCCAAAACTGAACAGTTCTGTGCTCTAACGGGAACCCAAGCTGCTTCATACCCAGACCACCTCAGCCCTGGGGTCTGAAGCAGTCTGCCACGCAGTGAGCCGATGAGGAAAAAGACACTTTGAGAAATATCATAAGCCTAAAAGCTGAAAAATAACATGGTCATGTTTAGCTGCTTACCTGTTGTGCCCTTTCACTGTTGTAATCCGAGAATGGAAATGTCGAAGTACTCCAAACCTATTATTACACATTACAATATAGTTCCCCTTTTTATCTGCTTAGAAAATCGACATGTTTAATTTTGTGTAACTATACTTGGATCATGTAACTACTCACGTAAACATATTTACATAGGGGGAAACGTGGAAGAGCTTGGACGTTTCTAACTTCACCCCCGTCAGGTCCCATAGAGGAGAGGAGGAGAGGCTAAATGCTAACAACATCTGCGGTCTTTTTGCGTGACTGAGTGCACGCGTAAAGACCGGACAGGTACGCATCAACTCGTCTAAGCTAAGGTAATAACATATCTCAGTATTTAAAAACGGTGGCCTGTTCCTTTAATGTTGAGCTAAATGTTGAGTAAACAAAGTTGGCTTATTAGCAACAGCGGGTTCCGGTTTGGCACAGAATACAAATGAACACTAGTTAAACCCATTACATGCATGATTGTTTGTTAAAGTTTAGCACAGTGGAGCGAGAGGTGACATTAATATCATATATATTGGTGAAAAGCAGGAAATGGTTCTCGCTCTCCATTAACTGGCTCTTCCGTAGCCCCACAGCGCCTCCCGTTGGTCACTCTCATAGCGGTCTGGAGCAGTTTTAAAATAACAGAATTGGTGCCAATGAAATGATGGTTAATGGCACAATCAATAAAAACTAAAAACTTGCGTAATGTGTCCCTAGCTTTACTTTGTGTGAGTGATGAGAAAGAACATTATTCTCTGAATTAAGCCTGAACAAGTTGCACAACGGTTAGAATAAATTGTTCACTTGCATCTACGTTGACAGCAGTACTTACCACAAATAAATTATGATGGGATAAAGGTGATTGTGTGCAAGAATTTCGATTGGCGACAAGGCTCTAATTATAGAGAGAAAAATAGTCTGTCTCTATGTTGAATTTGGTGTCCTCCCTTGATGCAGACTTACCTTCTCACAAAAGAAAGCAGATAGACTACCCGAAATTCAGTTACTGAGGCTAAACTAAAATGACCTTGAATGTGCATAACTCTTACATAATGCCAGTATGAGTCATATGAGGAATCACCTTGACTCGCCCAGCGTCCTGTGGCATTGCGTGGGCTGACCACAGGGGCATTCCACTCTACATCCTCTTTCCTCAACACTCTCGCACCTCCACGGGCAACCTGCCAGCCAATCGGAGAGCTCCGCGGCACTCTGCCAGCCAATCAGAGCCCTCGCATCAACCCTTCTGGGAAGCCTGCCAACTAAAGAGAGCCCGGCTTCCCCAATAAGCTTACATACAGTACAGTACGCAGGCAGCTAATGAGAGCCTTCCGTCAACTTTATCAGCATACTGCCTTGCAGATTCTTTTGGGAAATAAAAACTATGAACTTGGAAAAAATGTCTTTTTTCTGTGTTTATCATGTCGGGCCAAACTGACCTTTTGTTTTGCAGTTTTAAACACTTTCTAAGTTTTCACTGAGTGTGTTTTTAGCTGCGCTCAACTATTCCATTAGTTTACATGTATTAGAGAAACTCATCCCTCATCCCTGTTTACATGAGCAACAACAACTAACAACTTAGGGCGGCACGGTAGTACAGCGGTTAGCGCTTGTGCTTCACAGCTAGAAGGTCCTGGGTTCGATTCCCACCTGGACGGGGCCTTTCTGTGTGGAGTTTCCGGAGGTTTCCTCCGGGTACTCCGGTTTCCCCTACCACTAAAAACATGTACAATAGGCCAGGATGAATGAGAGTGTGTTTGATAGTGCGAATGGGGGACGACGGATGTAAATTAGCTCAAGGCTACAATCCGGTGTGGCTTGTTTACATGCATGAGACCCATGTATGTTCATTAACATGCACTGTCCCGAACAAATAAACCAATAAATAAATAAAATAAACTGTATCCTGGATAATTAGGTCACAGAGTGGAGCAGGGCTAAAGACTAAGGAGCTAAACACTTTAGCGATGTTGCGAACACATGACGTCTTCTAACATTTCGGAGACAAAAACTATCCAAGAGATCACTTAATGTGTGTGTCCCATCTTGAGCGACAGATGTGAGATGTTGGACAAAAATACAGTGCAGGTTTGTGAAGAGTCCCAAAGTGAAAGTTTAGTCCAAGAGCAGCTCTGACAGCCACTGGAGCTACAGTGGAGGAAAAAGTGTCTGTTTTGTGAAGTTTACTGCAGTGTTTTAGGTCGTTTTCACACATGTTGTGGGTCGACTCGAGTCCGCCCTAGTTTCAACTGTATTTACTTCAAAAGTTAGTTCAGTCTGTGTTCACAGGCGCCCGCTCCAAACGTCGTACCATCAGCCACTCTTTCTCTCTCTTGTGGCTAAATACAATGAGGGTGATACACGAAGCAAGGAAAAATGCACTTAACTGGCTCACGAAGAGGAAAGCTTTACTGTGCAGTAGGAAGGGAGAGACATACCTGGATGATATAAAGTTGATCCATTTTGCCTCGTCAGAGCAGAAATCCAAATGTCCTGTCATGCAGCGTGTATTCATTAAAAATATGTTCTTCGCGCAAGAAAGAGGAATGAAAGTCAAAGTAGTTCAGAGACCTGTTTCAGCCGGTCTCGGAGTGGCTCTTTAGACCGGCCTATAGAGCTGCGGTCTAAACAGTGACCTAACTAGAGCCTGTGTGAAAACGACCTTAATCGTTTTACTGGATACAAAGTTTCTAAAGCTCAAGTACCAGATGTGATAAGTGTAGGAAAGCTTCTGCTCCATAGACATATTATTAATAGACCGTCATTCCTCACTCCTCCCCATTTACCATAATGACCACGTTCGAGGGGGAAATCATGGCGGATTTACAGACTCCTCCTCCCCAGCTCTGACGAAGCATGTTCCTGATAAGGGCATAAGGGCGGGATCTTCACTGTAGACTTGCCCCTGCGTGATGTGTAGTTCGGTCATAGCTCCAATGCTAACAATCCAGCCCTAGTACGAAAAATTTTACAAAACTGGTTTCTTTAATTGTAACTAACCCAGCGTTATCACATGAGGAATATCTAGATGTAGAAAGTTTAGGAAAATTAGAAACCAGGCTTTAAAGTTGTTTTTAACGTGTCTAAAGTGCAATGCTTTCCAATGGGGGACTAGCGGCTATATGGAGGTACTACAGCAATGGCGGCCCCTAGTGTCGTCGTCACAAAGCAGAGCAGCCAGCGCCCATTGTTCTGTTCCTGCCGTATCTGTTTGAAAGTTCGCACATGCTCATTACTTCAGCAGTGGTGAGAAACAAGGATACTATGTTTACATGGCACAGTATCCTGAAAACTCTGGGGACATCCCAGTGAGAGTATCCTGGTTTCTAATAACCAGTGCATTGACACTGTGTTGACATGGACACAGGCAAAACCAGGAAACTTCAAATCCCCGTTGATAACCCGAATACTGGAGTGCGTGTTAACTAATTTGTGCGTGTTTTGAATAATCATTATCGAACCCAAAATCCCATGGGCCTCCACGATAATAAGACTTGACTCTATTCAAATGTTAGAAATGATACAAAATTCCAGATCTGTTTTGACAAGGGAAAAATGTTATATAATGTAGTGAATAAAGCGAGGAAAATGGTAATGCCTATGTTCTGTTGATAAGCTATAGAAACGATACACCATTAACAACTATTGAAACGGTGTACAGTACATGTGGAAACCTGTCACTCAGTATCCCTTCTTACTGCTCTCAAAGCACCAATTTCCTTCTTCCCTGGCCATTACGGTAATCCAGTCTGATGGCCGCTGTCAGAAAAGTGGTCCAAATGAAGTCGCGCTGTCACTCCTCCATTCGCACGTCTTCTACCTGTCAGCACGACCGCCATCTTCCCACGAGGAGCCGCGCAATTGGAGCAGATGTCTGCTGAAGCTCCGCTGTTCTCCCGAAGTCTCCTGTCAGGGTCCATCACGAGGAGGCATCTCGGCGGACGTGCAGAGATGAGCTTTAATGGAGGAGAGGCTGATGGAATGGACAATCGTGACATTTTCCAGCTC
Organism: Neogobius melanostomus; assembly: GCA_007210695.1. NCBI lineage: Eukaryota > Metazoa > Chordata > Actinopteri > Gobiiformes > Gobiidae > Neogobius > Neogobius melanostomus. The sequence goes on along the minus strand of VHKM01000278.1, from coordinate 2,385,529 downwards.
CGTTATGGATATGTCTTGAAAGCAACATTCAGTTAAGAGAAGTCTATTTTGGCACAATTACATTACAGTCGTTCTGTTATTCCTACGGCATGTTATGGCGTCCGGACCAGGGAAAGTTATCTGACTTACACACACACTGAGGAGAAAATCACATTGATTACTGACACTAATATTTGATTATTATCGAAGTGCAATTATATTTAGAAAGAAATGTGTATTTAGTGAACTTAAAATGTGGAGCGAAAACATTCCACACTTAATTTCACTTTAGTATCTGGGTCAGAGTGGATCCTATCAAAGTGTCTTTGGATAGTGACGGTAAAACACCCGTGTACACCGAGCTTCAGGTGGTAGTGTTGTAAATTTAAACACCTGTGCACGGCGAGCTTCGAGTGGTAGTGTTGTAAAGTTAAACACCTGTGCACGGCGAGCTTCGAGTGGTAGTGTTGTAAAGTTAAACACCTGTGCACAGCAAGCTTCGAGTGGCTTAGCTCCTCTCCCAAGAGCTGACCACTCACGGCGAGAGCGCGGCTCATTCTGTTGGACTGGGCTGAGCCTGAGCCAGTCTGGTCAAACAGACTGAGAATGAACCATGTGTTTACACTCAGACAGTCAGAAGTCTGGCCGTAAGCCTCGCTTTACTGAGCCAGAGTTACTATGAAACAGTCCTCAGGTAGTTGCCCTTGTAATGTAATAACATTTAAAAAATTCTTTAGTATAGCTTTAATAATATGAAATAACAGTAGGACATACAGTACATACTGTATACTGTTCCTCCAGTCAGGTGTTTCTGACCACCAGCCTGGCTCCACACCATGGAGATGGGTCCCCGGGCACGGTACTGCCGCTGCCCACTGCTCCCTAGGGGTTGTCCAGTGGTGTCGAGGGATGGGTCAAATGCACAGGACAAATTTCGGTGTACAGTTCATGTATAATGACAAATAAAGCAACAAACAAACAAACAAACAAACAAACAAACAAACAAACATATAGCTCCATTCCAACTGTGTTGAATGCTGGGAAATACTTTCACACACATTTCCAGTCAAATACTCGTAGGATTCATAGACTGCAGTCTTATGAGTTAAGACCTGCATAAGACTGCAGGTCTTAACTCATTCTCAGTGATCTCAATCCCAGCTATGCATAGACGTCACTGTGCCATTAACCATCATCATCTTCCGGTAAATGAGGGGGGCGTGGCCCTGTGCCTGGTCATGTGACTCAGCAGGTGACAAATCAAAGTCTGCTCCAGTCGATGGCTCTGACAGCGCAGAGTTAGCAATTAGCATCTATAGGAGCGCATGTTATTTATGACAGGATATTCTGGTAAGCCTGTGTGGCTTACCAGAATATCTTCCAGTATATCTTCCAGTGTAGGAATTTATGGCGGTGCATCGTGCCATGAGTGAGTTAGCGGCGCAAATGGAGATGATGATAATGATTGTTGGGCATTATGAAGGCCTGGTGTTGCCGTATGTGGAATGATTCCTATATAGACATCCAAAACACAGGACGAGTGTACATTCCAGTCATGACAATCATGTTATCATCAACTGTAACGTCACTGATGTTTTTGTTAGTGGTTCCCAAAGTGAGCCCATTCTTCAATGGTTGTCTGTCTATCATATGAATAAATGGGGCTTGACGTATAAAAATAAGGCACCTGATGAATAAAAATGTCCTAAACTGCCTATGTTTTCAGCCACAAAAAATGGCCAGGTTTATGTGTATGGTTTAGTTTGTTGATGTATTGGTTACAACGATTTTTTTTTCAGCTGGGATTTAGTTTTTTTTTTAAATAAGTTATTTATGAGTAGAATTAAAATTTTGCCTTGTAATATAGGTTCAGAGGTCAATAAATCAGACTGGGAATTATCCATCCATCCATCCATTTTCTTCCGCTTTATCCGGGGCCGGGTCGCGGAGGCAGCAGTCTCAGCAGAGATGCCCAGACTTCCCGATCCACGCACACCTCCTCCAGCTGTTCTGGGGGACCCCGAGGCGACACCAGGCCAGCTCGGAGACATAGTCCCACCAGCGTGTCCTGGGCCTTCCATGAGGCCTCCTCCCAATAGGACATGCCTGGAGCACCTCCCGTGGGAGGCGACCAGGAGGCATCCGACTGGGAATTAGATGTTAAAGGATCTGTATCATGCTATTTTAGCCATTCCAAAGTAAAGTATAGGCATTTATATGATATATTGTACCTCTACCACTATGGAGCACTACATTTTGTGATAAATATAAGTATTTTCTGGAGGTATTTTTCCAACCCGGAAGACAAAACGCTTGGATTCAGTTAACTCCTCCCCCTCTCTCCACTCATACAACTTTAGCAGTAGTAGAAATATATATATATATATATATATATATATATATATATATATACAGTATATCACAGCAAAAAGTGAAGTTACTTCACGATGCAGTTATAAGGAGTTGACATGTGCAACACAGCTTCATAAATGGCTAACACACACGCTAACACGCATTTTGATTGACTCACCTCTCTGATGTTTCCATTATTGGACTCGCGTTGGTTATAAAAGTTAATCCACTTTGGTTCTGGCCAAGGTTCACCAAGCATCCATCAGAGACAGTCACAGACAAACACTGTTTTGGCTGATAGTCGCTGAATCCCGGAGAGAAATTCCAACGTCTCGCGAGTGGCCTCTTCTTTAGGAAGGTTGAATAAAGTCCTGTCCTCGCAGCCAAACGCGCTTTTCTCCGTGACATTATCGTGAGGTAAGAAAAAAGAACAGGTGTCCAGACTCCAGAGTAGGTTAGAAAAAGCTCCTTCTTCACAGCTATCGCTGCAAACATGACATCTGTTCAGACGCTCAGAGGGTGAGTTTGTTTTCTCTGCTGGGGCAGCGCGGACGCGTCAGGCACTTCCTCTTTTTTTTTTTTTTTCTTTCTTGTGACAGTAATAATGAAAAAAGCTGTTTACAAATTAAAATCAGGCCGTAAGGCATTACATTACAGACGTAGAGCACTTCCGTTCCGTTCTGACGACACAACAGAACAAGTCAGTTGTTTACCAGGAGAGGGCGGAGCAGCTGCTCAGAGAGCAGGATTCAGGAGGATTGCTGAGAACTGCATGTATGAAGCCAAAAAACACTCTGGGGGTGTTTTTGATAAGGAAATTCGATTTTGCATGATATAGGACCTTTAAGAAATCCCTCTGACAAAAAACCCTTCAAAATGTTATTATGTCCAAACCTCGACAGCTTGAGGTCACTCGGAGTGACTAAAGTGGACTAAATCGGTTGTAACCCAGGACTGAATCAGAAACTAGAGTCCTTAGACAAAGGGTGGAGCACAACACGGCACTGACAACAGAAATACATTTCTGCCTTTTAGCCACAGACCCACAGAGGCTGAGCTTACGTGTCTGTTGTTTACTAAACTCCAGCTGCAGAGCGAGGACAATATCAAATATTGTTTGTGGAAAAGTGTGTGCTCACTGTGCATAAGGCGTTTTTGGTTCAGAGATTCTTTAAAAAAATAGACAGCTCACAACTGTTGCTTTATTGAGCCAATACACACGTTTTAATGCTTTTAACATGAGTTTCATTTACTTCGAAGGATAATTATTGCACCCAACATAAATGATAAGTGACAAAGTGAACGCTCTCACTGAGTAACAGCTCTTTGACGGGTGGAGTAATAATGTCCTTTCTCTCTTTTTGTCGCTGCTTAAGTAGAAGTTCTGCTCATAACATGAAGTTGCATGTGACGGGCCTGTGTTGCTTTCTGTTGTGCTGTTTTAAGACATCCTGCCGTGTCTTAAATATTTGATACAATCAGTATTTATCCTAATGAAGGGGTAGGTGACGTAAAGCCTCATGGGCGAAACCACTGATGTTTCTGGTCTGGGTTGTTGTCAAACTTGAAAACCTTCACTACAATGGACTGATAGCTTACACAAATATGCTGTTATAGATTTTAATTTGTTTTCTATTTACTTATAGAAAAACGCACATGTTAGCCTCTCAACGTTATAGTACATCTGAGTAGAGATCCTGAAATTTGACACACATGATAAGTAAAGTAAGGCTATAACTGTAGTGAATTTGTAGTGTCTGCTATGAAGTATATCTTCAGGAGAGCCATTTTAATTTGCACATCATTTTTTATACCTTTTGACATTTACATTTGGAGAGTTTACTGTTTAATTTGGCCAGGTGAGAGTGGATCAGAATAGGTGGCCCCGATGATGACCAAAAAAGCGTCTATGTGTCTGTGTGAATCGCTGGGTTCAAGGATGGTGAGGCGACCCCCGCACCTTAAACTTCTTGCGTCGGTAAGAGTTGGATCCAGCTCCGTCAGCTCGGCCCTGGGTTAGGAGAGGACTCCGGGAGAGTAGAAAGGAGAGAAGGACGCGAGGAGGAGGTGAAGGACTTTAATGTGGCGCTCCGGGGATTCTATGGTCAGAGGAAGCCAGCCTTGATGTGCTTCTGAGGGGAAGTGGGTGGGGCTTAAAGCAACTGTTTATGTTATGTAAGAGGGTCTCGTTACGCAATATGACAACAGCGCAATGCAAACAAAAGAAAAGGTACCAGTTCACTTTAAGGACAGTGATGGGATTTATGGCACTTTATGAACTATATGCACTTCTGAGAGGATCCTCAGGAGGCGCTGCTCTTCCTGTCCCGTTATTTCCCCATGAGTTAGTAGTGGTGTCTTGTCCAAAAAAATTAATCGCTCAGATTCCATGGCAGACAGTGAGTTACTGGTGGACAGTCACAAGAATCATGTTAAAATGGAGGAAATCTCTTGGTAGGTGTTTGAGTCTGGAAGCTAACGGCTAACACTAAATAAAACATTTAAATAGCGTCAAGATTTTGAATGAGCCGCTCAAAAACAGCAGCATCCAAGGTCTCGTGTCACTCGTGTGCATAGAGCTTATTGTGAATGATTTTTTTTTGGGACATTTTCTTTTCAAAGAGCTGTTAAAAAAAGTATCTCTTTGGAGCCAAAATTTCCAGACAGCGATCAGAATCACATGCTGCTAGATGTTAGCATCGTGCTAATGCTAACGCTTGCTAGAGCTAGCTAAGACTGCCGGTTTTTCGCTTCTACTGCTGTGAAAAAATATTCATATGGACCTGATTTAGACTTGACTTTATTTGTATGTGATAAATAAGTTCATATTCCACCATAAAATGGCTAAAAAGAGTGGAAAATTGTGTTTTCCAAAAGATTCTGTTTTCCCCCTTGGCGAAGCCACGCCCCCTTCAGTGACGCGATGCCGTCTGTATCTATAGCTGTATTGTGGCTGGAAGGTAGTCATCATGTCACGTTGATGGTCCATAGTTTGTTGAAAGGTTAACAATACTGTGGCACAGAGCTTTCATTATAAAGTAGTGCGGTAATGGAACACGTTAGTTTTCCTGATGAGTAACGAGTTACTGTAACTTGACAAGCTAGCATAAAAAGTAGTGCTACAGTACCCAACATTGTCTGAATGAGCAAACTTAAAAGCAAGCATAGACTTATAAGATATAGGTGTTAGAAGACATAAGCCACTATATACAGAACTTCTTTTCTCATATCACTTTAAGAAATGTCACCCTCTACAGCTGACCAAAATACCGCTATCTCCTCATCCTCTCTCCAGCCGGGATTGCTTTGTGACAAATGTCAGTCTCTTGTCCTGTCTCTCAATTAGCTTCAGCCTCTCGATCTTGCCCTCATCCTCACCTGCCCCTCAGCCCGGCCCCCAGAGCCTCGGGATCCTGCTGATGCATCACCACCTCGCTGGATAATTCGTTTAAATGACAGATCAGGGCGGCCAACTCGATTAGCGCAGCGATACAGTATGTAGAGTCTGTTAGCGATGTATTAAACTCCATCCCCCTCCGTCTAGAGAGCGGAGCTAATGTTGACAACGCCTTTTAATTGAATGTTTTTCACTCAAATGTTCAGTTTTCATCAAGATCTCTGATATGCCATTGAGCTGCACGGACACAAGCATGAGTGCATAGAGAGCTACAGGACAATAACACATGGGACGCTAATGTTCCATAACACTGCTACCTATTGCTGTGTGTCAATGCTTCAAAGTTTTATAAAAAGTATTATGCATTGTATTGCATTTTTTCCAGACGTGTAACTGAGATCTGGAAAAAAAAATGTCATTATGAGTTTTATTTATTTGTTCAGCATAAAAAGATTCAAAACATTCACAGAGATGACAGTTAGCGCTTTTACACTGAGCTGAACCCATGGCAATCATTTCATGTCATAAACGTTGCTTGTATAACTTTTACTTTTGTTGCTTTATAATGTGATTATAGCTACAGCTTTTACTCTGTCCCTTTTACATTGAAAGAAATTTTACCCAGCCTACGATGTAGTTTTCTAGATTGTGCGTGCCAAAATATTAGCCTACTGTACGTGCAGCTTCCACGGTTCAATCCACATAAGCTAATCTCCTAGCTGCTATTGTTAACGACATCACCTGTAGTAATACACTGGAACAAATGGGAATTCTGTCGGCCATATTGTGACTGGCTTTTCGAACCGAGTGTGATGTAAACCAATAGGAAACACCACTCCACTTTTCTATCCTTTTTTTTTAATCATTTCATTGCTCCCTTTCCCTAAATCCTGACTTAATTTCTTTCTACAGTAGATATAAACTCAGTTTTGTATTTTTTTTATTTTATTATTGAACAGTAGCACAGACTTTTTGTCATTATAATGGGTTACATGTTACATGGATTTTTCTCTTGTTTATGTATATTTTAGGGCTGGGAAAATTATCGCGTTAACAAATTGCGTTAAAATTATCCAATTAACGTGTTAAATAAATATATCGAAGTGTGAAAATTCCCTGCACCATGATCCCAAACCGGGACCTAGATAACTTAAGCGTCGCGTTGCTAGCTGAATGTTTTTTGACGTGGCGGCCGTTAGTATATCTTCATCGATTAGTGCACAGGGCTCTCACGAATATGGCGGTAGTCTCAGTTCGATCAATCAAACAATTAAGCCTTGGTCTCTGAAGCGAGCCGCGCTCCGCTTAAGCCTAACCTCGGGAGCCCAGCGCGGCCGCGGCAGAATTAATTGCTTCTTCCAGCCCTGAATAGCCTGACTAACTTAGCCTGTCTCTGCGGATTCCAATGGTTTACCATGAGGTGGCGAGAGGGCAGTCGGCAGTGTGGGATAAACGCTCTCAGTTTTAACAGCCACATTCTGCTTTATCTCGCGATAAAACTCATTCTCAAGGAGCTCTCAACTACTGACACAAACCACAGAGAGCTAGAGCATTCAGGTAAATGAATTATAGGTCCAATAAATAGAACCAATGAGGATTATTTCAATATCAAACAAGTATCAGAATTAAAGTTGGACATAAACAATGTGTAAATACACTGCTTGATGGAAAAAAAAAGGTCACACGCTCTAAAGGAGGATTCACACCAACCCAACATACTGTTGCCGTTTGGGGGGTTCTCACCTGCTGTGACCTGAACCCCAGACCAAGCCCAATAGATATACAGTGTGCATTTTGTTTGTAGCGTACGTTTAGTAGTAAACTGTAAAATGCAAAAACAAAACAGTGTTTTTGCATTTTACACGCACGTATGGCAAAATTAGCGCAAGGACACTCGGTAACACTCGGCCAATCACAGTGCTCCTCGTGCGACGGCAGGGAGACGCCGATTTGACAAACACAATCGGCCAATAGCTTCACTCACCTCCACAGATGCTGTCCGCACCAAACTCCCGCGTCCATGCGGCACATCCCAAAGACTCAATGTGGTTAAGATCTGGACTTTGTGGCCTCTGTGATTCATTTTTTTCTTTCACCATGTGAGCCCAATGAATCCCGGCATCTTCATCTTGGAATATGGCCATGCCCTTATATATTAGGGAAGAAGAAATTGATTGTTGGGTGAACTGGGTTATTCTGGATGTTCAGATAGTCGGATGATCTCATTCTTTGGGCACATGAACCAAGACCTGACCGACTGCTGCAGCCCTAGATCAGAAGAGTTAGTTACATCCATTCCACGTGGACCCTTTTTGGGAGGTATCAGGCAGTGTATCTCAAATTGATTTTTAATTATACCAGTTTGTTAAAGACTGAATGTTAGAGTTGGATGTAAATATTTCTTGAACAAATGTGATGGTATTTGGAGCATACATAAGATCGCTTAGTTTAGTTTAGTTTAGTTTAGTTTATTAGTTTATTTGAGCAGTTAAAATTCTGCTCAAAAGGAGTGGGCTGAAGCAAAGCTTATAAGCGCCCACCCCCGACATCAATGAAATAAAAACAATTGATCAAATCACACTAGTACAGGGAGCATGTTACAACGTACAAGACACAAGAGCAGGAACACAGCACAAACACACACACACACATCGTACCCCTCCGTGACCCAACTTTACCTGCTATAGTTACATTATCAATCCTACATTAAGCAACATCATATTTTTATTTGTTTTTTTTTTATTTGTCCCACCGGCAAAGAGAACCTACAACCCACTAGAGCGGCCATTTCAACACGGACCACACCCACAAAGCATCTCTAGAATTGTTTGTACAAATATAAATTAACAGAGTTTAACGGAACGGAAAGGAAAAGAAACACAACTGAAAGGAAACACAACTACAACAGCTGTCTCATTTCATGTACGCTATGGCTAATACAAAGCAAGTGAAAAGGGCGATCCTTAAGTTATTTATACACATATATGCACACGTACACACCTACATACATACATACATACATATACACATACATATATATACACACACATATACATATATATATATACATACATACATACATCCCCTTTTTTTCCTTTTTTTTTTACAGAGAAGGTTCACAGTTAACAACTTCCAAAAGGCACTAGTTCTGTGTTCAAAAGGCACATTAATATACATATTATATTATCCATGATCTTGCAACTTCCCAGTTGTCATTTCCATCATAGATTTTTTTTGTTTTGTTTTTTTGTTCAATGGATTATGTAATATGTAAGCCCTACATACTGTAGTGCATTAAAAAGCCAGGGTGTAGAACGGGCCAGTTGAAGAGGGCAGTAACTCCCCATCAACAAACCCCACCCAGCTGCCCTAACTAGCTGTATTTGTAAATGATGTTCCTATGCTTAGTGGTGCGTTAAAAGACGAGGTTTATGAGCCCGTTGGGAGGATCCCTCTCAACAGATCCATAACTCGTTTATCCTAATTCTCAATTTGTAATTTAGAGCAATAGAATGACAACCGTTCAGAGCAACAACACTGTCTTAGTTAATAAAATGCAAATGCAATTTAATTCTACTACTCCCCCTTGTGGCAACGTGTATCTTCTTCTCTGTACTTTTCAAAAGTCTTTTGTTGTATTTATATTTGAACAGGTTGAAGTTTGGACATCGTTTCAAGTCCATCTCCATTTGTTCCACAATTGTACACCATTAACTGTCGGACTAAAGCTTTTCAAAGTTGAGCTATGTTTCTGAATCCTAAAGTTCAATTCATCACGTAATTCATAACGACCAGTACGTTCTTGGAACCTTCTTTGTATTTGGCCTGGTAACAGTTTGTATCTTGCTTTGTATAACATCTGTACAGTTTGGAACTCAACAATGTCACAAAACTTCATGATCTTTGATTTTAAAAATAATGAGTTTGTGTGGTCCAAAAACCCAACTTTATGAATTACTCGGATAGCTCTTTTTTGCAACATTACTATTGGTTTTACTGTGTTTTTATAAGTACTACCCCAAACCACAGTGCAATAATTTAAATAGGGCAAAATCAGAGAACAGTATAAGATATGTAGAGCTTTGATGTTTAAAATGTGCTTTGCTTTTGCTATTACTGCAATGCTTCTAGAAATTTTCGTAGATATATATTTAATGTGCGATTTCCAAGTCATTTTATCATCTATAATAACTCCAAGAAATGTGATTTCATGCACTCGCTCTATGACAACACCTTCTATCTGAATTGCTTCCTGAGCATTGGAATTACGATTGCCGAATATCATCATTTTGCTTTTACTCAGATTTAAGGATAATTTATTTTGTTTGAACCACTTATTGACACTTTTGAGTTCCAAGTTAACAATCCGACACAGTTGTTGTAAATCGTCTCCTGATGCAAAAATATTTGTATCATCTGCAAACAAGATGAATTTAAGTATTTGAGAAGTTTTACAAATGTCGTTGATGTACATATTAAACAATTTTGGGCCCAGAATGGAACCTTGAGGTAAACCACACACAATTTCTTGACAACTCGACTGATAATCACCTATTTTCACATATTGTTTTCTATTTTTTAAATAACTGGTAACCCACTGTAGAGCTACCCCCCTAATCCCATAATGTTCTAGTTTATTAATTAGTATATCATAGTTTATTGTATCAAACGCTTTACTCAGGTCAATAAATAACCCTATTGCATATTTCTTCTTGTCTACAGAATTAGTTACTTCATCGATTATATCAAAGAGCGCATGTGAGGTTGAGTGATTATTCCTAAAACCAAACTGATTTTCAGAGAGTAATTTATTACTTTCAATAAAGCTGTCAAGTCTAGAGTTAAAAACCTTCTCTAAGATTTTGGAGAATTGCGGTAAAAGGGAAACAGGCCTGTAGTTTGTGAAGAGATGTTTATCTCCTGCCTTGAACAGAGGAATCACTTTTGCTACTTTCATACCATCAGGAAATTGTCCAGTTTGCAACGATAGGTTACAGATGTATGTTAACGGCTTAGAGATACTTTCAATAACAGTTTTCAAAGTTTTCATATCCATGTCATGGTAATCTGTCGAGGTTTTATTTTTACACCCTTTAACAATGTCCAGTATCTCCTTTTCCTCCACAGGTTGAGGAACATGGACATAGGATTTGTGTCTATCAGTTTACAATTATAGTTCTCAACATTTGCAATTTTTGCAGCAAGATTCGGTCCAACATCTACAAAGAATTTATTAAATGTTTCGACTACTTCATTCCTATTTTTTATAGTTTTATCCTCATCTTTGAAATATTGTGGATAATTAATGATTCTTGGTTTATTTCTAATTAAACTATTTAAGATATTCCATAAACCTTTAATATTATTCTTATTGCTATCTAACAACTTATTATAATAATCCTGTTTACATTTTCTAATGATACCTGTCAGTTTATTTTTATATTTCTTATATTTATCCTCAGCTTCTTTTGTTCTATTATTTATAAATTTTTGTAAAGTGAATTTTTTTCTTGCATGCATTTAGCAAACCCTTAGACATCCATGTTTTATCTTTACACTTTCTGTTATTACTGTATTTTTTCGTTGGACAATTTTTATCATAAACTTTTTGGAATACTTGCACAAACTCATCATAAGCTTTATCAGTGTCAATCTCTCTGTATATATTACTCCAATCTTGCATCAATAGTTCCTTATTAAGTGCATCGATAGTTTTCTCTGTTTTTACTCTTCTAAACCAGTGCATGGTTTCCTCTTTATTTTTTGATCTTCATTTTTGTATGTTACAAAAACTGGCAGGTGGTCACTTATGTCATTTATCATTAGTCCATTGATTAATTCAGTTTCTATTTCATTTGAAAAAATGTTGTCAATTAGAGTAGCACTATGGGTTGTAATTCTGCTCGGTTTGGTTATTAGAGGATACAAACCTATGCTGAATAGGGTATTTATAAATTCGTCCGTCTTTTTGTGTTTATTTGGGTTTAACAGGTCGATATTAAAATCTCCCCCCACACATGACTTTCTGATTTGAGCTTGAAAAATGCTCCTCCATCCAATTAGATAACAACTCTATATCGGAGCCAGGAGTCCTATAAATGCAACTTACAATAATATTTTTCTTTTTTTCCCTTGCAATTTCTATAGTAAGGCATTCAAGTGCATCATCCACTGCCATAGACTTATTTTCGATTACTTTATAACAATAGTTTGAGTCTACAAACATAGCTACGCCCCCACCATGCTTGTTTCGTTTGTTCATACTTGTAAACTCATAACCTTCGATACTAAAGTCCATTTCTCTGTTATTATGAATCCATGTTTCTGTTATTAAAATTACATTAAATGGCTTTGAAAACTGTTTTAGAAAGCTCTTGATGTGGTCAATGTTAGCATATAAGCTTCGACTGTTGAAGTGGATTACAGAAAAAGCATTAACGTTCTTGAATTTGCAATTATAAAGGTCCTCTGTGTAATACTGACAGTCATTGACAGATGTTGTAAAGAAGTTATGTTCAGGGTCGATGTCGTTCTCGGTGTTCTGTAAATCATATTGAATAAATTTAAAATCCAGGTCGATTGTTTCCGTAATTGTCCTTCTTGAGAGATCTAAATCTAAGTTTCCAATAGTACTTCGTGTGTCCGAATAAAAATGAGAATTACTTGTCTCTGATGACGTCATCTCTATGTGACAGTGATTACCTGGTGGGAAGTGCCTTAAGGTTTGGGATGTGAGGTCGCTCTGATGACGTCCTCAGTTGCGACCGTGTTTACTTCAGTCAGTGCAGCAGCATGTTCGGCGCCTCCTCCGGTAAGCCAGTAAGTAATTTTATAGTTGCGATAAAGTTCACCGTCAACATAGAGCTTGTCGATGAATAGTTTAGTTTTCCTTCCCGCGGCTCTTGCCTCGGCCAACACCGGCTGGAGCAGCCTCCGTCTCCGAATGATCTCGGGGGGAAACTGATCACTCAGGGAGAACCCAGACCCTTTGAGCTCCTTGGCTTTCCCCATGATGGTAGACTTGTGCCTGGGATCGAGAAGCTTGGCCACAATAGGACGATTCCGGGATTCTCCTTCACGATATTGGCCTAGGCGATGTGACCGCGCCAGCTGGATTTCTCGGACCTCCGAGTCTCCCATCTTTAGGTGAGTTTTGAGAAAGGACTTCACTAGTTGTTCCGTTGTCTGGTAGGTTTCCTTTGGTTTCTCTGGTACACCATGTATGATAAAGTTGTCCCGCATACTCCTACATTGCAAGTCGTGGATGTGATTTTGTGCGTTTATTGACTCGTAGTGTAGTTTACCCGTCAAAGTTTTGAGCTCGTTTACTTCCAGACGCAGCGTCACGTTGTCTTTTTTCAAGACATCCACTAAAGCGACGTGAAAGTCCAAGGATTGTTTTAGATCCTCGACATCCTCTTTCAGCTTTTGCAGTATGTCCAGTTTTGTTAGCTGTTGCTGCATTGCTTCCATAGTCTCGCGCATTTGGCGAATATCAGTGGAGATATCGGTTTCGGTGTCGCTCGAGCCTAGCTCTTGCCTTCCACGTTTAGTATCTGGTTGTGTCATCTCATAGAACGTGTCAATGTATGACTCTAAGTCACAAATTGTCTCGGTACCTGAAGGTTCCAGTTTTGATATATTTGTCTGTAGTTACATAGAAGCCTGACTCTGAACTGACTTCTATGACAATCGTCTGCAGTAATCCCACTGCGTGTCTCCACTTCCGAGGTCTGTCTCACGCTCGTCTCTCTTCTCGTTTTCATTCGAGCTACATTGATTTAGCAATTTTATTTCACTTTTGAATCAAATAAAATGAAACTTTCGACTTAAAGCCTACATTTTGTCACAAAACATGGATGTCTGTTGTTGTGGATTTTCTTACCAATCTAAAGTAAAAACTGAAGAAGTATTGTCTTATCAAGGGTGAGATTTATTACGCATGCGGAGAAGTTACACACAGAGTGAGTCCATAGTAAGCTCTGCTGCCCAGGCTCCCGTATCACAGTTATATAGACAAGTACATGAAAGAGAATCACAGCATGAGCATGGGAGTGGTACAGTTCAGACGTAAATGCAGGCGACCAATGGGCGCCTCGGATGGTAATGCAATCAGAGGACGTGGAGGAGACCTTTTTGTGATGCTTAGAGGATAGGCTTTCTGGGCCTATTGGGATGTCTAAACAATAGGCCTTTTGTTAAAAGGGGAAGGGCCTGTGATGTGCTTAGGTGTGATGCAGAAAGCCGGCGCTCTCCAGCAGTTTGATTAAAGGCCCAGCAGGCCGCCAGACAGTAGGTTAGTTTGTGTATTGCTGCAACTAGTTTTTAGCTAGTTAACTCTAAAAACTGTCACAACACTGTGTACACTGTATCCGCCCACAGTCACGAACCAGGCCTTTGGAGAACCTGCATGTTTTAACGTTGAGTTTAAGTCAAAATTCTCTAATTGGTTGGATTTATTGGGCTTAAAACTCCTTGGACAACTTTACTACACTTGCACTGATCATGCCAATGCTAAAAATTACCTCCACTCCCAACACACATTTCTTGCCAACAGCTCACAACTACAGTATGTTTTTCTTTCCTATGGGACAAAACTGAAATAACAGCAATATGTTTTTTTGACTGTACGCTCACCTCGCAGCAAGAAGGTCCCAGGTTCAATTCCCAAACCAATTGTGTGTGGACTGCTTATTCTCACTGAAATGACCAGATCACATCTTCCAGCATAGGCTCTTTATAGACTGGAATCCTGCCTGTGCCCTGTGTTCTGTAAATGGAAGAATGATGTCCCCCTCGCCGCCTCCCCTCCTTACAGTTTAGCGACTTACAGGCCGATAAAGCCGTGTTCGCCCGCACTGACAGAGGATTATTCCTCATTCAAGCTCCCGTGACTGGAATCCTCCGCCAAGCTCCATATGGCCTTATCAGTTCAGTTCACTATACTGCCTGTCACCTGAAGACTGCAGCGCCTTGGCACCGCGCCCTAGCAGCATCTGTCAGAGGGGAGGGAGGGGCTAGCGCATGTTTAATGTCTTACTCTGTCGCCACCACCCCCTCCTTTGTTTCTCCTTAACAGTCTGTGGCCCCACGTCCTCATAACTCACCCCCACACATGTGCAGTGCAGTTAGGATCCTATTTGTTGAGTCTTACATGGTGTGGGGCCTTGGTAATTGCAGCAACGTTGTAGCTCGAAAATATGGCAATTTTCCCGCGCTGGTATCTATGTAATAAGTAAAACATGTGGGATTTGCAAAAGCGCAATTGGGAAAAAAAGATTAACCATGCAAAAGTTGCGTCATTTATGCACTTTTGAGAAATCGTAGTCAATATTGGTCACATTTTCTTATACAGACACCAATCCGATATGTTTTTAAAGCCCATTAACCTCCACCATGGCACCAAAAAAGAAAGAAGAATGACAGTGTAGTGATTGGAGAAGCTTTTGAAGCGCAATACTAAGTGTAACCCATTATTATTACATTGCCTGATCACAAATAAGTCTCTGCCTGGGTTTAACTAACTGTTCTGTTCTGAGGCTGCTGCAGTTGATCAGGTCTACGTTCAGAAACATGTATGTGCCCACAGAATGAGATCAGCACTGCCTGAACATCCTGAATGACCAGGTTATTCCATCCATGGATTTCCTCTTCCCTGATATGATCATCGGGCTCACATCGTGAAAGAGTGGTTCAGGGAGCACGAGATGTTATTTTCACCCATGGATTGTTCACCACAGAGTCCAGATCTTAATCCCATTAAGAATCTTTGGGATGTGCTGAAGAAGGCTATGCGCAGTGGTCACACTCTCCCATCATCAGTACAAGATCTTGGTGAACAATGAATGTGACACTGGATCTTTTGACATTACAGAATCATTGAATCATTGAATCATCATCATCATATCAGATCATTGTTTGAGAGAGAAAATTAACTAAAACCCCATTTACCAAAGGAAACAATAAGCATGTGTCATATCCTGGCTGTCCTCCTCTCCCCCTCCCCTTCTGTGTGTGTGTGTGTGTTTGGGTGGAGTTTCCTGGGCGGAGTCCTCCCAGCTGCTGGCTGATCATCACTCACCTGCAAGCCATCTACAATCTAAAGGCCAATTTATACTTCAGCGTCAGCTCCGCGTTTACGTGCTGAACACACGTGGGAGCCAATCAGGGAGTTCGCGACAGCTGCATCTGCCGCTGACGTGCACCTGCCGCACAAGGTGACTCCGCGGCCAGTGCTGCAGAACGCAAGTGAGGTGATTGGTTGATCCTTTCGCAAAACAAGGAAACACACAACAAACTCCTTCAGTCTCCCTCTTTGAGGTTATTTTTCATGAATATATTGTTCCTATAATTTAGTGCTTTTGTGTTTTCACTTTTATGTTATTAAAAAAATATTTAAAATAAACATCACAACGTGAAGGCAGAGGAGCTACGCGGAGGTTCGAACGATTCTGGCTTGCGTGAAGCAGACGGGGCTGCGGTGGGCGGGACCGGCCGCTCGACTATAAATCAGCCTTAACAGTCTTCTTATACTCCGGTCCTCCTTCCACACCTCGCCAGTTCGTCATAACAACTACAGTGGTAACTAGACTACGGCTCCTGAAACTTTTTCAGTCAGTTATTTGATATCTCTTCCGTTATCCAGTTTTGATAGTTTCCTTCATTTTCCAGAGGTCATTCAGCCAAGGACTCCAGCCCAGTCAGACATCTCTGCTCCACCAGCCCCGACCCTTGCCTACCTGCTTCTCCCTGGACCTCCGGCCTGATACCTACCTGCTTCTCTTGCTCCCCTGTCCTGTTTAAAATAAATATTCTTAAACCTTCGGCTTGGTTCTGCGCCTGAGTTCTACCCGGGTTTCATAATAGTATGGGGAACACTCTGAAAACAATACAACATTTATATAGCGCTTTTCCACCTTACATTAGGCACTCAAAGCGCTTTACATTAAGGAACCACTCACCCATTGACACTCTCACTCATACACCAGTTGGACACTGCAGGAGAGGTGGGTGACGTGCCTTGCCCACGGACACAATGACATTCTACCCACTCTACTATCAGCGTCAAAGCATCAGCAAACAGTTGAACTTTAATTCACTCTGTTTCTGCTCACTGTTTAGTTCATTCTTACTCACTATATCGACTTCCACGTCCTGCCCAGCCTCCTAAACCCTTCCCTCCTTCCAGCACACAACATGTCCACCAGCAGGATGCGATAAATCAAAGGTGTCTCTTTTTTTAGGAAGACGCCCTTAATCTGCGCCAGCCGCCACCTGGCCTGATTTCTAACCTTGAGGATGCATGCGCCGCCTGTGCACGGACTGTACGTGTGAGCGCTGTGGGACGCTCACACATACATGCACTCTCACACACACGTGGTGGTGGAGGGGTTGTCCTTGGGCTGTAAACATGGTCAGAGAGGAGAGCGAGGCGCAGGAGGACCTGCTTGTCACTGAGTGCAGATTGAAGGTGTTGACGAGCGTCCCTGTCATGTGATATCAGCGAGAGGGGACCGACGGGGCACCTGGGGCGGCCATCTTGACAATCACTACAAAGTCAACAAGAGAGAGATGGAGCCTGCCCTTTATCATTCTGCAGTTTGTTTACTGGGAAGAAATGCAGCGGAATGAATGGAAATTGCAACTTGAAAGGTCACAATTATGAAGGTAATGTGGCGGGGGGTAAAAGAAATATAAATATCACATGTAATGTTGTACATTACGTACAGTAATGTACAACATTATCAGTAATGTTGGACATTAATGATATGAGTTAATCAGCAGTAAAACCAAACTTTGCTTTGAAAACTTTACATTCAACTTACAAAGTCTCTTATTGGCTTGTAGCTTTTTGAAAAGACTAGTCACAGTCGTCAGTGAGCAACATAAGTTTATGTCCAGCCCTGGTAGTAATACATTGGTATATTCATTTTGGGTGTCCACATATTTTATCTACCTTACCATCTATGTGCCTGAGAATGCAAATAGATCCTCAGAGGATAATGCCGAGGCCTTGAGTGATCCCTATGGAACTCCTTTGCCTCTCCTCACAAAAACCCACTGGTCTGAAAACTCCAAACTCCAATGAGTTATATTGTCAGATAACTCATTGGAATGGTTATCTGACAATACAACGTCAGCCGTCTCCTCAGTCATCCCTGTGAAGGCGACGAGGGCTTGAGATGCAATGCGTCACAAGCTAAACGTGGCATATGACTGGCGGATTGACGGAGTGACGAGGAGGAAAGGCAGTCTTCCTGGTTATGTTTTATAGAATGGTGGCACAGTAGCTGAGTGTGTGTTTTCTTCTGGGTACTCCAAATACATGCTCATAGACTAAACCTTCAGCTTGGTACTCCTCGCTCAACATTGAGGCAAAAGGTTTCTCCAACGGTTTTAGTATCACCTTAGAACCACTGCACTACCAGATATCCAAGCTGCTTAATTAGACAACAAGGTAACAGCTCTTTAGATGTTTTCTTTCCACTTGCATTCAATATTATCAACCATTGCACAGCCTTATAATGAAAAGGAAACAGGTCCTTGTTGAGCCTTTACTCGTGGATGCATTATCTGAGCTGGGCTAAACGGCTTCTCCCAACGCAGCGCGCCTGGAGGACTGCCGCCGCGCTCAACATTAGAGAAGTAATTAAGCGCTCCCCTCTTTAGCTAATTGGAGATGGGGAGCGTGATAGCCATTAGCCGCCTCCCTTTTCATGTCCTGGTGCAAAGTGACTATGTTGAGATTTGTCCGGAGGCGTGCAGAAATCCTATGTATGACTGTTTTAGGTGGCACTGTATGAACTGTTGCACATTGTGTTCAAAACTTGACTCTAAAAGCACTCAAATCAATCCTGTATAATTTTGCATATTCTCCTCCCTTTAACAAACCAGTACATCCCCCACAGACATATTTGTGCAATCCCAATGGCCTTTGTAGCTTTACAACTGGATGATGTTTTAATAGAATATTTGCATTAGTCTATGTCACTATTTGAAGTAAAGCTCCTCCATTTGATCCCAAGTTCCTCCCGTGGTCCTGCATAACCATGAGGCCATCTCCTCCCCTTTCAACAACTGAAGGGCACGCAACAGCGTGTACAATATCCCCACTTTCTTTGTCAAGACCAAACTTGTGAATTACTGGGCGTGCTTTTTAGGTACATAGGGACACAAAACTTGCAATCAGATTTCATTCCAAAGTTGTTTCTCGTGTTTTGTGATGAAAATACCGATTGCGGACTCTTCAGAGGCTGTTTTCAGGTTGCCCACACACAGCTGGCGCCTTAAGGTTAGGGCGCAGTGAGTGAGAGTGAGAGGTGGTGCGCAGTTGTACTATTGACTGCGGTAAAGGGCAGACATTGATCCGAGTGGGAAGCCATTGATAAGTGATCCTCATGATAATCAAGGCGGGTCGATGCTTGGCCCCCGTATCCAAAACGAACGTCGATACGCAACCTTGTTATTATCCTGTAATGATTTAATCAGGCCTGAAATGTCCCCCCGTAGAGATGTCCACGGAAGTCAAGGCTAAAGTGTGAGAACACTTCCACAATTCATGTAATCATATAGTCGGCTTTG
The DNA here is from genome assembly GCA_007210695.1 of Neogobius melanostomus. NCBI lineage: Eukaryota > Metazoa > Chordata > Actinopteri > Gobiiformes > Gobiidae > Neogobius > Neogobius melanostomus. The sequence continues at coordinate 2,366,220 of VHKM01000278.1, read as the reverse complement.
GGACAAGGAGTGAGGTCTGGAAAACATGTGCATGTTTTCGAAGTGCGTGCATTAGGTGTAGAGCTTGATGTAGAACATAATGCACATTCACTAACTAGTCTGAGGTAAAAAAAGAAAAGAAAAATGAGGCAACCCCTTCCTGAGTCTGAGGGCTACAGCCTTGAAGCCTCAGTTTTTGGGCTCTTTAGGGCAGGAGTATTTGGTGATCTGGTACCAGGAGGGGAGACTCAGGGGACACTTTTATTTGACAAGATCACAAGAGCTTAAACTGTGCAAAAAACGGAAGAGAACAACAGGAGAGCAGCTGTAAACTTTGCGCAGAATTCTGAAGAATAAGGTGGAAACTAGAACTGCATGTTGTATATGTCAACATAAAGCTTTTGTCAGAGATGATTTATATTTTTACAATTTTTTACCATCGATCCTTCATTATTACACTGAACAAAAATATAAACGTTCTGTCTCTGTTTTTGCTTTCATTTTACATGAGCTGAACTGTTTCTATATACAAATGACTGATTTGTCTAAATCTGTGTTAGTAAGAACTTCTCCTCGTCAATAGAATCCATCTCCTCACAGCAGTGGTATATCAAGACGCTGATCAGATGCATGAATATTGCACAGGTGCCTTAGGCTGGACACTGAAATGTTCAGTTTTTCTTTACTGGGGTGGTGTGGGGGGGGTCAGACAACCAGTCAGTATCTGCTGTGACCATTTGCCTCACTCAGTGCAGCACATCTCCTTCATAGAGTGGATCAGGTTGTGGGTTGTGGCCTGTGGAATGTTTTCCATTCCTCTTCAATGGCTGTGTGACGTTGCTGGATATTGGCAGGAACTGTGAGGAACTGGAACACGTAATAACACTTCTCACACCATCGAATGTGAGCTTTTTCCCACTCATTTCGGTTGCGATGCCGAGCTGCAGTGAGGTGGAGACCCCGATGAGGACGACGAGCAGCAGAGGAGCTTCCCTGAGATGCTTCTTGTCTAGGGCTGGGTATCAATTCGGATTTTTCAAATCAATTCAATTTGATTCTCTTCACAAGAGCCAGATTCGATTCACGATTCAGTTTGATTGATTTTCGATTCAGTTAAGGATATCACACAGTATCTATTTTACTTGGTTATGGAAGACATTCTCAAAAGAACTAATGCTGCAAATAGTAGAAACAAACTCTAACTTGGTAAATTAGTCAAATATGAATATTTACATTAAGAATTGAACCATGTTCCTTGTTGCCATGTGCGTAAAAGCCATTTTATATCCAGGGGAGCTATTTTTTTGACTATTTTTGCCATGATGTGGCACTTTGCTCCCTGGAGGGCTAGAGGGACAAGCGAGCACTCAAAATGAAGAGCGGAACAAGCCGAACGCCGTGCAAAAAGAGTTCCGAAGTTATTGTCGATTGAAATACACAATCTTAGAATCGAGTTAAGGTTTTTTGAATCAATATCGGCCTATTCAAAGAAAAATCAATTCAAATCGATTAATCGATTCATTAAACCCAGCCTTATTCCTGTGCAGAAATTCTTTGATTATGCAAAGCGATTGTTTCAGCAGCTGTCCAGGTGGCTAGACAATCGTGGAGGTGTGACATCTGAAATGTTCAGTTCTACACCCAGTACAGTACCACAGAGTGGATTTTTATTGTAGACATATATATATATACTGTATATATATATATATATATATTACAACTTAAACAACTAAAAGAAGAGTGCACATCTACTACAAACTTTTGCCAAATTCTTCAGTGCAAAAAGTTTTCTTAAAATGTGGGCAACGCTCACAGGCAAAGAAAAAAAAACAAAAAGTGGCTATACCGTCCTCTGCTGATACTGTAACTAATTTATCCTCCTCTCTGCCAAATGAAATAAGAAAAGTGGATTTTAACACCAGTGAAGGCATACATTGTATCGCGCTCTTCCCTGAGGCCCTCTTATATTACTTCGGAGCGTATAGGGAGGAGTGGGGAATAAAAAACACTCATTTCCTTCATTAGCAGTTTCATAGTCATTACGGATGATATGGTTCGGCTCATATTCTTTCTATTAGGCTCTGCTGCTCAATGCCTCAGAGGATATGTGCAAAAACGTACACCACACAATGCAATGCATCCACTTAGCTATGGGATTTGTCTTCTGTATCAGTGTAGAACTGAAATAAGACACTGCTGAATATCCCGCCAAAATGGTCCATGTCTATTATTGATGACATGGAATGGAAGCTTTTTGTGTAGCGCTTTTCACATGACACAAGTCACCCAAAGCACTTCACAAAGTGTCAGAGATTTGTTCTACATTCACTCCTTACTCCGTGGTGGTAAGCTGTGGATATTGCCTCAGTTTCCCCTGGGGTAGACTGACAAAGGCACGACTACACACATCTGCACCAACAGTCCCTCTGACAACCACCATTCATTCACGCACATACATCATTCATCCCTATTGTACATGTTTTTAGTGGTAGGGGAAACCGGAGTGCCCAGAGGAAACCTACACATGCCAACGTCATACAGAAAGGCCCTGTCCAGGCACTACAGTTTTTAAAGAAAAACACAAGGTAGTGAGGGATGGACAGGTCTTTCAACTGAACTACATTACTCGATTGTTTTATGGATGTATTCAAAACAGAAACACAGTCGCTGTACACTGACATCCAGAGATGAACCGCCAAGTAAAAACTAACAACACTGCACTCACCGATGCCTCAAAACTCTGCTGCTCTCTCTGCGGCGTCTCATTGCTCTTTTAGGGCGTGTTCACAGATGTTGGAGCACCTTGTGGGCAGACCTGAGACCGCCCTAGTTTCAACTGTATTTACGTCAGTTTGTTCAGTCTGTCTTCGCTCCCTATAAAAGCTGCACTATCATCCAACAATCAGCTGTTCGCTGAACTTATTCCCATGACAACCAACCTGTCAATGCGCTGACACGCACGCACATGCACACTCCCCTGATTGGTCTTTTCTCTCTCATGGTTAATACAACGAGGAGAGGAGAAATGCACTTAATCGGCACATGGAGAGCGAAGCTTAACTGTGCTTTGGTGTCAGTGGAATAGTTTTACTACCTTTCTCTGACACCTGACGTACACATCTGACCGGACGAATCGCAGTCGCTCGCATGTGTTCACTTCAGGAGTCACTCTGCTGCGCGATTCTGCACTGTTGCTGCTAAGCAACAGTGCAGAATCGCGGATCGCACGGCAGGTATTGTCAGTGTGATATGCGCGCACATGGGTGCCATGCCATTGGTCCGACAACCCACGCCTCATTATTATGAAAATTGAGCAGAGGTGCCGTTAGTCCGACATGTGTTGTGGATTAGAGAGCCATATACAACCCTGACTCTTGCCTGAACCTAATTTTATTTTGCAACCCCTACTCAATGGGACATTTTCGAAATAATGAGACGTCAGAGTAATGGGCCGACCACGCGCACATGTGCGGGTGATGAGTGTGCATGGCGGCAGGTGTGTTAGAGCGGGGTCAATCAGCGGCGATGCGCGTCAGTTGTTCAGAGCGGCGTGAACGCGGCGGGAGGAGGCAAACATTCAAGAATAAGCTATAGATCATCTGAATTTGGAACAACATAACCACCTCTACATCATAAAGACATTTCACCTTTAAAATATGTCTGTAATCCAGTGTGTTCTTCATTGCATTTGTGTTTTCATAAGTTTATTAAAGCACGTAATTCCTCTGATCCCAATGCCTGGGCTCGGGAAAGGCATTTCAAACCACAGCTGCTTCTTGTCCTGAAGCTTTCCTCCTCTTTTCAGACGGTGTTTCTGTTTCACTTGTGTCTTTATGATGTTCGGTGAGACTGTGAGTTTGGTCAGTTGAGACGTGAACAAGGTGAACCGCTAATGCTAACACTGTGCTCACACTAGCCTCCCTCTTCCTGATTCACGCTGGAGATAAAAGCTATATTTAGACACACATGGTCTGTTTTTTCTTTCACAAATACTGCATTTACTATGGAGATCTATGGTGCCAGATGAAGTTTACGAAAATCCTTTGATTCCCACAGCTTTAATGTTTGTCAAAACGAGCCCGTTTTCCTGTTTGTTTATACATATTGACACTCAGCAATTATTTATGATATGAACATTATGATAAAACCTTTGAATGCAATTTCTTTCCTCTCTCGTATTGACACCAGCCGTCCCTGCACAGAGGAATTACTTTTACTGAACTCCTTATCAAACAGTTTGTACAGGTGAGCTTTGTGAGATATTATTTTCAATGCATTTAAATGTAACCCACATGCTTATTGGATTTGTTAATATAGCTAACACGTGGATTGTCTCCAACATATTGAAGCCCTATAGCCTCCTCTAGTCGCAGCGCGCGAAACAGCTGAGCACACATCCCTCGGACAAATCCATGCTTCTATGTTTGGACGAGCCGCGGTGTCTGGCTCAGCATCAGCATCTCCCCTCCCCGTGTGACCTTCACTCGTGTGGATCTGTGAGCGGGAGAGGACCCGAGCGGGGCGGGGCTGGAGCCAGTACCAGCCGGAGGTTTGGGTTCTGTCCACTCGTCGCTTTTTCTGCGCAAGGCGGATCTTCTTTCACACAGGAAGGAGAGCGGAGCTGGGGGGGGGAGGAGAGGAGTCTCAAGGTGAACCGTAAGCGCAGAGAAAATTCCAGAAAGGCGGTGCGGGATGGAGCAGATGAAGCAGTTTCATCCGGGGGGTTTTACATGTAGGCTTTTGTGTGAAATATATGTCTTTACACATTGGGAAGAAGAAAAGATTAAGCATATACCCCTGGGGAGATCTGTAAACTAAGCAAAGAGTGCAAACTATTGTGTCGCCTAGTTCAACTCTGAACAAAGAAGGGGATACAAATTGTATCCTTACGAAAATTCATAGAACAAAACAACAAAATCCCAGGCAGTCTGGTGTAATATTCAGTCATTCATTACACATTTTGACAAAGCAGACTTCGCCTCTTACTGTATGCATCTTAAGATTGGGGATTTTGCTGTAGATTACTGACAAAAATAGACGCAAGAAATGTATGGCAAGTTTTCTTTCATCTTAATATTTGAAGGTACATGTCACAAACAAAACACATCTATGAATTTGTTATTTCTATAGATGTACTACCATTTAGGGCTGCAAAGTGTATCGATATTGAATCGCAATTGAGGTTTTGACTACTGCAATAACCAAACCTCAAGAGACATGTGGCATTTGAGCGATAATGTCACCGATCAGAATTGTGGAGCCTTTGCGATCTCAGGTTCAGTTGCAGCAGATTAAAGGTCGGAGTTTCCATAAAGCAAATTCAGAAGTGTTTTTCGATAGACACTATGTGATTCCATCTCGGACTTATTTTAGTCACGTGGCTGTCCCGCAGAGGTACTCTGAATGTCAAGGAAAGATGGAAGCCACACTCCTCCACATAAAACCAAACATTTCTGAAAGTAGATTATTGTGTATTGTTCTAATGTGGGGCCATTTGAGCAAGAATATGCTGTTTGACTAAAGTCTACAAGCAACATGACTTCCGTCACTCGTCATTTTAGCAGTTTATGTATTTAAATGTATCAAATATAAAAATTCGCAATCACAATATTTGTCAGACAGTTAGGTTTTTTGTCAAAATCGTGCCATCTACCATTACACTATGTTACATTTTGGACACAGTTGCCAGCTACACAGAAAAAGCCCTGTGTGCGCTCTGACCTAGCCTGGCCTTAGCCATCCGTAAACTCCGGTCAATTATATTTTCCCTGCATGTACGTCTGGGTTTGATCTCATAGGCTGCGTTTCCATCGGTTGAATTTCAACCTACCATTCAGCAAGCGGGGGAGGCGGGTGCTGTAGGTGACGTCAAGCATTTGCGCCGGTTGTAGTCACTATAGTTTGGCAATGGCGGCTTATGCGAAAACAAACGAAGCTCTTCAATCCGTTCTGGCTTTGCTCCCAAATATCCAGAAATTGAAGTCGGAGCAAGAGAAATGTTTAGCAAATTTCATTGCTGGCAAAGATGTCGTGGCTTTACTCCCCACGGGATTCGGCAAAAGCCTTATTTTCCAGTTAGCTCCGTTAGTGGTGAAGGAGATGGCTAGGCTGAATGCTAGTGACGCTAATCCTATCGTTGTAGTAGTTTCCCTCTTTTGGCTTTAATGGAGGATCAAGTCAAGGAGGCTGAGAAGTTGGGAGTTAGTGCTGGACAGCTCGATGTGCACGACGATCATGACATTTGGAAGGACGCTTCAGCCTGGTATTTGGGAGCCCCGAGTCTTGGCTACTCAACTCCAAATGGCGACGAATGCTAACTTCGTCTGTTTACCAAGACAACATCATTGGCATCGTCGTTGATGAAGTCCATGTTACATATAAATGGTAAGTGAACTTAAAAACAGCAGAAATTAGGCTTTTTTTCATACTCAATCGTTGCTTGATGACAATTTTGCATTCCGTTTCTTTTGTCTCAGGGGTGAAGCGTCCAAAGGCGAGTCACCATTCCGAGAGAGTTTTTCAAAACTTGGTGAGCTGAGATCCATCATGAAGGAAGGTGGGTTGAATGTCTTCTGTGTTTTTCCTGCTTGACATGTTAACAAATCCGTGCCCTGGATTCAGTGCATAGTTGTTAAGATTTTAAGTTTAGTACATAGGCGTCACACTCAACTGCTACTAAACGTACTGTGTATTCAGTAAAAGGAAGTTAAAAACATGCAGTCCGAGACATGAAAAATGCTGCAATCTTATAGTTCCAGAAAAAAACAAAACACGGAAGAATAAACACAATGTAACTAACTCTCAGCCCCCGCTCCCCCACCAACCCCACTGTGCAATTGTATTTTTCACAGTTTATACATTTTTTTATTGATAGGTTCTAAGAGACATTTATTTATTTTACAATTATGATTTTTTTTTACTTTAGTTCTTTTTATCATACTCCAGTATTATAATTGTTTGCAAAATATTTTTCTTCTTGAATGCACATTTCCTGACGTTATGCACCCCCCTGTGTGATCCTGTCTTAAGTGCTGTTGTAACAAGTATATTTCTCCATTGTGAGAACAATAAAGTGTTATCTTAAGTCAGACACCACAGTACATGCACTGCAGCTAGTGTTAAAGAGCAAGACACAGGCAGAAGAACCACACACAAATACACACTTTCAACAATACATGTCATTATATTAGTAATACTGTTCAAGTAAATGATGGGTGATATATTTTAATTTTGTTAATTTATCTGACAGGTACACCTTTCTTGGCGTTGACTGCCTCTGCTGACATCAAATCCAGAAACCGAGTCACTAGACTACTTCATATGGACAGTGCCGTTCACATCATCGCTAGCCCTAACAAGACCAACATCCGTCTTGGATTGCGCAATGTGCCCAGCAACGAACTGAACTGCTTAGACTGGATTGTGCAACATGTAAAGGACAAGGGCTCAACCATGCAGCCTGTACTTATTTACTGTCAAAAAATGACAACAGTGGGGAGGGTCTTTTCTTACTTCAAGGGGGAACTGCAACAGTACGCCTGGGTAGACTGTGATCAAGAGCATAAAAGGGAGAACCTCCTGATAGGTATGTTTCACAGCAAGTCCCTCCCCCAAAACAAGGACAGAGTGTTGGCTTCACTGAGGGGGCAAGGGAATTGCCGTGTAGTTGTTGCAACAACAGCTTTAGGAATGGGCCTTAATTTCCCTAATGTTTCACATGTGGTGATGTATGGTGTTCCAGGGGACCTAGAGTCCATAATACAACAGGTGGGGAGGGCTGGGAGAAATGGTCAGCCAGCTCATGGCATCATATACAACACTGGAAAGAATTATAAGACTGAGGAAGAGGTAAAAGAAGTGCTTGCTCTTCACAATACATGTTTCAGGAAAATTCTTTTCTCACATTTTGAGGCTGAACCCAGCCTTGTAGAACCAGGCCATCTATGTTGTACTTACTGTCATACTGTTTGCTCTTGTTCATCTGGCACATGCAAAGAACCCACCCCAGATTATGAACAGATTCAGGGCAAGCCGGTTAACCTGAGATCTAGGCACGTGACTGCAGAGGACAAGTCTTTGATTGCATATTTGCTGAATGGATACAGGGCCAGCCTAATCACTCCATCTACTCGGCTCTTCACCTCACCTGAATGTGCACTGGATTCAGTCAACAACTGGTGGACTGTGTATTGAACCACTCTCAGTTTATATTTGACCTGTCATACATCATTGCCAACATTCCTGTCTTCAGATTGGAGCATGCCAAGGAGATTTTAAATATCATAAGTGATGTGTTTGGAGATGTGGATGCAGATCAGCATGCAGAACAGCCGTCCGATTCAGGGGGGCTTACACTGCGCCAGATCTTTATTACAGTGGCTATTTTGACACTGCTGATGATGATGATGATGAACTCAGGAGCCATGTTAGTAGCTCAGAGTCAGAGCAGTAATTTCAATGAGTGTTTCATTGACTTCTGTGTGTTCACATCGTTGGTTACTCATTGTGCATATTTTTGGAAAAGTTTCTCATTTGTACATTTCTACAATCCAAAACTGTCCTTAATAAACCTGATTATTATCTTCAAAACATGTTTGCAGGATCTTAATTCAAGTATATAACAAGGTACAAGACTATGGCTTCTGTAGTAAGGTGTTAACTAGAAAAGACATACAAAATAATAGGCATACACAATATACTGTAGGTTTTGTTTATTTAACTAATGTGTATGTACAACATCTATATACATGTGACATACTTCAAGCAAGCCTGAGATTTACATTTTGGTTTACAGTGTAAACCTTGAATTTCAATGATTACAGTGCTACAGACCTCCATTCCTTTAGCTTTCCACGCATCCATTGATATAGGACCTCCCAATCCAGCCTGGACAGAATGTTGCTATTGAAGTTAGGGAATGCGGAAAAGTGTCTTCCTGGTTGTTCCTTGAAACTTCTGTCTTCCGGAACACCTCAAGCAAGGTTAAAACATCACTCTGAACATCAGCTGCAACGTGGGTACCACTGGGCCGGGATAGCTGCAGGTCTCTGTCTGCTTTGTCCATCATTGTTTTTAACACTCCAACAGATTTGCTGACCCTGGTAGCCGTGTCCTCTGTCAGGTTGCTGCCTTTATTCCTCAAATACGATTTAAGGAAATTGTTCAGGTGTTCCAGATGGAGATCCAGAGGTATGTTCTTGCCTTTGCCACCCTTGCTATTCCAGAATCTATTCCACATAATGTCATGTGCAATCCGAGGGGACAAAGTGGAATTAAGTTGGACAGTTAAAAGGAAAGTGCTATAGGCATATTTAGTATGTCCGTAAGCTTTGTAAATGGGTAGAGCCACCTTGTAAAGCCGAATCAAGCGCTCCCCATCTCCCTCTTTCACAGCATCCAACATATCCAAAAGCAGAAAACCAAAGTAAAGCCTTGCCTCTGTATGCTGTTTTTTGTAGTCCATCAGACTTGTGGAAGCAGGCTTGGCAGGTGTAATAGGTGCCACTACAAGATGGTGGACTTTCTGTTCATGGGTCTCTCTGCTCTTTTTGTTTACGTACACTCTTGGGCAACCAGGCTGACGGCAAGGAAGCTTCTCCTTGCCAGTGCGTTGGGCAGCATCAGTCACTGCAGCTGACAGGTCAAAAGTGTTTGTGAATGTCAGGAATTTGTCAACAACCTCCGCCACAGAGTCATGTAGCAAGGTCCTTCTCTGCTCTTCGGTGCCCTGTCGAACATGGTCTGGCACAACTCCGTCAGTAGTGTCTATGAACAAATGATATAATATACACGGAGTGCCAAATTATTAAGCAAGTCATAATTTTAAGCATTAGAATGGATTTTTCAACAAAAATAGTGGTCTTGGTCCACTCAAAATATTCGTAAAACAGAATATGCATTTCTTTAGCCATGTTTTCACTTTCTTTCAAAATTATTTGAAAATATCTATTATAATAAATGATGATGCAATTCAATGAAAAAAAAGAAATTAGCCACTTCAGTTATCTATTTGTGTGTGCGTGCCTGCATATGTGTGTGTGCGTGCCTGCATATATGTGTGTGCGTGCGTGCGTGTGTGTGTTTTCACACACTTATCTTCCCATAACACTTTCAGGCCTTTTATCCTGACAATTTGCATTTTGTTTATTATCAACTTACGGGACCACAGCCTGTTGACACTTTGCAGAGAATTATTTCATTTACTTTGTAGGAATTCTGTCATTTTGGTGTCGCCTAGTATATCTGATTTGGATTTAGACCAGCTGAGGAGAGTCAGGACTCTAATGCTTGAGATGGAGCATCGATCTTAATGAAATCATAGGTTTTCCTGAAAGATGCACAGTATCCTGTCCCACTGCTTTAGGAGTGTCTTCCAAAACAAGCAGGTTTGGAAGTTTAGTTTGAGGTGGATTTCCAATTAAAAATTATCTATGTAACTCATCTGGGGTTGGTATCTAATACCAGCCCACACCAGGACTCACTTTCACTTCACTGGTATCTGAGCTGGGGTGGAGCTTTATGCCCGGTGCAGTCCTAGCTAAAGGCCCCTTCTCCTAAATGCACCTTGTCCAGGTCCAAACAGAGCTACCATGCTCCATTTTGTTTGATCAATCTTGAGATATTTTGGATCCAGTTTAGTTTAAAGTGTATGGCGGTTTCCTGATGTTCTAAACCCTAAACAGATCCACGGGGCGACACTGAAATTACTGTTTTCTTCTAAAAGAATACAATAACATTCTCTGAAAACTGTCTGGAGGCTGAGGTCTCTGTGGTATAAAAGTTGATCATAAACAAACCAACAAAATGACAGATTCAGTAGATAAAAGGCCTGAAAATGTAATGGAAAGAAAAGAGGGTGAAGACCAAGACCACGGTTCTTGGTGAAAAACAAAACAAAAACAAAAACAAAAATATGACCTGCTTATTAATTGTGCATGCAGTGTTAAATATTGGAAAGATATTTGTAGTACTTTATAACAGTATAACAAAAACAATTATCATATACTTCAAAATATTGTAACATACAAACCTGTGACATTACCCAACTGGAAATGTTCCATAGCTGCTGCCAGAAAAAGTGCAGTTGTGTCGATCTGCACAAACTGTTTGTATGCATTGTAAGCCTTATGTGGACCTTTTTTGGCATTGCTGCACCTGTAAGTAAAACCCCAGTTATAACAATGAAACATTAAACCTGAAACAACATTTCATTTGGAAAGTCTAAAGTAATATCAATTCACTATGTAACAAGCATTACACATAGGATGGAAATTGTGTTTAACCAGACACCAAATGTGAAATTTAAACTAAAGCACACGCAGAAACACGCATGCACACACGTACAAGCAGACATCATCAAAAGAAAGTAAAATTAATTCATGTATGTATCAAATCAAATGTGTATAAATTCATTTATGTTACAACCATAGACAGTATATTAACAATGGACGTAGCTTTCCCCATAGCAATCAGAGCGGGCCAACGAAGCTCTGCTGTGCTAGCTGTGTAGGTTTTTGAGCCAGCTCCATTATCAGGAATCGGGCAAAGATTAAAATGAACATACTAACAAACAAATTTGGACAATGTAGAGCATGTTGAGACAAACACGTGAAGGAAATAATGACAAGTCTGTGTCCAATAATGACTTAAAAAGGAGCCAAAAAGTTAACATGTTAAGTCCATTAAGAAAAGTACTTCCGGAGCCAGTCCCCAGTTCATTATGATTTCAAGAAGTAGTAGGCTACTGTTAGTCCATCATTATTATACTGTCTGTTAAAAACTCATGAACTCATGAATCTCATTATTATGTAACATGTGCTTTATGCAAATTCTTGACACTCAAATGACCCCTCACCTGTTTGCAGCAATGCTATTTCCAGTAATTCATGAAGGCGTTACATAGTTAGTATTACCAGAAATTACTAGCCTGGTCTCACCATACCCTCGTACTCTGATAATTGATCGGAGTTTACTGATGGCTAAGGCCAGGCTAAGTAGTTACTGGTACTAACCCCATTCCCCTTACGGCCCCGATGGAAAGCAGCCGAATTCATGGTGGCTATGCTTTCTTGGACATGCACACAGTTCATACATCCACGCCAACGTCATGGTTGGCGAAGATCATCTTTAAGGTTACACTCCTTGAGAAACATGCAGAGAGAGAGAGAGAGTACAGTTTCATAAACGGGAATGAACATGAATCTGAAAACATTAAAATTCTGATCTTTAGTGATCAAGTACCTCAAGAGATTCATGTTGGCGAGGAGTGTACTGTGGTCTTTTGCAGATGCTTCTTTGAAGAAGATGTGATGATATATCTGTGACAAATATTTAAATCAAATAGTCTTTGAAAAAGTTGTAAGAAAACATAACAGACAGCATTAATAGCATAACAGCTACAACTGAAAGTCAATTTTTACTTGATGACTGCAAGTGTAAGATTGCGCTTGTAGTTCATTAATAGCATACAAACCTCAAAGAGATTACGGATGGCATGCCAGTCTTCAAATTTAAAAACGAGCCCCTCCAGACGCTCCTCCTCACTCACTCCTTCTGCAAACATCAACTGTGCATTCCGGCAATTTCCCTCCGTAAGTCGGTCACCCCCGACCAAAATCTTGTGCAGTCCATTAGGGCATCTTGGCACATACCTAAAGAGAAAAAGAGTTGAATTATCAATTTACCAAAATCCCTTTTTTTTTACATGCATTTACATTACGCTCAGAAGAAAACTTAACTTTTAATAATCCTGCACCTTAAATCAATGGATAACTCTAAATCTTTTTTCGGGAACTGAGGAAGCTAATATTGAATAACATTGATATTTACTCTCGCTGAAAATGCTGGAGCACATCCACCAAGTCAGCAGTGTGAGTCTCATCCTTGAGTAGAAGTCCAAGTGGGTACTGTAGTTAAAAAATGCAATGTTAAAGAAAGGGTCAGCGAGCGAAACAATATCCTGAAGTAATTGGACATGCATTTCATCTACAATTTGCATTGTGATAATACACAATGATTAGTTTAATTTGATAGTGGAAGAAGTCTGAAACATACATCTGTTGAGGGCCGGGCCATCTCTTCAGAGAACTTGTGGGGGATGTGGTGAACAACTACACTCGATAAGGTCTTGAATGCCTCCATATAACGTGTCAGGATACGGCTTCCCAACACAACATATTCTATTCGCAAACTGTCTTGCGTGTCAGGTCCAGGAAGCGACTGCCCGATATCATAACTGCACAAAGTATTTGCTGGTTTATGTTCGTCCATGTGGAGTGAGTTGACTCTGTCGATGACACACATGTGATTGATCCAGTGTATGGACTTGTTTGTGTGACTGATGGACTGATGATGTGTCTGCATGTAAAAGTCCAGATTGTCAAATATTATAGAGTAAGTTGGAGGTGTTGGAGAGGTTGGATGGGCTGTAGGAGACAATGGAGCAACACCCAAATCAGCCAGGTCTTCATTTGACAGTCCACTAAAAGTGAATATGTCCAGGGCATCCACGTCCTTGCTTTTGGCAGTGCTTGTTGTTGGGGTGGTCTTTGTGGCGGTGCATGTTGCAGTGTCTTTAGGAAAATAAAAAGACTACAGTTGAAATTGTGGGTTTAAAAACATAATGAACATATACATAAACAGTGTTACTAACTCACTTGATAAGACAGGTCCTCAAGGATGTTTGGAACAGTCCTATGAGTCAAAAACGACTCCAAGTCCTGTTTCATCGACTTCATTGGGGACATGCAGTACTGGGTGATTTCTTTTTGCTTGCAAATTACATTGCTGTGAATTGTACAGATGCCCAGTTTGGCCAGTCGCTGGAAAGCTGCCTTTTTTGCCCCTCCATACAACAACACAGAGTTCACATAATATGCCAGAGCAGATAAACGGGGTTCTCTTCCCCGTAAGGCGACGGAGGCTGCAGCACAAATGTGCGGAATGGAATTTTTTGCTATTTTTGAAAATAAACTGAACAAGAATGGTGCAAGCCGCTTCAGGTCATCATGCAACTCTTGGAATGAAAATGATTGGAGATCAAGAGCACTTGACCTCCACAGCATGAAATGGTTCTGCTGGTTACAGAGGGTCACACAGTCAGCCTCCACTACCTCCAATACACCGTCTTGTAAATGGTCCATTACTTGACGATTGCGTGCAATGAGATTGGCAGCTGAGGCAAACTTCTGCTTTGCCAATTCTCCACAATCCCCGCTATGTCAGGTTGACATAATATCGTCTTCTTTTGATTGTCATAGGTGATCACAATCTGAAAACAAAAGGTAGCAATGGATGATAAGAAATACATTAGGTTTATCACAGACATGGTACAACTGCCAGAGATATAGTAGGTCTATGGTGGGCTGAAAGCGGGGGAGGTGTCTTCGACTTAACCACATCAACCTCAGCCACTTGAGGTATATCATTGCTCATTCAACCAGGTGACTTGCTGCTACACCTGTTGTCTATCACTATATACTGTTACTAGACTTATATTGTTTATCAACATGTACTTATACTGATACTGTACTTATACTGTTTATCACTGCAAATATACAGCTACTGTGCTGTACAATATTGTCTCCACCGTTTCTATACTGCGACTGTATTATTGTATACCTATACTGTTTATCATTGCACATAAGATACACCTTTTTGATCACTTTTTATTTATTTATTCTTATTACTACCTTTGTAACACCAAACCCAAACATACCAGCCACCAATGTAGGTCCAGCTTAGACGTTAGCATTATGTAGTAGTACTGTAAAAGTGTTGGGAGTGTAAATAAACATAATCAGTGCAAGTAGCCAGCACTGCTTCTAACGTCCTACTACCTTGGCCTACTAGAGGCAGAAACTAGCAGTTCACACAACTTTGATTTTGCCATGAGGGGGAGGGGAAAAGTTGCACTGTAGAGGTTCTTTTATATCAGCGATATAATTACTTAACTTAAATTACGCTATTGTTTACCAATTTATGGAGGATGCTTGACTGTAATACATAAAAACAGCCATCAGACTGGCAGACACTGACAAACAATTTATTGCGTTTCGTTACTTTCCCTACCTCGGTCACACTGCTTCTTGTTGGCAATGGCAAATCAGTTGATCTTCTGGATTTCTTCACTTGTCTTGGTGTTTTGGAAGGGGTGGGCTCCCGGTCTCTTTTGTCGATGGAGCTAGAAGCCGGACATGTCTCCACAACAGCTGCTGTCTCCGCAACTTTCCATTTCTGCAACACTTCATTATCGTGCAGTAGCCTCGAGATAGTATTGCAGCATTTTCGGCAGACTCGGTAAGAACGAAGCGGTGTCTTGTCAATGATCAAACCGAGCTTTAGCAACTGCGATGCTATATTGTCTTCCTTCTTTTCAAATACTAATTTGCTGTTTCCAATAACTCCACCAACTCTTAAATTTGTCTCGCAAAGCCTGCAGCTATCGTTCACAGCCATCTTCGTCTCCAAAACCACATTTCTCTCTCGGATACAACTTCCTGTAAGCGTCACTTCTTCTTCTTGAAATTTCCGGCAGGCTGTATGCAGGAATGCACAAGGCTGCCCCCAAGAGTTATGATACTGTAGCTTGCGTCACTCACTCGGGCGCATAACATACGTCACAACCAAACGCTAGTGATTGGATAAAATCAGATCCAATCGTTTCAAACTTTAAACGGAGTTCACCCCTCCCACCTGTAAACGGAGCTCAATTGAGAAAGTCCAGACCCTCTGTACGAAACGAAATGAGTACGAGGGGATGGTAAAACCAGGCTAGCTCTGACCGGGCCTTAAAGGAATAGGCCACCGTTTTTCCATACTGAGATATGTTCTTACCTGAGCTTAGACGAGTTGATACGTACCTGTCTGGTCTTTGTGCGGTCTAACTTCACCCCCATTTGGAGCTACTATAGGAATACATTGGGAGAGGCCAAATGCTAACAACATCTTTGGTCGTTTTGCGTGACTGAGCACACGCACAAAGATCAGACAGGTACGTATCAACTCGTCTAAGCTCAGGTAAGAACATATCTCAGTATGAAAAAACGTTGACCTGTGCCTTTAATGCCTTAAATAAACGTCAGGTTCAGGCCTTGGTTTTAAGTTAATTAATGCTTGGGTCGGTTTGAGCTTCATGTCCACAGGCCCAGGTTGGATTTTAAGTGCCCGATCTAAGCTCTACCTTCTCCTCTCCTCCGCACGGCTTACCTCCGGCTGTAAGCTGATTGTTTGCCATTTAATACATGTGGATTAGCTGACCACTATAACCTGGCTCAAGGACCGTACAACCTTATCTCACACCTTTTCACTTTAAGGTTAAGGTACACTTTATTAATCCACATAGGGATAGGAAATGCACGCTCAATCCGCCTGTTATCAAGGTCAAATTGTAAGATAGTTTTTATTATTTTTACGTGTTTTGGAACTCGAGGGGAGGCACACACCACAGGGAAATCCTACTTTTGGGATATTGATTATAACTTTTGAAATACGTGTTAGGTAAGTACAACTTTGAGCCACAATTACTGAAAAGAGGCTATACAGTCAGCCAGTATTTTTTCGCACTCAAAAAAACAAACATCACTTGTGGTTTCTGCTCTGGTCATACAGTATGTTGTTTTCTTGGGTTTGAGCAGCTACAAAATTCCACAAAAAGCTTTCGATACTAGGGCCAAAAATGTATATCACGGTATGAAAAAGAATTATCACGATAACAATATATTTGGCAAAAATCAAAGCCTTCAGCAGATGGGGCAAATTCATTTAAGTTTATTCTCTTTATTCAGCTAAATTCACCAAAATCTCTACCTCCATCTGGAAGAACACAGAAGATAAGATAAAATATAATATTGCTACAATAACATCGGCACCTTCATCGCCATCGCAGTGTAATGCTCCTGTAAGTTCACCTGCCTCTGTGCAGTTAACTTGTGTTTTATTGTCAGGAGACTGGGGATAGACCTGTGGGAAATAACGCGTTTGGGACGTGTGTTTGCCAGCAACACGAGTCAAATTTATTATAGTTTTCTCCTCTCCGCATCCCTCTCCCGATCCCAGAAACACAGATGCACACATGCAGGAGGGAAAGAGAGAGACAAAGAGAGAAGTACGTATATATGAGCTTGTCCTGAGACTTACTTGAGACCTGAAGAGGCTCCAAATGAGAAGGTTATTATTTGCATCGTAGTTTTCTTAGCGCCAGACTCGGGAAAGTTAGCTAGCTAGCTAGGCAATGCTACAACTTGCTGGAGTTCATCCAAGTCGCAAATCCTGAGCCCTTTCCTCAGAAATATGAGCTACTCAAGACATTCTTTATTCATATCATTAGCTTCTTTAAGCGCCTGCCCCTGAAGCCTCCACAGTCATGTTAATGCTGCTGCTTTGAGCATTAGCTGCGATCTCTGTGTGGTCCTAAAATCAGCTGCGCATGCAAATTATATCATCTACAGCGGTATGAACGTTTACACCGGTGTCCAAAACCTATACCAGTATTATCGTGCACGATATGATTTGATACTTTCATTTTTTTGATACCGGTAGTACCTAAACTTTTTTCCAATACCATACTGGTATCGTTTAATAGTACCCAGCCCTACATTTCCCTAATCAACACAGTGTCAGATAGTGCTCAAGATGATTACCAAACACATGCAAAAGCACTATCATAAGATTTAAAGAGACAAGACACAACTCCATGGCATTTTTAGGAACATGTTTATTACATGGTACGAAGTCAGCAGGTTATGGGATCTATAATCATGTAGGGCATATTTTTCTTCTTCCTTCCTCTTCTTATTATCTCTTCCCACATGACTGCTCTCTGTCCCGTACCAGTGGGATCAACGACATTGCTGATTTGGATAGAGCTAAGTGAGCGGCCCACCACTCACTTGACTCAATTACTTTCTGATTTAAATGTCAATGCTGCACAGCTGCCGGACTTCTGAACCCACGGTCCACTGATGAAGATAAAGTACGCGGCAGAGGAACCGCAAATCTGGTTAGCAGCTCCTAAACTCATCAGTGGATGAACAGGTTGAGAAGTCCAGTCCGGGCTCCTTCTGACCAGATCCTACACTGTGTCTTGAAGAATTGGTCGAATGCAGACCATTTCTGCATTTGAATGCAAGACAAATGCAGATCTTATCTTGCAGATGATTTGATTACAGCATGCAGTCGCTGTGGCCTTGTTTCAACTGCAGCCGAGAAAAAAAAAGGTAAATGATCTCAACTTATATATCTTCTATATCTTGTGAGATCTCATGCCACGAGATCTCGGGCCCATCCCTAGATCACCCTTTGTTACAAAGCAGATTACATACATGGTTCTAAATTTGGTTTCAAGGTAGTTTAAAATAAAGTGTAACTCTAGTCTATACCATGTTTACACAAGAGATAAACTCAAAAACTCAGGTACCTGAGGTAGCCAAAACACATTCCTTAAAGAGGAGATATACAAAATCTGCTTTCTTAATGTTGATAAACCATGCTTTAACGTTCCATCGTCAAATAATACCTGGAGTAGTATGGCGTAGTTGCTCACAGCGTCGTGCGTACCTCCAACCTGGAAGTTATTTTTTAAGAAAATTATTCCTATTATTCCCAGCAGGAGGATCCCCAGTCAAGATTTTCACCACCTCTTTCACCTGCATTTCATGGTTAATATTTAATTCTTACAGGGACATATTTTCTAATTATAAAACGTGAAATATCAAAGCTGAGGCTCCCAAAATAAGGGTTTATGTCTATTTTTAGGCTCCATATGCAGGACACGTCCCTTTGAGCCAACAATGTTAACAGTGAGGAACCAATTATTTTTATTTTATTTTTTATTTGACCTTTATTTAACCAAGTTAAAGTTCCACTGAGATTAGGAATCTAGGGTTTTTTTTGGCCCAGAGGGAAACCTATTGTACATATTTTTAAAATGAGGCCTTTCCTCAACCACATTCAGGTCACATAGAGACCAGAGTCACTCCTCTTCAAAGAGATCTTGTACACCTCCATTGCCAAAAACATAACTTGGAAGTACTTCACTTCAAAAGTCATAATAAAGCTAAACGTATCATGTCCACCTGACTTATATTGTGCACAAGATTGGGAGAACTGCAGTGGATGTTAGATCAAACTTGTGGTAGATAAGGTCTTTGTTAGTTCCGCAGTCATCTGGAGGAGCCTTCATCAAACACATCCTTCCTCACTCCTCCTTCCAGCCATCTCTCTTCTTCCTGTCTCGGAGCTTTTTGCTCGTCTTTGCTGATAAGATGTTTGGAAACTCTACCCCGTCCCTTGGCGCGTCTGCTTCTTCGACTCTGTGCAGAAAGACCTTGTTTCTGTGTGTCCAAAACTTGTCTTGCGGTGGGGGGAAAAAAATCACTGTGTTGCTGCTGCTCATACATATTTTAAGATTACATTGCGCACAGCTTACACGGCACAATAATCTGTTGTAATCTAATTGCAGTGGCTGATGATACAGTGAGAAAGGAGCTCCTATAGAGTGTATGTTTGTGTTCAAGGGTTCACGGGTTATATTGTAATCCCCTAAACATGTCCTCCTGGTGCCCCTTCATCACAGGCATGAGGCACGAGCACTGAAGGCCATCAGATGCAGGAGGAGGAGCGAAATAGAGACTATATGGTCATATCATATGGTCCAAGAATTTGCTTGTTTGTTTACATGCTTTTCAGTCATGTGACTTTTGTTGTTATGGCGGCCATTTTGAATACCAAAGTAGAATTATGCAGTACTACAACATGTAACAATATCTCAACTCAGGAAGAAAATGAAAGACAACTGATTGACAGTGGTATTTTTATGTCCTCGTAATCATTGCTCAAGAAGATAACAGTTAAAGAGGGGGTATTATGTAAAATCGACTTTTTCAAGCTTTATATCATGTTATTATGTCATTCCCTCATTAAACACATGCCTGGAGTGTTGCCTTGGCTCATTCACATATTTTTGAGTAATCAGTAAAAACTTAGATGGCAGCCATTTTAGGTGTAGCTATGCCTCAGTCCTCCTAGGAACGCCCCCACCTCCTGGAGACGCCTCTGGACCTTTTGTCACCAGCCAAGCCACCAACCACTGCTCCTCAGCTCAGCAGAGCCCCTCCCTGCACAGTAGTGTTGTTTAGATGCCACAGCAGTGTGCTGAAGGGGGCGTGTCGGAAAGCTTCTTAAAGAGACAGAGGCCTATTTCAAGACGTTCAGTACAGCCATTTTGAGAGAGCAATTTTATTCAAGGCAGTTACTTTAATTTACTGCATATACAGACCAACAGAAGGTTACGTCATCATTGTAGTATGCTATAGACTGGAGATAGTGCTATGTGATTGAAAAAAGCATAATACCCCCTCTTTAAAACACGGCCCCAGAGACGCACCAGTAAGTCAGTGTTTAAGCTGCTCAAGATGTAAGCATGCTACCAGTTAGCATTTAGCTTCAACAGCTCAACTCTGACCTCTCCAAGGGAAAGCCCTGAACCACAGACATCTAGCCTTGGATACAACATGTGACAGAGGTTAGAGCTGAGCTGTTACTGTAGTATTTCCTCAGTGTTCGTAGATGTGAGCCACACATGTGTTTATCGTGTTGAAGCCATTGACAGTTGGTTGACAGTTGCTAACCGGTAGCATGCTAACATCTTAAGCAGCTTAAACACTGACTCAGACTGAGACTCTATTGACATGACTGTAAAACAAACTGTAAAAATCCCAGAGAAAGGTTTTCTGTTACCTCTTTGAGTTAATTTAGTCAGACAGACAGCGCTGCAACGGCTGTGCTACATTTTCAGGTTATATCATAGAAACGTGTGCTCTCTGGTTCCGTGTTTTAACTGTTATCTTCTTGAGCAATGATTACGAGGACATAAAAATACCACTGTCAATCATTGTCTTTCATTTCATCCTGAGTTGAGATATTGTTACATGTTGTAGTACTGCATAATTCTACTTTGGTGCTCAAAATGGCCGCCGGAACTATGCGTGATGTCATTACTGTCACTACATTTTTTTTACATATATAGGCCACACTTGTCTATAAGCCGCAGGTGTCCATGTTGTCGGCATTGAAAATACAGAACTTCTCTTTACAGTAAAATATTTCAAGGCTGCGTTTAGAGCCGCCCTCCACAGTCTGAATGCACACACGGATCCGAGAGTTTCCCAAGTTAGAAGCCACTCTTGAGTGTGGCGTAAGAGCTGGATCCGTGGTGAATCGCTCTGACTTTTGCTGAATTTAGCCCGCGCTGCGATTTGTCCTTCCATGATATTTCAGCGGTTTTATTTTGCACCCGAGCCAAGGAATGCGTGTGCTCGTGTTTTATTTGTAAATTAGTGGTTTCAGAAACATTTTTGGATTGATGTGATGAACTCAGGGAATAGGCCAGGACAGTTACCAGAACACTCTCATTAAACACCATTATATCAACTCAAATCAATTGTCCCCACGCGCACAGCTTTGTTCAGATTTGGCCATGCCCTCTCAGGTCGTCCGTGTCCTCACTGGCCCACAAGGTGTTGCTTAAGTGAAATTTCTGTTAATGAAACCAGACCAACACTAAATCATGGCTAAAACTAAAGGATGTTCTTGTTAAAGATCTGAATTTGAAAATAGGAGCAACCTCTACACAAACTGGTCCCGTGTAGGTAATGTGTTTTATAAAATCAAGATTCAGTTCACTGCACACATTCTTTAAGATGTCAAGGAGGATTACACAGAGATAGATCGAGAAGGAGAGAGAAGAACGTGAGCGAAGGAGACAGAAAGAGGAGTGAGTGAAAGAAAAGACATGAGACAGACAGACAGAGGGATGAGGGGAAGGAGAGAGAGGCGGCGTGAGTAATTAAGCCGCTGTAGCAAACATCCCAACAAACGTGTGATTTGACTAAGTCGCTCTTTCTTCCCTGGGAAAACGTATCAAATACAAGCTGTTGGAGTCATCCATGTCAGCCGCTTATAACTCACTATAAACACGCTCAGGATGTCTGAAACATGACGCAGCATACACTAAAGCTGTGTTTGATGTGGTCTGAGACATCAAATGAGCATGTTGGTGTGAAAATGTGTGTTTGGCAAAGCTAGGTCCTTATTCGGGCGTTCCAAACTATTCTTTTGGATGTGTTTTTTTTTTTTTCGCTTTCAGAGATTGGTAGCTGTATGTAAAAGAAGTGTAAATGTGGCAGCGAGCTTTAAAGGTGTAAAGTGTTGGCAATTTGAGAGTGAAGTTTATCCATCTCTTTTGTCTGTCCTGATTCCATTGCCCACATTTTACAAGGAGTCTGAAACGGTAATGTTGTGGATGCTAAAGCAGTTAGCTCCAGCCGGATGGTCCCTGCCGTGGGCAGATTGTTTGGTGATCTGGTGATTGGGCCGTGGCGTCTCATTGGCTCACGGTTTGGACTTGAGTGGCGTCTGTCTGTCTGAGTTTTGTCTCTGTGAGCTCGGTTTGGTCATTCATCAGCGGTAATAGACCATTTACTTCAGCATAGGGCTGGGTGATTTTGAAAAAAAAAAAGGATTATTTTCCCCATATTGCTCAATCTCAATTGTTTTGTTTTAAAAACAATAAATGTGTCCTGGACTAGCAAGTAAACAGATGCTGCAGCCGGACTGAAAACTGCGGCTAAATCTGTCGGGCAAGCTCCACACTTCTAGCCTCACAGTACAACATCCCCATGTCACTTCACCTGCCCACGCACAACACAAAACACACACATCTGCAAAAGATACGCAACAGAAGCAGACAGCGAGAGTTAGCGCATGGTTTGTATTTATGCAGAGCCTCACAAAGCTACGACTTCATGGAGTTTAGCACTTACTAGAAATACTAGAAATACACCGCATTATAAAAGTAATGTGGTATAAAAAACGATCAAACTTACAAATCACAGAAGTCCAGCTAATCCACGGCTGCAGCCTCAAAAATAATCCACATGGTCCAAATACAGCGATCGATAGTTATCCTCTTCGAAGGTAAACTTTTCATCCGCATGCGCAGCTGTATGCGTCCTGATCCTCTGACGGCTCAAGCGCAAGATTGTAGCTGATTTTACACTTAAATTCACCAAATCCTCGCTGTTGTGTGTGACCTCCTGTTTGTTAGATCAAGCTCAGGCAATACTCTGACTGACAGGCGCTGTAGCATCACGACGCCTGGATTTTTTCAGAATGCGACACGACTGGCCAATTCTTCTGTTGATTAAAACACACCACGCAATTAAGAGCGACCTTTATTAAAATTGCAATTACATTAACATTCGATTAATTGCAAAAGCCCTACTTCTGAGGGGCCGTCAATCCTACAGAAGTAGTAATGTGTCTCGTATAGTAAGGTTCGCGTGAGCCATGTATCGCGTATTGCAAGGTTAGCGTTTTCATGAGCCATGTATCATGTACTGTAAGGTTATCGTGAGGCATGTATCTCGTATCGTATCAAATCGTGAGGTACCCAGAGGTTCCTACCCCTGATATCTGTGGGTTATTGAGTGTTTTGTTCCAGTACTTTTCGATGCATTTGGCCGCTTATAATTGACAACCGTGCACGCTTATCCGACGCAGATTTGTAACACTTTGTCACTCTTTTATGAATATACAACTAAACATAGAAAGATGAAAAAAAAAAACCTCCCAGAGAAGTACAATATTAAATCATTGTTTCTGGCTTTGTAAGTTTATGGTTGTGCAATAATAATACAAAATTGTTTTCTACTTAATTTTTTTACAGGATGCTCGGTGGAAACAGAAGTCAAAGGGTGAATAAATTGCGCATAATAAGCGTAAAAATGTTTGTTGAAAAGTCAGAGGTTGCCTCATCTCGTAAACACGGCTCTCAAAATGATAAACGAGATGTGGAGGCGTTCACGGACATTTTTCTACTCGAAAAGTGGTACTTAGCATAATTATGATGCCACACGAAGTCAGCGTTGGTTTCCTAAAAGCCTCCTCTCTATAATTGTTCATAGTTTTACAATGGGCCTTATTTTTATGAAAACACAAAATGACTAAAAAGTAACTATTTCACCCCTCATATTTAGGTCAGTAAATTACAGCAAATACTAATATCTCTACATTTAGCGTCTCGCCTTAAAAGGACGACAGGAAAACTGAAACACTACACTAGATAATGTTTACAGACAGACTTGCAGCGTCATACTGGAATTTAAAACACGCTAGCACAAGTTATCCCACATGTCCGTCGAGTCTTAGCCTTTAGCCTCGTTCTCCGCGCGCAGGCCGAACTGCTTGTTGTGCATTCATGTAAAAGCTATTGATTCTCGGGCGCCGCCATTTCTCAGCCGATCGATCCGTGTCCGGGGCGGTGCATGGGAACAACGGCACGGGTCAGCCGGCTGCAAAAAAAACAAAAACGCGTGCAACAAAAAAACGCACTAATTGCTCGCGCGCTTAATGCGACGCAGCTATCGGCGATTAAAGAGTTTTACACGTGCATTATGTGGATAGTATAACATGGAAATGAATAGGAATGTATTTTAGACGGAACAGAGGCGCATGTATTGAATTAGCAAAATAAATGGTCATATTTTTATTCACAGGCAGGATAATGAACATTGCCTGGAAGAAAAAAAGTCAAGTGAGGAAAGACTTTATTGTCCCCGTAGGGAAATTTGTCCTTTGTGATCCTTCAATGCTGCTGGGCCCGTGAGCAGGAGCAGAAAGGAACCATCTCCAAATCTTGGTCTTGGCTTTTTGCAGGCGTTGACGGGGGACACCAGGGGTTGGAAATGCAATACTCCACACAGAAAAGTACATACACTGCCTGACCAGAAAAAAAGTGTCCATCTGGATGTAGCTAACTTCTGATCCGCTGCAATTGGTCAGGTCTAGGTTCAGCAACACTGTGATCTGATGACTGATAACCCGAATGACCAGGTTATTCCATCAATGCACGGGAATATTCCAAGACGACAATGCAGAGTCCAGATCTGAACCTCATTTACAATCTTTGGGATGTGCTGGAGAAGGCTTTGCGCAGTGATCACATTCACCCATCATGAATACACGATCTGGGTGGAAAATGAATGCAACACTGGATCTATGGACATTAAAGGGATACTTCGGGATTTTTTACATAGGGCCTCATTTCCTAGTTATCCAGAGTGTTGTTGATGTCTGGAGATATTTTTTTCTTAAATTCATGCAGTTCTTATATTTGAAGAGTCTAGTGGAGCTAGCCTAGAGCAAGGCTAAAGCAGTTCTATGGTAAACGCTAGCCTGCATTAAAAAACAGTCTGGCGCACTCCACAGTGCACCTGAGGTAAATCACTTATAACGTCAGACTAACCATATAAATGTCTGTGTCGATAGGTTAATATTAACCATTTTGCGTTTAAAATAACTTATATTTGAGTGGCATCAGCTTCGTGGCTGTAAGCTAACGCAGCGGCGGAGTGATCTGCGAGAAAATAGTCCCTCAAAATGCGGTAATTCATGTGATACAAGGTCAGTTTTATTAAAAAATGATTCTATTAACACAGACATTTATATGGTTAGTCTGGTGTTATATGTGATTGGTTAGGCAATGTTGATTGGCAGATGGATCTCCTTTAGCTTTTACAGTATGAAGGTGTTATTTTAAAGGCCCTATACCTGATTCATTTTAATTACAAAAAATGAAAGAGGAAGCCACTGAATTAAAATGTTTGTTGTTGTCCAAACGTCGTCTGCAGCACCGGGTCCCCTCAGGGCACCGTCCTCTCACCGTTTCTCTTCACCATCTACACATCGGACTTCACATACAACACGGACAGCTGTCATCTGCAGAAGTTCTAATAACTGGACTGGTCCCACAACACCAACGCCCTGTACAAGAAGGGCCAAAGTCGCCTCCACCTTCTGAGGAGACTGAGGTCCTTCTGAGTGAGCAGGACTTTTTATGACTCTGTGGTAGCCTCTGCTATCCACTACGCTGCCGTGTGCTGGGCCCCGGGCAGCACAGAGCAGGACAAGAACAGACTGAACACGCTGGTCAGGAGGGTCAGCTCTGTCCTGGGCTGCCCCTGGACTCTGTGAAGGAGGTGAGGAACAGGAGGGTATTAGCCAAGCTCACCTCCATCATGGACAACACCTCCCACCCACTACACGGAATGTAGAGGAGCTGAGCAGCTCTTTCAGTGGAAAACTGAGGCACCCCCACTGCTGTCAGACTCTACAACAAGACTGTAAAGTAACATGTGCAATAACCCTATGCAAAACTACGTGCAATAATCTCTGTATCAGTGCCACTTTATTCCCTGTACCAGCGTCACTTATTGACAACCTGCACCTCGATATTCTACTTTTATAGTCTGTTCTAATTTTTATTCTATTTTATTTTATTCTTATTTCCTTATTGTTATAATTCCGCCCCTTAAGATTTTTGCTTTTACTTATTGTACATGAGATACCTCTTTTTTACTATTTAACTATTTGCACATTTCCTGTCTAGTTTGCACACCCTGAGTGATCTTACTGTAACAAGTGAATTTCTCCATTGTGAGATCAATAAAGGATTATCTTATCTTATCTAACTCATTTCTAACTTTCCTAACATCCCAATTCTACAAAGGGAGGAGTTTAAAGGCACGTTTCAAAACTTGCAGGCTCACTTTTTAAGGTCACAGCCACGAGAAAATCTTGCCTGAAACTTCATGAAATGCAAATGAGAAAACATGTTTGTTTTCCCCTAAAATGTCTGAAGGAGAACAAAACTCATTTCCTTCCACTACTAGAACAAATCTTGCATTATGCCTTTTAGTGCAGATGTGACAAAATGCATTTTGAGATCATAGCGCTTGAAGTCAACAATTTCCTATTAAATTTATGAAGAAATTGTAAAAACGAGGCGCATAGTATTTCTATGTGAAAGTGTATGTGTTACGAGCAAATGTATTTTTCTATATCTGAACATGCTGCCTCCTCAACACTACTGCATTGTTTATCTCATACAACTTTTAATTACATTAGCAAACCTTTCATACTCCAATAGCCCGTGGTATTTAAATGATCATCCAGGAGCTGCTAATTGGACTTGCACATACTTAATTAGTGTCATTAAATATTCATAAATCCTCCATAAAGAGTAGCCTGCAGTAATTGTGTTTGAGTGACGGCTAGCATCTGTGCTGTCTATATGTTCTTGTCGCTACATTGCGTGCATGTGGATTAAACAGGCTTATGTGTTGCTTCCAACATGTTGTGCAGGCCGGTCGTGCGTTCCGTCTAGGGAGATCGGACGCCTGATTGGAGGAGGTGAGGCCGTTAATCTCGCGCCGTCAAGACGTGAATGATCAGATCCAGATGTTTTCCCGGTCGGCTGCTTTTAAGGGGCTGAAAGCTGCAAGTCCATCTACGTCAGACCGTGGCTGTCATGTCACCATAAATCTATAAGGCGAGACAGTCAAGTGCCACACGTGCAGAAAGCTGGAGAAGGGTGCTGGCCGGGAGGAGAACACTGTGGATGGATACGGTACGATGGAGTCTATGAAGTTAACCTCTTAAAGGAACAGGCCACCGTTTTTCCATACTGAGATATGTTCTTACCTGAGCTTAGACGAGTTGATACGTACCTGTCTGGTCTTTGTGCCCGTGGAAGAGCGTGGTCGCTTCTAACTTCACCCCCGTTTGGAGCTATAGGAACACATTGGGAGTGGCCAAAATGCTAACAACATCTTTGGTCGTTTTGCGTGACTGAGGGCACACAGTTCTTCCATACTGTGATATGTTCTTACCTGAGCTTAGACGAGTTGATACGTACCTGTCTGGTCTTTGTGCCCGTGGAAGAGCGTGGTATCTTCCAACTTCACCCCGTTTGGAGCTATAGGAATACATTGGGAGTGGCCAAAATGCTAACAACATCTTTGGTCGTTTTGCGTGATTGAGGGCACACAGTTCTTCCATACTGTGATATGTTCTTACCTGAGCTTAGACGAGTTGATACGTACCTGTCTGGTCTTTGTATGTGCCCGTGGAAGAGCGTGGTATCTTCCAACTTCACCCCGTTTGGAGCTATAGGAACACATTGGGAGTGGCCAAAATGCTAACAACATCTTTGGTCGTTTTGCGTGACTGAGTGCACGCACAAAGACCAGACAGGTACGCGTCAACTCGTCTAAATTCAGGTAAGAACATATCACAGTATGGAAAAACGGTGGCCTGTTCCTTTAACCCTCACCTGAACCTTCATTTTCTCCAGCTTTACCCAATCTTAAAGCTTCTGGACTGGATCTTATTGGCCATGTAACGCCTCATTTGAAAGCTAAGAACTACAAAAACTGATGATAACTTAAATGGCCCGTTGTCGTCACGTTTTTGTCACATTTTTGGACACTTTTTTGTAGTTTTTTCGTATATTTTTCATCTTCTTTTTGGTTGTTTTTTTTGGGTCACTTTTTAATTGTTCCTCTTGCTGCACGTTTTTCCGTCTCTATTTTGACTCTAGCTTCTAAATTTGGGTAAAGCCAAACTGGAGAAAATGTGCTCGGTTCAGGTGGGGTTAAAAGATGACTCGTTCGCGACCGACCCATTACTCCCAGCACCTCTATGTGCCTGAACAATGACGACCTGAACATTTATTCCATCAGTGGGTTTCTTCTTCCCTGATGGCACGGGCATATTTCACGATAACAGTTCAGAGATGAAATGAATACAAGACTGAATCTTTTGACATTGCAGAAGCTCATTGAAACAACACCACAGCGAATACGTTAAATCCCATATGCCTGGTTCAGAGGGCTGTCTCTTCTTGTGTCTTCTCAACAGTGTGTTGATCTCACGTTTAGTATCTGCTCTGCTCGCTTTGGCCTTGGGTTGAAGACGGTCCTAAAATTGGACCTGATACTGGCGCCAGTGCTTAATTTGATCAGGGTACACTCCGAAAAATGAATATCTAGATTAGTTGAAATGTCTGAAATTGAACATAATCATTTTGTTTTGACGAGTTAAGATGGAGTTGGGCATTTGACCTAGATTGTTCACTTGTTCTGACTCGTTTCAATACATGTTGTCTTTTATTTCAGGTTTATGTATTTGACAGTGGGGTGAGAAAATTGCACTTGTCTAATTGGCAGTCTTACTTTCTTATTCCAAGCGAGATCCAGTGAGAAATGTCCTCACACAAGCAAAGTAAACTCGGTCCGATCAGGAATAGTCTAAATGAGCGCTCAATTCAGGTCATTCAAACCCATGCTTGATATTTAGTTTTTGTAGTGTGAACTTTTGGAGGACCCGGCAAAGATTTGAGAGGATGTAATGGTGTTTAATGAGAGTGTTCCGGTTTTGGCCTGTTCAGTGAATCCATCACGTCAGTCCAAAAGTGTTCCTGAAGCTACTAATTTACAGCTTAAGCACCGACTGTCGCCATATGGATGAAAGTCATAAATTCATGTGACTGCACAGAGCCATTAACTGTTTGATGCATGACTCTGAACACAATTTCTGTCTCTCCGAGATATCGACTCTGTGAGAGCAAGTTCTGACAAAGTTCAGCGGCAACGTGCTTTCTGAACTTGATCCTAATCAAGAACACCGCCTCCAGTGTTGAGGAGAACGTGTGCCATGTGTCAGTCAGTGTTGAGGAGAACGTGTGCCATGTGTCAGTCAGTGTTGAGGAGAACGTGTGCCATGTGTCAGTCAGTGTTGAGGAGAACGTGTGCCATGTGTCAGTCAGTGTTGAGGAGAACGTGTGCCATGTGTCAGGCAGTGCCATTGTCTTCCCATCTTTGCAGAAAATTGCCACCTCAAAGAAAACAAGCTTTAGCATATAAGCTCTAAGAGTCACCCAGCGAACTGAAAACACCCACCTCAGTCTAAACTACTATCCTCCTGTGCACATCAACATATCAGAGGGACGGCCATCTTGAGTGTCCTTCTGGCCTGAGTATAAGTCAGCTTTACGGCGCTGACATCATGCGCTGACATCAGGCCATAAAGCTCCAAGGCTCTGCTCCGCACACGCCCTTGACTCCTGAAAGCCTTCACGTGCACGGGACACGGAGCAAGCCCGTCTCATGAGGAATGTGCATGTGCTCATTGGAATTCTTTCTCTCTGTGCAAAATCAATAAGGGCTCTCCTTAATACGGTTACTTCATAATAATACTGCACTACTATTTACACTGGCACTAGCGTAATATTGATGTTAGTGACCAAAAGTTGTTTGGACAAATATCATTGCCTATTAGACCTCTATCCCACTGAAAGTAGCAATGGTGTAATTATTGACTCCAATTTAAAATTGACCAGTTAGTTAAAGGATCTGTATCATGCTATTTTAGCCATTCCAAAGTAAAGTATAGGCATTTATATGATATATTGTACCTCTATCACTATGGAGTACTCATTTTTGAGAGAAATATAAGTATTTTCTGGGGGTATTTTCCCTACCCGGAAGACGAGACGCTTCGATTCACTTAACTCCGCCCCTGTCTCCGCTTATTCCACATTTGCAGTATTATAAATATAAACATCGCTGCAAAAAGTGAAGTTACTTCACATAATGCAGTTATAAGGAGTTGACATGTGCAACACAGTTTCATAAATGGCTAACACACACGCTAACACGCGTTTTGATTAACTCACCGCTCAGTCTGGCCTCCCCATCGGGTTATGGGATGAGGTTGGTTATAAAAGTTAATCCACTTTGATTCTGGCCAAGGTTCACCAAGCATACATCAGGTTGGTTGATATAGTCGCTGAATCCCAGAAAGAAATTCCAACTTCTGGCGAGTGCACTCTTCCGTGACATTATCGTTGGGTAAGAAAAAAGAACAGGCGTGTCCAGAGTAGGTTAGAAAGAGCTCAGTCTTCAAAAACATGACTTCTGCTCGGATCCATGGATCCTCCGGCCGGGGGTGCGTTTGTTTAGCCTCCTGGGACAGCACAGATGCATCGGAGAGTTCTTTTTTTTTTATTATTATTTTTTTTTTTTTTCTCTCTTACAACAACACAAATGAAAAAGCTGTTTTATAAATTAAAATCAGGCCGTAAGGCATTACATTACAGACGTAGAGCACTTCCGTTCCTTTGTGACGACACAACTGAACAGCTCAGTGGTTTACCAGGAGAAGGCAGAACAGCTGCTCAGAGAGCAGGATTCAGGAGGATTACTTAGAACTGCGTGAATGAAGCCAAAAAACGCTCTGGGGCTGTTTTTGATAAGGAAATAGCATAACAACATGGTTAAAAGCTCCAAAAAGTCGATTTTGCATGATATAGCTCCTTTAAATGTAAATACAA
Organism: Neogobius melanostomus; assembly: GCA_007210695.1. Lineage (NCBI taxonomy): Eukaryota > Metazoa > Chordata > Actinopteri > Gobiiformes > Gobiidae > Neogobius > Neogobius melanostomus. The sequence goes on along the minus strand of VHKM01000278.1, from coordinate 2,335,010 downwards.
AATCTGCATTACCACGTTTTATATACCAAATATATTCATGCTTTCGGTTTTAGTAAATTATATTGTTGTAATGGTGTCAGCAGGTCTCAACAAAATAAATCTCTGCAGTAGTTGTAGTTAAATCCTCCTGAAAGAGTCCTTACAAATACCAGGAAATGTTAGTCTTTCCATTGGCTTCCTTTGAGCCAAAGAAAAGATTTTGAATTTGGGGGTCATTTACCAAGCGTTTGCTCTTGTACAAAACGAATTGCACATACTAAAGTGGCGGGGCAGTACAGCCGTGTGCGCAGTATTCACCCATGTAGCATTCTCTCATTTTCATATCAGATTTGTGGCCCTTCTACTATACAGTAATACACTTTTGCTCAAATGTTAAATCAGGTCTTACACGGCCACAAAAGAGTATATTTTATTTTTCACTTTGCACTCGCTATTTAGCACCTGTTTTAATAAAGTACCCCCCTTGTGTATAAGGAATTAAATGGACCCGCACCAAAATACATGGACGTGTTTGTCCCATGTGATAAAGTCATGGCCCTCGGGTCATCAGGGACGAGGCGATGTCCCTAGAGTAACAAAAAGCTGCGTGAAGCAGCTTTCAGTTTTTATGCTCCTCGTCTATAGATCACATTCCCTCAGCACTTGCACCTGAGCTCTGACTATTGGAGCTTTTAAATCCGGCCTGAAAACATCACTGTTTGCGTCCGCATTTTCATAAAGAACAGGTGTCCATTTTGTTGCTGCTGGTTTGGTTGTTGTTTTGGCTGCTGTGACACTGACGTTTGTCTTTGTACAGCCTGAAGATGTGGAATATTGACAAGGCCGTGGGAACCCAGGGTGCTGAGGGCGCTGCAGCAACCCCCTGGTGGATAGTTTGAAAACTGTAGGCAAAATTATTAAATAGGAAATATGCACAGAAAAAGTGGTTTTGGGGTAAACTTTATCCCTCAGCACGCCCTAACTAAAATGTCTTCCCACGGCTCTGAATATTGACGACACAATGGGTGAAAGAGTGAATTAAAATGACAGATGTACGGCGGAAATCTATGGTCATGAGATTTGGGTAATGACCGAAAGGACAAGATTGCGGATACTGAAATGAGTTTTCTTCGCAGGGTGGCTGGGCGCATCCTTCGAAAGAAACCCTTTCACCCTTTCATATTACATCGAGTGTGTGTCATGAATTCATTATTTCACATTGTTAAAGCCGTGTCCTTATTGGTGGTATGATCATGATGGAGTGGGTGATAAGCAGTTTCAGATCTGAGCGCTGATTCAGGTCGGCCAACAAAAAAGAAACCATGCCTTCCCGGTGCCGACGTGTTCAATAAACCTTAAGCTCTTTGGCAGCCGGGACCTTCCTAAGGGAATGGGCCGACAGGTAAGTCACGGTGATTGATGGCGTATAAGCATGTCAGTGTGATTACCGTCTTTATTCCCGTTTTTCCTCCTTAAGGGATAAGACGATATTTCTGAGAGACACATTTCCCTGGGCACTGCACAGTATTTTTCTATATGAGGAGTTCATAGAAATTCACAATAATGAAGAGTCCAGATTTCCCCATTTGCGTTTGACATTGCAATATGCTTCCAATGGTACAATTGCTAGAGATTTAGAGGGATAAAGTAGTGTGCAAAGTGTGTCCGGAGTAGGAGAAAGCGAGCCGGCTATGTGAAATTGGTCATTCTGGCTTGTAGTGTTCACTTTTTGGATCATGTGTGCCACAGTGTAAGTAAAAAGTGTGTTCAAATAGAAATGTGTACTGTCTTCCACACAGATATACTATCGCTTTGTATTAACGCGAGACAAGCATAATGTGGCCAGCGTTAAGCCTGCTAGCACAAAAAAAACATTAGAATGAAACGCTTGCCAAATCTACTTCCCGCTTGCTAACATTTCTCATGTAGCCTCCATAAATCCCCGTTTCATTGTTCCTCTCCCCTCTCGTGCTGTCAGCTGTCTGCAGGCGCACACATGCACTGGCCAGCCCGCGTGGATGACTGTCCTAAGATGGCCGACTCAGCAGGACCTCTTCCCTTCCTGCTCATCAGTTATTCACCAGCGCAGCAGTGCCTGACGCCGTGTCCCACAAGCAAACATTTATCCTCAGCGTTCTAAGATTTCACACACAAAGCGTTTTCCGATGAAACCCCCGTTCAGCCTGGTCACTGTATAAAATGCGCAGCAGCGGAGCGGCCATGTTGGTCTAATAAGAAGAAAAATGTCTTGGGGTATTTAGTGTTACGATCCTGACAAGCTTCTTATTGCACTACAGTGGACCATTACTCATTCACTACAGTACTAAAGTACACAGTATTGTGCTGTTTGCAGGTATTTCAACACTATTTGGTCACAGTAGTTTTCCAGGTTCAACAAGCGGTTAATGGCCTCTAAGCCCATCCTCCCTTCCCTCCTTCACCTTCACGACAAACTCCCATAGTGTACTGTTAGGACATGTTCAGATTAGCCAAACAACACTCAACGTGTGCCACGAAAAAGTGAAAATAAGCTTAGTAATGTTGAATATTTCTATATATGTTTTTGTTATAATAGGCTTTAATGATTATATGAAACTGTGTTGATTGTAATCTGTGCTTTTGGGGTGATTTGAATTGAATTGCTGTATTGTTGTCCTTACTCTTGGAATCCACTGGGGGGCAGTGTGTTATAATGCGGAGTCAGATCGCGCAGCAGAAGCATTCCAAGGACATTGATTGGTTCTTCAACAAGTAGCCGCATACTTCCTGTGTCTATAAAATGCGAGGCTACCGAGCCGCGCCCTCTCTTGCCTGCTGCCTTCCTCGCTGTCCACTGAAGATCACCATGTAGCCTTTAGCATAGCTTTTGTTTTAGATTGTAAATTCAGGGAATAAAACAATGATTTTGATTTTAATAGAACGAGCCTACGAATTCTTTTTCATCCATTTTTGAACACAACAGTAACCTCCTTCTCCTCATCGTCAGCCGTGACAAGGAGCATCCAAAAGTGTCAGTGCAGTTAGGAGGGAGTTAGGAAAGGAGCTGTATGTTTCCTTTAATACCTCCTTCAGCAGGAGAACCTTGGCCTGACCATGAGCTTTGTCCTAAATATATGAAAGTATAAAGCAGGTCATACTTTTGTTTACACGTTACAAGAACGGAACTTCAGCCACATGGATCATTTGCATAAGATCCTCTAATGCAGCTGTCTGTGGTGAACTAAAGGACAGGATTTGGTGAATATTAGTAATAATTGAACACTGCAGTTTATAAAGAGTTGTTTATTTAACACAGCAATTTGTGCGCAGTTGCTTGAATTATATTTGTACTGTTGGTAATAACGTTAAATGCATTGCACTGCTGGAAGATATGTAAGAGGTTAAGATAAAGAGGTTTTCACTGGTCCAATCACGTACATAATGAACCAATCACTAAGAGAATGTGTGTTCCCCTCCTCTTGTAAATTTGCAGTTGTTACGCCCATTTTTAAGGCAGGTAACAAAAAGGAATTGATAAACTATAGGCCAATTAGTATACTTCCTACTGTCTCAAAAGTTATCGAAAAATTGTTGCAGAACAGCTGGTGGAACACCTTGACAATAGAAATATGTTACACCCCATGCAATTTGGCTTCCGATCAAAACATTCCACCGATACAGCCTGTTGTTATTTTCTTGAGGTGATTAAGTCCAATCTAGACAAAGGAGGGGTGGTTGGGGCCATTTTTCTGGATCTGCGTAAGGCTTTCGACACAGTTAACCACTCAGTGCTGCTAACAAAACTGTTGAATTTTAATCTTTCAGCAAACACTATTAGTTGGTTTCAATCTTACCTTGCAGATCGTTTTCAGTGCGTAAAAATAAATGATAAGATCTCACCTTTTAGCCCCTGCACTACTGGTGTACCACAGGGGTCTATCTTGGGGCCATTGCTTTTTACTTTGTACATCAATGACCTACCTTCCATCTGTGATGATGTGGAGGTCTTGATGTACGCTGATGACACGGTTCTATTTACTCACAGCTCTGATGCAAATCTTGTCGCAGATAAATTATCTATAGCTATGAATAAAGTAATACAGTGGTTGAACAAGTCGAGCCTTACGCTGAATTCAGAAAAAACTGTCACTATGTATTTTTCCAACAAAAGAAAGAGTGTTCTTCCAAATATCTATGTGGATGGTTTGATGATCAAAAATGTCCAAGAAATCAAGTACCTAGGTGTAATACTGAATCCTACCCTTAATTTTAAAAACCATGTTAAAAAGGTTTGCCGCGTTCTGAAATTTAACATCGCCAACTTCCAGCACATCAGGAGCTCTTTGTCATTGGAAGCAGCTAAATCATATCTTAATGCAATGATTATATCTCATATCATGTATTGTGTGTCTTCATGGTCTCAAGCTAAAACAACGGTTTTAAACCCCTTAGATCGTTGTATAACCAGGCTTTGAAAGTCCTGGATAAAAAGCCTCGCCGGTACCATCACTGCAATATACTTGAAAAATACAGCATACTAAGCTTTGACAATCTGATTAGGTATTCCGATGTACGTTTGGTTCATAAGATTCTTAATGATACTGCCCCACCCCCCTAAAAACATATGTACAGCTTCGCTCACAGCTAACCAACAGAGCATTAAGATCTGTGTCCAGGGGAGACTGCAATGTTCCTAAGAGAAAGTCTGCCTTCTCTCAATCAGCCTTTTCCTACAAAGCCACTAAAGAATGGAATGGGCTCCCAGACAATCTAAAGAACAATGCAGATTTCCACAGTTTTTCACGGGCAGTTAAAGACTGGCTTTTAGATCAACAGTCCTGCTCGCACTAAAAGTACCAGATGGGTACTTGGCCATCAGGTGTTACCCTCGCGGGTATCGTCTGATGGCCACCACACTATTAGTGTTAAAAACTATTGTATCTATGTGCTAATTATGTATAGCTACAAAATAATTATGAAAACTGTTGCACTTTGTCATTCTGCACTTTATGAATGCAACTGGCACTTTTTATCGGCACTTTTTATCTGCACTTTTCATCTGCACTTTTACTATATATTGCACAAATGTATATTGTCTATGTTTTGTATTTTAATTAACTCTGTTATGTATTTTAATTGTATTTTTGATTGTATAAGGACTACAGATGGAAATTAGCATTGTGCTAAATCTGGGGCAGCCATCTTTTTAATGTACCTGTCCGTTGTCCTTTTAAATAAATAAATAACTAAATAACTAAAATAAGAGTATACATATTGTACGATTCTACTTCCTGGTTGTTCCCTCCGCAGGGTTAGGAAGGTGCAGATAGTCCTGAGGGGCACAAAGAGCAGCTGAAGCTCCTGTTCCTAACTGCCAAAGTTTCCTCAAGGTCGACCTCATGACGTCGGCCTCAAAGGTTAAGGAGAAAGGAGCTGTCTTTGTAGTAGTGAAGCTTCTTCCACCCGTGCCAGACGAAGGTCAAGCAGGATATATGATCAGGCAAAAGCGCTCTGGAGAGCACAGTTCATACCCGATTAATATTTCACAATATCGTATCACGCTTGTAAAAGGGGATTTTGCCAATCAATAGCATAGAGCCGCTTTGAGCATAACAGACAGACACATTAGTTTAATACCTTACCTTCTTAGTTGTGTACAACTGTAGTTTCCTGTTTTTTGGCTTGATACTTCAGAATCATACATAAACTCCTGGCACTTGACTTTATTGTTGTTTTTATTGTGTGTAATGCAGCTAGCCAGGCAGCGTCCATGTGCATCATGTTTCCTCTGTGGTACCGCCCACATGCGCTCTGTAAGGGAAACAGAGGCACAGCCTGGTAGAGTGTTATCGCGTACCACGTCCCACACCCTTCAGGGTAGAAGCGTGCTACGTGCATATAAGCTATAAAGGCTTATTAGGGTAAAATCTCTCAGCTGATGCGTTTCTAGCTTTCACAGACCCTTCCGCACATCCTGATTGTTCTTTTGCACTGTGCTAATTTAGCCTCTGACTCCCTGGCTCGCGCTGGAGGAAAATGCGGTAAATCATGACACACAACAATGTACGTGGTCTGTTTTTCTTTCACAAATGTCGCGCTTACAATGTGGATCAATGGCGCCTAATGAAGTTTACTCTACTACAAAAGAATAATTAAATAACCACAGCTTTAATATTGCTGTTTGTGCTCCATATGCAACCTGTGTTTGGTCTTTTCACGACACCCTGAACAAAACAACTCCTACAGCTTCATATCTGATCGTTTGCTTTGTGTCTGGCCCACACGTCTCTAGAAATGCCATTCATTCGGGATTATAGTGGACAGAGCAGGATGTAAAAGGCATTCTCGTTAATGCTGCTGGACTCCACTCTAACACGGTCCAAACGTCGATGCCATGGTCTCACAAAGACAAACGGTCTTAACACTTAAAATGACTATGTTGTAAATGTGTTGGCTTCGATGGCTTTCCACAACTTTAAGTCCAGATATGTTTTTCAGCCCCCGTTTACTTGTGTTCCCATGCCTGTGCGCTCCTATGAGACCCAACGTGCCGCTCAATGAACTGTCCAATGCTCTTGCGTAATTGCTTTTTGTTTTCGTCTAATGATACTCCTGCTTTATTGATTTTTTGCTTCAAACTAATTACCAAACACGCTATCCATCTTGGTACCACGCCATCCGGGACAAATGGGTGCGACGAGGTTTGCAAATGTAACGGCGTCGAGCTAATATACGGCACACGGGAGAATCGTCAGACTTTTCAACCGCCCAAAATCATCCCGGACAAAATGACGCACCGTTCCGAATGCATCACGAGTCGGAGCCTATCAATTTCGAGGTTCTAACGATCTTTTGGCGCCGACGACGATGGGTTCTGGCCCGTGCGAACATCATTGGGGAGACCATTAGCGCGCTACAATGGCTCGTAAGTTACGTGTTGCGCGTTTTACGGCTCATTACCCGGTGTCTTGGAAATCGGAAGTTCGATCAGTGTTGATGGCGCTTTCCACAACAACTACTAAAGATAATTTTGCTGGGAAATGGAAACGCAGAATTGAGCGAACTTTGATGATGAGGTTCGCGAAGGTGACAAACAAGGAAATTAAAGTGAACTTTAAGTGTGGTTTGGGGTTATGGAAGAACGTGGGCTGACAGTGTTGCAGTGGGTTAAGTCACACGCTGTAATATTTAGTTGGAGCCCTTTAGCCTTGCTTCGAAAAGCTTCTGCAATGTCAAAAAGATCCAATGTTGCATTCATTTACAAGATCTTGTATTGATGACAGCGTAAAGCCTCCTCCAACACATCCCAAAGACTTTTATTTTTGGTCAGGCAGTTGTGAAAAAATGTGTTTCTGCTTACTGTAAGAAATGTATTGCTACTTGCTTAAGCCTTATCTAGTACTAATTAGGAGGAGAACAATGTAGTCTTTGTCTTATGATTCTGAATAAAGGTCCTACCTTGAAAAAGTACTGGCAGATCCATTTTGGTTGAGATACAATGTTAGTGACGTAATGTCTGAGATATGGTCAGTTTGTGCGTCTGGACTAGAGGCGGAACTAACAGTATATAGAGGCAAGCACGAGATTTGCTCGGGAGACTTCCTGATGTAACTTGTACAGTATGTGTGATATTAATCAAATAAAGGCTTCTTCGAAATAACTCACTCACCTGAGGTATTGTTCTTGAAGTTCCGGACGGAGTAAAGACTGACACAGTGTATTTTTATGCCATTGTACTTTGAAAAATCAATCAAATCTACAAGAACAGAAGTGACAGGAAGATGGATGCTTTGATTTGCTCATGGCCCCATTGGTGCCAACATGGTGTTGAAACAAACATGGACATCCTACCTCTTCCTTCCCGGGCTCTTGTCTAAAAGAACACACAACCTAGGAAAAAGTTTCAGCACAATCTTCAATAAACGTGCGCTGAAAAATGACTTGGACGTCAACATAAACTGAGGCTGAAAGAGGGTTCTGATGTTTTGGGCCAAGAGAATATAGACCTCACATACAAACTTTTTTTTTCTATTTCATTTCTCAACACTTCTATCAAAGCTTGCACTATCTGACAGTTTTATTGCCTTTACACACCGTAAAAGCTTCTTTTTTTTTTTTCTTCCTCCAGTGCGGACTGTGTTTCTCTCAGCTCCTGCAGTAGAGCTTCATAAATCACTGAACAAATGGGAAAATCGCCACCCAGATTATATATCAGGTTCTATAAAACGTCTGTGTGTCGTGTTGCTGCTCGATTACATCTAGCTCTCGTCACCGTTGCATTTGCTATTGAAATAAAGCCCCATTAAAATTCCACTCCCATTGTTCTCTCTGGAAAGGCGTCTGTTGTGGAAAAACTGATAGACTCGGGCGAATCCAAATAAAGTTCTAGCTTCCTGATATACATGCATTTCCAATGACATCATGCATACAGTAGAACCATTTTGAACACCGAAGTACAATTATGCAGCACTACAACAGGTAACAATATCTCTACTCAGGATATAAATGAAAGATTGACAGTGGCATTTGTTTGTAGATGTAGCAGCGCCGTTATAGCAGGATTTACTAAATATCTGCTTCACTCCTCAGAATAAATTCACACATCAAAGAGGAAACAGAAAACCTTTCTCTGTGATTTTTACAGATTGTCATACCAACAGAGTCTTAAGGTGCGTTCAGACCGAACGTGCGTCCACGCTCCGTCAGCCTCTAGTTGGACGCCAAACATTGCCGCTTCACACCCGCGAGAAACGCCTGTTTGCGGCGTGTGAAGTTTTGCAAGCGTCATAATTAGGAGGCGTGTCATACAACTCAGGCCGAGCGCAAACCGTGATGATCAACTTCTCCTCCATGCTGCAGGTCAGGGGCGCAACTACCGCAACTACCCCCCCTCCCACACACACACACGGCTCTTTGATGGTTGTTTCTTTTTTTTTTAAAGAAAATAAATACCCTCTGAATTGACTTTATTTGAACGAAAATGTCACTATTTCACACAATATAACATCGATATTTCCCTCTATGGAGTTTGTTATCACAAAAAAACAATCACACGGCCCGATTAAAAGCTTCTGTTGCTTCATTCACGTAACTTTTCCTCCTCTCCCTCTCTCTCCCTCGCGCAAGAGGGGAGAAAACGCAAGCTTCAACGCGATCTCTTCTGTAACCGTGTTTATTATTTCATTAGGACTTTTATTTCTCAAACTTGTTGCCTTATGCTCACTTTGAGCTCCTCGTGGGGCTGCAGCAGCAGCAGCGGTGGAGATGACAGTCCCTCTGCACTCCTCTCTGCCCCACTCCAGCAGTGACTTTTGTTTCGCAAAATAAGCATGCACAACTAAAGTGACGCCCGTCCCCCAAAGAGGAATTAAAAAAAACACTTCACCACCGCAAACCTGTTCATATCGTTCACTGTAAAGACTCGTTCAAAAGAGCCGGATCGTTCACGACCGACACACAGACTTTTAAAAAGAACATATCACTATTGGCGCCCCTATGAAAGGCATATATTGCGTATGCCCTTTATGAATAAAAAAATAAAGAGTATAAGACTAAAAAATACCGCTATCTGACTCCCGGTCTTGTTGTAAAAAACAGATGAAATCAGAAGGTCACGTGTTCTCAGAAGGCTCTTTATTGAAGATAGTTGTTACATGTTGCTTGCTCAGTTGCTTTGAAAAGTCTAACGAGAACTGTTTTTTCCCAAGTATTTCTTTGCCCGTTAGCTCCGCCTGCTCAATGCACATTCACATACATTTCAGCATACAAAGGAAACCTGATATCCTTAAATGCTCATCCCCCTCCACATCAAAGCACATTCTTTAGCTTAGGTGAACATCTGGAAACCATATGTTGAACACAGATAAACACTTCAAATTGACCCGTCCAAACAGGATGTGTTTCCTACTCTCCCCTCAGCTCAGTGGCCTTTAACCTTTCTGGCTCCACTAGTCTGAAGGAGGAATCTAAGCCTTTACATACAGGCTAGCATATAATTTGTAGGGGGTAGCTAAAACATACATTTTAATTATTGACACCTTTTTGCGCCACTGCTGCAGGTAACAGGTGACGCTTGTGCTCACTATTTGAGCCCAGTCCCGGATTGGTTAACAAGGCGTAAATGAACGCACGTGTAGATTGTGATTACTTGAGTGTATGAAGCAGTGGGCGGGGCATCCCTGCTCTGTACCGCGCTGTTCTCACTGGTTTTGACGCGCGTTAATCCTCATCTGCTCACATTTGGAACATCTTTGCTTACATTTCGACGCGCGTCGAAGCACGTCTACATAGGGTTAACATGGAAGTTGGTGGCGTGTCAGCGTTTGGTCTGTACACACCATTAGTCTGAGTCAGTGTTTAAGCTGTTTAGCATGCTACCGGTTAGCAACTGTCATCAATTAACTGTCAATAGCTACATTACGATAAACACATGTGTGCCTCACATCTATGAACACTGAGGAAATACTACAGTAACAGCTCAGCTCTGACCTCTGTCACATGTTGTATCCAAGGCTAGATGTTTGTGGTTCAGGGCTTTCTCTTGGAGAGGTCAGAGCTGAGCTGTTGAAGCTAAATGCTAACCGGTAGCATTCTAACGTCTTGAACAGCTTAAACACTGACTCACTGGTTTCGTCACATAAACGTGTGTGTCTGGTTCCGTGTTTTTACTGTTATCTTCTTGAGCAATGATTACGAGGACATAAAAATGCCACTGTCAATAAGTGTTTTTCATTTATATCCTGAGTAGTGATATTGTTACATGTTGTAGTACTGCATAATTCTACTTCGGTATTCAAAATGGCTGCCATAACAAAAGTCACATGACTGAAAGGCATGTATACTTTAATCTTGTGTAACCAAGACATTCAAATGTAGATGATTACCTATCATTTACTTATCCATACTTCTCAAGTGATAAAACCAGGTTATTCCATCAATAGATTTCTTTTTCCCTGATGGCGCCAGCTTAATCCAAGATGACAATGCCAGGATTAATCTGCTCACATTGTGAAAGAGTGGATCAGGGAGCATGAGATGGATTGATGGCCAGATCATGAGAATTTTGGAATGTGCTGGAGAAGGCTTTGCGCAATGGTCGATGAATTAATTTCATTTCAATAGCCTGTAATTGTTAGCGTTAACCATTAAACATGTCATGGTTTGAGGTGGAGCGAGGAAAATAAAACCCAAATGCAGGACTGCAACAAAACCAGTGATGTTTAATAAATGTCGAAAACCAAAATAATAAAATCCAACGATGTCAAAACTCAAACAAACCGGGGCTGACGTAGACAATGACACGACAACGGACAAGGGAAACACAGGGGTATAAATACAAGAGGAAACGGCCACAGGTGAAACACATCATGGCGGGGCAGGAAATTAACAAGGGAAGTAAAGGAAAATTACAAGGACAGAACACACGTCAAAATAAAACACAGGACTAGACCAGAGACAAGACAAACAAAACGAGGGAACAAAAAACCGTATCATGACAAAACACTGCAAATTAGAGGTTTGTGGCTGTTGTCAACAGTAACTACACGCAGTAGGCCTGCATACCTTATAGGGCTGGGACAATACACTTTTGTGGGGATCCAATACGTATTACGATACTGAGGGCCAGATACGTTACATATTGTGACACAATACTGTATATTCTATTTATGATTTTTCATTTACTACGAACTGGTATTTTCTATAGTGAATTTATTAAGTTGAATTTCCAAAATGTATAAATTAAATATAAATGAGTCTGATATTGAGTAAAACATTTTGAAAAGTGCAATGACAGAAGCCTTGGGCTCTTTTGTTTAAACCAATAAGCACCAAATCTGGTATTAACCAAACTATTAAGTTGAGTATCAAAAGTCTTGTGATACATGGTTTCCAATGATGCACGTATCACAACAAAGATGCGATATATTGCAAAACCATATTTTGTCTCCGCGCTAATGCATATTACTATGCTACATATAGGTGTCTTAAACCTGTTTAGAAATAATTACTGAAAACAACTAAAAAAACAAAAAAAACATCAGTTTATATAGCGCTTTTCTGGACACTCAAAGACGCTTTACATTGCATTATTCATTCACTCCATACTTGGTGGTGGTAAGCTACTATTGTAGCCACAGCTGCCCTGGGGTAGACTGATGGAAGCGAAGCAACCAGTCTGCGCCATCGGCCCCTCCATCCACTCACTCACTGCATTTGCTAGGCTTCCTGGTGTTACCAAACGGTCTCCCATCCAAGTACCGACCAGGCCCTTCCCTGCTTAGCTTCCAAGGTCTGACGGGATTGGGCATAGCAAAGGCGGTATGGTCACAAGAATAAGAATTAGCGTATTGAAGTAGCCTCTGAGCTAATACTATCTTATGAAGTTTCTGAATTAAGGGTTCAGATACGCATTTAGTGACCACTAAACGTTCTCTTTTAACTGATAGAGATACCACATAAATTGTATTAGTGTCAGGAAATCATGCCATGTTTAAATGAGGACTTGACTCAATTAATTCATCTCAGAAACTCCGGGAAACCAAATGTATGTTTGTATCAACAGGCGAAGATACCGCTTCTAAGTGCTTCTATGGGTTAACCTCTTAAACCCCACCTTAACCAAGCACATTGTCTCCAGTTTGGCTTTACCCAAACGAATGAAAATGCAACAAAAAAGTGACAAAGAAGTGAAAACATAACCGAAAACACAAATAAAAAGTGATGAAAATGTGACAAAAGAGCAGCAAAATTTTATGAAAACACAACAAAAATGTGACAAAAAAAGCAACAAGAGCGACAAAAAGCAATGATAAAGTTACAAAAAATGTGACGAAAACAACAAAATAGTGACAAAAAAGTGATAATTAAAAAGTCAAAAAGGTGACAGTAACACGGCAACAAACGTGAGGAAAAGATCAGTTTAGATCAATTTTTGTAGCTTTCAAATTAGGCGTTACACTGGCCTGTAGGCTGTAAAATATACAGTCCAGAAGCTTTTAGATATGGGAGAAGCCAAACTGGAAAAAATGTGCTCGGTTAAGGTGGGGGTTGAGAGCTTACGATAATGTGTACCTGAAGCACAAACGTCTAATTGAAATATATCTGAAAAACAATGCCACTGTGTTAAAGTCATGCTGTCATAGCTTTCATCCAACTTCTAAACTTTTACTCTTCCAAGCCGAAGGACAAGATAAATGGGGAATTTATTGCAGAGGTCCCAGGAGGTCACAACGTGAAGTAATGAAAGAACCAGAAAATTACAATTTGACTTTACACAAGGTTGCCTGGTCTCCCCATAATACCTTCCATTGAGAGCGGAAGAATGGAATGGCAATGGTTAAAAATAAGACCTTGGTGAGCGTAGGAAAGTCGTGTTTCATTCATTCCACGAACCAAATAGCTTTCCTTCCCTTTCAAAACTAAAATCTTGCAACTGGGCACTTGCTTACATTCAAAAGTGAAATATTTCACTAGAAATACTTTTTGGGTGGGGAAAAAGGTGCTTGCACTTTTGAATTCAATGCAGGCTCTCACAGCACATGTATAGCCTTTGATTATGTTTTCCTACGTTGAAAAGCTCCATTCCACAAACCGAGCCATCGTAGGAGATATCAGTAAATGTATAAACAATAGCGCAATAGGCTTCAACACAAACAGCTGATCGTTTACTAAAGATGAACCGGGTGTAGCATGAAATTCTGGGTCCTGGGTACAAACTACTTTCATGGGCCCATACTGTATAAGTGTTTCACATTATTCCAAGCCTCTCACTGCTCTGGGTAAACGTTAAAGAATTACTCCAAGATGCACTAGCAGCTCGAAACACAGCCCCAGGTTTGTTTTTGATGAGAGAACACTGCAACAAGCTCTAGAGAAGTCGATTTTGCATAATACCACCACTTTAAACTTGCTCACGAACCCTCAGGAACGCTGAGGTTGAGAGATCATGACCCTTACTAATGTGTTACTGTGCTGAAAACGTAACTACAGTAGTAACACTGAAAATAATCTAAATCTAGATTAGTTTCAACATCTCAAATTGAACATAATATTTTAGTTGTTTTGACTAGTTAAGATTTTAGTTAGCCATTTGACCTAGCTCTGAGATGTGTCTCATCTCAACTCGATTCTATACCTATTCTATTTATCTGCCAGTGGGGTAAGAGATTAGCACTTGTCCCGTTGGCAGTCTTACTTTCTTATTTCAAGCAAGAACACCTTAGAGCCCATCTGAAATGTCATCAAACAAGCAAAGTACAGTAGGACCACGTCTTGGGCCACAAAAAAAGTCTAAATGAGTGAAAACCACTCAAAACAATATTTTCAATTTAAGTAATTTAAACCCATGCTCAGTGTTTGTTTTGTTATGTTCCTTGTTACTTGACAAAAGTAATCTCTAAAGCGCTACCCCAGACTGATTTTGATGAGAAGAGCGCACACACACACACACACACACACACACACACCACACACACACACACACACACACACACACACACACACACACACACACACACACACACACACACACTTGTAATTCTATTTTAGTGAGGACACTCATAGACATAATGTATTACCCAGACCCTAACCCTGAACCCCTAACCCTAACCTTAATCCTAACCCTAATCTAAACCCAATTCTAACCCTAAAACCACATTTTGACCCTCAAACAGTCCTTCAATAAGTGAGGACCACCCAAAATGACCTCACTTTCCAACAAATGTCCTCACTCTGTTGGTTAAAAACTCAAACTGGTCCTCACAATGTCGTAATTACAAGAACACACACACACAAACACACACACCAACAAAGCCAACAAAGTGCAAACTCAATTTAAAAGAAGGTGTCATTTCAAGACAGCGTTCTGCGGCTGAGACCATAGTCAACAATGAATAATTTATACTCGCTGAAACACAGGCTGAAGGGCACTCTCACTCTGAGCTTTAATACGATCCTGGTGCCGGCTGCTGTAGAGTGCAGTTACTAAGAATGACTCGGTGGTGGTAAACTGCAGATGTCCCGGGGCAGATTAGTGGTGAAATGACTGCCAATCTCATTCCGGCAGTCCACACAAGTGGATAACACCACAGACAGACAGTGTTTTTAGCTCACCTGGAAAACCACATACAGTTGTGCTCAAAAGTTTACATACCCTGGCAGAATTTTGTATTGTTTTGGGGGGCAAATACATGATAACACAAAAGTATTCTTTCACTTATAGCTAGTGGTTGTGCGAAGCCATTTATGGTCCAACAAGTGAGTCTACTCTTTTTAAATAATAATAATTAAAACTGTCAAATTGACCCTGATCAAAAGTTTACATACCCCAGTTCTTAATACTGTGTGTTGCCTTCTTTAATATCAATGACAAAGTGACTCAATGATATTGAGGTCAGGAGACTGAGATGGCCACTCCAGAACCTTCACTTTATTCTGCCGTAGCCATTGAGAGGTCGACATGGGCCTTGTGCTTTGGATCGTTGTTATGTTGGAACGTCCAAGTGTGTCCCATGTGCAGTTTCCAGGCTGATGAGTGATACATTTCTTCCAGTATTCTTTAATAACATGCTGCCTTCATACTGAAATCAATTTTGCTCACACATCCCCAAAACATCAGTGATCCACCTCCGTGTTTCACTGTAGGAATGGTGTACTGTTCATCACAGGCCTTGTTGACTCCTCCAAATGTAACGTTTATGGTTGTGGCCAAAAAGTCCCATTTTGGTTTCATCATACCAAATGACACTGTTTCAGAAATGTCTCTGTGCTGTTTGGTATATTGTAAGTGAATACTTTGTGGCATTTTCGTAGTAATGGCTTTCTTCTGGCGACTTGACCGTGCAGCCCATTTTTTATTCAGTGCCTCCTTATCGTGCATCTTGAAGCAGCTTCACAACTTGAGTCCGGTATTTCAACTGAAGTTTTCTCTTGGTTTTTCTTTTTATCCACAATTTTCCTGCCAGTTGTTACTGAAGTTTGTATTGGTCGACCTGACTGTGTGCATCTCTTGCATGAATTGCATGTGGCTTTCGGCATCAACTTATAATCTTCTGCATTTGAAGGTAGTGGCTTCATGTCCAGCCTCCTGCAGAGAGACAACAAAAAGAACTGTTCTACCATTAAAGGCAGCACCCATACAGGTATATCCCTCATGGCTTGGAGGGACAACAGTAAGACGCCTTCTTCCATGACCACCTAAAGGGGGAAAATGTATTCATCTCTAGCAAAGGGAAAACTGACTTATGTAATTATGATACCTAATGCTTTTTTGATCACCCATCTCCCAGTTACATTCTTCAATTTGGGGAATGTTTCTCCCAACAAAATGGACACCCAAATGTACATTACCTCGAAATGACCACATTATCTACTGTACATGCAACAATTGAAAGTATGTTATAAAGAAAAGGCTCTTACTTGATTATGATCCATAGCTTCTGATATGTTCACACTGCGCTTACCAAGTCCAGCCAGTGCCAACTGCATTTCACCTGATGGACTTGGTGTGAGGTGGGCATTTTTCTGAAGCAGCACTTTTTGCCCAGACAACCATTCTTCTGAAAAAGCCCAGGAAAACATCTAAAAAAAGAAAATAAAAAATGCAATATATAGAGTAAAAAATGTGTAGTCTGGGATCTTTCAATACTTATAATAGGAAATGATTTTGCAAAAGAAATTAAGCTAAACCAGGAATAAACAAGCTATAAACTGGGAATACAAACATCTCTACAGCACGTAGCACAGGCTCTAAATTAGCATCAAACACCACAATAACTTTCCATAAACCTGGCCATCTCTTGATGAACAGCTGGACCCTGGTTTCTGTTCTGGTGGCTTTCATTCTGCACTGCCCGGGCAGTCTCAACCTGAGGATTAGGAGCTAAGTTTGCACTCTGTCCCTGACCTTCACTCTCATGGCCTGTCTGGACATGCCTCTGCAGGACAGCGATTAGCACATTCACCGCCAGGGGAATAGCAAAACTGCATGAATAAAAAATAATAATAAACACATTTGCGCCACCATTGTTGTATATGTCATAATTCCATCACAGCTAAAATTAAAAAACAAACTCTGGGCTAACTTGGTTGGCGTCCGTCAGCACATTTGAAAAAACAAATGATTGGATTTGCAGTGACACATATAAATCGCCTTTGGCTTATTACGGGGTTGTTTGTGTGTGTAAATCTGATCTGTCGCTATGTTCAAAAAGATGTAAATAATATAATATACATAATATAATATACCTCTGAAGATGACCGATCGTCTCCCATTGCGGATTCGCAGCCGCACCAGCCGGCAGCGCATTTGAGTCGCCTTCTTCTTTGTGCGTTTGTTTTCAGCTTGCAGTGATGATGTAACATCCTCCAGCCAATGGGTGTTGAGCCCACCCCATTAAAAAAGGGTCAGAAATAATGTATCGTAACCTTAGCTTGTGAATTGTAAACGTAACTCGTGAAGTGAAGCATGAAAAGAAGCGTAAATGAAAGTTTTACGTTTTACAAGATTTTTATTTAGGATACTTTTTGTTTATGATTTTAGAGTTACACTTTTCTCTTTATGTTTACAATGCTTACAACCTAAGTTTACAATACCTCTTTTACGTTTAAGCAGACCATAATTTAGCGCCATACCAGTGCAGCACTAGATGAAAGATGCAAAGGTCAGAATGCTTACCTTTAGTAGCCATTCAAACCTGTTTGTGTCCACTTGTGTGTGTATTATCAAGCCAAGATCACCAGGGTATGTAAACTTTTAATCAGGGTCATTACGGCCGTTCAAGTTTCATTATTATTCATGATTTAAAAAGAGCAAACTCAGTTGTTTTACCATAAATGGCTTCACACAACCATTACCCATGAGTGAAAAAAAACCTTTTTGTGTTATCTTTCATATTTTCTGAAAAATAGACACAAAATGTAAAATTCTGCAAGGGTATGTAAACTTGTGAGCACAACTGCAGCTATGAAACAAACACTACTACTACTACTACTACTACTACTACTACTACTTGAACGCAGCACCGGTGGTAGCATCGTTGACAGTTGTTCAGCACATCATTTGTGCCAAGGTTGTCGCCTAATAAAAACTAAAAGTGAAAAGAAAGGACTAAAATATCTGAACTTCCAGTGACACATTTTGAACGAGGCCCATATCAATTCAATTCACTGTCAAAGGAACCGGTCTGTACTTTGTAAAGTAAATTTACATGTAATTTTATAGTCTTATATAAGTCAATCATAAAATCACTCCAAACAGAGGAGTCCCACAGAGTTGTAACTTCGGAGAACATAGTTTCTTGTTAAGGAATTTACACTTGTCCATTTATGCATAACTTAAGACAATAATGTATGGATTTCACATTGACATTCATGTCAAGTATATTACCACATGCTCTACAGTCCTGTCGCCGGTGGTGCAGATTGAGTTGTCACCAATAGCGTGCACACCCCTGCCTCGTGCATGCGCACTCCCAGCGACCTTGAGGCGCAGGGATGCGGAGGTGTAGCAGCTGAGTCTGTGTGGAGGCTCATAAATAAGGATGAAGGATAACCCCAGAGGCGAGAGGTGAGGAGGGGGCCAGTACTGAAAAAATACATCTATATCTACATTCAAATTACACAACAATTCTGTATACTCAAGTTTTTGAGAAAAATTAAATATTTACAGACACATATGCCTTAGCATTTGATTTTTAATGTAGTCATAGTAATAGTATTTCACTTCTTTCACAAAGTTCTCTTTGGTTTCTTCTACTGCGGAAGCCCGCCAATCTGTATTCCCTGGATTGTACGCATCATACACTACCTGACCAAAAAGCAATCTCCAGCACATTCCAAAGATTCTCAATGGGCTTAAAGATCTGGACTCTGGTGGCCAATCCATATGTAGAAATGATGTAGTTCTGTGCTCAAAGTGTGTTTATGCGGTGCCGTAGATTTACCTAGTGTTCCGTTA
Source organism: Neogobius melanostomus (assembly GCA_007210695.1). Lineage (NCBI taxonomy): Eukaryota > Metazoa > Chordata > Actinopteri > Gobiiformes > Gobiidae > Neogobius > Neogobius melanostomus. The sequence continues at coordinate 2,316,097 of VHKM01000278.1, read as the reverse complement.
TCTGAAAGTGAGAGCTTGTTTTCACTGTTTTGTAAAGTGTCATACCCACTACTGCCAGCAGAGGTTGCTATGGGCCAATTAAAAATTCTGATCTATTTTAAAACACCAAATATCAATGCAGTGGTACCATAATACATGTTGTAAGCCTTAGCATGTGAGGTCCTCTAAGTTAGTATATGTATGGAGGCAATGCTTTAGTCTTTGCATCATAGATAAATGATATGGAGAAAATTACAAAAATGCCTAAACGATCTATCTTTCGTTTTAGATAAATAAGAAAAAATATATCTAAAACAATCCAAAAATCGCATAATATTATGAGACTGTATCTGATCATCACATGGCCTACAGCGCCCCTCTCCTTAGCCAGATTAATGACACCCATCTGCGCAGACCTCCTCCAGGGGAACCTTGACTCTTTCACCTCCCACACACTCGTCTTCTGCCCACGTGCTGTAGGCTCTTTGGGGGGGAAGCGGGGTCAGGTCAGCGCACCTCCATCTCACCTTCTACACACTGCCTTCATAATAGCACAGTATACCTTCAGGGAGTCATTTCACAAAGACGCCTTTCATCCAGTATTGGCTCCACACAGAAAGTTCACCCAGTCCCACCAATATCCTCCATGGGGAGAAAATGGTGGGCGAAGTATTTTACTCCCTTTTCAAGTTTCATTCAGCGATTTAGACCAGTGTGTCCAGGGGCACGGCTAAAATTTCCCTAATAGATGTGAAAAGAAATTCAACTGAAGATACTTTTGAGAATATGGGATTATATGGAATTTGTGGAAAGTTGTTGTTTGTTGTTGATTTATTTGTCATTATACGTGAACTGTACAACTACATTTTTCCTCTGCATTTATCCCATCCCTTGACGCCACTGGACGACCCGTAGGGAGCAGTGGGCAGCGGCAGTGCTGCACCCGGGGCCAGGCTGGTGGTCAGAAAAGCCTGGCTGGCAGAGTGGCAAGAACAAGCGATTTTTGAAGAAAACCATAAGAAGTCCCGTTTTCTGTTTGCTAGAAGCCACCACGTGGCCTCCATGTGGCTTCTAGCAAACAGAAAACGGGACTTCTTATGGTTTTCTTTCAAAAATGCCACTCTGCCATAAGGCCAGATTTGTGCAGTGTACGACTAATAGTTGTCCTGTGTACAGTTTCCCCCACCTGAGCTGTAGCTCTCTGCAGTTCATCCAGGGTCATCATAGGCTTCTTGGTAACAGCTCTGGTCAGTGCGGTCCTTGTTCGGTCAGTAAGTTTAGGAGAACAGCCGGGTCTTGGCAGGTTTGCAGTGATGCCACACTCTTTCTATTCCTGGATGATGTATTTAACTGTACTTTGAGAGATGTTCAAAGCTTTGGAAATGTTTTTATAACCTAACCCAGCTTTATACTTCTCAATAACTTTATCTCGGACCCGTCTGGTGTGTTATTGGACTTCATGATGTTGTTTAGTGACCAATACACTCTGACCATAGCTCTGAGGCCCTCACAGAACAGCTTAATTATACTGGGAGTAGATTATGCACAGGTGGCCTCTATTTAATGGTTAGGGCAAGGTGTGAACATTCTGCAGTCATTAGGAATGTTATAAAGGCAATTTAATGTACTCAGAAAATGCGGTGTGAATACTTATGCACGCCCCACTTTTCACTTTTCTATTTTTTGAAAAATAACAGAATCATGTATCATTTTGCTTTCACTTCACAGTTGTCTGTTACTTGTGTGTGAACTTTCAGTAAAAAATTCAAAATAAAATCTTTACGTTTAGGGTTGTAAACATGACAAAATGTGAAAAAAGTGAAGTGCTGTGAATACTTTTCGGATGCACTGTAACATGATATAAAGCTTGAAAAAGTCGATTTTACATAATACCCCCCCTTTAAGTGTTTGATTGGGACTTTATTAGGACTCCAACATGACCACAGTATCTGATTTATTTTTCTTTATTGTTTAACTTTTAATCATGGATATGTAATAGGATAATCGCCAAAGCAATGGTTGGAATGTCTTATCTAGAGTTTTATTACGGATCTGTGGTTCTTCCTCTCTCTCATAACCCAAATCCCTGTGCCTGTTCCAAATCAAGCAGCTGAAATGTAATATTTGCAGTATATCCTTTTAGTGGTTTGTGCAGAAGCCTCCGGTCTGCTCCCCCGCTCCAGTCCTGACAGCCCGGTCCTCATCACTCACCGCTCTGCCCTCTCCGCTCACACTGCCATGGGATATTGACCCGTTGAAAAATCGCCTTGGTAGGACGCCTTCTGCCAACAGGGCCTATAAACTCTGCTGCCGATCTATACGGAGGGTTAATGGCGCTTAAAGCCTGCCACACTGTACACCGTTCATAAATCACACTCCAATTATGTGCTCACCAGCCGTTTCGCCCGCGAGCACACGGCCAGGAGCTGATTTTAACACCCATTCTGTTTACGGGACGCTATCCGGGATTGTATCAGCGGCCATCATTTGCTGGATAAATGGGTGTAACTTATCAGAAGGTGTTATTGACTGGTAAGAGCGACATTTAGTTGCGTTACTGTCAGAACATTTAATTATACCACATCCTGGAGCTCTATAGGTTATTTAAGGGAAAGCCATAGGTGGGAGCAACATCGACGTCACAGGGAAGGTTAGCGCCCCCTGTGTGTGAAGCAAAAGCTCTCGAACATTAGAATAAATGGGAAGAGATCGCCTGAGAACTTCTCATTTATGTCTGAATAAAGTTGGTTTATTGTGTGATTATAACTAAAGCTTTTATTCTGTCCGTCTTACATTGTTGTTAAATGAAATGTATGCAGCCCACGATGTAGTTTTCTTGATTGTGAGGGAAAAATATACACGGTTCATTCAGCGGCTAATCTACTAGCTGCTATTGCTGACGTTAATGTGCATTTTATACTATAATGTTGGGCACGTTTAATAAGATGGAATATTTACCAACTAAAGAAGCCACAAAGAGCATAAAACATGGCCACCAGGTGGAGCTGTTCCCGAATAATGACCATTAACGGATCATAGCAATCAATCAACTAGCTCAAATATAAGTAAGTGCTTTATTTGTCATTGTATAATTGTACAACGAAATTGCGTTCAGTCTGCGTAGGCCAACCTGACCAGCATGTTTTGGAGGCAGGGGAAACCTGGAGTACTGCCTCCTGGGTATGTCCCTGTTTCAGAGCGTGGTGTCCTGCACTGTTCAGCTCCTCCACCTCCGCCTTGCTCTTCCTCTCTCGCAGCTCCCGTCGCCTCCTCTCGCTCCTTCTCATCTTCACTCCTCCTCCCCTGGCTCTGACGCCATTCTTCACCTGAGGGTCACCCGTGAAACTCCGCCTTACAGTTGAGCCAAGACTGAGTGAATATTTAAAAAAAAAAAACAGTCTTTTACCATCTCCTGGGAAATGGTGCGGGTGTGGGGGGCTCTTGGTGGCTCCTCAGTGTTTCAGAAGAAGAAACTATATTTCTATTCAAAATGAAAAAGCTCCCTAACGTCTTCTGACAGTGAATTGATGTATTCATGTGAAAGACGGCGGTTTTCCTGTGGTTCTGACACTGGCTTGGAATTATATTTTACCCAGAACGAGAAATGATCAGAGATTTCCTGTCAGCTGCCATTTTGTTTTCCCCCCAGGGGAGCGGGGACTCTGCAAAAGTGCCCAGATGTTGCTTAACTAAGTTTTGAAGAATTTTAATTGGACTCTATAACAAGCTGGCATTTTCAGACCTGGATGAAACGCTGCCCTTTGAGTAGCAGAGGGATCCCTTTGTGACTAGAATGTACAGTAATGTAACAGTAATGGGACAGCAGAATGCCGTCACTGTACGAGTGGCTGACATTTGGACTCACCTTGTAATAAAAACCAATGTGACAAAGCGCTGACAACAGATCTATCATGGGTTTGCAGCATGGGGCGCAGTCCGGGCCAGGTCTTTCTATGTTGGGGATGGTGTAAAATAAAAGTTGACATTGATGCACAGTTCCCAGAAGAGATGTCTGGAAATAACGGTTTGTGTGTTTTGAGCGTAGAGAAAGGACTTTGGTAGGGCAGCCCAATTTTGGAGACAACATTTAAGGCATTCAGAAAAGAAATCCTAGTAGCGAACCTGTTTATGACCATGGCAATAAAAAATGATTCTGATTTTGGCTCATAGGCTCTAATCAGGAGCTCCTCGAAACCAATGGCTTATGGCTTCGCAGAGACACAATAAACTAGCTCCTAAACAGACCCCATGATATAACTTTCAGGGTTCATTTGGTCAGACACTAGGATTAGAGATGTTGATGTTAAGTGGCACGGCGGTTATACTTCTGATGACGGCCTGCAGATGACCCTAACCCTAACCCTAACCCGAAACATGTAAAGGTAAAGATTTCGGCACGGTAGCACAGCAGTTAGCGCTCGTGCTTCACAGCTAGAAGGTCAGGGTTCGATTCCCACCAGGGACCAGGCCTTTCTGTGTGGAGTTTGCATGTTCTCCCCGTGTCTGCGTAGGTTTCCTCCAGGTACTCCGGTTTCCCCTACCACTAAAAACATGTACAATAGGCCAGGATGAATGAGAGTGTGTTTGAGAGTGCGCATGGGGGACGACGGATGGAAATTAGCCCAAGGCTACAATCTGGTGTGGCTTGTTCATTAACTTGCACTGTCCCTACCAAATAAACCAATAAATTTTTTAAACCAATACATTTTTCAACATCTCTAATCCTAGTGTCTGACAAAATGAACCCTGAAAGTTATACTGTAACACAAGTAGACACAATGAACGTTACGAAGTTCAGACCCCATGATGCCACAGTCCACCACACCTTTAACCACACCAATTAAGACAAAAGCAGGTAAAATAATAATAATAATAAAACATACCTTTTACATTGTAACTACACCTTAATAAGTGGGACTGGGTTGTTAAGATCCTGGACGAGCCCCCAAATGTTAAGATCCTGTACATTAGAACGTCACAGGTCAGATCCAGGAAGCAGCAGCCAATCAGAACAAAGCTGGATACCAGTCCTCCAATCACAGGAAATGGCCCACACAGCCGAGCCTGGCCACTCCCGCCTGTCTTTCTCCATGTATCAGATACACGGGACCCCTCAGGTTGAACGGATCAAATCTCCGGCCAAATTTGTCTGGGCCAATGACAGCGCAGGAAGGAGGAGTTAGCGATGCATCACTCAGGCTGCAGTCACATGAGCTTGCAGCTCCTTGACACTCTCAATGGATATTAAACATTGCAACGGGCGTGGAAAAGTTGGACGTCGGGCTCGGCCCATTAGTCCGAAGTCTCATTAGTCCGAAAATGTACCATTGAGTAGGGGTTGAAAAATAAAATTAGGTTCAGGCAAGAGTCCGCTGACCTTAAGGTTAGGGCCAATGGTTGTATATGGCTCTCTAATCCACAACCGGGTTAGAGATGTCGGACTAATGGCACCTCTGCTCAATGGTAAATTATCGGACTAATGAGACGTCGGACTAATGGCATGACACCGGACCCTCTTCCAGTGTAGACACTAAATGAGCAGCTTCACTGAGGAATACTGACGGGAACACAGTAAGTGCCTGATTTATTCAATGCAGCGGTTTAACTCTATAATGTAATGCTTGATAATTTGATGTTATGTTAAGAGTTGTGTCAGATTCTCCCAGTGCAAACAGATGACTGCTGTTTTGGGGCTTCTATGGTTGTTGCGGTGTTGGTTCATTTGGTATGGCCAGTGTATATTAAAGCAGTACTAAGTAACTCTTGCCCCTAGAGGCCATAAGCACAACTGCAGGTGTCTTAGCAAGTTACGATTTTTTAACTTATTAAATGTCTTGGAGAGTAAATACTACGCTGACAGAAAAGGCGAAGGGAGAGAGGGATGTTGTACATCCAGTTATACAATGAGAATTTTTTTTTTTCACCAAACTTGGCTGTAAATACTGTCTAAAGTGGCGCTAGCCCGCAGTTAGCTTTGCCCGTTAGCCTGTTAGCTTCTTCTTCGTGATTCTATTAGTGTGTATTGGTTGCTCCGCCCCGGTGGCAGTCAAGTTGCAAGCATGGTTTTCTGACCAGAGACACCAGGGGGAGATGAAAGACCCCCAATCATCCCATTAACACTTGTATTACCCCAGAGAGACTACGGAAAGGATTTATTAAGTTAAACACGTTACTTAGTACTGCTTTAATGAACACACCACACCGGGTTGTAGCCATGGGCTAATTTGCATCCGTTGTCCCACACTCGGAATCACACTCTCATTCACCCTGACCTATTGTGCATGTTTTTAGTGGTAGGGGAAACCGGAGTACCCGGAGGAAACCTACGCAGACACGGGAAGCACATGCAAACTCCACACAGAAAGCCCCCGTCCAGGTGGGAATCCAACCCGGGACCTTCTAGCTGTGAAGCACGAGCACTAACCGCTGTGCCACCGCGCCTCGTATCAAATTAAATCTTCCATTCTCCAGGCCTGGCTTGGTTCTGGATTAGTCCTGACTCTGACTCTGACTCAGTGCTTTAATATTCCTCCGCCCTATGCCTCGCTCCTCCATGACACAGGCATTTTTCAGCATTTATTATTTATCCCTACACTTCCCGTCTCAGCCGTCAGTCACAGTGCCTGCCTTTGTCTGTGTGCTTCCATCTCTCTCCTCTTTACAGGCCCACAGAAAGCGGAGTAGACATCTGTGTACGTCTAGCGCGGTTTTGTCAACGTGCACGCCGTAAGTGTTGTGTCTATTGCGGTTGCGTCTATAGCACAGTGACTGCTTCCTGTTTGCTCCGCCTGTCTGAATCCAGGAAGAGTCTGCGTCTCCATCATCTCACAAGCTCTCGAACCATCTTTCTTTTTACATATAACAGTGATGTGTTTGACTAATATTGGAGTCTTAAAGGGACTATACAGAGTTTAAAAATGTTAAAACGAAGTATTTTCCTCCCCCTACATGTTCCAGCCATGTCCTAATGTGTAGAATGAGCCCAGACCTGTTCACCACGACTGCCTCTAAAATCCTGCACTGTATAGAGACGCTTAAGTTACGCTTAAGACCTGAGGTGGCAGCAGTGAGCATAAAATGACCAACTGCTTCTGGTCTCTTTATGGTGAGCCACTGCAGGTGAACAAAGTGAAAATCAATTTGAAACAGTTGCTGTAGATTGCTGACATACACTTGAGGTTTTATGTTTCATAAGGTATTTTAACCTTTAAAATGGCCAAATTGCCAATGTTTTCAGTGGTGGATTCTAAATAATATGTTTATTTTGTTGAAATATTCGGAGGGGATTTTTTTCTTTCATTTTACCTTGTTTTTTTACAGTTCAAAGAACAATAAATCAGGCAAGTAATAGATTTAAAATCAAAATGGAAATTTTATTTAGTCCAAGACTGGAAAATGTGGTGTTTATAGGAGCTACATGGTGGTATTGTTGCAAGAGTGGAAAGAAAACATTTCGAGAAATATGGTCCTGAAGTTTTTTAACGTCTGCACATGCGCCTGCTGAATATTTCTCTACGTCTGCAGATTTAAACACATTGTGTGGATTATGTTTTAAAGTTAAACGTAACTGTGCCAACTGAGCTGGGCTCATTTACTTTGCTTTAAACATAAAATTATTTGTTAATCAAATGTTTAATGTCATGACACGCGTTAGCTAAAACATGATTTAGTTAAATCTAAAGCCGAATAAACTAGATAGAACTTCTAAGAGCTTCAAAAGCATTTTCTTGTCAGCATTATGTTTCACTTAGATCATGATTATTTCCCGAAAGGCGAAACATAAATGCTTGAAATTCTGCACAAAGTTACGATGGATTAGTGAAGCGTACTAGGCTCCCTTTAGGCACTTTGTACAAACATTTATCGAGACCAATTAAGTCCAATTTCTGTTTTTGGGACTTTTGCTTCAATAGGCAGGTTATCATGGTAATCAAATGCATCACAATCCAACAATTATTCACCTTAATAAATCCTCTCAAATCCAATGACAACCACCCAATGCAGAGATCTCCCATTGTTTTCAATGAAGCCGAGAGCGTTGTATTCACCGTTTTAAAAGTCTCTAATTGAGGTCTGTTCTGTTTAATGCTGCTCTGTGTCAGACAAAGGCCCCGCCCACTCCTCGAACAGTATTGGTCAACGTCTGTCATGATCTGAGTTAGAGACTGGTTGATTCAACCAATCACAGTGTGAGAAAACAAAATCATGATATAAAACTTTGCCGTTTGTCCCACCACTTATTAGAAAGAGCATTAAGCAGAATGTGGGTTTAGGAAAGTTGTGTAATGTTTTGACAAATGCATGTTTGACGGTTCAGAAACATAATTACTGGGTAGCTCATGTTCACCAATTGTTTATTAAACAAAGGAAAATGCAGAAATATCAAGTTTATTTTAAACCATTTTGACAGTTTTTAATTTTTGAAAATTCCGCAAAATTTTTCGAGCTAAGGTTCCCATTGAAAGTTTCCGGTAATGTATCGGGAATATTAAGCAACTGTAAGGGTGATTCAAAATAACATGTTAAGGGAGCAAACTAGCTTCTAATTTCAACATTGACCACTGCGTGAAAAATAAGTTTTCACCTGCCGTGTCTCGCCTTACTGTATATTAAGTGGCGACTTGTTCGAAGGACTTTGTATGTGCCTCTGTCTGCTGAAGCACATGTCCTCTCACATCCCAAGGCAAACTACTAACCAGGTAACCTTCAACTGTAAAAGGGCCAGTCCAAAACATAAAAAGACGTGCCATAATGAGGCCACTGCCACAAAACAACGTGTCATAGCTTCTTCTGAAACTTAAGTACATCCTGGGAGAGGCACCGGTGAAACTGCCTTTGCTGGTAGATCTCTCATCTCTATAAGCATTCTTAAAGATGATTGACATTGTTTTTGCCTTATTTACACTCTTTAACTTGAATCTAATCAAAGATACAAGCCCAAATTCACAAACAGTTATCTTAATATGTGAAAATACATGCAAATCCTCAGAGATGTCTTTTGTAAATGTATGGACTTGTTTATTGTTTCATTCCTCTAGGCGTTGCTTTCTCATTAGCAGCAGCATAGTATTACAGATCCAGCGTTTTTCTGAAAGCCACTTCAATACGCTCGAGACAGTTTTCGAGATTGCATTTTATGAACACCCCAAGATCAATATTAATAAAGAACTCCAGCTGGAACACAACACAAACTTTGACAACATCTCGAAGTGAACTATGAATCTACAACCTTTTCAAATCTAAAGTTTACTTTTCGCCTCATGGAATCATAGATGCATCAAATGGACTGATTCTGATCGTCCATTTGATCTAATCTAACTTTCTTTGAGATTTTAACCACAGTATAACGTAAACATCCCTGTTCATTTTGGTCATTTTGCCTGATCTGGATTTCCTGGATGTTGTTGTGTCGCAGATTAAATCCGTCAGTGTACTCCGCATTCTGCAAAGCACATAAACCAGAACCAGAGCCGCTCTGAGCAGTTCTGTGCTCAAAATGTGTTGACCAGGACGCAATCAGAATCAGAATGGGTTTTATTGCCATGGTTTGAGAACAGGTTCACAAACTAGGAATTTTTCTCGGTGCAAACGTGCGACATAGAACATATAACACAGAGTTAAGATAAAATAAGCTAAAAAACTTTAAAACTATAAGGCTATAGGGGCATGCGTGAAAAATATTAAATAAATAAGATAAATAAAAGTGACATATGATATATAAGACAACAACAATTTGTTAGCATGCCGTTGGGTTTAAATGGGGGCTCATATATTGTAGAAGAGCACTGAGTTCCTGGTAATATATCTATCCAGCACAATAAAATCATACATTGAGTTGACCCTTGACTTAAAAAATGTATCGGCATATGTATTGTGTATCGGGATACACACACGTATTGCATCGTAAGTCATATCGCGATGCTGTTGGTAATACCCAGCCCTATACTGTATGTTCCATCTGCAGGAACAGCTTTATTGTGACGAGATCCAACAACAACAGCACATGCAAGTCTACACAAACGACAAGATAGAGGGTAGTGTGACCTATCAGGAATAGTAAATACACAGTGTTTTCTTTGCCACTATTGCGCCGTTTAGACCAGTGGTTCTCAACTGGTTTAGCGTCGGGGCCACAATCACCCTGGAATGACCAGCCTCGACTCAAATATGATTTAAACTTCAACTTCAAGGTCAATAAGGGGGTAAATGCTCTCCAATTGAGAAAAAAAAAATCACCAGGACAGTTATTCCAAGGGTTGGAGCTAAACTTGTATAATATAACATTGTTCTCAAAAACATTGTTGAATATGCATTAAATAAGCCAATTGAAATTATGACCAAAACAACTCGATAACAATAATGTTAACAGACTCAAGTAAGAGGGCCCTTCCGAAACGAGCAGACTGGTAAGAGATCTTACGCCAAACCGGATGTGCGTCAGCGTCCGCCATGATAAGAAGCGTCTGAATTGGGCTGTCGGTTAGGAAGGAGTTAGGGAAAGTAGCCTGTATGCTAACTATCATAGCCACTTTAGCACAGTGACCTCTGGTGGTCTCTTACCGGCGATTAGGAGCTATTTGCCATCCCATGCCGTGCATACGCAATACAGTAGGTGGCGGCATGCGCTTTCGTTTGACCTGCAGTCCGCCAATAACCTTAAAGAAGAAGAGAAACAGCTGTCACTTCCCCTGGGTAAGGACGGTCGAATTGGGCAAATAGCTCTGAAGCTCTAGTTCACTAACTGCATAGAGATCTAACAGTTGACTCCATGAAAGGTTAAGGATTAGTTGCTAGGGTTACTTAGAGGCTACAATTTAATGGTTTCGGACGCAGCCGTAGTTTACTTTTTCTGTACTTAATATTAGAAGATATATTTCCTGGGAAAGGCTCGTGACCCACTGAAAACCAGTTTAGAACCACTGATTTAGCTCATTAAAATACTAAGGAACTAGTGCGGCAACGACTATACTATAGATTCCCCTGTTTCCTTGTGAACACGCAGGTTAGGACCAGGCTGCTGGTTCACTTTCCTTTACATCAGACTTGGTTAAACCCACAGTAAGAGTTAGGCCAGACTTATCTTGGAGCCCTGGTTGTTTTGCTTGTATGGAAATGAAGAGTTTTCCAAATAGGTATAAATCTTGGCATTAGCTCGTGTCCAGAAGGATTTTAATGCTTGATTTGGATCTTGGCCTGGTGTGTAAAGTTTGAGAACCCCTGCAATAGGACATTTAAACACAATTACAAAGAAGATCCCAGGACAAAAAGGGATGTTTGGAGTTTTTGGAGCTGCTTGTGTCGGGACGGGGAGGTGCACGGGGCTCCTCCGCACTGCAGCAGAGAAGCCCGTCTTATGATGGGACGTATTGATTTAGTCCCTTCTGTTCTACAAATAGCGCAGGCAGAGAGGCACAGTGCAGCAAAGACGGAGAGCTGGGTTGCACCTGAATACTGCTTGTTTTTGCTGTTCAAGATTTCCAGGTGTGAAGACACAATTATAAATCTAGGACCAAATGAAGTCCTGCTGGCGATGCTAGTTATTAGAAAATGTACCTGTGCCATGCCCATAGTTAGACTTTTTAGACTTTCACAATAGTACTGTTTAAAAGCTCTAAACAAACTATTGCACAGTTGATATCGATGATAATATAAATGTATCTGTCTCATTTGGTTAAAAAGATCAATGTTAGAGATGAAATTCAGATCTTACATTGTTATTGCCACGGCAATCAGCTCCAGGGAAAGTCTTGAAAGTCCAGACTTAAAGGACCTGAGGTGAAGAAGGGTGGACCTTAAAAAAATACATTCTGAAAATGTAAGCTCCAACCCTTGGAATAACTGTCCTGGTGATTTTATTTATTTATTTATTTTTAATTGGAGAGCATTTACCCCCTTATTGACCTTGAAGTTGAAATGTTCTAGTTGAAATTTGTATTATAGTATACTGTACATGTTATGACTCACTGACTATTTTTAGAAAATTTGTGATTTTTGCTTTTTGAAAAGTTCTCGTGATCGGTCACATATGTTCTCATTTCAATACATATTAGTTTTTATTCCAAGATACAAAGTGTCTCTAAAGGGCCTATCTCACTGGAAAGTTGTGGAGACTGCTGTGACTGGGAGTCTCTGCAACGTCTCCGCAACTCGGACTGATTTTTTTAAATGAGGGAACAACCTTACAACATGTCCCCTTTCATACGCTTCAACTGCCGGTAATAAGAAACCACGACGTCTCCATTACAAACCCAGTGCCCCGCGTCGCTCCCGTAAAGATCCGTAACAGCGATTAAGCCGTCACAGCCCGCCCCTCCTCTGTCTCCCTCTCTCTATCTGCTCGCTCACCTGCCCAAACAAAACCTTGACCCGTGCAGTTCCAGCTCCCTCTGCCACCGCCGTTCTTAAATACAGCACCAGGGCCATAAATCAAGAGCACCACCCTGGTTCCGCCGCAGGTTATTAATGATGCGAGCGGAGCTGGATGAAGCCGTGTGTGCTGCTGGAGCTGTGGGCTGCTCCCTGTGGGCCCAGGGCTAATGCTAAAACGCTAATTCTGTCCGGTAACCTTTAGCCAGCGACGCTATCGAGGAGTGTACAATGGCACAGTGGCTTTCCCCGTTGATTGTACAGAAGATGATGTATCGAGAAAGGAAAGGCAATTATACTCAGGTACTTTGGGTTGCCCTACCATTGCAAACATGTACAACGGGGGACAACTCTGGGCAACTCTAGTGGGATGTTCCTGGTTAAATGGAGGGGGGGGGGCTGGACAACTGAGTAAACGTAGGTGTTCGTGGGAGTAAACATATGGATACTACTGAATCAAATACACCCACCCACCGAGCACATTGTCTCCAGTTCAACATTAGCCACATCGTAAAGCTTCTTGACCTATGAGCTTACAGCCTCTCCTCCTATGAAGCCTGTTCCTTAAAAGGGATACAACACGATTCTTTTGAATCTTTAAAAGGGCAAAAGGCGGGAAGCCCGGCTACGAGACTCCACAGAGCTCCATATTCTGTCAATCAAGACTTAGGCTTCCACTTTCTATTATACAAAAAACAGCATGGTTAACCCCTCCTGGAACCGCCACCTTAACGTGGTGGAGGGGTTTGAATGATCCTGGAGCTCTGTTGTCGGGGGCTTTGTGCCCCTGGTAGGGTCTCCCATGGCAAACAGGTCCTAGGTGACGGGTCAGACAAAGAGCGGTTCAGAAGCCCCTTATGAGAGACCAACAGGCCCGGTTAGAACCATGAGGCCGTCCTTCTGTGGACCCACCACCTGCAGGAGGAGCCATAGGGGCTGGTGCAGCTCCAACAGCTGCCCCACGACCCGGCAACGGACAAGTGGAAGAACATGGATGGATGGATGGACAGCATGGTTATGGGTCACACTTTATAATAATGGTACATGAATTCATGCATGATTTTCATGAACCTATGCATGAATTAATGCATGATTTAATGACACATTCATGCTTTACTAAATCATGACATCTCAGGAACATGATTACACGTTGGTTCATGGATGAATTCATCCCTGAATTAAACGTCTAACTATTGTAATGAATGTATATGAAAATCTTAATAATTCATCATGATCATGAAGATCACATGAGAATACCATGAAGTCACTAAAACGGCAATGAAATGACAATAAAATGATCAACCAATCATGATCATGAGGATCATACATGAACATCATGACTCATATTGCAGAAATCTACTTGCAAAGTATGGACAAGAACACAAAGTATAACTTTATAGGATAAAATACGGCAATCATGAACTGTTCATTTTGCTAATCCTAATACATCATGTGTGACATTCATTATGATTATGTCCCCTCAACTGAAGTGGTGCATTATCCTAAACTTTTAAAGCTGTTAAAGACCAGCTCTGAAGTTCTTATTTAGTTATGCCGTACTTGAAATAATTTGTAATAAAAGTTATTAAATTGTTTTTTCCACACAAAAATTCCAATTGAGGAAACAATCCAGAAATCCTTGCTTCTTCTTCAGGACTAAGGTGGTCTTTAACAGGTTAAAACGTTTAGGGTAATGCACCTCTTAAGTTGAGGGGACATAATTTGCAAGTAGATTTCCGCCATATGAGTCATGAGGAACCAAAACATGACACCAACCACAGCTCTGTCACATGCATCATAGAGATATTTAAGAAAAGAACTCTTTGGAGCCAGGGTTTTAAGCAGTTTAAACAAGGGCCAAAGCTACATAGAGAACCGTGTTTCCAAAGTGTCTTCTGAAGTCACCGGTGGTTTTAGTCTCATTAACTACTTTAAACTTAATTTTAGTCAGCATAAATTATGACAAACCTGCAGCCATTTGCAAAACCCCAATTGCTTTAATAACATTCCCCGGGACAGCAAACCACATTTCACGCCGAGAGAGATTCCTCGCTGATGGATTCCCTTTCAAACGCTGGATTTAGAGTGGGACTGCATTTGTCTGTGATTAAACGTTTTACTCGGCGTGTGCGCGGCGGGCTGCGGATATATCGCTCGGAGGACGCTGTAAAAGAGAAACACATCCGCCGATCCTCAAGGTGTCCACGACCAAACGGCAGCCTCAGCGTTTCTAGAATAGCCCCGTCCTGGCCGGTCAGACGTTACACTGTGGCGAGCAAAACGTTACACGATCAGGTAGCGCCGTCTATCCGAGCCGCCCGGGTGATATGCAATACATTTACATTGAAGGAACGCGAACAGTATATTTCCTCCAGGATTGGTCGTATTGACTTGACAATCAGCATTTTTTTTTTTACGCATGACGTGGAATATAATAGGTTAAAGGGGGGTATTATGTAAAATGGACTTTTTCAAGCTTTATATCATGTTATTATGTCATTCCCTCATTAAACACATGCCTGGAGTGTTGCCTTGGCTCATTCACATATTTTTGAGTAATCAGTAAAAACTTAGACGGCAGCCATTTTAGGTGTAGCTATGCCTCAGTCCTCCTAGGAACGCCCCCACCTCCTGGAGACGCCTCTGGACCTTTTGTCACCAGCCAAGCCACCAACCACTGCTCCTCAGCTCAGCAGAGCCCCTCCCCGCACAGTAGTGTTGTTTAGATGCCACAGCAGTGTGCTGAAGGGGGCGTGTCGGAAAGCTTCTTAAAGAGACAGAGGCCTATTTCAAGACGTTCAGTACAGCCATTTTGAGAGAGCAATTTTATTCAAGGCAGTTATTTTAATTTACTGCATATACAGACCAACAGAAGGTTACGTCATCATTGTAGTATGCTATAGACTGGTGCTATGTGATTGAAAAAAGCATAATACCCCTCTTTAAGGCTCTTAGATTTAAAGGTCAGTTTGTATATTATGTGTTGGCAATGTGGAAATCCCTTTAGGAAAATGTTGAGCTGTGGGCCGCCTCTCCTTGCTGTAGGTTAGCAGCATTTACATTCAACCCAGCACGGTGGAAGAGCATCCTCACAACTGTTCTTTACAAGGGGGACTTTTGCTCAAAACCTTGGAACAAAAAGTGAAAGAAAGACCCTCATTCTGGGCCTTCGGGAAGCTCTTACAAAACTGCTGTGCCCAGGAAGAATAAAGAATGAAGAAAGAATGGGAGATTGGGGAGCACTGGGATTTTCAGATTGAAAAGTATAACCCAGGCCAGGTCCTTTTGAAGGGCGAGTGGGTGACTGTTAGGGAAATAACAAAAGTGCTCGAGAGGATTGGTGAAGAATAGGCAGCAGTCAGGATGTCTCAGGGTGTTTTCACACAGGCTCTAGTTAGGTCGACTAATATCAATCAATCTTTATTTATATAGCGCTTTTCATACATTTCATGTAACACAAAGTGCTTTACAGATTTAAAAACATTCTCTCACACCCACCTCCTCCCACAAATACAAACACATTGTCGCACTCACACTCTCCCACCCACCTTCCCAGAGACACACCACACACTCAGGTAAAACAATGGACACAATGGACATAAGGCTGAGGTAAGGCTGGGTACAGATAAACCAGGTAAGGAAACACCATCCAAGGAGCCGTCTGCATCGGGAGCAGCATCTCGGCTGCAGCCACAGGGCACCAACACAGGACGCCCGGAGGAGGCGCGGTAGAAACACCACACCTCCATCCAGACACCCACAGGACAGCACCCCAGCAGCCACAGCCAATCCCCGCTCCCGAGCAGAGGGCTCCTCCAGAGGAAACTGGGAGACCATAAAAATGGTTAAAATAAGTAAAAAGTAAAGGTAAAATAAGAATATAAGGACCACTAAAATAGGCCGAGAGGTAATAGGGACTTTCGGCCCGAGAGCGCCACTTTAGGGTCAGTGTGAATCTAACCGCAGCACTTTAAGACGGTGTAAACAGCCGCTGCGGCTGAAACATGTGGTCTCGGAGCGGCGCATCTCGTTCTCTGCGTCGGAGCGGTTGTGGTGTGAAGGCGGCCGACCTCTGGTGAACTATTCTCGCTTTGATGCCTCTTTTTTGCACGAAGAAAGAATGACTACACGCTGCATGAGGACGTTTGGATTACTCTGACGAGGCAAAATGGATTAACTTTAAATCATCAGGTACGCCTCTCTTTCCTGTCTTTCCCTTCCTGCTGCATTGAAACTTTCCTCTCCATGTGCTGATTAAGTACTGTAGAGGCCGTGTGGCCCTGTGCCACACAAAACCACTAGGATGCAAAGTTTGAAGGGTTTCAGACGCGTGTTCCAAAGAATAAGCCCAGTAATCTTCAAATGGTCCTTTATTTACATGAGCTCAGCACGGTCAAAGACTGTTCCTCCTCACTTTGCAACACCTGGCACCACTAATTACCAAGCTTAAATAGGGCCAGGGCAGGTAGCATGAGGAGGAATCAGCCACAGCGACACCTAGAGGCCAGGCAGGCATTCTGGCCGCTACAAGTACATTTCTCCACGCTGCGCGTCTGTAAGCCTCAGTGTATTTAACCACGAGGGAGAGGAGTGACCACCGCGTAACATTGGGGAAGTGTGCACGTATGTGCGCGCGTGTCAGTGTCGGCACATTGACAGGTCGATGCCCGTTGTCATGGGAATAAGTTCGTTGAACAGCTGATCGTTGTTACGTGGCTGATGTTGCGATGTTTTGTGCGAGCGCGTGTGAACACAGACTTAACTAACTTTGGAGTAAATACAGTTGGAGCTAAGGCGGTCTCGAGGCGACCTACAAAGCTCCAACATGTGTGAAAACGGCCTTATGCAGGAGAAGTTTATTTACCATCGTTACGGGACCCGGAGACATGAACTCAAGACATTGCGCTAGTCCTAACATCCAAGTCTGTCTATGCTTCCACAGAAGAGGGGTAAATACCGTCTAAGAGCGTCATACTGATACGCAAGCAAAACATTCAGTGGCTGATAGTGGGCGCCTGAGCACCATAGTCGAGGCTATGACAGAGATAGTACGACTGTAAAGCTCGACCCAGTATGATAAATAGCGATTTAATGTTATCTTCTAACAGTGACTTCAGAAAAAGACGTGTTTCACCTAAGCAGAGACGCGTTGGTGTGTAAAGAAAAAAAAGCAAATGTAAAGGCTTTTCTAAAATTCAACCGTCAAGAGTGCCTTTAGGTTTGTTGACTATAATGTTATTCATGTTTTTCACATTTTCTCCAAACTGTGTTAAACTGCGAGGCTGTCGGATCGAGGCGTCCCAGCTGATGTTTGTAATGGGAGTAAGTGAGGCCAAAGCAAGTGCAGAATTATGCAGCTGAAAAAAGTCATGAATACTTTAGGGCTTGTCAGTGGCATGCAGCCCTCTTGAAATTTCAACAAATATTGGGGACGGAACCACAGACCCATCAAACGTTTGTTGCCTGTAGCCATGAGGAATCCATTATCAACCAATGCTCTCATTTCCAGCAGCTGTAACCGACTTGAAGTGTCCAGAAGTACAATCGCCAAACGTGTGAGAAAAGTGCAAAACCTACCACTATTGTTCAAGACACATACGCTGAAACGCCTTGACTTGAAAGACACATTTTTCAAAGATTTTACGGACTGATGGACAATGCTTTAGTTTGTCATCTAGATATGCTTTTTCCGGTATTTTATCACGTATACTTCCACTTCCTGGTTTTCATGCGTTCTCCCCGTAAGCCCCATTGTAATGTTTATCGCTCATATTGCTGGTGTGAAGAGTCACTTTAGATGGGCAAATACATATCATAGACTCTCTCCCGGACGTCATATTGATCCCTGGATAAATCCGTAGGTCAGCCTCCCTGTGTCCGGCAGCTGAGGTCACATTACTCCGTCCAGTGGGAAGCAGAAGATCAGGTTCCGGAATTCCCTTCTTTACTTTCCTCACTGGTCACTATATGAGGCTTCGGGAAGGGCATTTGGAGCTCGGGATCGTTCTCCTGGACGGCTGCAAAGGACGTGATTTGTTTCATGGGCATGAATTTAATTCACTTTCAATTTATTTTCGGACTGCTTTTTATGTATTCATTTTTAGTTGGTAAAATTATTATTACTTTCACACAGTCCCTGGATAAAACATAACTTGCTCATTTTAATTTTGTGATGTCACTTCCTTTAGCTGTGAAGTGTGTTCCATTTGCAGCTCTTTTTGGACCAAGGCTGGACACTTGACTTGAAGGGAGTGAGTTTGGAGGCACTGCCTTCAACACCGAGGCAAGGCATCTGGGCTTTGGGAAACAGCCATCGACTCTACACATAGTGGTCAATGTGAGATTTTTATTTATTTGACCTTTATTTAACAGGAAAGTGCCATTGAGATTAAAGGGACTAGATGCAAGTTGATCATTTTATGCTCACTACTGCCACCTCAGATCTTACACGTAACTGCAGTCTGATGACTGCCTGACAGCACTTGGACTGGTTTGGACCCGAATTAAAGCAGTACTAAGTAACGTGTTTACCTTAATAAATCCTTTCCGTAGTCCCTCTGGGGGTAATACAAGTGTTAATGGGATGATTGGGGGTCTTTCATCTCCCCCTGGTGTCTCTGGCCAGAAAACCATGCTTGCAACTTGCCTGCCACCGGGGCGGAGCAACCAATACACACTAATGGAATCACGGAGAAGAAGCTAACAGGCTAACGGGCAAAGCTAACTGTGGGCTAGTGCCACTTTAAACAGTATTTACAGCCAAGTTTGAGTGAAAAAAAAATTCCCATTGTATAACTGGATGTACAACACCCCTCACACCCTTCACCTTTTCTGTCAGTGTAGTATTTACTCTCCAAGACATTTAATAAGTAAAAAATCGTAACTTGCTATGACACCTGCAGTTGCGCTTATGGCCTCTAGGGGCAAGAGTTACTTAGTACTGCTTTAACACCTTTTGAGTGACAGTGCAGGATTTTAGAGGCAGTTATGGTGAACAGGTCTTGGCTCATTCTACACATTAGGACATGGCTGGAAAATGTAGGGGGAGGAAAATACATAATATTAACATTTTTAAACTCCGTATAGTCCCTTTAAAGGAATAGGCCACCGTTTTTACATACTGAGATATGTTCTTACCTTAGACGAGTTCATTTGTACCTGTCTGGTCTTCACGTGTGCCTTCTGTAACGTAAACACAGCACAGACGGCGTTAGCATTTAGCCTCTCTCTTCTCCTCTATAGCTCCAAACGAGGTGAAGATAGAAGCTACCAAACTCTTCCATGTTTTCTCTTTTTAAATATGGTTACGTGAAGTGTTACACTATAAAGTATAATTACACAAAATTAAACAATGTGGATTTTCTAAGCTGATAAAAAGGGGAACTATATTGTAAGGCGTAATAATACCAGGAGTAATTCGGCATCCGCGCAGTGATATCTTCACTTTACTGTGCGGATGCCGAATTACTCCTGGTATTATTACGCCTTACAATATAGTTCCCCTTTTTATCTGCTTAGAAAATCCACATTGTTTAATTTTGTGTAATTATACTTTATAGTGTAACACTTCACGTAACCATATTTAAATAGGGAAAACGTGGAAGAGTTTGGTAGCTTCTATCTTCACCTCGTTTGGAGCTATAGAGGAGAAGAGAGAGGCTAAATGCTAACGCCGTCTGTGCTGTGTTTACGTTACAGAAGGCACACGTGAAGACCAGACAGGTACAAATGAACTCGTCTAAGGTAAGAACATATCTCAGTATGTAAAAACAGTGGCCTATTCCTTTAAGAATCTCATTTCCAGGGGAGTCTTGGCCCCACAGGGGAACCTACTGTACGTGTTTGTATTGGTGTGGGAAACCGGAGTACCCGGAAGGAAACCAACAGACATGGGGAACATGTAAACTCCATAGAAAGGCCCCTGGTGCTTATCCATAATACTGCCATGTTTAGTATCCACCTGTAGCAAAGAAAAGGCGACTGAGATGACGCTGTGATTGAAAACATGGTCATTTCCTTTCTGGAGGACAGCAGCGATAAACATGGGAGAAATATAGACGCGTGTATGCATCTCCACCTTCCAGTCTTGTACTATTTTAATATTTTGAAGGAGCACCCCACTCCGGATTGCAGCCATGGGTTCATTTCCACAAAATAAAGCCATTCATTTAAACTTAAAAGTTGCCATACCTTTTTCTCATTCATGTCAGTGTCTCTGAAACATCCATGTAAAGTTTCTGTCAGTAATCTTTGAATGGATGTCTCTAAATGTTCTCTTTGTCCCTCTTCACCTGCAGCTCCAGAGTGCGCGCAGTAAAACGCTGATGTATATGTGCTAATATGAGTTGACGTCCCGCCGAGTCAGCGGTGTTTTTTTATGGAATGGAACGCGCTCCTTTGGGTGCCAGGGTAGATTTTTCATGTCACCCCCGTCGATGCGCAGACGTCAGGAGCTAACCTCGAAATCCTCACGTCAGCACTGTCACCTGTCAACATGGCGGACTCACAGGGGAGACCAGGGAGGGCTCATGCTTTTGGACAAACTGGTGGATATCACACTGATGGAATACACTAAAATGTCATCTATTGGTCTCAAAGACTGGATATACATTTATACTAGACGTGATGATCATTTTGGTTCACTTGTTTATTTTTTGTGATCAACTTTTTATTAGTCTTTTTTCTTTAAGTTTGGGAGTGTATACATTTTTATTGTTAAGAATAAACACACATTTTAACAGTATATTCATAAAACAACCAAAACATGTGTACTGTTAAACAGGCTGAAACAAAGCTCTCTTTTAAAAGACTATTGAAAAGACATTTTCTGATGGAAGCCTAAGTCTGTTTGTGTGTGTATGTCTATATCTATATATACAGTATATTTAAATTCTTTATATGTGCATATGTGTATAACTGAGGAGAGGTTTGTATGTGAAGTGTTTTTCAATTTAACTGCATGATGTGAATATTGTAATTGCTTGAACCAGACAACAGGAAGAGTAGCTGTCCATTTGGAGACAGCTAATGGGGATCCAAATAAATAAACAAATAAATAAACTGTATGTAAATACACTCACCAATAAATCCCCCACCCACCCACAGCCTCCCTCGCTCCAGGACCTACACCACCTCAGGCCCCCAAGCCACCCCCAGCCCAGACCCCAAACCATGCCCCCACACCAGGCCCCCTACCGCCCCTTCCCATCCCATGGCAACACGTACATATTGAAAAAACACCACATATGCAAACATCTATATAAACTTATATATTACTACACACATACCCATACACGTGCCTGGCAGCCATATAGTATATATATAGTATATAGATGATACAGATAATAATACATTACAGATAATCATTGTAACAGTAATTATTGTCAACATTATTACCATGACCACTGTTAGCATGATAAGAAATGTTTCAATGTTGCTATTACCTTATCCCAGCTTTGGACATTCTTCATTTTAGCTCCATGCATTTATAAGACCCATTGCTCTAGCATTGCTATATCCAGGAATCCAGGAGCCACTTTTGTTGATTCACCTGCCATGGGGTCTTCCATCTGCACGCTAGAATACGTTTTGCAGCTGTTAGACCAGCCAGCAGTATTCGTAGCTCTGGGAATGTGAGTTTCAAAGTGGAACCATCATTAAGAAGCAACATGGTTCACTTATTTATGTAGTTTTGTTCAATATTTAATTGAGACATTAAAGATGGATATATTTCTCTTGATTAGACTTAATTTGGTCTGAAGTTTGAGGTAAACAGTTCCCCTCTGTTTCAGTTTGCTTTGGGTGTCTTACTGCATTGAGACATTATATTTCACTTTTGTCTGTTATGGTAAGGAAATCCATCCCCATCGCTCCACCCCACCTCCTCTCCGTTTCTCGTCCTTGTTCCAGGGTCAGCGTCCTCTACTTTGAACCCGCTGGCCTCAAATCCTGCCGTGGATCCTGCGGGTGTTTGTGAAGCGTGTGTACTTTTGTGTGCTGGTATTTACGTGGCTGTCTTTGATCTGTGCGCGCGGGCCGCTAACATACGAGCGGGCGGGGCTGGAAGCTTGTTAGGCCCGTCCCATCGCACCTCTGCGGACCCTAACATGAAGAGACCTCGCTAATGAAGTCACAGAAGGATTACACGTCCTCCGCCTCGCCCCGTGCACGTGTGACGGTAAACAGAATCTGTCCGATACAGCGTCAGTCTGTGCGGGAGCCAGAGGAAACAACAGGAAACACGTCTGGCTTTTAACCACCTCAATCCAGCACAGTTTCTCCAGTTCGGCATTAGCCAAATCTAAAAGCGACAAAATAGCGACAACAAACGAAGACGAAAATG
Organism: Neogobius melanostomus; assembly: GCA_007210695.1. Classification (NCBI taxonomy): domain Eukaryota; kingdom Metazoa; phylum Chordata; class Actinopteri; order Gobiiformes; family Gobiidae; genus Neogobius; species Neogobius melanostomus. The sequence goes on along the minus strand of VHKM01000278.1, from coordinate 2,293,410 downwards.
CAACACAAAAGTGACGAAAAGCGATGAAAGTGCAACAAAAAAGTGGCAAAATGGACAAAAAAGCCACAAAAGAGCAACAGCAGGGGTGGCGGGTATCAATACCTTAGATGGACTAAGCCCCTCCTGCCATTCCAAAATCCCCTCTGAAAAATATTTGTTACTTTTTGACTATTTTTCAAAGAATATGAAAGATAACAAAAAAGTGTTTTTTTTTTACTCATAGTTGGTGGTTGTGTGAAGCCATCTATGATGAAGCAAGTGAGTTGTTTTTAAATCATAATGAAAAAAGAAACTAACAAAATGACCCTGATCTGAAGTTTACATCCCCCAGTTTTTAATTCTGTGTATTGCCCCTTTAACATCAATGACAGATTTGGAGTCTTTTGTGGTCGTTGTGGATGAGGTTCTTTATTTTTTCTGATCGTAAAGTGGACCATTCTTCTTGGCAAAAAGCCTCCAGTTCCTGTAAGTTCCTGGGCTGTCTTTCACGAACTGCTTGTTTGAGTTCTCCCCACAGTGGATCAATGATATTGAGGTCAGGAGACTGAGATGGACACTAACAGGACCTTCACTTTATTTTGCTGGAGCCAGTGGCATCAGAGAACCAGCTCCATATTTCACAGGTATGGTGCACTCTTTTGTTGTCAACAAGGCCTATGATGGCCTATGGTGAAAAGTGCACCAACCATTGACTATGAGTGAAAAAAAAAGGTTTTGTGTTATCTTTCATATTCTTTGAAAAAATAGTCAAAAAATCAAAGATCACAATAAGAGTGATCTTATTGAGTGCCGAATGTAACAAGTGAATTTCTCCATTGTGAGATCAATAAAGGATTATCTTATCTTATGGTATCTTAAACCTAGGTCTATTCCTTATTTAGATTTTGTCGCTAAAACATAAAGGCAATTTTGGCCATATGAAAACATATAATGACAGAAAACGTGCAATACATTTTTTCCGTCATATTTATGTCAGTAATCTATAACAGAAGTTCAAATCGATATCACTATTTTTTCCCCCATTCACCTGCCGTGTCTCGCCTTAATAGTATTCCATCTAAACAAAATATAATTCAAGGAGCTTATACGGAGAACAGTCAGCCCACAGATTCCAAATATGCTTCGCTAAAACCGCATTACATTTTCAAGACTTCATCAGCGGAGAGGGGGCTATTGAACCAGCCACGAGCAGAGTGCACCACACAGCCAAACTAATAAGACAAATACAAATATGCCTTGCTGTAATTTATTCATCTGCAGAGAGCGTGACTTAGCGATCGGCCTGTTTGCTGGTCTGCTGTGAGTCTGGTGGTGGAGGAGCTGTCCGTGGTGCTGAAGTCACTTTTGCTTTTTGGACTCTTTGGCAATGGGCTGTCAGGAAATTGCAACAACCATGACAAATTATGACTGTTTGAAGGCCATGTTACAATAAAGGCTTTTTATTTAATTTTTCATAACGGACCCATAGTGCCTATAGTTTTTTTTTTCATCTGTGGGTTCTTTTATAGTGTTTTTTTTCCTTCTTTACATTTTAAGCCCACAGACCATTAATATTTGTGAAACTGCAAAGAACCCCATTTCAAATGACCATATTTGGATTACAGCATCATCTGGGTCGACTTTCATTCTACACGTGGATACCGAACATGTCATTATTTGTGTATGAATAAGCGTGGGAAAGAGCACCTGTCCTGTATAACTGTGCATAACTCTTATCTAGAAAATTCAGATTTCATGTAACAGAAGGTGTTTTATTTTACTTTGAATGGCTTTATTTCTAAATAAGTTTCTACCACTTTACAGAATAACGTTTCTTTATGTGTGCTCTTGTTTGAGATACTCTCAGAAAGTTAGAGCAACAGCCAGTCCTCCCCAGGACATTTTAATTAATCAGATACAATTTTATGTAATCTGGTGTATTTTAGGCAAGAATATGCTGTTTAAATGAGCCTTATACAGTGATGAAATCAGAACTGTCTACATTATGATTACTTTCCTAAAAACACACAAAAAAGTAAGAAAGAAAGAATGCAGAGGTTAACATGAAGAGTAACTTTACTTTGAAGTAATTTTACTCAAGAAGAAGTCAAAAAAAGTGTCTCTGGAAAATGCTGTTTGAGTGTAAAGAGGTTAAAGATATACTCACAGCGGCACGAGTTACTATTTTCTTAGATACTTCACTTTAATAGTAGTCAAGTATTGTATGGTAATGCTTATGTCACAAACCTTTACGTAAAATAGAAAGTCATTTAAGTTGGTCCCGTGGGTAGTTTTGGCAGGATTTAGTCATAACCGCTCCAGTCCGTCCGTCTCTACCCTGCGACGTGAGCCCACAGCACAAACCGACACAAAACAGAACCCAATGAAAGCGTTTCCGACACCGCTCTTTGTGCCTGTTGGAGCTGGATATTTCCGTCTCAGCGTGGCGCCATTATCTGACTGAGAAACAGCCCCAAACCACTCACTGCCGCTCTTTGATGTCCGCCGTGGAGGAGGAGGAGGAGGAGGAGGGGGGAGGAGGAGGAGGAGGGGGGGGAGGAGGAGGAGGGGAGGAGGAGGAGGAGAGGAGGGGAGGGGGAGGAGGAGGAGGGGGAGGAGGAGGGCTGCTCGCTTCATTTCAAAGGCCAAATGTTACTCCTTACTTTTTAGGACCTTTTTTGTTTTTTTCTCTTTGGTATATCTTCAGGTAAGCCCAGTTGAACTTTGTGTATTGTATTCTAAAATCTCTCTTCAAGCAATGTCTACTCTTGAATGTATTTGTGCTGAGCCGGGCTTTTAGTGAAATCTGTCTTAGTATTGGACTGACGGGCAGCAAGGATTGTAAAGGTTTCTGTAGAAAGAGTGCTGAAACATTTGCACAGACAACCTCACAAAAAATAACTACACGACACGAACAACACTTTATTAACGCAGAGATGCATGCTAGCCATTACGGCAAGATGTAAATAAAATCATACTCCAGTTGGATTAAATACCAGTGTGATTCAAACTGGTACAAACTTGAACAGAGGAGAGATTACAGGGTCTGCCTATAGTCTGTCAGTTTGTACTATCTACAGCAGACGTACAAGTGTGCATTAACCACTTAACCAAGTGCATTTTCTCCACTTCAGCTTTACCCAAATCTAGAAGGTTACAGCCTATAGGCCAGAGTAACACCTCATTTGAAAGCTAAGGCTTACAAAACTGATCAAGAAGGATCTTTTCCCTCGCATTGTTGCCGTGTTGTCGTCACTTTTTGGACATTTTGTTTCGGATTGTAGCCATTTGTTTAATTTTTTCATCACTTTTTATTTCCATTTTTGATGCATTTTTTTGTCAAGTTTTTTGTGACTTTTTCAGCCTTGTTTCGTCTCGTTTTTGTCGCTATTTTGACACTTTTTTTTCCAGGAGCATTATGATTTGGTTAAAGTCGAACTGGAGAAAACGTTGCTCAGGTGGGAGTTAAGAGGTTAAAGAGGGAGTTTTATGCTAAACTGGCTCTTTAGAGTTTTTTATGCTTCTCTCACCTCCTCCATCTCTTGCTAATATATAAGCTTAATCCTTTCATCGCAGAGTACAAACACTCACCATATCTCCACTGGGGCCACACGCGTCAGGTCTTGCCTTTTTTATTGAAACGGCAACAACAGGAAGCAAGAAGAGAGGGGACGAGGGGACGAGGGCCCGATATTCTGCCCGGCGCAATAACAGCGTTGCTCAAGACAAAGTCAAAAGTCATTTTCTGACCACCAAAGTGTGAGATAGTGATTCAGCTGTGTTTGAGATTGTTACCAAGTAGGATGCCCGCTCTTTAAGATTGTTTGAATGACTTTTGGCTCTGAAGTAATGTACTTGCAGCTATAGTGCTATACAAGACAGGGATTATCGGTGTTGTGGAGCCCTGGACTCTCATTTAACAGCTTTTTTTTTTCATTTGTTAAGTTATAGGTTTTATTAGTCCATTTCAAAGGTGTGCTTCTCTGTCCATAAGAAGTTCGAAGATGAACATTAATCACTTATTTTCTTTGCTGCTTTCTAACTGAAGAATGCTGAGCAGACACTTTGCTTTGTTGCTTCTTTACTTAATTCATTGTTGTCGGATTTGTTTTGTCTTATCAGCTTTGGAAAAGCAATGCCCCTGATGAACAGTTAATCCAATATGACACTTAGCTACACCTACAGCTGCAAAACAATGACTTCTAACGTAAACAATCTCTGCCCACCGGAGACTGAATTACTTACACAGGCAGAACATTACAATTCATGAAAATACGTCTCCGCGGTGTTATATTGTTGTTTCTTTTTCGGCATTAACTATAGAAGAATAGTTTAAAGAGATCTATTTGAGGGGTGGGGTAAGTGAGAAAAAATCTATACGTATTCAAATTTCGCTTTGTATTTTCAGGTATGAATCTCAAATCATGAATCTCACTGAAAAAACTTCAGGATATTGGGCAAGACAGTTTGTAGAAACTTCTAATGGTGGAGTTGCAAGAGTGGAATGAAAACTTGCTCTAAAATGTGTTACGTAACAGATGAAACTTCCTTTAATGAAGAAGAAGAAGAAGAAGAAGAAGAAGAAGAACTTTATTTATATAGCGCCTTTCACAGACATAGTCACAAAGCGCTTTACATGAGAGTATTTTACATTCACTCCATACTCAGTGGTGGTAAACTACTTTAATGCTGTCCCTGGACAGCATCAACACTTTTAGGGTTGCAACTAACGGTTATTTTGGTATTTGATTAAACTACAGACTATTTTTATGATTAATAGATTAATCACTTGAAAGCATGAAAAGTGTATTTTTAAGCTAAAGTGCTTATGGTGGTGGAGTAAACTTAAAGTGAACGTTTGTAGGAGGCCCTGAGGGCTAATTCTGCTTTCTGATTGGATAATTGTCCTAGGACACGGGCCGATACTCATGGAATTTACAATATACAAAACTTTGTCAATGAATTGAAACGATCATTCTCTCGTCCTTGTTGTGGGGCGGGGGATGGGGAGTAAGGGGTGAAAGCAGAGGGAGAGCAGGGATGGGCGGGAGTTCAGCTTCCTGACGGCCTGGTGGATAAAACTGTCCTTCAGTCGACTGGACCTGGCCCATTGGAGTCCTCAGTCTCCTCCCTGAAGGCATTACTTTGAAGAGACTGCGTGATGGGTCCCTGGTGATTCTGAAGGCTTTGCGGGTGAGACGGGTGGAGTGTGTCCGGAAATGCCCTCAGCTTAGACACGCCTTTTCAGTCCAGTCTTAGCATGTCCGCTGTGTGCTAGCACCTCAGATCTCTTTCTCTTTCTCTCTCTGAGCTTCAGATGTTAAACTTTCCAACGCAGTCACAGCGGGTCGGATGAGGACAGTGTACCTCAGTCTGGTGCCGCCTTATCCTTGAGAAAAGACCACACGAGTTTAACAGTGTGTGTGTGTGTGTGGTGTGTGTGTGTGTGTGTGTGTGTGTGGTGTGTGTGTGTGTGTGTGTGTGTGTGTGTGGTGTGTGTGTGTTAGCGAGCGCGGTCAAGAGAAGCTAATTAATAACATGCTAACGAGCGCAGAGAGACAGCACGTCCCCCTAGTAGCGAACGGTCATGCGGTCTGGGATCACAGCTTGCTGTCATTGTTAGCTTTAGCGCTAATGCCAGCGGGAGCAGCCACACTTCCACTTCACTGGGAGCAGAGCTAATATAGAAACATATTAGCTTTGAAACATATTATAACATTGTTCTGGCCTTTCGCCTCATGTTTGAGTAATGTCTACTTTGGTTGGTTTCTTCTTCTACTGCCCCACTGCCCGGATCGGTATTTCCTGGATTTTTTCCCCAACAGATAGAACCAGGAAGTGTCCGCTGCCATTTTAAAGCCGACCCTTTTTGAACAGATCTGCACTTAAACTGTTTTCATTTGTGATGCTATTGATAGGTTAGCGTGCCATTGTCTCAAAATCACTGAACAATTTTCTCTTCTAGGCGCTCCGACTTCACTTTGACATGCAGACCAACACAGTCCATGCTTTTCCTTACACTGACATTGTTTTAATGGGTGGGATTATGCTAAATGGATTGTTTAGAGCGGTGGTTCTCAACTGGTGGGTCGTGAACCTTTTTCCAGAGAACATTTCCTTAAATATCTCCTATAATTTATTTTATTTATTTATTTATTCATTTAAGAGGATAACCCCTTGAGATGCATCATCTCGTTTTCAAGAGGGTCCTCAAAAGTCGCCAAAGAAATCAAAGCACAAAACAGATACAGCAGTACAGGCATGGAACCAAAACATAAAAGACAAAACAACCAACCACTAAATCATTAACATACATCTTCCAACACATACATCCCTTGCACCCTACAGCACACACATCCACTCTAACCACCACACACACAGAGCTCACTACTTAGAACTTTGAATTTTGAACAATCAATTACAATTCTAAAAGCAATTGCAAGTGGTTTGTAAATATTGCAAAAGAACATTTTTATACGTTTGATAGTAGGTTATAGAGCGGATAGAGGCAGGTTGATTATTCCAATCAAAAGGTGCTTTGTAATTAAATGAAAATTTTCCTATTTCTTTATGAATTTGAGGTACGACAAAAAAAATTTGATTTGCATGTCTTAAATTATAAGAAGAGCTAAATGGTATTAAATATTGCTTCAAATAATCAGGATAGCTAAGATTAATGCATTTGAATATAAATAATAACCATAAAAGGATAGAAACATCTGAATCTTTCATTTCATGTTTATTCACCATTAAATTGTGGAGAAAACACAGTCATTTACGCAATATTTAAGAAATTCTATTATTTTTTGGGTCCTGACAGCATCCCAGTTGAGAAACACTGGTTTGGAGAAGGGGTATCCAAACTTTTCTCATCGAGGGCCACAAACATATCAATGTAGTGAAACATTCAGATGGGTGCATTAAAGACTTGGAAAAATATGCTGGTTTTGAGGCTGTAATCGTGCAGAATTATTACATTTGCAGTAAAAAGCAATGTGTGCCAATTCAACAAGAAGCTTTAGGGCCACCATAAATTAGTCTGAAGGCCGCATTTAGCCCCCAGGCAACAACACAAGGCAAAAAGCTCCAAACAACTGCATAATATCCTTTACATTTGAGAACGTTAAACATCAGTCATTGTTAGTCGGTTAAAATGACTTAAACCAAGATGGTCCCTAACAAAAAATTATTGGATATTTCTTTCAAAAACAATGAATCATTCGTATCGCCATCTGGTCATCAAGGAACTTTAAGCCTCCACAGCGACACTAAACAAACCCAATCCCATCAATGGATTAACCAGACTGGATTCTCGCAGATATTTGCCAAAGGGAGTCAGATTATGCTTTCATCCCCTCGCGGTTAACGCTAAGGTAAGCTAACGCCAGTGCACCACTGTAGTCAAAGATACGGGAAACATGATGACGGGAAATATTTGCTTGATAAAAAGTTATGTTGGACGAGATAAGCGTGATGGTTTGTGAATGGGAACACAATGTCAATAATGTACAGAGCCGGTTTAAATGTATGGGTTTTATTTATTCTGTTGACTACTTGACTTAAACAGTTGAAGCATTGTAAGAAAACGCACTTTGAAAGTCCAGCCTTTGAAATGATAAGTTCCCATGTACAATCTATGGGGAAATGTTGGATCTGCCAATACTTGAAAACGCTATTGTGACATGTAAGCAATTCCCAGTGGAAGTGTCGATGTTTATTGCAGAACAAACTGGCCCCAAAACCTGAAAATGCATCCAGTGTCTCCCGGTCAGTCAAATTCTAGAACGATCTGAACTTGATTTTTGCGATCATCGTTTCGTCTCAGAGAGTTAGTATTCCGAAATGAGTCCCCCCTGTAGAGTCTCCCCCCCCCCTTCTCCTTGCAGGAGGTGTTGTGTGTCTTCAGCCCGTGATAAATGCTCCCTGACGCCTGCTCCGCTCAGACGGCTTGGATTTACAGAAGGAATCCATCTCTCTGCAACACTTTGGATTGGAGCCTAAAACTAAATATAGACCGCAGCGATTACCGAGGGGTTAACCTGTTGTTTGTAATTCTTTGCCCATCGTTTCGTACATTTTTGCTTTACGCACGTGCAGAAGATTTGATGAAGATTTGATGAAGAGTTGATGAGGTTTGCATTTTCGGGAGAGGGTAACCTAAAGACCGGTGCGAATTGTGACCACCCAGAGATTTGGAGGAGGCGCTGCACATGCAAAATGAATAAGACCTAATGTTGCACAGCGTTGTACTTCTGCTCTGATTGCCATGTCCTCTTTGCCCAAATAAATATTTCATTCTCGTCTCGCTATTGTGCCCGAGTTCATGAAAAAGTGATGCGGAATGGTAAGACCAAGACAACCATCTCCAGCTCATGAACCGCAGGATCTTTGTGGACGAGCGCCTCGCTGGAGGGTTGGCCAACGGTGAATGTTTTTGGATGACGGGAGGACAGAGGACACGCACAGAAAAGACCTAGTACCTTGTTGTGAGGTGAAGATATAGGTGGTAGAACTTGTATTGGCGAAAAGTATGACGCCAGTGCCAAACCAGACATGGTCATCATTGGGCCAAGAAAAGTGGACCAATGAAAGGTGGCTTTCTTCCACCTGAGGGGAAGAAAAAAGCATACCATCAGAATCTCTCAATAAACTTACAAAACTCCGCTGGTCGTTTCCAGTTTAAGGCATGACACTGCAGAGATATAGCTGCACATTATACTGATATAAATATAAGGGGGAAATGTATTGCAAGAATCCTGCCATTTTATGTTTTCAGAAAAAATAAGATTTTAAGCATTCAAAAAATGTCCAAGTCTGCTTATATTTTCAGTGACAAACTCTAAATAATGGATAGACCCAAATTGAAATTAGTTTTTGAATAAGCTAATCATTTTTTGGTTTTGTTTTTTGGTTTAAAGTTCAATAAATCAGTCTAGGAATCAGATATTAAAAACTAAACAATACCTTAGGAGCACTTCGACGTCTGCACAGTCAAGTCGAAATGCTCCTCAGGTATTATTACGCCTCACAATATAGTACCCCTTTTTATCCGCTTAGAAAATCTGCATGTTTCATTTTGTGTGACTATACTTGGATCGTATAACCACTCACGTAACCGTATTTAAATATGGAAAACGTGGAAGCTTGGTCGCTTCTAACTTCACCCCCGTTTGGGTCCATAGAGGAGAGGAGGAGAGGCTAAATGCTAACAACATGTTCGGTGCTTTTGCGTGACTGAGCACACGTGTAAAGACCAGACAGGTACGCATTACGGCTTGGATTTGCTGCAGCATTGATTAGATGCTTCTGTAATGTCCAGCACAATGTTTTTTCACCGTGATCTTGTTTTGGCGATGCAAGAGTGTGGCCACAATCTTTGGGATGTGATGGAGATGGCAAAACTGGGGTCGGCCCGTCATTCCGACACATCTCCATTGCGACATCCCTCAATCCGACACTTTTATTTCGACAATAGGTCCTTAAGGTTAGGGCTAAGGTAAGGTTAGGGTTAGTTTGTAAACTCAACTATCCTGAAGGTTAGGGCTAAGGTAAGGTTAGGGTTAGTTAGTAAACTCCACTATGTTTAAGGTTAGGGCTAAGGTAAGGGTTAGGGTTAGCTTGTAAACTCCACTATCCTTAAGGTTAGGGCTAAGGTAAGGTTAGGGTTAGCTTGTAAACTCCACTATCCTTAAGGTTAGGGCTAAGGTAAGGTTAGGGTTAGTTTGTAAACTCCACTATCCTTAAGGTTAGGGCTAAGGTAAGGTTAGGGTTAGTTGTAAACTCACTATCCTTAAGGTTAGGGCTAAGGTAAGGTTAGGGTTAGTTTGTAAACTCCACTATCCTTAAGGTTAGGGCTAAGGTAAGGTTAGGGTTAGCTTGTAAACTCCACTATCCTTAAGGTTAGGGCTAAGGTAAGGTTAGGGTTAGTTTGTAAACTCAACTATCCTTAAGGTTAGGGCTAAGGTAAGGTTAGGTTAGCTTGTAAACTCCACTATCCTTGATGCTAGGCTAAGGTAAGGTTAGGGTTAGCTTGTAAACTCCACTATCCTTAAGGTTAGGGCTAAGGTAAGGTTAGGGTTAGTTTGTAAACTCAACTATCCTTAAGGTTAGGGCTAAGGTAAGGTTAGGGTTAGCTTGTAAACTCCACTATCCTTAAGGTTAGGGCTAAGGTAAGGTTAGGGTTAGCTTGTAACATTGGCGTAGCCACGGGTGTGCCAGGGTGTGCCAGTGCCACCCACAGAGCCAGCTGGCACACCCAAAAAACTGAATGCATTTTATTTTATTTTTTTACATATAACGTAAATCCTCTAATGGCCTGTATTCCATGTAGCTGGCTGAGGCAAATAAAATCCGGTCTCTAAAACAGGCCGGGGCTATTATTAGAAACTATAGCGGTAGAAATATTTCCCATGTTCGGAATTTGTCTCATACTCGTGTAAACGATAACCCACGTGCAGGATGTAAACAAACGGGAACCCAGGCCGAGACAGGGAACGCTGCTGCGGAGCTGATCCAAGCGTAACTTTGAGACAGATTTAGCCACTTTTCAAACCTTCTGTGACTATAAACAGGGCAAGCAACAAATGTTGTGTGACCCTCTAGGGTTTTAATAAAGTCCTCAAAGCTCATCCAGCGGCTCCGTGTGCAGGTAAGTTCCACACCTCAAAGTAACTCCTCCGATCGGCGCGAGCGTCTCGTCTTCTCTCAGGTCTGTTTTATGATCGATCACAAGCACAAACGCTCCGTCTAAACTCGCCTTTACACCAGATAACAACAAATAATCCGGTCCGCGGTAAAAAAAAAAAAAAAAGAAAAAAAAAGAAAAGAAAAAAAAGAGAGAAACCATGGCGTGACATTGATGTCAAAGTTCCGCTAACAGCAGCGAAACGCTTCCTGTTGTCCCTACAAAATAAAAAGCGTCAATGTCCCAGACGCTGGGAGTGTTTGCAATGTTGCTAATATTTTAGGTTCAAAGGACACAAATCTCGTTTTGAAATAAATAGGATAGAAGATAAACAGGTTTACTTATAAATATGACAGGAAATACATGTGAAAAGTGTTAACTCATTTAAATCGCGTTAAAAACGTGTTTAAAGGTTGAACAGTTATTATGATGTATTTCAGAAGTTGAGAATGTGTTTGATTATACAAGTTAATGCCAGCCATTGATTTTGAATAATGTAAGTCGGAATTTATTAGATTTGCCTGCAGGCCTGCAGGGGGAGCCCTTGCCACTCTGCTTTAAGCAAATTATGAAACTGGCAACATTTTCCCCCGTCAGAGGGGCATTACATGTACACAGTAAGAAAACAAGTTATATTTGTTGAGAATAAATTTGGCACACCCAGTGTTTGCTGGTGCACACCCAGTGTCTTTTTTCTGGCTACGCCACTGGCTTGTAAACTTCATTATCCTTAAGGTTAGGGCTAAGGTAAGGTTAGGGTTAGCTTGTAAACTTCACTATCCTTAAGGTTAGGGCTAAGGTAAGGTTAGTTTGTAAACTCCACTATCCTTAAGGTTAGGGCTAAGGTAAGATTAGGATTCGTTTATAAACTCCACTATCCTTAAGGTTAGGGCTAAGGTAAGGTTAGGGTTAGTTTGTAAACTCCACTATCCTTAAGGTTAGGGCAAAGGTAAGGTTAGGATTCGTTTATACATTCCACTATCCTTAAGGTTAGGGCTAAGGTAAGGTTAGGGTTAGTTTGTAAACTCCGCTATCCTTAAGGTTAGGGCAAAGTAAGGTTAGGATTTGTTTATACATTCCATATCCTTAGGTTAGGGCTAAGGTAAGGTTAGGGTTGTTTGTAAACTCACTTTTAAGGTTGGTATAAGGTTTTGTTTGTAAACTCCACTATCCTTAAGGTTAGGGCTAAGGTAAGGTTAGGGTTAGTTGTAAACTCCACTATCTTAGGTTAGGGCTAAGGTAAGGTTAGGGTTAGTTGTAAACTCCACTATCTTAAGGTTAGGGCTAAGGTAAGGTTAGGTTAGCTTGTAAACTCACTATTTAAGGTTAGGGCTAAGGTAAGGTTAGGGTTAGCTTGTAAACTCCACTATCCTTAAGGTTAGGGCTAAGGCAAGGTTAGGGTTAGTTTGTAAACTCCACTATCCTTAAGGTTAGGGCAAAGGTAAGGTTAGGATTCGTTTATACATTCCACTATCCTTAAGGTTAGGGCTAAGGTAAGGTTAGGGTTAGTTTGTAAACTCCACTATCCTTAAGGTTAGGGCTAAGGTAAGGTTAGGGTTAGCTTGTAAACTCCACTATCCTTAAGGTTAGGGCTAAGGTAAGGTTAGGGTTAGTTGTAAACTCCACTATGTTTAAGGTTAGGGCTAAGGTAAGGGTTAGGGTTAGCTTGTAAACTCCACTATCCTTAAGGTTAGGGCTAAGGCAAGGTTAGGGTTAGTTTGTAAACTCCACTATCCTTAAGGTTAGGGCTAAGGTAAGGTTAGGGTTAGCTTGTAAACTCCACTATCCTTAAGGTTAGGGCTAAGGTAAGGTTAGGGTTAGCTTGTAAACTCCACTATCCTTAAGGTTAGGGCTAAGGTAAGGTTAGGGTTAGTTGTAAACTCCACTTTTTTTTTTTTATCCCTTCAGGTTAGGGCTAAGGTAAGGTTAGGGTTAGTTTGTAAACTCCACTATCCTTAAGGTTAGGGCTAAGGTAAGGTTAGGGTTAGCTTGTAAACTCCACTATCCTTAAGGTTAGGGCTAAGGTAAGGTTAGGGTTAGTTTGTAAACTCACTATCCTTAAGGTTAGGGCTAAGGTAAGGTTAGGTTAGCTTGTAAACTCCACTATCCTTAAGGTTAGGGCTAAGGTAGGTTAGGGTTAGTTTGTAAACTCCACTATCCTTAAGGTTAGGGCTAAGGTAAGGTTAGGTTAGGGTTAGTTTGTAAACTCCACTATCCTTAAGGTTAGGGCTAAGGTAAGGTTAGGGTTAGCTTGTAAACTCCACTATCCTTAAGGTTAGGGCTAAGGTAAGGTTAGGGTTAGTTTGTAAACTCCACTATCCTTAAGGTTAGGGCTAAGGTAAGGTTAGGGTTAGTTGTAAACTCCACTATCCTTAAGGTTAGGGCTAAGGTAAGGTTAGGGTTAGCTTGTAAACTCCACTATCCTTAAGGTTAGGGCTAAGGTAAGGTTAGGGTTAGTTTGTAAATCCACTATCCTTAAGGTTAGGGCTAAGGTAAGGTTAGGGTTAGCTTGTAAACTCCACTATCCTTAAGGTTAGGGCTAAAGGTAAGGTTAGGGTTAGCTTGTAAACTCCACTATCCTTAAGGTTAGGGCTAAGGTAGGTTAGGGTTAGCTTGTAAACGTTAGGCTAAGTAAGTTAGGGTTAGTTGTAAACTCCACTATCCTTAAGGTTAGGCTAAGGTAAGTTAGGGTTAGTTGTAAACTCCACTGTCTTAAGTTAGGGCTAGTAGGTTAGGTTAGTTTGTAAACTCAACTATCCTTAAGGTTAGGGCTAAGGTTGTCACACCCCTCTGTGTGACACTGCTGCACTTCCATTTCCCTGCTCCCCTTCCTTTGTGTGTGGGTGTGTATGTTTGGGCGGAGTCTCCTGGAGCAGCTGCAGCTGATCTGCAATCAGACCTTCAGGTTAAAGACCCAGCTCACCTGCCAGACTCTGCCAGATTGTACTACCTCTACGCGGTGACTAGTTGGCTGCTCAATATTGTATTTTTGTGTCTTGTTATACCTCTTGGAATTTTTCTCACGTGCCTCCTGTGTTCCCCAGTTCACGCCGCTGTTCGTTCTCCTGGACTACTAACCGTCTGAGCATCTCTGCCTCATCCTCCTGGACCGGCTCCACACCTACCTGGACAATAAATGCTTCCTGAACCTTTACCTCCTCGTTCTGGTGTCCTTTAGTTGGGTCCCTCCTGTCTTGAGTCATATCATAACAGAACAATCTGGCCATATGGACCCATCGGACCTGGAACCCATTCGTCAGGCCTTGGCCACTCAAGGGACCAGAGTGGTCCACCATGAAACAATTCTGCGGGAGATTACTGGAAAGCTCCAGGAACTTTCGACAAGCGTGACTCAACTGTCTTCTCAAGTTAAGCAGCTTTCCTCTCAGCTCTCGGCCTTATCCGGACCATCACAGCCACCCCAAGGCGCATCTCAAGCCTCTGTTCCTCCTTCGGGTCACCTAGCCCCCCTGCTGCACGTGAGCCACACATTCCTACTCCCGAGCGCTATTCCGGGAACCTTGGTTCATGTGGTCAGTTTCTCCTCCAGTGCTCCCTCGTGTTCGACCTGCAACCTAACACCTACAGCACAGATAAGTCTCGCATTGCCTTTGTTATTAGTTTACTCACCGGTAAAGCTGCACAGTGGGCTACCGCTGTTGTGGAGAATAACTCCCCTGTTGGACATTCCTTTGCTACATTTACTACGGAAATGAGGACTATTTTTGATCATCCACTTAAAGGCAAAGAAGCTACTAAAAGACTTCTCGCACTTAGTCAGGGTTCCTCTTCTGTTGCTCAGTATGCTGTGGATTTCCGTATTTTAGCCGTAGAAAGTGGTTGGGATGACACGGCTCTGCAAGGTGCCTTTTTAAGGGGATTAACTGACAGAATTAAAGATGAACTGGCGGTGCGAGATGAAACTGATACTCTGGAAGAACTGATTTCCTTGGCCACCCGTCTGGACAATAGACTTAGAGAGAGACAAAGAGAGAGACCAGGGCGGCAGTCTTTGCCTCGTGTACTCACCGTTCCTCGGGATTCCTCCTCCTCCAACCACTTGCCTACTAACCCTTCTCCTGTGCGTTCTAGTTCTATGCAGCAGTTCCCCGGGGATGAACCTATGCAGCTGGGACGGGCTCGTCTCTCTCCTGCTGAACGTCAGCGTCGTCAAATGTCCGGGTTATGCCTATATTGTGGACTAGCTGGACACTACTTAAGCTCCTGCCCCCAGCTGTCAAAAGAGATGGCTCATCAATAAGTGGAGGGGTACTGATGAGCCACACTTCCTCTCTCCCGTTTTCTACTCAAAGACTACAGATCCAATCCACCTTGCACTGGGCACGTGAGTCCATCCCTCTTCTTGCGCTGGTAGATTCTGGAGCAGATGATAACTTTATCGATGCCCACCTTGTCTCCCAAGCCAATATTCCATTGGAGCCTTTAGATTCCCCTAGAGAGGTGAACGCCTTAAATGGCAAGATGTTAGCCCGTATCACGCATCGGACAGGTCCCATTACTCTAGTGTTGTCTGGTAACCATAGGGAGACCATCCAATTTTTTGTCCTTTCTTCGCCACATGCCCCGTTAGTTTTGGGATTACCTTGGCTTAAGATGCATAATCCCCACATTAATTGGACCACTAACCTCATTTCCAGCTGGAGTGTGTTCTGTCACAGCAATTGTTTCCAGTCAGCCATTACCACCAGTGATCCAGTCTCGTTTTCCCCACCTTGCCCTCCCGATTTATCTACTGTTCCTCCGGAGTATCATGATCTAGGTGAGGCGTTTAACAAACTACGGGCGCTGAGTCTTCCACCTCACCGTCCTTACGATTGCGCTATTGATCTGCTACCTGGCGCACCTTTTCCCACCAGTCGCCTGTATAAATTATCCCGCCCTGAGAGGGAGGCTATGGAGGTCTATATAAAGGATTCGTTGACCGCTGGTTTGATACGTCCCTCTTCTTCTCCTGTTGGTGCGGGTTTCTTTTTTGTGGATAAAAAAGACAAGACTCTGCGACCCTGCATTGACTACCGAGGGTTAAATGATATTACTGTTAAGAATAGCTATCCACTACCCCTCATTGATTCTGCTTTTCAACCTCTTCATCAAGCCACCATTTTCACTAAGTTAGACTTGCGTAATGCATATCATTTGGTTCGTATACGGCAAGGTGACGAATGGAAAACTGCTTTCAACACCCCCCTCGGTCATTTTGAGTATCTGGTCATGCCTTTTGGGTTAACTAACGCTCCCGCGGTTTTTCAGGCACTCGTGAATGATGTCCTCCGGGATATGCTAAACAAATTTGTTTTCGTTTACCTGGATGACATTCTGATTTTTTCCAAGGATCTTCGAGAGCATATCCAGCATGTGAGGTCTGTTTTGCAGCGTCTCCTGGACAACAAACTCTTTATTAAAGCTGAAAAATGTGAATTTCATGCTGCTTCTGTGAAATTTTTGGGTTTTGTTATTGCGCAAGGACAGGTCAAGGCTGACCCGGAGAAGGTGAAGGCCGTGGCTGAGTGGGACAGACCGGGCACCCGTAAACAGCTTCAGCGGTTTCTGGGCTTCGCTAACTTTTACAGGAGGTTTGTTAAGGATTACAGCCGTATAGCAGCTCCTCTCACTCGACTCACCTCCAACCTGATCCCTTTCAAATGGTCTAGAGAGGCGGATTGTGCTTTTTCCGCACTTAAGTTGTTGTTCATCTCTGCTCCGGTTCTCTCTCACCCTGATCCCTCAAGGCAATTTATCGTGGAGGTTGACGCTTCGGAGACTGGTGTTGGAGCTGTCCTCTCCCAACGTTCCACGAAGGATCTTAAAGTGCATCCCTGTGCCTATTTTTCTCGACGACTCTCCCCTGCGGAGGTAAATTACGACATTGGTAATAGAGAACTTTTAGCTGTTGTTTTGGCCTTGCAGGAGTGGAGACACTGGCTGGAGGGAGCGGAACATCCTTTTGTCGTCTGGACTGACCACAAGAACCTGGCCTATCTTCGTTCGGCCAAGCGCTTGAACTCTAGACAAGCCAGATGGGCCTTGTTCCTGGGCAGATTCAATTTTGTCCTTACCTATCGACCGGGATCCCAGAATGTCAAGCCGGATGCCCTCTCCCGTCAGTCCACTCCGGACGCTACTATGTCTCTGCCTGATCCCATCCTGCCCGCTTCATGCGTCATGGACTATCCTAACGGTACTTCAGAGGTCCCTTATTCCCTCACCTAGTAGGTGCGGTGCACTGGCAGATCGAAGAGGTGGTCCGTGATGCCCAACAAGGTCAACCGGTCCCGGATGAGTGCCCACAGAACTGCTTATTCGTTCCGGAGACAGCCCGCACTCAGGTTCTTCAGTGGGGGCATTGTTCCAAAATCACTTGTCATCCTGGTTTCCTCCGGACCCTTACATTCATCAAGCAGAGGTTTTGGTGGCCTTCCATGAGTAAAGACACCCGTTCTTTTGTCGCTGCCTGTTCCACTTGCGCCCGAAGCAAATCGCGTCATCAACCTCCGGCTGGTCTGCTTAATCCCCTGTCCATTCCTCAGCGGCCCTGGTCCCACATTTCTGTTGATTTCGTTACGGGACTTCCTGTCTCTGAGGGCAACACTGTCATACTTACAGTTGTGGATCGCTTTTCCAAAGCTGTTCATTACGTTCCCTACCGAAACTGCCCACTGCCACTGAGACTGCTAACCTGCTTGTCCTTCATGTTTACAGACTTCATGGCATTCCAGTTGACATCGTCTCCGATAGAGGTCCTCAGTTTACCTCTCAAGTTTGGAAAGCCTTTTGTCAAGCCATGGGCACGTCCGTCAGTCTGTCTTCAGGTTACCATCCTCAATCGAACGGTCAAGCGGAACGTGCCAATCAAGATTTAGGGTCTGCGTTACGCTGTGTCGCTTCACGCAACCCGTCTACATGGAGCTCGTACTTACCGTGGATCGAGTATGCCCATAATTCCTTGGTGTCCGCGGCTACTGGTATGTCTCCATTCATGGTGTCTTTGGGTTTCCAACCACCTCTTTTCCCGGTTCAGGAACGGGATTTGGCGGTTCCGTCTGTCCAAGCTCACCTGAGGCGCTGCCGGGGGTCTGGCAGGCTGCCCGGGGTCTGGCAGGCTGCCCGGGCTGCCCTTCAACGCACGGCTGCGAAGAATCAACTTGTGGCTGACAGGCATCGTAGACCGTCCCCGGCTTACGTGCCTGGGCAAGAGGTTTGGCTGTCGACCCGGGACTTACCTCTTCAGGTTGAATCTAAGAAGCTGGCACCTAAGTTCATTGGTCCTTATGTTATTGAACGAGTTATTAATCCGGCTGTTGTTCGTCTGAAGTTGCCCTCTTCCCTGAACATCCACCCGTCCTTTCACGTGTCTCTCCTCAAGCCTGTCTCGGCCTGTCCTCTCAGCCCTCCGGCCGATCCCCCTCCTCCCGCCCGGGTCATCGACGGCCATCCTGCCTTTACTGTGACACGGATTATGGACGTTCGCCGGCGCGGGAGGGGTTTTCAATATCTCGTGGACTGGGAGGGTTATGGTCCTGAAGAGCGTTCCTGGGTTCCTCGTCGTCATGTCCTCGATGGGTCCCTCCTTCGGGATTTTTACGCTGCCTTCCCGGACAAGCCTGGTCGGACGCCCGGTGACGCCCGTTAGTGGGGGGGGTACTGTCACACCCCTCTGTGTGACACTGCTGCACTTCCATTTCCCTGCTCCCCTTCCTTTGTGTGTGGGTGTGTATGTTTGGGCGGAGTCTCCTGGAGCAGCTGCAGCTGATCTGCAATCAGACCTTCAGGTTAAAGACCCAGCTCACCTGCCAGACTCTGCCAGATTGTACTACCTCTACGCGGTGACTAGTTGGCTGCTCAATATTGTATTTTTGTGTCTTGTTATACCTCTTGGAATTTTTCTCACGTGCCTCCTGTGTTCCCCAGTTCACGCCGCTGTTCGTTCTCCTGGACTACTAACCGTCTGAGCATCTCTGCCTCATCCTCCTGGACCGGCTCCACACCTACCTGGACAATAAATGCTTCCTGAACCTTTACCTCCTCGTTCTGGTGTCCTTTAGTTGGGTCCCTCCTGTCTTGAGTCATATCATAACAAAGGTAAGGTTAGGGTTAGCTTGTAAACTCCACTATCCTTAAGGTTAGGGCTAAGGTAAGGTTAGGATTCGTTTATAAACTCCACTATCCTTAAGGTTAGGGCTAAGGTAAGGTTAGGATTTGTTTATAAACTCCACTATCCTTGATGCTAGGGCTAAGGTAAGGTTAGGGTTAGTTTGTAAACTCCACTATCCTTAAGGTTAGGGCTAAGGTAAGGTTAGGATTAGTTTATAAATTCCACTATCCTTAAGGTTAGGGCTAAGGTAAGGTTAGGATTCGTTTATAAACTCCACTATCCTTGATGCTAGGGCTAAGGTAAGGTTAGGGTTAGCTTGTAAACTCCACTATCCTTAAGGTTAGGGCTAGGGCTAAGTGGTAAGGTTAGGGTTAGTTGTAAACTCCACTATCCTTAAGGTTAGGGCTAAGGTAAGGTTAGGGTTTATTTGTTTTTTTTTGTAAACTCCACTATCCTTAAGGTTAGGGCTAAGGTAAGGTTAGGGTTAGCTTGTAAACTCCACTATCCTTAAGGTTAGGGCTAAGGTAAGGTTAGGGTTAGCTTGTAAACTCCACTATCCTTAAGGTTAGGGCTAAGGTAAGGTTAGGGTTAGCTTGTAAACTCCACTATCCTTAAGGTTAGGGCTAAGGTAAGGTTAGGGTTAGCTTGTAAACTCCACTATCCTTAAGGTTAGGGCTAAGGTAAGGTTAGGGTTAGCTTGTAAACTCCACTATCCTTAAGGTTAGGGCTAAGGTAAGGTTAGGGTTAGCTTGTAAACTCCACTATCCTTAAGGTTAGGGCTAAGGTAAGGTTAGGGTTAGCTTGTAAACTCCACTATCCTTAAGGTTAGGGCTAAGGTAAGGTTAGGGTTAGCTTGTAAACTCCTTGTAAGGTTAGGTAGGTTATCTTGTAAACTCACTATCCTTAAGGTTAGGGCTAAGGTAAGGTTAGGGTTAGCTTGTAAACTCCACTATCCTTAGTTAAGTTAGGTAGCTTGTAAACTCCACTATCCTTAAGGTTAGGGCTAAGGTAAGGTTAGGGTTCGTTAGGGTGTAACCGGCAAAACCATTCTCCAACACATCCCAAAGATTCTCAATGGGGTTTAGATCTGGATTCTGTAGCGGCCGATCCATGTGTGAAAATTAAGTCTATTCTTTACAACCTGAGCCCCATGTATCCTGATATCGTCATGTTGGAATATCCCTGTGCCATCAGGGAAGACAACATCCATTGATGGAATAACCTGAAAAAACAGGTATAGGGGCTTTGATTGTAAATATCTCCACATGTCAGATCAATAAAGTTCATTCTTATCTTACATTACTTTTGATCACAGCCAAACCCAGAAGTAGGTTAGGCTGCAATGATTACTTTTCAAAGACCTCTCGTAGCCTTGGTGTCTTCTAAAATCCGGTGAGTCAATGTCCAGCTTCGCGATTGATGGCGCACCTCCATCTTGTCTCGAGCGCCAATGACTTACAGATCCATACTCCCCCTGTGCACACCTCCCATTTGCTTATCGATCACAGAATTTCATCAGCCTTTTGGTGTTGACGGATGGGAGGGACTGTAAATTCTGTTGCCAAACTGACACGGCGGGTTTGAACCCCGGGTCTGACCTGACCTGACCTGCTCGGGGAGTGGGTGTTAATCCAAACATGTGTACACCATGATGGACGCATGGGTGCAGATTGATGCCCGGATCGCTGACACACTGACCGGGCCTGTGTTAATGTGCTGTCTAAGCAAAGGCAGGCTGATGACACCGCCAGATAGAAGCTCTGATGTGGAAAGGGGGAGGAGCAGTGAAGTGAGTATTACAGTATGTCGAGTGAAAAGAAGCTGTCTTATGAAGGGTGCTGTTAGTGTTACGTTTAAGGCGAGACACCGCAGGTGAAAACATTGATTTTTCACACAGTGGTTGAGATTCATTGCTAGCTGCCCCCCTTAACATTGTAGTTTTAATGTCAGAGACAATTAATTTTGACGTTTTGCCTGTTAGAAAGCTGGACATTTCCAAGTAATAACTAACAACAGCGCATCACTCCCATGTCTTTCCCACACATATTAACTTGCAAATATTGACAGGTTGATAGATGATGTTTTGCAGTAACGTAACGAGCTACTTTTCCAGAGGAGAATCGAGCTAACTTAACGAGTTACTTTTAAAAATTAACGTTAGCCAACACGGTTTACCAGTAATTAACATCTATATATGTCCTTTTCTGACAATGTTTTTTTTTTTTGTCGCTAAAGACTCCAATTAACAAGCCAAGCTACATAAGCTCCCCAACCCCTGCAAACAATTCCAAAATGCAATATATAAGTTTGCTTATTGGTGCTTATATATGCAGTCTGTCTAATTACAGCAACAGCCTAAAATACGGAGCATCAGCAGGCAATAGCCAAGTTAAAGCAGCAACAATGTGCAAAAGGCATAAACCGGGCACAAAGGGTGGATCGCAATTAGAAGCAAAAGGGAAATTCCTCCACGTCAGTTTTAAACTCCACAATAGAAAGCCAAATCGAACCAAAGGGCTCTCTTTGACAAATGCTGATGCTTGTAAATGAGATCACTCATCGCTGTCTCCAATGTTCCCTCGCCCCTGCACGCTACGGCTCCTGTCTGTCGTGAATAAACGTATGCATTAAACATGAGGAGCCTAACCGTTGTAACATCAAAACCACACTGGCATGTATCGACATCAAAACCGCGTGGACCAGGAAGCGGGGGAGGGAACGGGGATCATTATACAAAATCCACTCTCCATGTTCCAATGTTGTTCCTTCATCAAAAACATACCCGGAGTTGTGTTTGAGTCGCTCTTGCACGGGTTTGAGTGACCGTATCTTCTGCAGGTGAGGTGTTACATGGGCCTATAGGCTGTAAGCTATTGTCGTGTTCTTAAATGGATGAAAAAGACTACAAAGGCTCGGCTAATTAAAATCAATCAAAAGTTTATTCCCTGAGCGATACAATTCTAACACAATTCATCTGATCCGCTACTCAGAGAACATATATATCACAAAACAATCAATGAATATGCATGAAATAACAAGCCAATCAGAAGGTCCTGGCTCATTCCTCCTCGTCTGTAATCTGACTCCATGATGCTGCTCCCAGGGCTGACCAGAAGTCCAGATCAGCTTCTCTGAAGGTCCTTGCTAAAACTCTCCACCTTCGGACCCTGCCCCCAGAGCTTCAAACAGTAGAGACAAAGGGCCGTAAAACCCCCCAGAGGGACCACCAGTATCAGCTAGAACAAAACACATAATCATTACACCACACAGTTATATCTAAAGTCTAACATAACAAAATATAGAAATACTTCCACATTATATAAAAATATCTCCACACTATCCAGTCAAGAAGCTTTTGGATAACGCCAAACTGGAGAACGACACCAGGCAGAAAACCAGTGGCTACATTGTAAACGCCGGTTCTGAGTGCTCTGGTGATTGTGACATAGAGTAAATACTTTAGTTCCTGCCCAAAAACGTAATCGGGTGTGTATTCACTTTCGTTACTGCTACCTATTCCCAGCTCCTTGCGGTTTCCCCTCTCCGTCCTCGCCCGTGGGCCTCTCCTGGCACGGCGCTGCGGATCTGCTCTGGAAGCTGGCACTAAGCACTAATTACACCGTCTCACTCGCACTATCTCTCTCTCTCTCCGTGACAGCCGACGACTCTGCCAAGCGCCCCAGCGACGAGGAGCCAGAGTCCGTCCTCCTGACTGATGACTGGGAGAGGACAGGGGCGGTGTAAAGCAGCCGATAACGATCCTTATCTCCACAGCTCAAATAGCGCCGCAGCCAGATACGCACTGGCTCTGGAAGTGCGGCTATTAGTGGACATAAAGGCGCCGCTGTCTGCTGTGGCGGTTTCCGAAAGTGTTTAAGAGATCACACGCTTAAGAATACGGTTTGTGGAATATCTCTTGCTTAAGGAAACCACAAAAGAGTGCGGAAACGGTCCAAATTCTTCCTTTTAACGTTCACAAGAGATAAAGAGGTGTCCCAATTCTCAAAGTCTGATCATGAGACAGTTAGAAACTAAGACGTTTTGACTTTTTTTGTGGAAGGGAGTTTGACAGGCTTCCGACAGGCCTTTCAACGCACATATTTGATAACCACGCTATATTGATCATGTGTGTTGATAGGCTAATATCGGCGTCCTTTGCAATGTGACACGGGAGAGAGACCAGAAGGCGGGACATAAACACAAATCATTTCCCAGCCACAGATGCAGTGTTATAACCCTCACGGACTCATGCTACTTTGGCATTGCTTTAGTTTGAAGTTCTGAGTCACACCAGAGTACATGGCTACTTAATACGTGTGAAGATACTTTAGCAACCGATTGCAGCTCTTGGACTCGATTCTACCAGAGTTCTGACTCTGCTCTAAAGGAGACATGGAACCACAGCAAAATCTTTCCTTGTGTGGCATTACCAGTTTTGGTCAACTGTATTTTAAATAACTTTATTAAATTTATTTGTTTTAAATATTGAAAAGGTCAGCATGATGGCGTAAGGATAGCTACCTGGATCCGTCGAACACAGCGTACGCCCTGACCTCAGCCCTGCCAGACCGGAAGACCCCAGTGAGGAGACAGGAAGTACAAGTGAACGAGGGTGGGCTTTTATACTTATTTTGAGTGGTGGCGCCATCTGCTGACCTTTTCAATATTTAAAACACATAAATTTAATAAAGTTATTTCAAATACAGTTGACTAAAACTGGTAATGCCACACAAAGAAAGATTTTGCTGTGCTTCCATGTCGTCTTCAGAGCAGAGTCAGAACTCTGGTAGAATCAAGTCCAAGAGCTGCAATCGGGTGCTAAAGTATCTTCACACGTATTAAGTAGCCATGTGCTCCGGTGTGACTCAGACCTTCAAACTAAAACAATGCCAAAGTTTTTAATTTTTATCTCAGAGCTAATGGCTAGTATCAAAACAACACTACAAACATTAAACAAATAAAAAAGTATTTATACTAAAGACTTGGACATTTTTATAGCAGGATTATTCACAATCTTGACACTATTTGAATTTTTAGTGGAAAAAAGGATGAGCCGAGGCACTCTGAATGGCAAAAAATAGTAATTTATTAAAAGCGTGCACCGACGCGTTTCAACTCTACTGAGTCTTCATCAGGGTAAGAGACCACAGGTGTGTGAGCCCCATTTAAGAACAAGGGGATCTCACATGATCACAAACACGTGACGTCTATGAAACTCACATTTTGCAGACATTTAAAAAAAACGCTGCAATATGGGCAATGAAAGCAAAACATAAACATTTACAAAAACATTTTTGCAAAAAAATATCTATCAAATGCATAAACTACGATCTAGTTTATACACAAATAATTTTTTTTTTTTTTTTTTTTTTTTTTTTTTTTTTTTTAATACTCCATTAATTTTATTTCACAGATATGTAGAAAATACAAATGTACAGAAGCAACAAACAACAAACAATGGTGCAACAATAAATCAATAATAATAGAAACATAAAAAACAATACTAATAATTACATTTAAATTAAAAAAAAAACACAACAAAAACACAAAAAACAAGACAAAAAACACAACAAAAATATTCTTTTAATTATGAGCAGTCCTCTCGTCAAGAGATATTTGAAGTCCGTCAAAGTAGTTCAAAAAAGGAGTCCAGGCCTCAAAAAATTGCTGGATGGTTCCTTTTAAAGTAAATCTTATTTTTTCAAGTTTCAAAAAATACATCGTCTCTCTAATCCATCTAATAAAGCTTGGTGGTGATTGTTGTTTCCAAGAAAACAAGATGCTTCGCCTCGCAATAAGAGTGGTAAAAGCAATAGCGTCGCGTGCATTATTTGTTAGAGGGCAAGAAGGCGGGGTGATTCCAAATATAGCACTCATGGGATTAGGATTTATGCTTTGCCCAAAGATTTTAGTGTATGCATCAAAAATGTTAGACCAAAAAATGGAAAGTGCAGGGCATGACCAAAACATGTGTATGTAATCTGCTGGTTGGCCCTTACAGCGAGGACACAGGGGATCTGCATCAGGATACATGTCTGCCAGTTTAGCATTGGTGAGGTGAGCTCTTAAGACCACTTTCAACTGTATCAGACCATGGCGTGCGCATATTGAGGATTTATATATACGTCTAAGAGTGGCATCCCAGGTTGCATCATCAATTGTCGAACCCAGATCTGTTTCCCAGCGTCTTTTGACTTCCTCAAGTGAGGTAGGGCAAATACCATTTATTAATCTGTACAGAGAGGATATTAATTTCTTCTTTGTGGGTGAAAGTGAGAGAATATCGTCCAAAGTATTATTATCTGGCAAGTTTGGGAAGGATAAGAATTTTTTTTGGACAAAGTTCTTAATTTGCAAATATCTGAAGAAATTTGATTTAGGGAGATCAAATGTCTCACTTAATTCAGTGAATGAGAAAAATGTTCCCTCCGAGAACAGATCAAATAGAGATTTAATGCCTTTTGTATGCCATGATTGGAAGGACGCATCCAAGGAAGCAGGTGGAAAATTATGGTTTCCCCTGATCGGCGCATGTATTGAAGTATTTTTTAGGCCAAAATGCCTCCTAAACTGTGTCCATATCTTGATAGTTTGATTGACAATTAGGTTTGGCTGTTTGGCCGGAGTGGTCAATGCAGCACACACCATTGATCCTAGGTGCAGGTGGCTGGTCTTGAATTCTATGGACACCCATGATTCGCATTGATCTTTGTCAAAATTAACCCAGTGAAGAACTTTTTGTATATTGCAAGCCCAATAATAATGAATAAAGTTTGGAAGTGCCAACCCTGCGTTATTTTTTGGCCTTTGAAGAGCAGTTCGTTTTATTCTGTGTGACCCGCCCCTCCAAATAAAGGTGCCTATAAGCTTGTCAAGTAAGCTAAAGAAAGATTTTTTAATAAAAATTGGGATATTTTGAAAAAGATAAGTAAACTTGGGTAATACAACCATTTTGATTATATTGACTCTTCCTGCAACAGATAGGGGAAGATCCTTCCATCGATCAAAATCTAATTTACATTTCTCCATAAGGACAGTGAAATTTTTCGTGAAAAGTGATGGCAAATTACGCGTCACTTCCACTCCAAGATATTTAAAAGAGGTTTGGGCAATTTTAAATGGAAATTTGTCAAAGGCGCATGTAGTCCCTTGTTTCAATGGGAATAGCAGACTCTTACTAAAATTTATCTTATATCCCGAAAGCTTCCCAAATTGATTGAGTAAGCCGATAATAACAGGGAAAGAAAGTTGTGGGTCAGATACATAAAGCAGAAGATCGTCCGCGTAAAGAGACAGCTTATGATATGAACCACCCCGCTCTATGCCTCGAAAGTTGTCAGCTTGTCTAAGGGCAATGGCTAACGGCTCTATAGCAATTGCGAAAAGGAGTGGGGACAGTGGGCATCCCTGGCGTGTGCCTCTTCCAAGGGAAAAGTATTGAGATTGTTGTCCATTGGTTATAACTGTTGCAACAGGGTTGGAGTAGAGTAACTTTATCCATGAGATGAAGCCGTCTCCAAAGCCAAATTTCCGGAGTGTAAGAAATAAAAATTCCCACTCCACCCGGTCAAAGGCTTTCTCAGCATCAAGAGATAAGATTGATTCATCGCTTGGACCGGGTAGAGTGTGGACTATGTTAAGTAATCTTCTTACATTGGCTGTGGAACTCCTCCCCTTAACAAAGCCCGTCTGGTCAGTTGAGACAATTTGTGGCAGAACTTTTTCCAATCTACAGGCTAGAATTTTTGCCAAGATTTTATAATCTACATTTAGTAACGAGATTGGACGATAGGAGCTACATTGAAGTGGATTTTTATCTTTTTTTAACAAGACAGTAATTGCAGCCTGGCATAATGTTGGAGGGAGAGAGCCAGCTGATAACGACTCATTAAAGAGTGCCTGTAAGAGAGGAGAAAGCCTATCCGCAAACTTCTTGTAGAATTCTGCTCCAAATCCATCAGGGCCTGGTGTTTTGTTTGTCCGCAGCGACTTAATTGCTTCTTTGATTTCAATTATGGAGATGTTAGAATCAAGTGCAGGCAGATTTTCATGAGGAACATTGGGAAAAGTCAGTTTATCAAGAAAATTATTTTTTTGGAATAAATCACTTTGATTTTCAGATGTGTACAGTGTTGTGTAAAACTGTTTAAAAGTGTCATTTATTTCTTTGTGATTTATGACCGTTTTCCCGGCACTGTCTTGTATTTTAGTAATTAGACGAGAAGCGGTGTTCTGCCGAATTTGATAAGCAAGGAGTTTACTCGCTTTTTCCCCATATTCATAGCTGTTATGACGTGCCTTTAGTAGTAACTGCGTGGCTTGATCTGTAGACAGTAAATCATACTCTGTCTGCAGTCGCAATTTTTCTTTAAACAGAGATGGCAATGGAGAGGTTGAGTATTGCTCATCGATTTCCGCAATTGAGCGAGTTAACTCTTGAAGCCTTGTATTTTTGACTCTATTTCTTTTGAACAATATGCAATTATTTGCCCGCGTAGATAGGCCTTGAGAGTTTCCCACAAAAGTGAATAACTGATCTCTGGGGAGCTATTAGTATCAAGAAAGAAGTCTATTTCTGTGTCCAAAAGTTTGTTAAAATCCTCATCTGCCAGAAGAAGAGTGTTAAATCTCCAGTTGCGTGTGGGTTTGGGGCAGTCCGGCAGTTCTAAAACAAAGGAGACAGCAGCATGGTCTGATACAGTTATACTGTGATATTTGCACGAGTGGGTATTTTCGAGTAATTTGTCGTCCAGCAAAAAGTAGTCTATACGCGTATATGTATGGTGGACATTGGAGAAAAACGAAAATATTTTCTTCTTTTGGAAGTGAAATCTCCATATGTCAGATAGACCCGATTGGTTCATATAATCTTTAACAGCTTTAGCACTTTTAAACAGGGCCTGTGGCTTATTGGAAGACCTGTCAAGGTGGGGATCAAGAACACAATTAAAGTCACCCCCTAGTATAATGTTGTAATTGTTATGATTAGGCAAAATAGTGAAAAGCTTTGTAAAAAAATCTTTGTTATCCCAGTTTGGAGCATATAATGATAATAAAATAACAGGAGTATGAAATATGTGACCCCGAGCCATTACATAACGCCCTGCTGTATCCGATATTATTTCTTCCGACTGAAAGGGTACATCTTTATGCACCAATATCGCAGCACCTCTGGCTTTGGCATTAAAATTTGAATGGAACACCTGACCAACCCAATGTCTTTTGAGTAGTTTTGACTGACCCCGTGTAAGATGCGTTTCCTGGAGAAAAGCGACATCTGTTTTTAAGTGTCTAAGATAATTGTCTATTTTTGTCTTTTCACTGTATTATTGACACCCTTTACATTTAAAGAGACAAAAGTGATACTGTGATTATTGCTTTGTCTATTCAAACCTGCCATGTAGAGATTACGAGTAATAGCATCTCAGGGGCCTGGAATCGCTGCAGCATCGAACTGGTAGAAAGGAGTGGAAGACCAAATATAGGGACAAGGACAAATAATAATAATAATAATAATGATAATAAAGAATAAAGACAAAAACAAAAAACACAAAAAAACACAAAACAGAAATGACATAATAAAATGGAAAAAATAAAAAAATAAAAAAAAATAAAAAAAAATGAAGGAAGGAATATCACATATTGACATGTAAAAGATTCACGAAACTCTTCTGTAGTGAAACCCACTAAAAACCTAACTTCTTTTCGAACTCTGTTGTGAACAAGAACAAACTGATAATATATACTAACTAACAATCAGTCACAAAACAGGTAGTAACCTTATAAAAGTTCCCGCAATACTTGTAGAGACAAACCTAGCCCGCTCAAAAATCAGAAACATAATAATTACCTTGAAAATATCGAACAAGTGGTGCTTTTTTTTTTCTTTTTCCTTTTTTTTTTTTTGCTTGGAGGTGGCGCCCCTTACTTTAACACGCATACCGGGCTACATCTGAGAGGAGGCGGAGCAATCTGCACGAGACACACCGGTACAGAACTCCAGCCACAGCATGGCAACAGTCAAAAGTTTATGATGGGTCCTCTTCAGCGCTGGCAATGAATGACTTCGCATCTTCTGGAGTGGAGAAAGTTATTTTCTGTCCATCCCTGCCCATGACTTGGAGCGTAGCAGGAAAAAACATCCTGTACGTATATCCTGCGGCTCTCAGCTGGGACTTGACCTCGAAGAACGCTGCCCTTTTTCTGGACACTTCTGGGCTGTAGTCAGGGAAAATATGGATCTCTGTTCCACGATAGATGAGTCGACCTTTCTCTCGGGCAAGCTTCAAAAGGAGCTCCTTATTCTGGTAGTGATGAATCCGAGCGATAAACGGCCGGGGAGCGTCAGAGTTACGTCTACGAACATTGATGCGGTGAGCCCGGTCTATGGCCAACGGAGTGGGGAATGCCTCTGGACCGAATACTTCTTTTAGACACTCGGCGAGAAAGGTGGATGGACGTGCACCTTCGGATTTCTCAGGTAAATTTGTTATGCGGATATTGTTGCGTCTTGAGCGGTTTTCAAGATCGTCAGTTTTAAGTTTGAGTGCGTCGTTATCCCTTTTCAGTGAAGCGCACGTATTCTCAAGCTCCATTAATCGACCTTGCATATCATTCATAGACGTTTCGATCTCCTGAATTGTCTTGTCGTGGCTGTCAATCCGCGCTCGATCTGCTGAAAACTGTGCCAGTAAAGTTGAGATGATCCGTTCTTCGGATTGAGCAGCATTACCTCCATGTCGGCTCGGGTCAATGGCGGTGGGTTGCTAGTAGCACATGTTGTCTTTTGGCTTCTTCTTCCTCCGGCTCCTCTGAACCTAGAGGGTTCTTCGTTCTTGGTTTACCCATGTTCGCGAGTTTGTTGGTCAAGGTTACACCGTTTTTTGGCAGATATTAGAATCTATTCCTGACGGATTATAACAGAGCTCTCCCGGTTGCTGCTTACTCCGCCATTACTCAAACCGGAAGTCCTATACACAAATAATTTGAGAAGGCTGAGAAGTGTACATTGAGCACAGACCAAACAGACAAGAAACTGGAAGAGCACAGTTGCCTATACAGTGTGGAGCGTGACCAGAAAACAGTCATTAGGGATCACAGGAAAGAATAAAATAATAAGTAACCAACCATAAGTACACAAATAAAGAGATCAATGTGGGAAAGGAAAAACACCGGGGCCCCGGCAAACTAAAGAAAAGGGAAAAATCTATTTCCTCATTGAGACCTGGGTAGGACATGGCTTTGAGGCGGTCGATCCAGAACGTCTCCCTGCGGAGGAGGCGTTGTAGTTTGTCACCGCCCATGTTCTGTGAAACAACTTCGATAACAAGAGCTCTTAGTGAATTGGAACTGCTGTGGCCTGCTTGTATGTAATGTTTCGCCATGGGGTACAGTACATTTTGGGTACGTATAGCATACTTGTGTTCAGCCAGTCTCTCTTTGAATTTCCGTTTGGTTCGACCGATGTAAAAGCATCCACATTCACATTCGAGTCTATACACAACAAAAGTGGTGTTACAATTGGCAAATCCTTGGCATTTGTACATTTTGCCACTGAGAACATCCATGAACGAGTCTGTCCGAACTACATTGCTGCAATGGTTGCAGCTGCCGCATTTAAAAGTGCCCTGTTTTTGAGAAAGCCATGTTTTTGTTTTTGTGAAGGCAGAGCGCTCCTTACAAGGTGGTTTTTCAGTATGGGCGCTCTTCGAAAAGTGCATAGGGACGGTCCTGGAAAGCTGGTTGGAGTACTGGGTCACTCAGGAGTATATCCCAATTTTTTAGGATAATGCGTTTGATGTCATATGAAAGGTGACCATATTGCGTGGAGAAGAAAGTTTTATTGTTTGTGGTCTGTGATCGGTCAGGTAGTTTTTTAGTGAGGAGGTCCTATTTGAATTTTTATTTAGTGTTAGCCGTTAGCTTCAAGACAAAAGCACCGACCGTGATGGTCCTGACGCAATGTTCTTAATACTATGCTAGTGACTGTCCACCAGTAACTGACTGCCTGCCATGTAATCTTGAGCTTTTATTTATTTTTTTCATGAGAATACATCGCTACTAACTCATAGGGAAATGATGGGACATGAGCATCCTGAGGATCCACTCAGAAGTCACTCAGAAGTCATGTGACACTTGCGTGCATATAGCCCATTGTTTAAACAGCCACTGTTTTGGGAGTAACCAAATCTTTTCTTCAGAGCCAGAGCTGATGAATGAATATTCCCATAAGATGTCCAGGAGCTCCCGTTTGATCCACTAGAGCATGGCTTTGCCTGGTCACTGTGAGTTTATGCGTAAGTAAAATAATACACACTGTGATAACACTTTTTCTGTGCTTCAGAGTTTTCATTGATTTATTTGTTTCTATATTGATGAGAATAAATCTGAAAGGTATTGTTTCTGGTAGAGGTATGATGAGCGCCCCCTTGTGGTTGCAGATGGTACAAGCAGTGCACACACGGTTTGGTATCAAACACCGGTCACAGACCTTACCTCAGTGACAGGTAATCCCCTTTATGAGAGCCACAGCTCGTAAACACCACAATCCTGTTACTTTAATCCGTCTTTTGCTTTCTCTCTGCAGGCTGCCAGGCTAACCCCCATTAGCTCGTGCCTTTAGCATGCGTCGTTAGCTTCTCGCGCATGTGCCCAATGTACTCCAGCATGAACGGGCCTACTGTATACTAAATGTATTTTGCCTGCAGACTTAGTCCACCTCCCTCACAGTGTCCACATCCATGAAGCTTGTTTATGTTTTAACGCCATGTCCAGACACTTTATCTTCCCTGGGCAGTTTAGCTTGTCTCACGGTAGCTATTGTTTTACCTTCATGCTGAACAATGTGAATGCCGTTCCTGAGCCTTTTCCCGGTGTTTTTAATATGTATAATGAATCACAATCTTGCCCTTGAGCTGATGGTTTCCTGCCAACCACAGATCAGCTGAGATTTGTGAGAGCTGCGTTTGATTAAGTATTAACCTCTGCATTTGACCCCGGTCCCTAGTTTGCCCACCACTGCACTGGACTTCCAACCATGGTGGGGGTCCCCAGATGATTGCAAGACAAAATAAAATAAAAAGGCTACTTTTTTTCCCCCCGTAGTTTTGAGTGTAAAACAGCATATATTTTGTTAAATCCGGTCAAATATTCCAAATAAACTGTTTAAATACACATTCACTTAATTTTAAAATGTGTTTCTGCCTTAAAGAAGCATAACCGGAAATAACTTCATACAATGGGGTCCTGAGTCGTTTAGGTGTCAATTTTTGGGGTCCCAGCCAAAAAGTTTGGGAACCCCTGTTCTAAACGTTAGCAACTACTTCTATTTTTTTGTTTGCTTTTTGTTTCTTTTTTTAGGCAAGGCAAGTTTATTTGTAGAGCACAATTCATACACAAGGCAATTCAAAGTGCTTCACAGTTGCATAAAATTACAAGAAAACAGATCAAATCAATCAATAAAACATCAACATAAAGTTAATCAATGACAGTAAAAGGCAAGAGTGCAGATAAAATACTTTCAGTTTTCATATGCACGGGTAAAAAGAGCTGTTTTCAGCCTGGATTTGAACATTGTCAGAGTTGAGGCCTGTCTCACATCCTCGTGAAGACTGTTCCAGATTTTAGCTGCATGAAACTGAAACGCAGCCTCACCGTGTTTATTATTGACTCTGGGAACCACCAGGAGACCCCTCCCTGAAGTTCTCAGGGCCCGAGATGGTTCATACGGCTCTTTTAGTGTTGCTACTGTCTTTTTAGTTTTAGCCGTTCAAATGAGTTCTGAGATGATGCCAGAGTCATCCGTGAACAAAGTGACAAAATACCACCACTGGATGAGAGAAGCCACTGAGCTCAGGAAACGTACCAACATCAATGAAGCGGGACGGCGGAGCACACACCCTCTCACAGTCCTGAAGGCGTCAGTCAGTAGGGGACGAAGCTCTTCCTATTGGCTTCCAAATCCATATAAGCTGCCTCCGACATGGAATTCACCATCACGTGACGCTTCTGACCAAAGCTTCAGGAAGTGGTAGAAACTCGTAAAGCAGGCAAACAGAAGAGAACTCATTTGAGAAGTTAGCGTCAAGTATTATGTTTTAAAGAACATACTTCAACCAGGAAAGATGTAAACACACCCAAAGTGATGTGATGGATTTGATTCCCGGGTTCAAAGTCTGAATTCCTGTTCCTCCTTGACTTTCCCTTTCTCCACGCTCCCCATTGACTGTGGTCCCTCAATGGTTGTAATCTTATCCAGGGGTTAATCTCATTGGCTGTCCCCGCCGCAAGGTCAGGACTGTTTGCTGCCTGTCGTGCTGTGTGGCCTTTCCTTGACTTACGGCCCATGACACAACACGCCAATTAAAGTGCTTTAGATAGACACGCAGGTGGACGGGAACAGGCTATAAACCAGGCATTAATTGAGGATTTAGATAGCCGGCGAAACAGGCTGCTGTTTGTCGTCGACGGACAGTGAGGTCTGAGTTTGAGAACTGTTCGAGGGAGAAGTTAAAAGGTCCTCCCAGTGACGTACTTTGATTTTGGCGGCGCCTCTCCCAACACCCATCTGCCCAGGTGAATATTTCATAAGCGCAGACACCACACTTTCTGAATCGTTGACGACGGGCTCGCGTGCGCTCCGCCGCTGGCAGCTCCAGGTCTGCCTGTGTGTCAGTGATCGGAGGGGTGTCCAATGCTCCATCCGAAACCATTACGCCGCCATGACAAGAAGCATCCGAATTGGGTTGTCGGTTAGGAAGGAGTTGTGGAAAGTGGCCTGTATGCTAACTATCATAGCCACTTTAGCATAGGGACCTCTGATGCTAACTCACTGGTGATTAGGAGCTATGTGCCATCCCATAAGCCACTGCGGCAATCTCCCCACCCCTATCGCCCCCACCCTCGAGTGATTCATGCGCAACCACTGTTGATTGACAGGTGCCAATTTAATAATACAAATAATTAAAAAAAATAAGATTCTGCACAAGCCGACATGTTGTTTGCAAATAAGGCTTAGAATCAAGTGTAAATGAAAGGGCGTGTGTGGATTTCAAATGTATTCTGTTGCAGAGATCGGATGTACGCCGTTGCGACTATGCGTGCCACCACATCCTGACTGTTTGGAGTTTGCATGCATAAACAACTCGGAAAACCAGCTGCGAGGCGAGAGTGTCAATATGTAAATGCTCTAGTATTTGGAGCCTTAGCGGCTAATGTTTCTTTTCGCCTGGATCACTTTTACATAACTTTACACCCTAGACCAGGGGTTCCAAGGCCGAGACCCCCAAAATCACTCAACCAACAACTCGGGACCCCCTTCTGCAAAATGTAATTAGCATTTATAATAATCTAAGGTGCAAAACACTTAAATCATCTGGTTTAACCTCTTTTCACCCGCTTTAACCGAGTGCATTTTTTTGGTCAATTATTTTTTGCACTTTCATCATCATTTTCTTCCCATTTAGTCACTATGTTGACGCTTTTTATAAGAAGCTTTTAAATGTGGGTAATGCCCAACTGGACAACTTGTGCTCAGTTCAGGTGGGGGTTAAGAGGTTCTTAATGATGTTATTTTGGATACTGTATTTAATATGCTAAAATAATACATCAAATTAAATATCAGAAATCATCTTGCAACCCCACTTTAGTGTCCTGCGACCCCCACCCCTGCGCTTGACAGGGGTGGGGGTCTTGTACTACTATTTCACCAAATCAAAAAGGCACTAAACATAACATCACATGCATCTGGCCTTTAAGGATTGGATATAATAATAAATCATATAATGATCTGATCCACCAAAGAACGGTCATGTATCTGCAGCGGCTCTGGACTGCAGGTTTACCACGTGCTATGGCTAAGATGCTACAGCTTGAGAACTCACAGAGGACGCTCTGTAAAGTAATGGCAGAGAATTGTTACGTATGCAGAGGTGTCATTCAGCCTCATAGACTGTTAAAAAGAATAGACAGCTCCTCCTCACTCCTCCCCGTTTACCATAATGACCACGTTCGAGGGGGAATTCATGGCGGATTTACAGACTCCTCCTCCCCAGCTCTGACGAAGCATGTTCCTAATAAGGGCATAAGGGCGGGATCTTCACTGTAGACTCGGCCCTTGCGTGACGTGTAGCTCGCGCAGCTCCAATGCTAACAGTCCGACCTCCGTTAAGTAGGAGATTTAAAAAATGTGGATTTCGAAAACTAGCCTGGTTTCTATTTTTTTGACCAACCCAGCGTTATCTCAGGAGGAATATGTAGCCATATTAAGTGTTGAAAAAATTGAAACCAGGCATTAAAGTTGTTTTTAACGTGTCTAAAGTCCAATGCTTTTCAATGGGGGCCTAGCGGCCAAATGGAGGTACTACAGCAATGGAGGAGCAATGGCGGTCTCCAGTGTTGCGGTCACAAAGCAGAGCAGCCAGCGGCCATTGTTCAGCCTTTACAAAGGAGTCAGAACTCCGGTAGAATCAAATCCATAAGTGATGATGAAAGTGCTCTTAGATACACAAATACAATAGAAGCAAATATAGCTGAAACTATAATATCTGCTGCTTTGCTGTTGTTTTGTGAAGGGGTTTCAAATGCTGCAATTATAAAACTGTTCATTTCAACATTGTTATAATGTAAACAATATTAATAGTAATTTTGGGCTGACTATGATTGACACAACCGTCTATTTGAAAATGGTCTTACATGCTCATAGAAAGGCCTGCCCTGTAATGGACTGCCAAGTTGGTGTAACTACTGAACATTTTGCTGTGAAAAAACATCCATCAGGCCATCAATTATATACAATCTGAAATTTGTAAAACATTTCAAGCCGTGCTGAAAGACAAATTTCTGCTCTTTTGAACAGACAGTAAAGTTCTATTTTATTCTATTCTTGCAGACTATCACTTTACATGAAATCAAGTTAAGCATTTTTTGAGGATTCAAAAGTAAAATCTAAAAAATGTGATGCTTATTGAAGAAAAGTTCACCCAATGAAATGCTAAGCAGCCTATTGTGCAGATTAGACTATTTTTACGTTTCCAGGTGAATATGCAAAGATCTGGGCCTCAAACCTGAAAATCCGAATGACTTTAGTTTTGCCCGACCTGCCCAGTCCCTCCTCTGCAGTGGGGACAGAGAGGACAGAGAGGACAGAGAGGACAGCGTGGCGGCGATGGCTCGAGGTCAGCTCTATCTGCAGAGTGAAGGTGATGTAAAACAATCTGAGGTCTGTCTCGGAGCGCTCCTGCTGACCCAAGTGTCCGCTCCCATCCATCACCGTGCAAACACCGGGTATGTGTATGTGTGTGGGTAGGTTACACTCATGATGGTTTTGTTTGTTTTTGTTTTTTTTCTATTCCAAAAAAAATAAAATAATTTGCATCTGCGCATGTGTTGAATTGTTTAAAGTAAGGTCGATTTTACTTTTCCCACTGGTGATCTGTCCCATCATTCCATCAGACCTGGGATACACTACAGGATGTTATCATCTTCACGCAAATCTAAACTCTAATATGTGAAACAAAGTGCACAGACCACCCACATGAGGACATTAATAATCTCACACTGGTTTGACCCCAGTTACTTTGCCATTCTGTTAAATGCAAGGCATTTACAAAACCAAACACTACCTGTTTTCTGCAACACTTGTGTTTGTTCAAAACCC
The DNA here is from genome assembly GCA_007210695.1 of Neogobius melanostomus. Lineage (NCBI taxonomy): Eukaryota > Metazoa > Chordata > Actinopteri > Gobiiformes > Gobiidae > Neogobius > Neogobius melanostomus. Next base: position 2,256,978 of record VHKM01000278.1, on the reverse strand, counting down.
TCCAGAAAATACTAAATATCATGTCCTGGTCCACACCTTTATGCTGTTAACCTTTCCCTTTGCACAGCAGGTAATATACGGTTCAGGTTTGGGGAAGTTGTTGTCCCCTGAGGGATGATTCTGTCTCCTGCGGGGATAACACTGACTTACACCACAGCAGGTAAACAAGCGTTTGCTCTATCCCTCTCTCAGACACACACACACACACACACACACACACACACACACACACACACACACACACACACACACACACACACAGGGCTGTGGGGGTTCCGCAGGGCACTGTGCTAATGCCAGTGTCACTCTCGCTACTGCCCCTGGCTCTTTGGATGGATAAGCTATTTATTACAACTCTGAACATGCTGTGAGGAATGCTGTCGAAATTTTAGTCAAATAGGTATTTTTGCTGGTCGTCTCATGATCGGAAGGTTATGAAGGGTTCGAATCCCAGCTCCTGACAATGCATTGCACACTGTTGTTTTGTCCTTGGGCAAGACAATTCACCCTCCTTGCCTCTAGTGTCTGCGTGCATTGTATGAATGAGAGTGTGAATGGGTGAGTGGTTCCTTGCTGTAAAGCGCTTTGGGCCTGATGAAAGTAGAAAAGCGCTGTATAAGTTGAGACCATTTATAGGGATGTAACGATTCACTCAAGCCCCGATTCGATTCGATTTCCAATTTTAAGTTCCCGATTTCGATTTTTTCCGATTTTTTTTTTTACCTTTAAACTTTTTTTTTAGAAAAGAGTATGACTCATTCATACCAAAGTTTCTTTGGTTTTAACATCTGCATTTTTGTCCTTGTAACAAACTGCAACTGTCTCAGTAAGAGAACTGTACATTACAAACAATTACAAGACATGAAAATGAACTATAATCATTTTGACATGAGTGCTTGTAAATTTACATGTTTTCATCATAAATAAGATGTGTAGCAAAGCAATATTTTGAGATTATATTTATTTTACCAAACCTTTTTTTTTTTTTGCAGTTTGAACATAATACTACCATTTAGAACTAATTTTACAGTGCAGTTTTTTTCACCCTCGAACGCCTCACAGCCTCCTGTGCAGCCTTTGTAAACATAAGGAGGAAAAAGACATGACAGCTCCTGTAGGTATTGGATTATTTGACAAGCGGACATTTGATGAGGATTTCAGCAGAATCAGAGCAGGTTGGTCAGATGTTTGTCAATTTACGATCTTTGGTAAACTTCTGTCAAAATGCTAAACTCTGCGTTAGCCGCTAACGCTAATCTCGTAGCTGCGTCTGCTGCTTCGATGCCTACACGTGTTTGTGTTTATATGGTGTGGCGTGTGTTGGGGGTGAGGCGGGTGGAGGTGTGGAGCTTGTCTTGAGAAAAAGTTAACGTCGTTAGAAACAACGAGCTATGTTCCGGTCTATTTCGGTCGCGCAAAATGGAGTAGCTGAGGGTGGCTTTAAAATCGATTCTTTAATTTTTTACATCGATTCACATTTTACGCATATTAAATCGATTTTAAATCGATTTTCGATGAATCGTTACATCCCTAACCATTTACCATTTAGCCAAAATCTTTTAAAAAAAAAACATCTGAACTTCCGGTGACACAGATTGAAAGAGCCCCATACCATTTAAAAATTGATATTAAATTAAATCCACTGCCAAACATCTGCTGGAGGGGTGGTGCCAAATAACACTTTCATTTTTTTTTAACCCTAGAGGTCCATGCCCAAGCCAATGGAATGCGACGGAGACTTGCAGTCTTTTGTGTTGAAAAGCAGAGATTTGAAGCTTTCAAATGGACTCATCTACGCATACAGGGAGCTGTGTAACATTGCGCTGAAAATTTGAAAACATTCACGTCAGAAGTGAAAGCTCCTCTTATAAAACTGTTGTGCGCATGTTCTGTGATTGCACATGTTGCGATTTAAATTAAATAAAAATCTAGGAAAAATGTGGAATGCTATACTGCAATCAAAAACATAAATGATAGTGATATGTTTGCCCTGCCAGTCTTTCTTTTTCATTGTGAACATGTTTTTATTTTTTTGGGCAGAAACATTAGCATTATAGTAATATTTGTATCCATTGTCCCTTTGTCCTCAGCATACGACCCATCCTTCAGATTTTGAGCTCAATTTGGTCAATATTACCAAGCTTAGCCTATTGTACATGTTTTGTGTTGATGGGACAAACCATTGGCCTCCCAATGAAACCAACCCGGGAAGAACATGGAATGTCCACAGAGAAAGTCCTCATCTGGCACGTCGAATAGAAAATAATCTTTATATTTTGTCATAATCAAGTAAATCTCATGCCTGGATAAACTCAAGGCGATTGCGAGCAAAAACCTTGAATAAAAAGCCAGTAAATTTCGGTCAACTCTTGACATGCTGAATTTCAATAACACCTTCTTTGCGTTCAGGAAAAGAGAACCAAAAAATAATTGAGCGTGATAAGCAATTGTCAGGGGTGTTCCTCAGGGCTCGATGCTTGCCCCAGTCCTGTCCTGCCTCCAACGCACTTTCCTTTGAACTGTGGCCAGCTCATTACTCCATCCTTCCTGTCTGCTTGCCTCCTATGCCCTTTCCTCATCCTCTCAAGTCTCCTCCCTCCTTCTGCCCTTTTCGCCGATCCCTCCCACTTTCTCTGTTTTTAAATGTAGCATCCAGCCACAGTATCAGTGTCAAGGCCGTCACTCCTCCCAGGCTGATTTGCGATGCCGCGAGGGGAGCCAACGTGCTGGAAATGGAGGTCAGCACTCATCGTTAGTGGCCAATGAATTCTTAATTAGGGCAACAAATGGTGCAGTGCCTTTAAGTGTGGCTGGAGCCCTCCCAAAAGCGGTGGCGATCAAAGGCCAGCGCACCGGCACCAGCTTCGACGAATGCTGTAGACGTGTGTAGAGAACGTAAACGACTAACTTACTTTGGATTCCTAACGTTTTTCATCCAAATTACTTTCGATCATTTCTCCTGTTTTGTGTGTGTGTGTGTAAGTTTGCAGTCTGTCAGTAAAATCTATTTATTTTTGGATTAGTAAAATTTGACGTTGAATAGCCTATAATAGGGTGTTTCCACGGACGTCACAAATCTGGTTCAGACCCGGATGTGTCGCCATGCTGGACATATAGCTGATGCCAATTAACGTGACAGATTATCAATTCTGGACAAAAACGCAAGGTTTTGCGATAAACCCTCGAGATCGGATCCCAAAACGTCTCACACAGTTGACCAGTTGTACAACGAAAGACTGAATGCAAAACAAAAAAACGTTTTAGTTACAAACTTAAGTTAATTGGATGAAGTTCCATATGAAATGAAAGCAAATGCCATTGTTTAGTGGCGATCTCGCAATCTTGCCTCCCGTAAGTGAATCAATTTTCTCATCAATATTTGATGATATGCTCTTTATACGAAGTTGACATAACACTCTTAGAAATGTGCGTAATATTTTGTTTTGGTATATTTCCCACCTCTAACTAGAGGTCATGTTAGAATTAACCTTGCTAATTGAAATGTTAAAGAGGGGGTATTATGTAAAATCCACTTTTTCAAGCTTTATATCATGTTATTATGTCATTCCCTCATTAAACACATGCCTGGAGTGTTGCCTTGGCTCATTCACATATTTTTGAGTAATCAGTAAAAATTTAGATGGCAGCCATTTTAGGTGTAGCTATGCCTCAGTCCTCCTAGGAACGCCCCCACCTCCTGGAGACGCCTCTGGACCTTTTGTCACCAGCCAAGCCACCAACCACTGCTCCTCAGCTCAGCAGAGCCCCCTCCCCGCACAGTAGTGTTGTTTAGATGCCACAGCAGTGTGCTGAAGGGGGCGTGTCGGAACGCTTCTTAAAGAGACAGAGGCCTATTTCAAGACGTTCAGTACAGCCATTTTGAGAGAGCAATTTTATTCAAGGCAGTTATTTTAATTTACTGCATATACAGACCAACAGAAGGTTACGTCATCATTGTAGTATGCTATAGACTGGTGCTATGTGATTGAAAAAAGCATAATACCCCCTCTTTAAATAAACTTTTTTACACACTGTTCATTAAATGTAAAATCCACATACCGGCTACAAAATGAGCTGCGCAAATTCGGATGTTATCCAGATTTTTCCCGTCCAAATTCTGATTGAGGCTTGCAATCTATCATCTCCTTTATTTAGATAATTCTGTCTGCTCTCCCTTTTTCTGCACAACTCTGGGTAAACGGTAGTACTGCAGAGTAGTTTCTCTGTCTGATCTATTGTGACAGCCAAGAACACGACAATAATTAACAATTTTGCTGTTTCAAACTTCGCCGTACTGTTTGTTTTGATAGGCGAGTACATTGGTGAGTATCGCCATCATGTCTGACTTCGGAAAAGTGACATCACGGGCAAACACACTATACATTTTAAAAGTCATTTAAAAATTAGAACATCTGCAACAACAATGTAGGTATGCCAGATTATAGCCAATATTGACAATAATAGAATCAAAGGTCATTTGCAGTAATACAGGGTGACCAGATGTCCACATTTACCCTGGACACTCCCAGTTTCGAGTCTTTGGTCATGTAACCTGTGATGTATCCAAACCATTGATCTGTCTCAGCCCGTTTTACTCAGGCTTCCTCCTACATAGTATAAGGTGACCAGATGTCCGGGCAAATGCGGACATCTGGTCACCCTGTATTACTGAAAATGACCATGCTAAAAGTGATGCATGTTTACAGGGTTTCCACAGGTCAATTAAAACCATTAAAAGTCACTAAATCAATTTAGGTTTTAAATGTCATAAAGAGGTTAAGTACATTGTAGAAAATATTTTCCTAGCGGTTAATTCGGTTCCTGTCAGGACAACGTGCTCTGTGATTGGATCGAAAGTAAAACTATTCGAGATTTGATTGGCTGTTTGCAAAGTTCCAGATTTAAACAGAAACAAAAAGCAGGAGTGGACGGCTGGTCAAGCAAGAAAATAGGTGTATAGAGATGTGAGTGATGTTTCATTTACTTTAGGACTTGTATCTCACAGACTTGTTCTATTTCTCAAACTTGTTTCATTTCACAAACTCGTCTTTACAGATCTACAGATAGACGAGCAGCTCCGGCACCAGTTAACGTTAAGGTAAGCTTGTCCGTGTAGGATAATGTGTCCTCTGCATTCAAAGCTGTAAAGAGAGGCTAAGATTTGTAACGTGATGTGCTTCGGTTAGCTTTAATGTGAGCCTGACGAAACAACAATCTGCAGTCCATCTGTGATCAATTATGTCTAAACGTTGTTCTCAAATTGTCCCATTCTTTCACCAAAGTGCTTTAACCTACATTTTTCAAAAGCTATTCTTCTCAAAAACTGGATCACCCTTTGTGTGTCAGCAACACGAGCGCTGGCACAAAGCAGCGAGCGCACGCGTCTCCAGGCTGCTCATCAAACGTGCACAAAACTGTCAGCTGAATGCTCTTAGTATCACCTGCCTTCTGAAACATCCACATCCCGCAGAGTCACAACAGAGCGGCTTCCTCGTGTTACAGCGTTTGTTCGGCTTCTTCAGTCACAAACATCGCACGCCACTCGCAGCGTGCAAAAAGACATAACGGCTGAGGACATAGGAACACAGAGAGTCATTGCAAAAGCGTGTCTAGGATTAGGGCCGGGTACCGTTACATTTATTTCGAGTTTACAGAATGACTCCAGACAAAACTACTGATAATGACATTGTAGTGTCAAAGTCGTCAAATGGCCTGGGGTGTTTCAATTGAGGACGTCTCGCCTCTTCTTGCTCATCTGACATGTTAAGACCTCTACTATGATGGACAACTGACAACTAGCTTATAGCGGGATACTACTCGATTACTGTTTATGATAAAGGGCTCAAGGATGGATGCGTAAAAAGGGTGACCAGAAGGCTGCATCTTCCCTTAGACAGCTTGTGTTTGTCTAATGTCAATTCTATAGATTTCAATTCTATTTTTAACCCATTAACGCCTGAATTAATTTCCAATTATAGAAAAAAATATATGATCAGTGTTTTTGCTTTCAAGCTGATGCTAAATTAAGTGGAGATTGTTAATTTATCTGTAGCACATAGTACAGATATAGTTTTAGGTATGTCACTAATTTGCGACAACAGGCATAAATACAGCAGCTCACTGCTGCTGCTGCTTTCATCACATGATGTAGGGGGAAAAAAGCAAGGTGCAGACAATTTATCTACATAACATAGACATGTCACCATTTTTATTACTAATTATCATATTTTACTCCCTTTTCTGAGGTGAATGAATGCCACCAGATGGCTATTGCAGTTTTCCATTATGGTCTGACGTCGCTAATTCGCGACGTACCTAAATCTTCAAATAACAAAAAAAAATCCATCACACGAAGTTCATTCCAATAAATGATCTAAAGATGGAAACGAGGAGCAGCTACATATTTTATTTTTTAACACAACTCAACTTACATTTGAAGATTTCCTCGAAGTTGTAGCCTCGATTTGCAGAAATGCTATTTCCGCAAAGTAGCTACCATGACCCGGATGTGGTTCCTTCTCTAACCGGTCCTACGAGAAACTAGTGCTTGCAAAAGGTTCCTAGGTACGGCATGGATGTGGGCAAACAGGCATCAAGGGAAAACATGCATTATTTTAGCCACAGTCTTGCAAGAAGAGGTATGTCATGAAGCCAAACTGCAGCTGAATATGTTTTAGACCATCATTTTGGTATTTTCGAGTAATGTCATAATTCTCCAATAAATTTAGATCTAATTGAATGCTTTCCCCACTTTAACAGAGTGCAGTTTCCCCAATGTTGGCAGTACCCAAATCTAAAGGCAAAAAAGTGCCAAAAGAGCGACACACACACAAAGAGTGATGAAAAAGCAGCAAAAAAGTGGCCAAAATGAGGTGGGAAAAGTGATGAAAAAAAGCACTGACAAAGCAATGACAAAACGACAAAAACACGACAAAAAAGCAAAGAGGAAAACACAACAAAAACAATTCCGAAATGTGACAAAAACGAGGCAAAAGAGCGACAAAAACGAGCTGGAAAAGCAACAATAACAAAGCGAAGAAATGATGAAGAAAGCCACGAAAGAGCGACAAAAAAGTGGCACAAATGCAATGAAAAAGTGACCAAAACATGACAAAACAAAACTACGAAAACATGACAAAAATGCTGAAAAAAAGCCTAAAAATGCGTCAAAAAAGCGGTGACAATGCGACAAAAAAGTTAACATCAGTTTTGTCAGTCTTAGCTTTCAAATGAGGCATCACACTGGCCTAGAGGCTGTATGCTCCAGTCGAGAAGCTTTTGGATTTTGGTAAAGCCGAACCGGGAGAAAATGTGCTCGGTTAAGGCGGGGGGTAAGAGGTTAAAAAGAAGATACCTGCGTAGATGTTGATGGTTCATTTTCTTGTAGCCAAGCGGAAGGAGGCTTAGTGCCAGGACTCCCCAAAGTTTTGACCACAACCACAACTGAGAGACAACGAGAGAGAAAGACTGTGGCAAATAACCATTTAGGCTGATTTATTACAAAGTTAATATAAACATATACATTTGTTTAACTTCCATTTAAAAACCTGGGAAGCAAACTCAACATAAATCAACTCAGACTAAAGTGAGCCAAATCATAAACAAAATGAAAAGAAAACCCCAAACTAAAACAACAGTGGCTTTAGCTCCAAGCTCCAGTCATCATTTCAAGACACTCACAGCCCTCTCACATCGCGACGGCTTTACGCCTCAACCCGTTCCCCAAACAGTCCAGCAGTGAGTTCTACGCCAAGGCTTATGCTAGCCTGATGGGACCAGAATGATTCCCCTCTTGTTTTATTTTATACAGCGGGGGATCAGTCTGGTCACCCCGCCCCCGCTGGCTGTATCCGCAAAATCAAACCGATCCCGTGCAATCAGATTCCTTTATTTGCTGTGATGTGTTGTTAGCGAGAAATGTCACTCACGGGACGCGGAAGTCCCTCAATAACAATCTACGAGAGAGAGAGAAAGTGTGTCTCTAATCGGCGGTAAATGACCAAAAACAAATCGACAGTAGGTGAGTTTCGTGATTCATAATCCTGCGCAAATATTAACGCAAAACCGCTAATAACACCACATCAACGGCAGATGCCAGGCCTTCGCTTCCTGTTTGCTTGCGTATGTACCGCTGTGGGAAATGGAATCGACTGTGAGTCTTTATTGTAAGTTCGTTCCTCTCAAGAAAAAATGGCGGAGAGATGAGTTCGTTCGGAGAAGTCTTTATTCAATCAATAGCACAAAATACAGGTTTCGTCTCAACGAGCATTGGGTTGGAAGTCTGCTGTGCTCAACTCATGCATGTCATTTTATACCCTGGAACCACCCTTTATACTGCACAAACAACCTGACCCTCGCCTCAGGCAGTTCCATGCAAGTCGAAGTAAAAACAAGTTTGCTTAACCATTGATCATTAACCTTATACATTGCCTAGTCTGGCATTAGCTGGATCAAACCAGTCTAAGGGACGGGCCTTTCTGTGTGGAGTTTGCATGTTCTCCCCGTGTCTGCGTAGGTTTCCTCCGGGTACTCCGGTTTCCCCTACCACTAAAAACATGTACAATAGGTCAGGATGAATGAGAGTGTGTTTGAGAGTGCGCATGGGGACGACGGATGGAAATTAGCCCAAGGCTACAATCCGGTGTGGCTTGTTCATTAACTTGCACTGTCCCTACCAAATAAACCAATAAATAAATAAATAAATAAATAACAGTGACCCTCAAAACAGGACATGTTATATAACGCTGACTTGCACGAAATCCGCCTTCTTCGAACATTTTTACAGGCTTTATCATTAGCAAGCAGGATTTTTCCAGGCTTGGCTTATGCAGCTTCATTCACTCAGCAGCGGGTCAATGGCGCCAGGCTAACGCCGTGCTACTTAACAGCCTGGTGGATTGTGCAGTGTTGCAGGAGCAGCTTACCTGCACCACCACATGGCTATAGCCGCTTTATACTCAAATTAAACATACACGAAAGCTAGCGTACTGCCACGCCCCCTGCCCGATTTACGGCAACACTGCCAGGACATTCCATTCACTACATTCTCTCAGAGGAGATTCTTCTTGGTGCCATCTACTGAAAATATATTTGTCCCATATTCGGGAAAGACTAGCAGCTAAGCTACACAAGCCTTCTATCCCTACTATTGTTCTGGGTAATGTTTGTTCACTGGAGAATACGACGGATTATATTAATCTGCTACGCTCTTCCTAGAAGATGGTGAAAGACTATTGTGGAGCGGAGGGAGCTGCACAGGAGGAAGAGGGAGGAGGAGGTGTGACCAGTGCAGGGACAAACCCAGGAGGCGCTGCACCGTTTCAGAGGATCAGAGGATCACTGAAGGCAGTTCTCCGGTTTCCCCGACCTCCAAAAACCTGCAGGTCAGGTTGGCCCACAATGGCGGCTCAGGATTAACCCAACACCTGAACGCAATGTTGCTGTATGACAAATAAAGCACTTGCTTACTTACATTGATTGAAACAGCCGTTGCGCATTTGTGTTGAATTCACTAACATTTAAAATCTGACCCAATTGGCAAATAACTCATTGTATCCTTAAGTATTTGTGGCAATAAAAGACACTGATCGTTCACATTAGTCTCCGCTCATTTACAAAATATGCCGCTTGTCCGTCTTTTCTCTGATTGGTTAAAACGCTTGTCAATCAGGTCCATCAGGAACTTGAACCCCTGACCCTTACAGTAATGTTATTATTTTATTCTGGCCAAAATGTTCACAGTAAAGCATCCGACCAAACCCGGTTTATAAACAGCTTTTATTCATAAAGCAGTTGTTTTTGTGAGCATAGATTGATATTTTATCTATGGTTTGACACGTGACATGATGCAGCCGCTTGCTCCGGAGGCTGTTCCAATTGAGCTCAAATGCGGTGGTAAGAGGACACTCGGCTCTGGTTTGTCCGCTCCCGAGGAAGTGAGCGAAGTGGACAGCGGAAGAAGGATCCTCGCCATTGAGAAGCAGCCATTGTTTCAATAAGCCTCTGCAATGACAAAAGATTTAGTGTTATACTCAATTTCCACCACATAAAGGAGCTACTGTATATTATGGTAAATAAACCTTTTTGAGCTTGAGCATGTCTCAGCAATCCTGCACATTACTGCCTACGTCTAAATGTAGAAAGAAAAAACATACACAACATTAAAAACATCCATCTCCATCTAAGAGATAAAGCCCCATTGTTGGCCATCTTCTTCCCATTCCAAAATGCGTCCCCGCTCCCGTTTGCCTGTCTCCTCCACTCTGCCCCGCGGTGGTCGTGTGAGACGTGACCGACCTGCCCGTGCGAGCTGACGAGCTCTGGGGCCACTCCGAAAGGGCCCGTTCCAAAAGGCAAGCCGGCGTCCCCCTCACTCCACGCCACCCCCTTGGAACAGACAGCGTCACACTCAATCCACCGCCGAGCTCAGCCAGACGTCAAGCGCGGCCAACCGCCCGGGCTTCACACGCACAGGGAGCGAGACCGAGGGCTGCATTTTCCTGAGAGTAGGAGGAAGGAAGGAGGCGTGTATGTGTGGGGTCATGACTTATTTTTGATACATGGGATTGAATACAAAGACAGGAGACCGTCTTCTGGCATTTTGTGATCATCTACTGCACACATACAACATTATTTTGTCCAAATCCCGCGGGATTGATTCAGACCTGCCTAGGGTGACCACCTCAAGTAGTAGTGAAAGTGGGACAAGTCATGTGACGCAGTTGGACATGCGTCTCAAAGTATTCTAATCCGCAAAGTTATGTCACAATTATGTACATTTTATGCAACAAATCTATGCATTTATCATAACATCAATGACTGGAACAACAACGACCAAAATGTCCAGACAATCTCCTGTATTTTGAGGAAAATGTGAACAGTTTGACATCCTAATTTTAACGTTTTCATGGCATAGATCAAATACACAATGTTTAAAAATAAACCAATTCATAATACATAATATATTCTAAACCTTTTAAAGGGATATTTCAGGATTTTTGACATAGGGCCTCATTTCCTCGTTATCCACAGTCTTGTTGATTTCTGGAGATATTTTGTTCTTAAATTCATGCAGTTCTTATATTTGAAGAGTCTAGTGGCGCTAGGCTAGGTCAAGGCTAAAGCATTTCTATGGTATCAGCTAACCTGCATTAAACAGTCTGACCCACTCCACAGTGCACCTGAGGTAAATCACTTATAACGCCAGACTAACCATATAAATGTCTGTGTTAATAGAATCATTTTTTTAATAAAACTGACCTTGTATCACATGAATTACCGCATTTTGAGGGACTATTTTCTCGGAGATCACTCCGCCGCTGCGTTAGCTTACAGCCACGAAGCTGATGCTGCTCAAATATAAGTTATTTTAAATGCAAAATGGTTAAAATTATTCTATTAACACAGACATTTATATGGTTAGTCTGGTGTTATAAGTGATTTACCTCAGGTGCACTGTAAAGTGGGTCAGACTGTTTTTAATGCAGGCTAACTGATACCATAGACATGCACTAGCCTAAGACTTCCCTAGCTCTTCAAATATAAGAACTGCATGAATTTAAGAAAAAAATATCCCCAGAAATCAACAACACTCTGGATAACTAGGAAATGAGGCCCTATGTCAAAAATCCCGAAATATCCCTTTAAATGCAAATCTAGTTAAAATATCTGACACCGAAATCACAATTAGGTTTTAGTCCATTTTTTTAATCAAAATCGTGCAGCCCTGCAGGTGAATAAGTGAAGCCGTGAAGCCCCCTGGCACACGCCGTTCATCACCATCGGGATGAAACTCTCTCTCGTCCAGGGCGTCTTTAAGCTGCTGGTTCCATTTGTCTCGTTTTGTGATTTGATTTGTGAGCGGCGACTTAATGCTGCCCTTCTGCGGGAGAGCCTCTCGGCGTCCACAGCCAATCCATCTCCTTTGGCAGCGCGGAGGACAACATCAGAAACACGACCAAAGTTTAAGGCCAGACAATGCAGGATACAACTACACTATAACCTTATTCATTATTATTTAGAAATGTTCCTCCATCTATTACCATTATGGGCCCAATCTTCCGACTGGCGCAGCAACAGCATTAGCGCAGGAGATAGTGACAGCTTGCGTGCAAACAAACGGTGCCCCAGTGCTTGCGTGGCTAACCCTTTTCTCTGCTCATCTTTACAGCAACATCGCTTGGGGCCTCGTGTACTCCCTTTAGCGTTTAGGCTGCATCATTTTCAAGCACTCACTTGGACAAACTACAAACTTTATGGAACCATGAGTTTAAACATTGGCCATGTCCCGAGAGAAAGAGAGAGAACACACTGCTGGCTCTGGTATTGAAGAGTGCAGAGGAAACGTGAACAAAGCACCAGCATGTGCTCCCCCAGAAAGCTACTTATATTTCAAAGATACTTGTGTAACTATACGACCCTGTGAAGTTAATAGTCAAGATGATATTTAAACATAATTAAAGTCAGTTACTTGAATTCTGTTCCTATACTTTGCTTTGTTTGCCTAAATTCTGTTCAAATGTTCAGAGCAAAAAGAAAGTAGATCTAAAATGTGACTCATCAAGTGCGTGAAGAAATGTAGAAAGCCTTTGGTGAGCTACCAAGAAAGGGCTGGAGAGATCCCTTGTCTAGGGCAGAGGTTCCCAGACTTTTTCCCCAAAGGTTTAATGGTTTAATGATGTTAGTATGGATACTGCATTTTGAAAAAAAAAAAAGTCTCATTTTGCAACCCCTACTTCAGTGTCTTTTTTTGTTATTAAAGAAAATATATCTTGTTCAAATACAACAAGATATCCAACGTCATTCTAGGAATCAGATGTTGAAAAGTCCTTGTGAAAAAACTGTAACATTTGGTGCTGCTTATGTGGAAATGCTGTTGCAACAATTAGAGAAAATGCATTTTTACCATAGACATATTATTAATAGACCGTCATTCCTCACTCCTCCCCGTTTACCACAATGACCACGTTCGAGGGGGAAATCATGGCGGATTTACAGACTCCTCCTCCCCAGCTCTGACGAAGCATGTTCCTAATAAGGGCATAAGGGCGGGATCTTCACTCTAGACTCGGCCCTTGCGTGACGTGTAGCTCGTGCTAACAGTCCGTAGCCTGATAAACCACACCCACCTCTTTTCTGCACGAAAGAAGGCGGGTCTGGACATACACGGTAAACAAGTTGCTGATTGGCGGCTAAGGCCTAGCCAAACCAATCACGACCATCAGAGAATTGACAAGTTTACGTCACTCGCTGCACTGCTATGTTGTTAGTTCAATTAACAACATTAACAACGAAGGTACTTGAGTCATCTTCTGTACTTGGTAGTTGAGGTCTCCAAACAACATTAACATTAGCCAAAACTAATCATGGATGAAGTAGGCGAGGATTTTGCCTCCGCGTTCTCATTAGTTTATATTCAGTTCATATTTTGTGAGTTGGACTACAGCTGTCTTCACATCCGCTAATTGCTAATAACTCCGTGACCAGACTAAAAAAACAATCCAACCCTCATTAGTAAGAGAAGAACCAGCCTGGTTTCTTTAATTGTAACTAACCCAGCCTTATCACAGGAGCAATATCTACAGTAGCTATAGAAAGTTCCAAAAAATTAGAAACCAGGCTTTAAAATTGTTTTTAACGTGTCTAAAGTGCAATGCATTCCGATGGGGGTCTAGCGGCTATATGGAGGTACTGCAGCAATGGCGGCCCCTTGTGTCGTCGTCACAAAGCAGAGCAGCCAGCGCCCATTGATTTTGAGTAAATGGCTCTTGAAGTTACAAGTACACTTGGAAAAACAATGACTCAGCGCAATAATTAAACACCTTATTGTTAATATAGGGCAAGCAATTTGTTTCCAAGTGAAAGAGTGTGTATGTCAATAGTATGAGAATAGAAAAAGTTAGTGTTTGTTGCCCCTTTCGCAGTACGAACCCTCAACTTTGGCCTGTTGACATCACCCCTATGTCGGGTAAATTACAGTCACTTCTCCGTACCTCTATCCCCTTTCCCTTTTGTAGGAATTAAAGCCAGCCCCGTGTGCCTCACCTCTGCAGAAACACACACTGTCTCCCACTGGGCGTCATCTTCAAAAGGCACCCGTGGGCCCGGCCGATGTGACGGCTGCCCTAATGAGCACTGACCCCGGCGTAAAAGGGGTGTGGGGGTGGGAGGGTGCAGTGGCGTGTTACCGTGGCGACCGCTCACCGCTGGCTCTGAGTCATGGTAGAGTGCAGGTGTTTTCAGGACAGATTAACGACCTTAATACCTCCGTGATCAGAGCGCGGTGTTCTGCTGCCGGATACACAGGGGGGGGGGGAAGGACGTGATTACAGTTTTCTGAAAGTTAAACGTTTGCTTTGAATGTGAGCTCTCTCAAATAAGAAATTGTAAAGCAACAACTGGAACAATAAGGCACTTGTTCTGCAAACTCTTTGTATATTTTTTTGCACAAACTGACCATTAAAGGGGGGGTATTATGTAAAATCGACTTTTTCAAGCTTTATATCATGTTATTATGTCATTCCCTCATTAAAAACATGCCTGGAGTGTTGCCTTGACTCATTCACATATTTTTGAGTAATCAGTAAAAACGGCAGCCATTTTAGGTGTAGCTATGCCTCAGTCCTCCTAGGAACGCCCCCACCTCCTGGAGACGCCTCTGGACCTTTTGTCACCAGCCAAGCCACCAACCACTGCTCCTCAGCTCAGCAGAGCCCCCTCCCCGCACAGTAGTGTTGTTTAGATGCCACAGCAGTGTGCTGAAGGGGGCGTGTCGGAACGCTTCTTAAAGAGACAGAGGCCTATTTCAAGACGTTCAGTACAGCCATTTTGAGAGAGCAATTTTATTCAAGGCAGTTATTTTAATTTACTGCATATACAGACCAACAGAAGGTTACGTCATCATTGTAGTATGCTATAGACTGGTGCTATGTGATTGAAAAAAGCATAATAACCCCTCTTTAACATACAGGCAACATCCTCCAGTGCGACACACTACGGAGGGTGTAAAAAAATGTCCCCAAACCAGCGGGCGGGTACAGTGTGAACCGCCCCCGGGCTCCTCCGTGCTCCCCGCCTGCTCCGTGATGATATCCAGGCTAACGAACTCCGTCTTGCAGCACGAGACGCATAGTGACAACCTCGGCGCTGCTTTGACTGTCAGCGATTTGCGCTCCCTAATCCCCGCGCACTCCTAACCCGGGCCTTCCAGCAGCTTTTGAGAAGTCGACTTAGCGCCCGCGTGTCATTTGTCAGCCTAATGGTGGAGTGTGTAAGGAGTTTAAATTGGGCACGGTTGCTGGGATGTGTCATGAGCACTTGTCAGTTTTTTTTTTGGAGGGGTGAAGGAGTTTGGTCGGTGTTAAAAGTAGTGATTTGAACAAGTTGGTGTTAAATTGCATGCCTCTCTGCTTCTTCTCTCCCTCGACATCTTGGGCTTAATGTCAAAAAATACAAAATAGCCAAACTCACTCTCTTCATTTATGGCGCTTTGGCAACTTCGCTGAATTTGCTGGAATTGAGTTGAATCAGTTCTTTCTTTGTATTCCGGGTGTGATCTTCTTGTTTACTTATTTAAATTGATTTTTACTTTCTACTTGAGTACATGAGTATTTTCAACAGCAAATATGGATATGGATGGGAGACCATTTGGTAACACCAGGAAGCCTAGCGAATGTAGTGAGTGAGTGGTTGGTGGTGGTCGGAGGGGCCGATGGCGCAGACAGTTGCCTCGCTTCCGTCAGTCTACCCCAGGGCAGTCGTCTACTATTACAGCTGTGGCTATAATAGTAGCTTACCACCCCCAAGTATGGAGTGAATGAATAGTGCAATGTAAAGCGTCTTTGAGTGTCCAGAAAAGCGCTATATAAAACTGATGCATTATTATTATTATTATTAAATACAGTATATAGTATATAATCACATTCAAGTAATGAAATCAAGAACTTGACATTTAGGGCACTTTCACACAAGCTCAACTTAGGTCGACCCAAGAGCGACACTCTTGGGTCAGTGTGAACCCAGCACTTTAAGCCGGTCTAAACAGCTGCTCCGAGTCTGGCTGAAACAGGTGGTCTCGGAGCGGCACCACTCGCTGTCTGGGTCGGAGTGGCTGTGGTGTGAATGCGGCCGAACTCGAGCCGACCTACTCTCACTTGGACGCCTCTTTTTTGCTGTAAAGAAAGAATGAATATACGCGCTGCACGAGGACGTTTGGATTACTGCTCTGACGAGGCAAAATGGATGAACTTTCAATTGTTACGGTACGTCACTCTTTCCCGTCTTTCCTGTCCTGCTGCCGTAAAGCTTTCTTCTTCATGAGCCGATTAAAGAACATTTCTCCTCGCTTTGCGTATATCAGCCTCACTGTATTTAACCACGAGGGAGAGGAGTGACCATAGCGTAACATCAGGGAAGTGCGCATGCGTACGTGTTGGCGCATTGACAGGTCGATACCCGTTGTCATGGGAATAAGTTCGTTGAACAGCTGATCGTTGTTGCGTGGCTGATGGTGGACGTCTGGTGTGAGCGCGTGTGAACACGGACTGAACTAACTTTGAAGTAAATGCAGTTGGAACTAGGGTGGTCTCGGGGCGACCCACAAGGCGCCCTTAGATGCAAAAGTGACAAACGAGGAGGTATCGGGCAAGACTCACAAACCTCTATCCCTACTATTGCTCTGGCTAATATTTGTTCACTGGAGAATAAGACGGATTATATATTCGTCTACTATGCTCTTCCCAGAAGATGGTGAAACACTAGGATGTAACGATTCATCGAAAATCGATTTAAAATTGATTCAATATGCGTAAACTGTGAATCGATGTAAAAAATAAAAGAATCAATTTTAAAGCTACCCTCACCTACTCCATTTTGCGCGACCGAAATAGACCGGAACATAGCTCGTTGTTTCTAATGACGTTAACTTTGTCTCAAGACAAGCTCGACACCTCCCCCGCTTGTAAATGTACATGAGTACATTTACAACCACTCATGTCAAAATGATTATAGTTCATTTTCATGTCTTTGTAATGTAAAGTTCTCTTACTGAGACAGTTGCAGTTTGTTACAAGGACAAAAATGCAGATGTTAAAACAAAAGAAACATTGGTATGAATGAGTAATATTCTTTTCTTAAAAAAAGGTTAAAAAAAATCGAAACAAATCGAAATCGGGAACTTAAATTCGGAAATCGAATCGAATCGGGGCTTGAGTGAATCGTTACATCTCTATGAAAGACTGTTGTGGAGCGGAGGGAGCTGCGCAGGAGGAAGAGGAAAGAGGAGCTGAAGCTGACCAGTGTCTCTGTTTTTCAACTGCTGAGTTATTACTTTTCCATTTCATATTTGCTACGCCTCAAATCGCCTTTTTAACCACTGCCAAACCCGGCATTACTTACTTCCCGACACTCAGCGTTTTACGTGTAGTATTGCGAGATTGTAAAGTTGCTCCCCAAAGCCAATAACAATGCTTTAATAACGATAGCCCAGCGCATCCGCCACCGCCTCAGCAGCACTTTTCCCCCCGCCTTGGCCCGCTGTAGTGGAGACGAGCCGCAGCCTCTCGTCACACATGAATAATTAAAAAGCACACAGCGCCTATGCCCCATTTCTGCAGGGTCAGCGCGCCATCGGTGGGAGAGGTCGGGAGCCGGGGGAAGAGGCACAAAACTAACCCCAAAAAAAGGCACCGCGGGACCAGATTAGGTGGAAGGAGGGTAGGGGGTGCGAAAGTTTAGGCACTCTGTATCAAAACTTGTATTAATCTGAGCAACGAAGCAAAGGATAATGAAAAAATCTCCAAAAGGCATGAGGTTGCAGATAAGACAGTCCCATAAATCTGATTTTTATTTTCATCCTCTACATAGAGAAGGCCACTCCAAAGGTTTAGGCACCGACACAGTCATTGTATTATTTTAATAAACCTCGTAGCCCCCCAATATGGTAAGTATCACAGCTTTAAACGCTTTTGAGTCTTTCCATTGTAGTTTGAGGGGTTTTTGGCCTTTCTTCCTCGCAAAAGCTCTTCCAGGACTAAGATTTCTGGGCTGTCTTGCACGCGCTGCTCTTTGGAGGTTCATCCATAGATCTTCAAAGATGTTTAGGTCAGGAGGAAACAGTGAAGGCCACAGCAGCAAAACCTTCCGATGGATGTGGATGTGAATTTAGAGCTTTGTTTACAGTCCCATTTGTAGAAGCCATCATCTTTTCACGGTTGGTCTTCAGAAATGTTTAATTGAATCGAAACTTTGTTCTACCCGTGAATTGTTCCTTGTGCCCCAAAGAATGATGGATCCACCCCCAGGTTTAAAAGTTGGACATGAAATTCTATGCCCCCTTCATCTCCATATGGACCTTGGCTCATTCTGACCAAAGCGCTCTACAGTGTGATGCAAAACTTCAGGTATAACACTACGCCAGGATTATTGTCAGAACTACCAGGACCATTTCCCTTCTGGAGACTCAGGCCAACCTCCCTTTCAGGTAGACCCCTCAGAAAGAACAACTAAGAAGAATAGACGGAGACTCGTTGGTTCCTGAAAAGGCTTGTGGCATTAGCTCTTGGCCGCTATGTCTGCTCTCTTCATGTCGTGTAATGTGAGTGTGGAGTAGAAAGTCTGTTAAAGTGAAGGGACTTTACATAAACAGGGCCTACACCTCAGGCATTGTGCATGTACAACACTTGTGTATGCATGGATGATCATATATGTTCTCTTACAGTGGCCACTGCCTTCACTGTTATCATGGTCCTTTAGCTTGGACACATAGAAGCAACGTCAAAATAAGAATAGAGCAAATTTACACAATTAGGATGTTCTTTTTAATGACATTTGTCGTCTTCAGATTTGGACCTGAAACCGCCAAAGACTTCACCATATTCCATTGACTCCCGTAATCTCTCGTGTCTAATACAGTTGTAAAGCTCGTACCCTTCTTTACAACACTCTGTAATCCAAATATGTCCATGTCCTGGTGAGAGTTCGCGGGGATCTACAGCCGATACATTACAAATCTTGTGGATATCGTGCTATTCTTTTTTAATTTTTATTATCAGTATAGGTGAACCCTGCTCTGCAAAGTTAGCTCGCTGTTTCAAAGGTGGCACATCTAGCGATGCAATGTGGAATACAGCAATTCCGGGCCGGCAAAATGGAATAACAGATGGCAGATTTTAAAATATACCTAAAAACATTATTTTAGTAATTTGAAATAATAACTAAGAATGTCGGCGCTAGAGCTGGTGTCGATCTTGACTGTGATTCCTCCTGCTGACAGCTCTAAGAATAACTTATGACAATACCAACCCCCAGTTTCGATTTACGGCGTGGTTTACATCTTCAGCTCGGTGTGATAAACACTCTGAGCTATATAATGTTGGATATGATTTAAAAATAAGGTCACACTTTATAATAATGGTACATGAGTTCATGCATGATTTTCATGAACTTATGCATGAATAAATGCATGATTTCATGAAACATTCATGCATTACTAAATCATGGCTTCTCAGGAACAAACATGATTACATGTTGGTTCATGGATGAATTCATTGCTGAATTAAATGTCTAACTACTGTAATGAATGTACATGAAAATCTTAATGATTCATCATAATCATGAGGATCACATAAGAATACCATGAGTTCACTGAAACAGCAATGAAATGACAATAAAATGATCAACCAATCATTATCATGAAGATCATGCATGCACATCATGACTCATATGGCGGAAACCTACTTGCAAACAAGAACATAAAGTATAACTTTATAGGCTCAAAGTTACGGTAATCATGACGTATCATTTGCTAATCCTTAATTTCATTATGATTGTTCCAACAAACTAAAATGGTGCATTATCCTAAACTTTTTAACCTGTTAAAAAACAGCTCTGGAGATCTTATTTGGTTATGCTGTACTTTATAATTTGTAATAAAGGTTTTTTTCAACACAAAAATTTCAATTGAGGAAACAATCCAGAAATCATTGCTTCTTCTTCATCACTAAGGTGGTCTATAACAGGTTAAAAAGTTTAGGGTAATGCACCACTTTAGTTGAGGGACATCATTTGCAAGTAGGTTTCCGACATATGAGTCATGATGTTCATGCATGATCCTCATGATCATGATTGGTTGATCATTTTATTGTAATTTCATTGCTGTTTTAGTGAATTCATGGTATTCTTATGTGATCCTCATGATCATGATGAATCATTAAGATGTTCATGTACATTCATTACAGTAGTTAGATGTTTAATTAATTGATGAATTCATCCATGAACCAACATGTAATCATGTTTGTTCCTGAGAAGTCATGATTTAGTAATGCATGAATGTGTCATGAAATCATGCATTAATTCATGCATAAGTTCATGAAAATCATGCATGAACTCATGTACCATTATTATAAAGTGTTACCAAAAATAATGATGTAATTGTATCCATCCAGGAAGTGCAGAACGAAGTGCTGACACCGCAGGAGAAACCACTAAATTAAACAGCTTTGACCGAAGATTCATCAAAACGTGAATGTAGTGAAATACTACTCCAGGTTTGTCTGGAGTAGGCCTTATGACTAAACAAGTGGATTGTGCAGGATTTGTCCACATTAATGCCTGTTTTCTCCAATTGAGTTGTTCACTTTAGTAGCTCCTACAGACACCCAATTTTCCAGGCTCGAACTTAACAATATTTCAAAGGGGTTATTTACTGAGGGATTTATCATTACCTAATTCCTGGTTTATTGAGTTTAGAACCAGGTGGAATTTTAATTGGTACAGAGCCAAAATACGCTCTGGACAAATATGTGTGTCTAATAAGTCAATCAAATAAAGCCATAAAATCAAACCTGGCTCTATCCATCATTCAGATTTTGTTGCAGAAAGTAATGCCAGGTTGGGCCATTTCAATGCCTAAACTTCCACATTCATGTCAGTAATCCACAGCCAAAGTTTCAAGTTGATATCTCTAAACTGATTTCTTTCCCCCGTTTTTCTGCCCACAGGCTGATTTCTGTCGTCTGCGATCACATGTCCGACCCGGCTTCCCCCAGTCCATGGCTCCTGTCGGGGATCAGCACTGGATTAGCCACACAGAGGTACATATATGAAGCACCTGAAGGTTAGGATCACAATGGAAGCATCACGTGTCCCCTCTCTATATGTGCAGGCTATATGATCGTATCCATGTGCTGGGCATAGGGCTTAAGCGCGCCTCATATGATCATGCGCGGAGTGTCGGGAGGGGATAGAGCGTCCTCGGTGACACTGTTTGGGAGAGATTGGTTCAAAACCGGGCCACCGTCGGATTGGTTTATGCAGAGTAAACGGCGGCGTATGTAGCATGCGCTCTTAGTGGTTTATAATTGAAGCTGCATGGACAAGTAGGATTTTGTGAACATACCACACCTGGAACTGAGCAGGTGTAAACGTCATTGTTTTTAATTCAAAGGTTCATTTTGAGATTTTTGGCAAGTTTTCTCCCTTAACATCTTTGTTTTAATGTGAGCAAAAATATTCCAGACTTCTCCTTTTGTGATTTTTGGACATTTTGGCGAGTTCTGATTTTTCATGCTCCGCCATGTTTCCCACACGTATCTATTCACAAAATACTGACATGTTTGGTATCCACGCGACGCACGGAATCCCCCCAGCAAGACTCTGTGATTCAAATTTCCCAAGTACATCTGTGCAGGGCGGCACGGTAGTACAGTGGTTAGCACCCTGCTTCACAGCTAGAAGGTCCAGGTTCGATTCCCACCTGGCCTTTCTGTGTGGAGTTTGTATGTTCTCCACGTGTCTACGTAGGTTTCCTCCGGGTACTCTGGTTTCCCCTACCACAAAAACATGTACAATGGGCCAGGATGAATGAGAGTGTTGGAGAGTGTGCATGGGGGACGGCGGATGGAAATTAGCTTAAGGCTACATCCGGTGTGGCTTGTTCATTAACATGCACTGTCCCAACCAAACAGACCAATAAAACTAAAACTAAAAACTATTACAGCCATATTAACCATCTCAGGCCCTGAGAACTTCAGGGAGGGGTCTCGTGGTGGTTTTCAGAGTCAGGACTAAACACTTTGACGCTAAAGCTAAAATCTGGAACAGTCTTCATGTGGATGTGAGACAGGCCTCAGCTCTGACAATGTTCAAATCCAGGCTGAAGTTCTGTTTACCCGTGCATATGACAAACCAAAAGTATTTTATCTGCTCTTTTTGTTTTTACTGTAATTGATTAATTTTTATGTTGATGTTTTATGAATTGATTTGATCTGCTTTCTTGTAATTTTATGCATCTGTGAAGCACATTGAATTGCCTTGTGTGTGAATTGTGCTCTACAAATAAACTTGCCTTGTACAAACCTAATGCTAATGTAAACATGCTGTGATGGTACACGTCAGCCCTTAGCACTTAGTCAAGCAAACACGTCAGTGTTTGCTTGACTAAGTGCAGTGCAGTATCTATTAGCTAAAGACAAATACGTTAGTGTTTGAATGCAACAATAGCAAATCAATATCACTGAATGATCTTATTGTCCTCTTTACCAATGCAGGTCGTACCATCTCAGTTTGGGGTTATTCTTTTTTAGCTTTTAGCATTGTTCTGATCCATGATCAGCCTCTCTTTCCTCGGCACATTCTAAAGGTGTCTAAAGGTAGTTGTGAAAGGCTGAGTAAAGCATAATATACAGGACAAGGATTTCAATCATAATTTTATATAAATAAATAGTGGCGTGGTAGAGCGGGTCGTCTCATGATCGGAAGGTCGGGGGTTCGAATCCCGCCTCCTGAAGGTGCACATTGTCGTTGTGTCCTTGGGCAAGACACTTCACCCACATTGCCTCCAGTGTCTGCGTACACTGGTAGCCCCCTAGGAGAGCCCAACAGGCCCGGATTGAATCGTGAGGCCGTCCTTCCGTGGACCCACCACCTACAGAAGAAGCCATGGGGGCCGGTGCTATGTGACCTGGGCAGCTCCAACAGCTGCCCCCACGACCTGGCAACGGACAAGTGGAAGAAGATGAATGAATGAATGAATAAATAGTGGCGCAGTGCTCATTCAAGAAGGTCCAGAGTTTTGAAGCCCAGAACGCGTGGCGCCTTTCTAAGTAGAGTTAGCTAGGTGTCCAAAACGAATTAAAACATTTCACCAAATTAATCAGGCAAAAATGTAAGCGTTTATCTAAGGCGAGACATGGCAGGTGAAAAAAATGCTTTTCATTGTGTCAAATGTTGAGATTTTTAGCCTGCTTTCTTTCCTTAACATCGAAGTGTAAATGCCACACTTTGCAATGCTTATTTTATGACGTTTTCTTGAATATCACTTTGGAGTTTGCCAGGTCATTGATACAACAGCGCGTCGCTCCCTCATCTTTAGTACCCGCGTGGAGCACAAAATACGACTGTATATGGTAATATATTCATTTCCTATGGGAGGCAGCTGTTGTTGTAATATACGTAGCACGCACATGCACGTTACAAAACTTCAGGACCCGTTTTCTCTATTAAAGAATGTTTTCACTCTTTTCACAACATCTGCACTTTAGTAGCTCCGACAGACTCCAAACTTTACAGGCTCGGACTAAACATTGTTCTGAAGGTTTCATTCAGAGGGATTTTTTTTACATTTAATTCTCTTGATTTATTGAGCTTGAACTGCAAAAAAATAAGACAGATTATTTCACCTATACCTTGCTTATTTACAAACTAAACAAGATCCAACACCCAGAATTTTTTTTTTGTAACCAATATATCGACAAAATCAAAACTCAGTTATTGAGATTTTGTCACTGAAATTATAGGCAATTTTATGAACACATAAAATGACAATATATTTTTTTTCTCTCACATTTTTGTCAGTAATCTACGGCAAACATTTCAAATTGATATCTGGAGCTGAGCTGCATAAGCAGGGCCTCTCGCAGCGCGCCATCACTGGGACGCAGTAAGACAGTTATTTCGGATTTCTTAAACAATCCTGAGGGTTATGGGACAAAGGAGTGGAAGACCCAAAAAATGTCCTCAGCTTTACTAGACTAACTCCACATCCGAATTATGTACTGGGCTGGCTTTAAATTTGATCTTGTTTACACATTAGTTACAAAGAGTTATTCAGAGGAGATAAAGGATATCTTGTTTAGTCTTTAATAAGCTAGTTATTAGTGGCAAAAACTCTAAATAAATATCATGAATCAGGCCAGGAATTGGATAGGGAAAAATAGTATATAGATAGTATGTAGAAGAACAATGTGGAGATCATGATAAATACTTATTTCAATTGAGAAAACGGGCTCTCGGGTTTTGTAACATACGCGCTATTGGCCAAAGATCCCCCAGATCCTGCAGACTTCCATAGTCTTAGGTTTTATTACACAAAGGAAAGGACCATGCTGATTATGTGGCAAACTTTTACTGCTTTCTTGGCAAAAAACAAGGTGCAAATTGATCTCTGCATGAGAAGTGGACTCATCTCGACATTACAATACAAACTCTTATAGAAATTGTTATAGTGTTTTCCCCTATTCGCCTGCAGTGTCTCGCCTTTATTTAAGCTCGCCTCCCCGGAGATGCTGCCGCTTTGCTTTGACTTTGGGCTAAATATAAGGCTTAAAATGGTTCGATTCTCTTCTTAACCCCTTAACACCTGAATTTATTTCCTATTATAGAAAAAATATATTATGAGTGTTTTTGCTTTCAAGCTGATGCTAAATTAAGTGGAGATTGTTGTTGTCTGTAGCACATAGTACAGATATAGTTTTAGGTATGTCACAAATTAGCAACAACAGGCATAAATAAAGCAGCTCACTGCTGCTGCTGCTGCTGCTGCTGCTGCTGCTGCTTTCATCACTTGATGTAGGAAAAAAAAAAGCACTTTAGAAAGGCGCAGATAATTTATCTACATAACATAGACATGTCACCATTTTTATTACCATATTTTACTCCCTTTTCTGGGATTTTATTATTCATTGTACATAAGATACCTCCATTTACCATTACTTATTTGCAAATTATATTATAATTGCACATTATTTTCAGACGGTGGAACTCTTGTTTGTTGTCCAATAGGTCCACCTTGTGGTCACCTTGCATACATGAACATGAACAGTTTCATTTTGTTCTGTGTAAATAAGGGATACATTTTTTTATACTGTATATTCTTGTATGTTATTGTTACAATGACTATAGAAATTCACTAGAATGGCATGTTCTAAAAAACGTTTTAGCACTGTAATAGATCTGCAGTTTTCCATTATGGCCTGACGTCGCTAATTCGCAACGTACCTTAATCGTCAAATAACAACACAAATATCCATCACACGAAGTTCATTCCGATAAATAATCTAAAGATGGAAACGATGAGCAGCGACATATTTTTATTTTAGGACAACTCACCTTACATTTGAAGATTTCATCGAAGTTGCAGCCTCGATTTGCAGAAATGCTTTTTCCGCTAAGTAGCTACCATGACCCGGATGTGGTTCCTTCTCTAACCGGTCCTACGAGAAACTAGTGCTTGCAAAAAGTTCCTAGGTACGGCATGGATATGGGCAAACAGGCATCAAGGGAAAACATGCATTATTTTAGCCACAGTCTTGCAAGAAGAGGTATGGCACTAATTAGCGACAACTGGCGTTAAGGGGTTTTAAAGTGTTCAGGTTTGACAGTTTGGTTGCTACCTGGATCGTTCCCCAGTGTGGCTTTGAAGCAATGTATACAAGTTGACCGTCTGCACTTTCGTTTCACACACGTTATGCCCGTGCTATTCTTGCAGTCTCTGCCAGGGCTCATCCGTCCAATATGATCATGTGAGCGAAATCGTCCTCCGTCGCCGCCGCGTTGTTTTGGAAAAGGCGATCACTCCTCATCAGATTCACTCCCTGCTTATGCCCGCCCCCCGCCTCCTCCTCCTCGCCGCGGTTTCACGGCTAAAATAGATCTTTCTTTTCTCAATGATCTCTCGAAGCAGACAGGCACGGGTGAAGAGCTCTGTGTTAGAAGACCCGTGTAGCCCGCCTCGCCCCGAGTGGGTCCATTCAGGGCGCAGATGGCAGCCAGTGCGGGAGACGAGCGGCAGATTGGGGCGAACGGAGGGAGAATAATGTTGTATCTGGGATTGGCAGTACGACATAACTGTTGATAGAGTTTTGTTTACCCTAGAGACGCAAATATACTTGTTAGTCGCAGATATTGTTGTTGCTATTGCTCTTGGTGGCATGTAACGACTTTGACAATGCTGTGATAGAGCTTTAGACTCAAAACTAAAGACTTTGATTGTAAAAGTCTTTGCACTTTGTTCCATTTGTGGGCGGCGTAATAAGAAAAGCCTCTTGTTCCTGTTTCACTCTTTAAGAGTCAATTTTCCAGAACAGTCATGTGACCTGGTGTAGCTGTAGTTTAGTTCACATGTGAGATACTCAGGAAGCCTCCCAACACGTCCCTTATGAATAAATACGATGCAGTGTTGCTCTCTCCTATTTGACAAGAAAGAGCTTTGTCATACAGTAAACAGTGATGAGTTCCGTATTTGTCTCCAGTTATAAAACGAAGAGCAGGACGATGAAGTGCATCAAGAGGTTTAAAGAGGGGGTATTATGCTTTTTTCAATCACATAGCACCAGTCTATAGCATACTACAATGATGACTTAACCTTCTGTTGGTCTGTATATGCAGTAAATTAAAATAACTGCCTTGAATAAAATTGTTCTCTCAAATGGCTGTACTGAACGTCTTGAAATAGGCCTCTGTCTCTTTAAGAAGCTTTCCGACACGCCCCCTTCAGCACACTGCTGTGGCATCTAAACAACACTACTGTGCGGGGAGGGGGCTCTGCTGAGCTGAGGAGCAGTGGTTGGTGGCTTGGCTGGTGACAAAAGGTCCAGAGGCGTCTCCAGGAGGTGGGGGCGTTCCTAGGAGGACTGAGGCATAGCTACACCTAAAATGGCTGCCGTCTAAGTTTTTACTGATTACTTAAAAATATGTGAATGAGCCAAGGCAACACTCCAGGCATGTGTTTAATGAGGGAATGACATAATAACATGATATAAAGCTTGAAAAAGTCGATTTTACATAATACCCCCCCCCCCTTTAAGAACGGAAGGCCATACAGCGCCATGAACGGCACGAAAGCGAATGTTCACGTCTGTTTACAATCTTTATTACAACTTTAATGCAACACTCGTACGATAATGTGAACGAGAAATAAGCCTTTTTCATGAAGTCATCTACAATCTGCGTCAGTACGGTGTCGCTACTTCAAATATAAAAATCCATGCGCGCTTTCAAATAAAGGACTTTTGTCGCCGTTGCTCAAGGTGCTTCCACCTCTTCCCTCTCTGCTCCTCACAGTGCCATGCCATTAGTCCGACGCCCCATTAGTCCGAAGATTTACCATTGAGCAGAGGTGCCATTAGTCCGACATGTCTAACCCAGTTGTGTTGTGGATTAGAGAGCCATATACAACCACTGGCCCTAACCTTAAGATCAGTGGACTCTTGCCTGAACCTAATTTATTTATCAACCCCTACTCAATGGGATTTTTCGGACTAATGAGATGTCAGACTAATGGGCTGATCCCCTCCGCACTCCCTCCGTACAGCACAGAGTTTGGGGGACAAAATGGAGGATTCTCTCCTCTGATTGGTCAAAGAGCCGCCTTCTTATCTAAGCTGGGAACTGAACCTGGTCCAGAGCAGTTTATGCACTAAAGGGCCTATCTCACCAGCCTGGAGACTAGTTGGAGACTTGAGTTGCCGCTGTGAAAACAAACAGGTTCGATTTCATTTGAGACTGCATGGAGACTTTTTCAAATGTGTAACTTCAAGTGTGTAATTGGAATGCTGGTATATTGTCTATTCCTGCACACGTCTGTGTCAACGGACCCCTCGAGCATCGCCATTCATTCACGCACAAACAACATCCTGTTTCTGTGGGTTCTTGTTCTGTTTGAAACCTGCAAACCCTCTAGTTTAGACTTCTCCAAACCCATTCTGAAAATGAGTCAAGCATTTCATTTCCAGTCTTCTGGAAACACACACAGTGCTCCTGTGTGTGAGTTTAAGGCGAGGCACATTGGATTGGGAAATATTTAGATTCAAGATATACATTTGTATCTTTTGCTGTAGATTACTGACACAAAAATGGCCGACATTTTCTGCAACAAAATCTGAATTATGAACTGGGCTGGCTTTAAATGTGATCTCGTTGACACATTGGTTACAAAGATTTGTTCAGAGGAGATACAGGATCTCTTGTTTAGTCTCTAAGCTTGTTATTTCGGTAAAAAACTCATTATAAATATCATAAATCAGGCCAGGAATTGGCATGGGGCACTGTGAAATGTGGCAAACTTTCACAGTTTCCTGACAAAAAACAAGGCATTATTCTCTCCATGAGAAGTCGATGTTCACTGGGGACTGTATCTCGGCATCACGATGTTATGGCAATTGTTGGAAGTTGTTCGAAACACTGCATGAACTTATTACTCCGACAAACTGTCTGCCGCTCATCTCCAACTCTGTCCAGATGGCTGTTGGGGTGACAGACAGGAGACAGCGCCCTGCCGACCGATGGACGTCCATGGCGGCTCGTTTTCGGGCGCCTTCGTCCTTCTGTCTCCCCCAGCGGAGTGAGCTCATAGCTGGGCTGAACCAGGGGACACAGCAGCCTCCGCCGCCACCAGTCTCCAGTACCATATGTTCAAGTCACTCTCTCTTGGAGGAGATAATAATAGCCTTTACAATTAGCACGTGAAGCTGAGTGAGAAGACCTTAGTAGAAGGTGTTAAGAAGAGTCGCACTGGGAGGATTGTCTTTAAATGAATAGTTTAGAGTAATGTTTAACTAAAGGGAGGAGACTGGAAAGGGCATACGTGAGGTGTAGTCCTGCTCCTGCAATCTAAAAATATAGTGAAACTTCATTAAACATGCAGAGATGACGGATCAAAGGCGAACGTTGTGCCGACTGCCGTTTTGAGGCTTCGAATGAGACAACGAGCTCTCAGGATTTCTTCACCCAAAAGAAGCCTGAAAAAATGGACAGCCGGGTGAACCATAGACTGATCTTTCAAATAGAAAAGGGCCAGTTGTTTGCAAAGGAGGTGAGAAAAGGGAGTCGGGCGAGAGGCAAAAACCTGAGAGGAACGCTGGAGGACAAAAGTTTGGGAAAGTGTTAAGGGTGGTTTAACAGTACAACAAAGCAGTGCTCGGCGTTTGACCCATCCTTCCATGCAGCTGGGGCAACCTGTATGGACCAAACGGCCAACACCAGGATGGACAAAGGGAGTAAGAACTAAGCGTGAATGGTACATAACTGGCAACGGAAACAAGCTGGAACGCAACGGAAACTTGGATAACGAGTGGGGTAGAACAAATGCATACTGTAGTTCTATGGCATTCAGGAGTAACTGGGCAGAAAACAGAGATGGCAGCTATCAGGAAAGAAGCGACTGCAGCAAAGACTTTTTTGGAGGCTAAACAGGGAGGGCTGACATACAAAACAGCAGGAATAGGAGGGTATCAGAATAAGCTGAAACCAGAATTTCTTGAGGTTGGACGCTCTGGTCACCTGTAAGAGGTTGATCAATGCAGAGCAGTGTTGGGTGTAACGAGTTACAAAGAAACGCGTTACACTAACGAAACTACTTTCTCAGGGAAAAAAGTAGAGTAACGCGTTAGCTACCGTCAATTTAGTAACGTAATGCCGTTTATTTTTCAATCCGCCGCAACGTTACTTTTTGTTTACTATGGGCAGATGTCACCGTGACAGTCATCTGCTGGGCGCTTGCACACACGACTCGCGCGCGCGAGTTCTCACTCCGCATGAGAGACAGTCAGAGGCTGGCCGCAGGTGGTGGCGGCAAAAAGACGACGAGCGACAATGGCAAGCGAAAATCAGCCAACAACGAGGCTAACATTTGAGGGATGGAGGTATTCTCACTACTTCGAACTTGTTGGGTGGGTGTACACTGTGCAGAGTGCTGCACGGGTCCATTTTTGGAGACCCGTACCCACCCGCACCCATCCGCTACAGCACTTACCCGCCCGTAAACCCGTGATTATATCAAGAATTAAATCCGTACCCGCCCGGACCCGTTAACATTCTACCCGTTACCCACCCGTGCCCGTGATAAATCACCCAAATTAAAAGCATTATATTGAATCACTTTATTTTTTTCGATGCGCATCTGAACGAAGCAACGTGACGCTATTGAGGGTTGAATGCAAACTGATAATACATCGGTGCGGTTGATTCCTGTGTATTGTCAATGTAAGTGCGCGCACATGTGCGGGTGATGAGTGTGCGTGGTGGCAGGTGCCTTGGAGCTGTGGGAATCAGCGGCAATGCGCACCCGCTGTTCAGAGCGCCTGAGGAGGCCGGAGGAGTAAAAACACAGATTCGCGAAAAATGTATTGAATTTGGAACATCATAACCACTCGGAGACACTGCCTGGAAAGAGGAGCAGCAACGGTTTGAAATGCCTTTCCCGAGCCCAGGCATTCGGATCAGAGGAATCATATGGAAACACGTGCGCGATTAAAATAAAGGACGCACTGGATTACAAACATGTTTTTAAGTGGATTTTATCATGACATGATCGCTGGACAGACAGGTAGGCTACTACACACTCCAAACCCACACGTATTGAAATAATATCCAGGAGAGGGAGAGAGGAAAGCGGCTCGCCTCTTTCCTCTCTCCCTCTCTATTTGCCTCAAATGTCAGAGAAATGTAGGCTCGTAAAACTATACTGTCACCAAAGAAGCAACAGCACGTTGCTGTTATGTCCTTAATAGTAGAACTTCCATAACACATTTAGGAACAAAGTCGAGCAACATAAAAGTAACACAAAAGTAACGTAAAAGTAACGAGTAACGTAATAAGTTACTTTCTTTAGAGAGTAACTAAGTAAAGTAACAGGTTACTTTTTAAAAGAAGTAACGAGTAATGAGAAAAGTTACTTTTTAAAAGTAACTTACCCAACACTGATGCAGAGAGATATCAAGCTGCACCGGCCTGGATAAGAGATGAGGAGAGTGGATTTGTGAATTATTTTTGCAATGACAACAGAGACCTATCCTATTTTCTTACTTACAGTAAACATTCTTGGGTTATTGTGTGTTTATTGTTTTGCCTGTCACTCCATAGGGCTAGCCTGATAAACCACACCCACTTCTTTTCTGCGTGAAAGAAGGCGGGTCTGGACATACACGGTAAACAAGTTGCTGATTGGCGGCTAAGGCCTAGCCGAACCAATCACGACCGTCACAGAGAACTGACAAGGTTACGTCACTCGCTGCGCTGCTATGTTGTTAGTTCAATTAACAACATTAACATTAGCCAAAACTAATCATGGATGAAGTAGTCGAGGATTTTGCCTCCGCGTGCTCGTGAGTTCATATTCAGTTCATATTTTGTGAGTTGGACTACAGCTGTCGTCACGTCCGCTAATCGCTAATTGGTTTATTTCACTGAAAATCTGTGCGCGTTAGGCCCGCCCCTTCAAACTGCTCCAATTACTCCGTTACCAAACTTACCCCCGGCTCACATTAAATCCGGTTAAGGTCCGGTGCGGCATCCGCAAACTTAGAAAGTAATTAAAGCCAATGTTGCACACTCACACTGCTCCGCGAAGTCTGGGTCCGGCTACCGAGGCCATCCGGCGGCAACGGAATGAATCCGCAAGAAGTCAAGAGGGAAACTCACGTGCACTTTTGTTCTCGCGAGGGCCGTTTCTGTGCCTGGTGCAGCATCTGGCGCCGGAGCTGGCCACAGTATCAGCCGGACTCACTGTGAGTGGTAGTTTGGGGCAAACCCGGACCGGATCAGGACCGAACCCGGACCGAACCCATACCGTAGTTAATGTGAGCCGGGGGTATGGCAGAGCCAGGCAACCATAGGGCTGTGTCTGGTTTTATATTCGGACAAACACTGTGCCCGACTCTCCGCTGTGCTCGCTACAATCAACTAGCATTTCTGTGTCATATTTCAGCTGAATAACCGCCCAAACCACAGAATAATGGTGACAACTGTTAGAGAAATAACAATGATGTTCGAGAGGATTGATGAAGAATAGGCAGCAGTCAGGATTATACAGGAGAAGTTTATTTACCATCGTTACGGGACCCGGACACATGAACTCGAGACATTGCACTAGTCATACCATTCAAGTCTGTCTATGCTTCCACAGAAGAGGGATAAATACCATCTAAGAGCGTCATACTAATACGCACGCAAAACATTCAGTGGCTGATAGTAGGCGCCTGAGCACCACAGTCAAGGCTGACAGAGATGGTACGACTTTACAGCTTGACCCAGTATGATAAATAGCGATTTAATGTTATCCTCTAACAACAACAAAGCACTGTCGCTATGGTTTGTGTCGGAGCGATTCAAGATATTCTGATAAGGACTAATGAAAGGAGTACGTTTCATCCCATTTGTGAAACCAAAGCGCGTCAGTGAGGAATAAGCGGTGGGATCATGCTCGGGTTCAGCCAAATTTCTCCCATGAAAATGTCAAAAAGGACACAAACACTTTGTTGGTAAAGCTGGACCAAGTGTTGAGCATTCGGACCCAATTCCATCCACATTTACAGTAAGTCGTTTCAGTAAGTCATTGTCTGTTTTAGCTGATCTCTCCGTGCTCCATACTTTTTACATGCGGGATGCATCGCGAAGACCGCTGTCAATATCCATTTGCAGCTCCACAGACATTAAAATCCCACAAAGCTTATAGGCCCAAACTACATTATTGGTCAGTCCCATATTAAGGGAAGGGGCAAACACCAACGCAAACTAATGAGCGAGTAACAGTGATTTCACTCTAATCATCAATATCTCTGAATTATTGGCGCAAAATTGTATGCAGACCGAGACATGAACCGCTACCGATTCATTTTCTTTTCTAAAGCGTCCATTCGTGGTTAAAAATGGGGTAAATGCACCAGTCCATGTTCAGGATTATGTAGGTGTTGATTCGGCTGCAGCAAATGAGTTTGTCACTCGCTGTTGTTAAAGTGCATATGACAGATTTTAATGCTCTTGAAAATATGACTTATTTAGATGGATTACATCAGTTGCATATGTGGCAATACCAGTTTTATTAACTAGTTATTTTTAAATAACTTTATTAAATGTATGCATTTTAAATATTAACGGTCAGCAGATGGCGCCACCGCTCTAATAGCGTTTAGTATAAAAGCCACCCCAGCTCACACGCACTTCCTCTGTCTCCTCACTGGCGTCTTCCGGCCTGGTTGGGCTGAGCCCAGAGGTTGTGCGTGTTCCACGGGTCCAGGTAGCTATGGTTTATTCGTTCGTTCCTTAATATTGGTTTAGCCGCTAACGCAGGTTTAATTTTAGCGTTGCGGGTGGTTGAGAGCCTCAACGCGCACCACTCCATGGCGTCCATTGCTTGCTCTTGGTGCATGGTGGCTCGGGGTCTGCTGGGGCCCTCCTGTGACGGAACTGGGGGCTATCGAAGCACCGAACCAGCTGAGAGGGGCTAGATGTGGGCGTGCGACGGTAGGATTGGCCTTGCCTGGTGGTTAGCCTTTATTTTGTAACTGCTCCTCAGCTAACCTTTTTGTTTACGTTTAGGTGGAGCCAACTGCTGCTGTTTTTTCTTCCACCCTCGTTTTGTATAAACTGAAAAGCTAATGGAAAAACAAACGTGAACTGTGAACCAACTGAGAGTTTAAGTGTACAACTGAATATAACGAACTGTGATAAAGAAAGTATGGAATCCTAAAGCACAAACGTAAAACATAGAAATAAACTAAACTATATGTACAAGGAACATGCTGCCTCTGTCCTTATGGGTCGAACCTGTGTGCCTTAAAGCACATTCATTTCCAGTCATACTGGATGGCGTTGTCAGGCTTTTATTTACTTTATTTAACTATACCTATACCACTCGTCATGTCACACTTGGCGAATGTCGGCAGAACCATTTGGATTAGAGTTATGTTCCTTTCAGTAAAACCAGTGTTAAGAAGATAACAGCTAAATTAGTTTTTGTGGAATTCTTGTGTGTTTGCTGCTAAAAACGTGTTTTCACCAGCCCTATTTGTCCATATTATTTTGTACTCTTGCATGTTTTTGTTTTACAGTATTTGTGTGCTTTTGATTTGCTGTGCAATTAATTTAAATGGCAATATAGGACAACTGGAACTGAAGCATTGTTTTCTGTAGTTGCACTGAAAATTTCGCTAAAGTTACTAAGAATGCTGTGTATTTTGTTTTGTTTAGTAATGTGGTTCATTTTGTGAGAACCCTGTTTATTTTGAGAACTGTTTTATGTTGAAGTAATCCTGTGGCAGTAACGTGTACCCTTTTGTTTGTTCAGAAGCAAAACAGCAGCTTAGGACGCTAGTGTGGATAAACACAGCACCTCCTTGGCCTCGTGTTAAAGCTGTACCTGGCATCTCTGGGGCTCATACCCCTTGTAGGTGTGAGATGTGTGTGCCTCTACTACCGATAGCCCGAAGGCAGCCGTTACAGATGTGTGGGAAGCTGTGTAGAGGCCAAGTTTTTTTTAAAGTAAATGTTCCCCAACTCGTAGCCGTCAAGGCCCTCGCAACGTCGTCAGGTGGGGTAGAGTGGGTTTTATTGTTGCGACGTCCGGTGACATGTTGCCGTGGCCCGCATTATGTTCGGACACTGGTCCCGGTGTCTTTTGGTTTTAAAATTGGAAAGCGTAAGCCTCGAAGCCCCTTTCCGTACCAGTATGTTTGTGTAACGCGTTACTGTTAGAATGTTCATCGTCGGGACATCGATGCAGTTTGGGGGGGTACATGTGGCAATATCAGTTTTATTAACTGTATTTTTAAATAACTTTATTAAATGTATGCATTTTAAATATTAACGGTCAGCAGATGGCGCCACCGCTCTAATAGCGTTTAGTATAAAAGCCACCCCAGCTCACACGCACTTCCTCTGTCTCCTCACTGGCGTCTTCCGGCCTGGTTGGGCTGAGCCCAGAGGTTGTGCGTGTTCCACGGGTCCAGGTAGCTATGGTTTATTCGTTCGTTCCTTAATATTGGTTTAGCCGCTAACGCAGGTTTAATTTTAGCGTCGCGGGTAGTTGAGAGCCTCAACGCGCACCACTCCATGGCGTCCATTGCTTGCTCTTGGTGCATGGTGGCTCGGGGTCTGCTGGGGCCCTCCTGTGACGGAACTGGGGGCTATCGAAGCACCGAACCAGCTGAGAGGGGCTAGATGTGGGCGTGCGACGGTAGGATTGGCCTTGCCTGTTGGTTAGCCTTTATTTTGTAACTGCTCCTCAGCTAACCTTTTTGTTTACGTTTAGGTGGAGCCAACTGCTGCTGTCTTGTTTCCACCCTCTTGTTTTGTATAAACTGAAAAGCTAATGGAAAAACAAACGTGAACTGTGAACCAACTGAGAGTTTAAGTGTACAACTGAATATAACGAACTGTGATAAAGAAAGTATGGAATCCTAAAGCACAAACGTAAAACATAGAAATAAACTAAACTATATGTACAAGGAACATGCTGCCTCTGTCCTTATGGGTCGAACCTGTGTGCCTTAAAGCACATTCATTTCCAGTCATACTGGATGGCGTTGTCAGGCTTTTATTTACTTTATTTAATTATACCTATACCACTCGTCATGTCACACATAGTTATCATTTTTTTCAGTGAAGCAGCAATTTTAATGAAGAAATGTTGGGCAGAAAAGTTATTTTTATTTGAATTTGTAAGCTGCTGACAGGAAGTGACATAAAAGAAGGTAACATTCCATAGCAGTTTGACTCATTAATTTCCCATTGACTTAACATGGTTGCACGGCAACCTTTTAAAATTGTTTACCTTCTTCGATGTCACTTCCTGTCGGTGTCCAATAAGGAAGTGAAAACATAAACATCACAAAATGGTCAGACTAAAGAAAACTGGGAATAATCTTTAGCAAAATCTTAAATATAATCGTGTTAAAAAATTGTGTCTAATGTGTCATCCACACTCTCATTCATGCACCAATGTACGCAGACACTGGAGGAAAGGTGGGTGAAGTGTCTTGCCCGAGGACACAACGACAGTGTCTATCTTCAGGAGCTGGGATTCACTTTAAAGGTGCACTATAGAAGACCAGGGAGGGCAACTTTATATTAACATTATATTAATACGTATTTCACCTTTGAGTGACTCAGGGGCAACTCTCTTGATTTGAACTAACAATGGAAAGATAGAAATATGCTAAAGACATGTGACCTTGTACTTATTATCTACAAGTAATTTTGTATTACTGTGAATCTGTTTAACCATATCATTGCTGATAGAACCAATGTCACCAACCCCTAAGTGTAAGTTGTTATTAATTAAAGGAACTGCATAGAAATGAATAAGCAAAAGATAACAACAATGCTATAACAGCCTGTTTCCACTGGTCACTATTAAACATAATAGAACGAGGGCCGGCGAGAGATGGACCTGGTGGAGGGTCCGCCCTTTTAACAGGTTCATAAATCTTGTCTTTTAATGCACCACCCAGTATAGTTTGGGCAGCAGGGTGAGGGCTTGCTGGTGGGGGGCTACTGCCCTCTACCTACTGGCCACATTACACCCTGGCTTTTTAAGGCACCTCACTAAACAAGGCAAACAACAAAAATAATAAAACAATCACAACCAATATTTTACAGTGGAAATGGAAATGACAGTAATAATGGGTCGTGTTGATCATGTAATACTTATTATAACTAAATCAATAGTCAATTAATAGAATGGTGACTGGTGTTTATAAGTAATGATTGGATATGGTTATTATGTGAATGGGAAAGAGGAAAAAGAAAAAAAGTACAAATTGTAAATAAAATAAAATAGAAATAAATGTTTATATATATTGGTAAACTGCATACATTTCTATCTTCGTGTTATGTCTTCTTATTTTGGAAGTCTTGTAAACATCCTGTGATTTTCTTCTCGTAAAACATGAATGTTTTTCTTTAGCAATGCTGATATATGTAAAGTTAATGCGGACAATTGTAATTGTGTAATTCAGGAATTTGTAATGTAAAGTGTTATATTGTATGAAAACACGAGATGTTGTATCACTGTATCCGGAATGTAAACTAATTTTGAATATGGGGGTAGGCACTTATAAGGTTTCTTGCTTCGGCCTACTCCTTTTGAGTTTTTGTTACTTTATTTATTTTCTGCACTGCAATAATGTTAATGTAAATAATGTAAATAATCACTCAAATAAATCCAATCAATCCCTCAAGCAATCAAAGACTTAAAATTGTGTCTATTTGTGTGAAAATTGTAGTTTTAGCTTAAAACATAACAGAGTGAAGAGATGAGGTTTTAGAACTTTTTTATTGACAAAAAGAAGAAATAAAATATTGTCAAACATGCAGATTTCAACTTAGATTCAACACATTGAAACATCTCTGATAAAACTACTTTAACTTATTTACAATCATTCATGAAGCAAAAATCTTTATATGAAAAAATTATTAATATTTTTTGAAGTCAAAATATTTTCTGTGACGTCAATTTTATCAAAACAGAAAGTTATTTCATTAGTAAATCATGTACAAACTAAATATAGAACAATCTTAAAGTATAGCATGTTTAAACGAGACAAACAGGAAACTTCAGAAATAAATCAGTGAAAATGTGAGCCATGTGCAATATTGTGAAAGACAGTTTCTTTAAACAATTATATTTCATGCATTTTAAAAGTCTCTGATAAAACTACATTCACATATTTACAGTCATTTGTAAATCAACAAATCTTTATATGAACAAAAATAACACATTTTAAAGGTTTAAAAAATCAATTAAACAAATGTAATCACTTGTAATTGTAAAAATCAATCAATCAAGTAATTTAATTAGTAATTTATGTACAAATTAAACAGAACTATCTTAAAAGTTTGCATCGAGTAACGTTCATCTATTTCATATTCAAACAATCGGTGAAAATGTTGGATGGTGAAATGTGTTCAAGCTCTGTGAGTGTTCATGTGTGTTTTCAGATTATATTTCAATTACGTTTCTCTCCTGCTGTGTGTGTTTTATTATGTCGTTTGAGATTAGCGAGCCGAGTAAACGTCTTCTTACAGACGGGACAGCTGTAGGGTTTCTCTCCTGTGTGTGTTTTATTATGTTGTTTGAGGTTAGAGAGCTGATTAAACGTTTTCTTACAGACGGGACAGCTGTAGGATTTCTCTCCTGTGTGTGTTTTATTATGTTGTTTGAGGTTAGAGAGCCGATTAAACGTTTTCTTACAGACGGGACAACTATACGGTTTCTCTCCTGTGTGTGTTCTTTTGTGTTTCTTGAGGTCAGAGATGCCTGCAAACCTTTTCTCACAGACCTGACAAATGTAGGGTTTCTCTCCTGTGTGTGTTCTTCTATGTAGACCGAGATTACTTTTTAGGGCAAATGTTTTATTACAAATTGAACAGCCGTGTGGTTTCTCTCCTGTGTGTGTTCTTCTGTGTCTGTTTAGATTATTCTTTTGGGTGAATGTTTTGTCACAGGTTGAACACTTGTGAGGTTTCTCTCCTGTGTGCACTCTAATGTGACTTATTAAATGATGTGTTCTTCTGAATTTCTTGTCACAAACATGACACTGGTGCTTCTTCTTCTCTTCTCCTCTGTCAGCTCCAGACGTCTCTCCGTTGTCGACCGTAGCGCTCGTCTCTGGTGCAGACTTGTTTTGGGCGGAGACTTTGGTGCTTCTGCTCTGGACCTGGTTGTGGTGATTTTCTCCATCAGCCTCTGTCTCCATCTGTGCGTCTGAGCGGCTGAATGGAGGTTCCCAGTCTTCATCATCGTCGTCAGTGTCAGACGAGTGCTCAGTGTGTCCCTCCGTCTCTGAGCTGATGTTCCCGCGCTCAGTTTGTCTCTGTGGAAGCGGGGAGGGCTCTTCTCTCTTCACGCTCACAGCACTGGACTCTGGGAAACACCTGAAACATCATTTAGATATAAATAAACTGACCAATAATGTGACTTTGAAAGTGCTTGAGCCTACACTGGCAGCTGCTCATCCTCCTGTTTGATCCTCTGGTCCTCTGGCTCCTCTTTAATCCTCGTTGGGGGCGTCTGGACTCTCGCTCTGACCAGTACGACTCTCGGGCTCAGGATCTGCTCCAGGAGCCGCTGTTTCCTCCGGTTCTCGTCTTGGGAGCGACGCAGTTCCTCCACACACTCCGCTGTCGTCCTTTCAAACAGCGCACGTGTCTCTCCAGCCGCCGCAGCCAGACGCTCGTTCACAAAAGCTCTGAACGTTTGGCCTTCACACATTTTTACAAACAGCCCTAAACAGCGACGACAGAGAAAACAATGAGGTTTCAGCTGATCATTTACATGTTACTCTCCTGTCAAACAGAGCTAAAGCTGAGCCTGGACTTTTAAACTGTCACCAAAATAAATGAATAGGAACAAAGAAAAGCTAAACTCTAGTTTTGTATTTTGTGTTTTGAAATATTTTTGTGCAGACTGATCATAAAGTGCCCAAATAAATGTTACTTTCTCATATTTTCGCTGCTACAGAAACAGTTTCTCTCCTGTCGAGCTAACTGCTGATTAGCCTTTAGCTCCTGAGAGATTATAACTTCAACTTCATCGAGATTCAGGCCAACAATAAAGAAACTAATCCTTAAAAACATGTTAAACAACCTTATAAACCGTTATGAGAGAAATTACTCACATTTACTCACCTGTTCTGTGTCTAAAATGAATAAAATCAGTCGTTAGCTTCACACAACAGCAGCAGACTTTGGGAAAGAGGGGAGCTGTGTTGCCGCGGTAACACACTCAAACAAATCAACTGCCTGAGAAATAAAGTGCATTTTGGTTCCCAAGTTTTTGTAATTCTTCTCATTTAAGGGAAAAAATATATAGTTTTGTACCATTAAAATGTCAGTTTGTGAAGAAAAGTGTGGAAAAAAAAGTTTAAATCTTTGGTTGAAATAACAGGAATCTTTCCATAGCAACACCTTAGCAACAGCAGAATGCTCATGACAATACAGCAGATGGCGCTCTGCAGGTATTTGACAGTCATGTTAGAATTTATTTTATTAATACTCTTTAGCACATTTTATTATTAGGCTTATTTTTTTATTTATTTGAGCTATTATTTACAGTGCGTTGTTATATACAATATTTACATAATTTCATTTACATTATCACAAAAAAGAAACCCAAGAAAAAATAAAATAAAATAATAACTCAAAAGGAGTAGGCAGAAGAAAGAAAGCTTATAAATGCCTACCCCAATTTCAAAATACAATACAATACAAATAGAAAAGTTTGTGATTTCTGAGTGTATTTACTTTTCTATTGATTTACTTATTGTTTAAATAGTCATAGTGTTTTAGATATACATACATATACATACACATACATTACTAGCGCACATATTTATTATACATATATTATTAAGATTAGCATAGTTAGAAATGTTGTGTCGATAGTAATTTTACACAAAGCTGTGGCCGATGTTTAGGACTATCAATCACATGCGAGAGAAACCTTTTGAAACTTACCTTTGAGAAGAATTCTGTGGGAATGTTGTGGTAGTAATCAGCAAGGCCGGATTTATGAAGGGGCTTACAGGGGCTAAGCCCAGGGGCCCAGCAGGCTGAAGGGCCCATGGGCATAAGGAGAAAAGGAGAGAGTTCCCTCTCTCTTTGCAGACTCCCTCACATGCTGTGACGTGCGGTGAGGTTTGTTGCTGGTGAGGCACATGCTATTGACTCCAATATAAGTAAACCAATAAATAATAAGTAAACAAAACTGCAGGAAAAAAATGCAACTTGCCGTCTCTGGTATAGCATTCAATAGCAACACATTTAAACCTAAAATACATTCTCATGATATTGCAAATAAAAATTAAAAGACAACATAGTGGACTTGACCAGGACTCATAACCCGCCCCTCCAAGTGATAAGTTATTGACAATCCTGATGCTCCACGCGGGCGGTACGTGATAGTGGCGACATTTCCAGCATAAAGACTCGTCTACAGGATTTCATCCATAAAATGTCAGTCTAATCAGTTTTCCCTTTTACTTACTCCTTTACGTTTAAATTGCCTCTCCTAAACTGTGCAGAATAATAAAACAGGCTGGTTTTCACTTGTAGTCCACATGTTTTGTAGAAATGTGTAGCGCTGACACAGCGCCCCCTCGTATCGTCAGGGCAGTGCATTGGAGGCGAGCCTCACTTCGGGACTATCAAAACGCGGTTTAAAGTCAAATGAACAGATTAAACAAGTCGTTCTTATGCCTGATTCTTTATCCAGGTGATAGAAAACCAACGGGCCCAACAAAAACCCATTTACAAATGTATTTTACTTTTAGGGGGCGAAAAAAGCCCCGAATGGGACGGAGCGCTGAGCGAATGAGCCGAGCTCAAGTGTGTGCGGGACGCTGGAGGCTCGCCGCAGCTCCGCCCGCTTTACACGATATCGACAACTGATGAAACATTTGGGCATTTTTAACCACGAGATTGATTAAAATCATTGGAAATCCCTATCATCTTAAGAGAAGGGACTTGTTTTTATAAAGTTTATTGAATTTTTTAATTTTTGTTTTTTTCCATGGTGACTGGTGAGGCCTGGCCTCACCTGCCTCCCCTGACCGCACGTCACTGCTCACATGTAAGGCTTAATCAGATGACTTTGTACCCGAGACTAAACCAAGTCTAAACCAAGACTAAACCAGGACTAAACTAGGTCTGAGCCATTTTCATTGAGTTGACACTGGGAAAAAATATGTACCTATTGGTCTGTTAAAATGCATGAGAATGCACCAAATTGCACCATTAAAATAAAAAAAATCTCTGTGGGAGGACCCCAGACCCTCCTTTTAAATGTGTCCCCCCACCAGTCTGGCAGTAGCAAAGGTTCTTCCATGAGGGCCACGGAGCTCAAATTGGGGTCAACTAGTACTATGTTTAAGAAGTTGCTTCTACATGTTCAAATAAAAAAAATCATTCATTTATCTTTTCATTGTAGAGAGAGAGAGAGACAGACAGACATACAGTATATGGGGGCCCATTTTAGCCCCGGGGCCCATTTTACTTAAATCCGGCCCTGGTAATCAGTGGTATACGACTCATGGCCAGTGTTTGTATGAAGCATACTAAACTTTTGCAGGGGTGTGTCATCAGTGGTGACATATTGCCCTCCAGTAGCCGTTCCTGGGTCTTCTCAATTCCAGTCATTAGCCTCAGCATGCCCAAAATGCCCAAAACGGAGAGAATTTCTTGTCAAAATCTTATTTAGCAACTCCACAGCACCACTATGACCCCCTCCCTCCTCTCTCTCTCTTTTTTTTTTCTTACAACCCGTATTCAAAATCTCAGCTCCTCGCTTTTTCTTTTTTTTTACCCCCACCCATAAATGCTGTCCAATTACCGGCCCAGCCCATGTCCGGTTGACTTGCGAGGCGTGCTAAAACAAAGCATTGTAAAAACATTATCCCTACAACACAGTGCGCTCAATTAGTTCGGCCCCATCTCCTTTTTATCGCCTTAGCCGCCGCCATGTAAATTCTCAAATTTGTCATCCCTCATAAATTAGGACCATTCCGAAACGCTTGGTGTGACTAATCGCCCTAACCGAGCGCCATCTATCACCGCTGCTGAGCCAGGCTTCGATAATAATTGGGTTAGAATTAATGGTTCGTGAATTTGGATGGAAGGAAATAAAAGGAGAGAGAGAGAGAGAGAGAGAGAGAGTAGCGATTGCCAGCCTAAAAAACACACACACACACACACACAGAGACGATTGGAAAAGCCGGTGACAAGGCTCGACCGGAGAGCAAGGCACAGTGTGGCGGCAGAGGTGATTAGAAGCAGATTGATGCGGGGAGCTGTCTGCCGCAGCTGCCCGGGAGGGGGGGAGATATGGTTGCGGGCCTGTGACACAGCAGTATTTCACCGCCGGGTACAGGCGTCGCCACAGGAAGAATTTGACCATTGCTGGGGTTTTTTGTGTGCAAGACTGATACAGTGTTACGGGATTCCATACTATTCGGTATAGAGCGGCACTGACTCAGATGTAGTGCCGGTTCAATAGGGCTGGGCACCGTTACATGTATTTTTTTTTTATACCAGTACTTAAAGTTTAAACGATACTTGTTCAGATATAATATTTGTCATCTAGAACCAGAAAACAGAACAGTAATGTGTGGAAGATATCGGGTTCATCTCCAATGCCAAGACATTTGTGAAAAATGGGGAAGAATTTGGGGGTAAATGGGGCTGAACATTGGGCAATTTTCTTTCTTTTTTTAATACAGGTGCTCGTCATGTAATTAGAATATTTATTTATTCATTTATTTCTGTAATTCAACTTAAAATGTGAAACTAATATATGATATAGACTCATTACATGCAAAGTGACATATGTTGTTATAATTTTGATGATTATGGCTTACTGTCCATTTTCAAAATATTCTAATTTTATGAGATTTTTAATTCGGGGTTCATACAAGCTGAGCCATAATCATCAAAATGATAACAAATAAAGGCTATACATATCTCACTTTGCATGTAATGAGTCTATCATATATTAGTTTCACAGTTTAAGTTGAATAACAGAAGTGAATGCACTTATTCATGATATTGACGAGCACCTGTATGGGGGATACATAATTTTTTAATCTCTTGAAAGTGACAAAAGAGCTACACAAACTCGACGGAAACACACCAAAAAAGCCATGGGGAAAAAAGTGATGATAAAGCAACATGATGCGACAAAAACGTTACACTGGCCTAGAGGCTGTAAACTCCAGTCGAGAAGCTTTTAGATTTGGGTAAAACTGAACTGGAGAGTTAAGGTCGGGGGTAAGCATCAAAACTTGGATCCAAACATATATACTGGTAGTACCTAAACTTTTTCTCAGATACCATACTGGTATGGTTTAACGCTACCCAGCCCTAAGGTTCGACCAGTGCACTCGTCTTTAGGTGTACCACTTCACTAAGATTACCAGTCTGAATGCATTCATTTATTTATTGCTTGTCCAATATGTAGCTTTCATTGTTAATCTTACTGCGGTCTCGATCATGCAGTGAATCATTAAAACTAAATACAGTAAACTTGTAACTTTGCCTCGCAGTAGTTGTGAGTTCACACACAAATACGCGAGAAGCCATACGAGATATGCTGCTACAAACTTCACAAACGTATGACTAAATATTCAATGTGCTTGATCCAATTAACAAAAGTGCGTCCTCTGCCCCAGTTGTTTTAAGCCAGAGTGATCGCATATTGATATCTGCGCTAATGTTATTGGCATTGTAATATCAGTCCGGCTCTTTGCAGGTTAGTAAACTTGCAAATATGACGGTATGGAGAGTGATAGAGACTTAAAGGGACTATACATAAGTTTAACCACAAATAAATGTATACAAATTTAAAATTTCTTCCTCATACATGCTCCAGCAATGCCCTGGTGAGTAGAATGAGCCCTGGCCTTTTCACCGCGATTGCCTCTATATGCCTGTAAAGTCACTTAAATAGTTTATGCTCGGGTCGAACAAGCAAACAGTGTTCACGCGCGTGAGCGTGATGCGCGTTCACGCTCAGCTGTAGCCTGACGCTGCAGCGCGAGTGGTAACGTCGGAGGGATGGATTTAGCGGAGAATAAGAGGAGACCGGCTTCAAGCACCATCGAAACTCCAGCCCAGACCCCAAATAACAAAAAGAAACGAAGAGTTTATTCGAGTGTGACAAAAAAGGCGAAAGTCGAGTCTGAT
Organism: Neogobius melanostomus; assembly: GCA_007210695.1. Taxonomy (NCBI): domain Eukaryota; kingdom Metazoa; phylum Chordata; class Actinopteri; order Gobiiformes; family Gobiidae; genus Neogobius; species Neogobius melanostomus. The sequence goes on along the minus strand of VHKM01000278.1, from coordinate 2,212,251 downwards.
CGGCGTAGGCAAAGAACCAGAGTAGCCTCAACATCGGAAAATGTTGAGAGAATCTCTCAAAAGACCCGCAGCTTATTTTTGCTTGAAAGGTAAGAAATTATTACTAAATACGTGGGGGAAAAGTGTAGTTGATGCTTCAAAACAACGGTGTCCAACTGTCCGTGCATGTTGTACAAACTTCACTGAAACAAGCCATAAAATAATCATATTTGGAAGTTACCAAAATAGTTGATCTAATAGTTTTATACCTACAGAGACGTTGTGTAGTATTAGTAGCAGACTAGTGTCAGTAATAACAGTAATTGTGCTGTACCTACAAAACATTTGAGCAGTAACAGTGGTAATGGTGCTGTATTTACAATGACAAACATAATGTCGCTAATGTTAGCTTTTCTTGGCCGCAAAATAAACATGACTGTTCACGGATTTATAAGTAGTGAAATGACTACAAAAGTGGACATGTGCCGTTTACAATATAGTTTACGAGTTAGCTACGCTAACTTTGGGCCCAGGAAATTGAAGAAACGATTTTGGCTTTTCCTAGCAGCATTTCTACCGGTGGAATTATTGTATTATTTCAATTAGGCTTACGTTTATGCATACAAAGTATACGAGTATTTATTTTTTTCCTCCTTCAAACGTCAATTATTCGTTTATATGTATTACTTGGCTTCTTCACTCGATTCACTTTGCTGCATTTGCTCAAGTATTTTATCTTGGAAAACCTTCACGCAAACTGATTTGGTCTAAATATCTTACAAACAGTAACGTTTCTTACCTCAGTTTAAGTCATGCCTACAAATCTGTAAATTGACCAGGACGGGACTGTTATTTCTGGTGCTCGTAAAGCCTGAGCGCCTCATGCACGAGCTTATCATCGAGGCTGCAGTTACGCGTTTGGCCTGAGGGGGCAATTGCGAGCACAAAACTGCTAAACTCCACAGAGCCCCTTTAATGTTTTTGTTTTGTTTTGAAAGCTATGGTTTCAAAGAAGTCCTCCCTGATATCCCTAGGCCTCCGCGGAGCTGCTTAACATTGCGGTGAAAATCAGGCATACGTTTGTGGACTGCTTCATCTTACAGACTTTAAGTTAAAGAAAAAATTGGGACGGAAAGTAATGGAGACATTTTTTTGTTTTGGAATCAATGCAGCGCCGGCTCTACAACAAACTGACTTTCAAAATGGTCTAAATGGACACCCTCGTTATTAAAATACATGGGATGTCACTCAAATATGTTCAAATCAGGTTGCAATGCATCCTTTTGCACCTGTGTAGGACCTGGAATCTGGGATCAGAATCTATAGATTTCAAGCTTTCCCTGCTCTCTGTACATCTTACAGAAGCTGTGTAACATTACAGGTCATGAAAATCCATGTCAAAGGCAAGTACATTGAAACGTCTGAACTTTAAAAAAAAGTGTATGTTAATAAAAAGAGCTGTAGTAGACTGTAGTTATTACCTTCATTGTCCCTTCCTTTTCACGAGGACCTCTTAAACATTATTACAATGTCCCTATTCGTTCATATTTGCTCCTCTTCCCCAATTATTTTAGTAAAAACTGATTTTCTATTCATTACAGCCATATGATGCGCATTGAGTTGCCTTGTGTGTGAAATGCGCAATATAAATAAACTTGCCTTGCCTTGATAGCGCTACATCATAAATGTGATGAAAAAAATTATACTGAAAAAGAAAATGTACTATTTATCACTTGATGGTGCATCATAAACGGTGGGATTGTGTGTTTAGCTGCTTTACTGACAGACTTCATTCACGATTTTGGAGAGTTCTTTCCCTTCCTGCTTCCGTCCACTTTAACCGACGACATTTGTGTATCGATGACATGTACAGTAGGTGGGATGGATGTGTCCGGGCCGTTTAAACATTGTCATTGTAGGGTGATTCTGTGGCGCGTTCTCCAAAAAACCCTTGCACGATATTGCGCCATTAGACGAACATTACGAAATCCTCCTGCAGTGGCATAAATCCTTCCCTGCTCTGTTGCCTCCGTAGGACATTGTTAAGCCCTTGTCACTGTCGTAAACAAGTGTGTAAATGCGTTCCATATGTTCGACCGTCGCATAAAAGGTGGCAGTGGAACGACACCCGTTCGGTGGCTCACACAGCCCTGTAAACAAAGCCAGCAGATGGATGATAAAACGGCATCATAAACCCATTAAAGAGCGCACAGACAGATGCCTCCGCGACATATATGGACACAGGTAACACGACAATGGATGGTCCAACATCAGGATTTTTAGTGGATTCTTAAAATACACCTGGACCAAGGAATGGGGTCTGTTCAATTCCAAAGTCATCGGCATCATATTCCCTTTGAAATGCATGTGTGGGACAAGCCATGTGAGACCTATCAGTGGCGTAGTGATTGATGACTGATATAGTTGTTCCGTCCAATATTAAGCGTAAGTATGGCGTTGCCCGGCCGGCCGCATGTGACGTTCGGTGGCGTTGTTGAGCGATTGCTGACAGTTGTGAAAAGTGCCTGTAAACTCATCCCTGGGAAGAATCGGGATGTTAGAAATACACGTGGGAAGTCAGGAATGAGATTGGACCACCACCAGATTTTTTTGCAAGGTCGTTCACATATTTAGAGGGGGGGGTTATTACTGGCGCTCTTTAGAATATTGTTCATTCATCGAAACTCTATCTGGAGTTCCTTCTCCTCCTGATTACCCCATGATCCTCTCATGGACCTACATACAGTACTTAACCAGGAAACGCATTCCTTACTAGATCGGAAGAGGGAAGGGGGGTACTATTCTTTTCTTTTCCTGATTGGGCGTGATTGTACAAGCGTGTGAACCAGTCAGAGAAAAGACAGAAATGAACGGCATGCGGTGTATTGTGTAAACAAGGAAGCTAGTGGTTTTACGAAGCATCGACCAAAAGAGCGGAGACAAACGTGAAGGCTCGATGTCGTTTTGCCACAAAGGATTTTTGCTCAGATTTTAAGCATAGGGGAATCCAACACAAATGCGCAACGGTTGTTCAATGAATGTACATTTGGACACAAATACTTTCAGTAGAAGGCAACAAGAAGACAATAATCTAAGAGAAGATGAAGCAGCAACATCTGCGCAGGTACATTTTTGTTAAGTACATTTAAGACAACATTGTGGTACTTGTGGTTAATTCTGTCTTCCTGTCGTGATTGTGTTTGCGAAGGAAACACAGACTCCAACATGGCACCAGGGATAATATGACAATTTTGTTGTGTAAAGTTACATTGTTTAATTGCTTGAGGACAAGGAAGCCATGATAAAGCATCTCAGACATCAAACCAAGACTGAACTGTATTTCCAATGATAGCAAATTGTAAGCACTATACTTTCTGAAAACAAAAAAACTCTGTCATTCAAAATGGCCTTTACCGTCTTGCATCGCACTTCGCATGCCACACCAGCAGCCTGACAGCCTGCGCTAGGGGGCCCCTTGACAGTGTGAGAGACAGGAGACGGGCCCATGTCTGAAAGCTGTCGGCCCCGTCGCAAGAGCGGCTCATCCGTGTTGCCTCCGTGTCACTTCAGTCCACCGCGTACGGTGGCGTATCTGCTGAGGGGGAATGAAGACGCAACCTCCCCTCGAGGGCTCAGATCAATACACTCGATATTAGCACAATGGGCCGAGGGAAACACGGTGAGACACTCGAGTGGGCAGCGAGAGGTCGTGACAACTGGATTAGACGAGATATGGCAAAGTCGCCTTTTTTCAGTTCTTTAGGCGAGACATGATATAGGGAACGATGATACATTGGCTTGTTGCACAATGGGGCTGCCTTAGTTCCGCTGACTGAAGATGTGAGCCCCAGTACTTCCTGTTCCTGTTTCAAATGATCATTTCCCTTTCAAATTATCTCTTCAAATAGGCCCATTTTCTAAAGATTGTGAGTCCCTGGTTGATAAATGTAATTACTTTAGCGGAGGAGACATCTGTGTTTGTATAAGTCAGCACGTTCTTCTTCGCTAACTTAAAATAGGCCCCAAATCTTAACAAATCTGCCTAAAACAATCGTCTCTCCTATAGTTTTAAAAGTATTTGTTTAGTTATTTTGTTCTTATTTAGTTATTGCATGTTAGCCTTGAAGAGTTATAATATTTTTATGTGAAGTTATGCCTTTTTAGCTATTTAGAAATGTTAATCAAAAGTCTGTACAAATGTGTTAAAAATGACAGGAAAACCGTCTCTAACACACGAACTCATAAAATGGCCGCCAAGGGCGGAGCCAAACGTCACATGACGGCTTGGGGACCAATGGAACAACGAGACGTAGTCTAAGGCATGATGGGAAAAATGTGACGTTTGCTCGGCTGCCTCGGGAGGAAGTCAGTCTCTCTTCCATGGGGAAGGAGAACTGGTTAGGAAATGGGGAAGCAGAACTATGTGTTAGATGAATTGTTAGGGAATAAATCTTCGTGAGTTAATCTTCTGAATCCGTGGTCATCTTTATAACTGGTATGTGTTAATTAGCTGACCGCTCAGTGTTGACGATGCATCTGAACTCCTCTTCCAGTCATGGATACGCAGTGCTGTCCGGATACGGTAAAAACTTACAGGCAACAGGCATTAAGATGTATTTGTTATTAACATGTATCCGTGGACAGCATTGTTAGGAATAGTATATTCTTTCAGTGGTGACCCCGACATGCTGAAGGGGGCAGTTTGGAGCCGTCTTTTTGAAAACTTTGCGGAAAACTTTTGAGGCATACCAGAGATGGAAGTCCAGATGAAGGTAAGACGACTCTCAAAGGGCGTCTATGGGCATGTTTTTCCAAAATTTAGATTAATCTTTAACGAAGTTGACTGTTGAATGGTGGAAATCTGTGAATTGATGGTCTGTGTAGAATATTTCTTAGTACTTAAGTCTATTTCTGTTCAAATGTTGTGCAGGCTAGTCAGGCCTTGTGGTTAGCTGTTAGCCGCGTTAGCTCGGCGATCGCTAGCATCTCATAGTTGATAAAAAGCATTTAAAACCGGGTGTTAAGCATATGTGTTGGGCGTAGCTTCGTGTGTGATCATTGTGATGGCTGCTTTGTGGGGTTAAAGGCTTTATTGATGATTGTTCGAGGTGCTTATCTGGTCAAAGCATGTTTGGTTAGGGTGCTAGGCTGCTAAGCTAGCTTGAGAACAATAGGCTAACATTAGCATTAGCTTTCGCTGTAAGCTCTTAGTGTTAATAGGTAGCTGGACATTAGAATTCATTCTGAGCGGAGAATTAGCCTGTGTACATTGTTTTGTCATCGCTTTGGATATTGGGTGTGGAGAATTAAAGAAGCATCGTTTGTTTTTCTCTGTTGCGGTTTATACAGTAATACCGGAGGTGGCCATCTTTGTAGTCCAAACACACCGCGGCCATTTTTTGTAGTAATTACATACGGCCACTAAACCAAATCCATTCCGTAAATCCATTTCGGGGTTTGAGTTGCCACAATAGAGAGTCTGTGTAATCCAGTCCGAGTCCGTGTTTTTTACGGATCCAGTCCGTTTTTTGATTTTGGCTTTTGTTGTGAGCAGTGGTTTCGCTTGGGATAATTTCTCTCCTTAATTTTGACGGGCAGGTTTAATGGATCCGTCATGGGTTGTTTTTGTCCTTAATGAATTAATCTCACATTGTAGGCAATTTTTGGGGACATGGGCTGTGTGTGAGCTGCATGTTGTGTGTGCTGCGGGGGGTTAGTGGAGCTTATTGGTTGCCCTCTCTTTTAACGTTAAGAATAATAAACCGCGGACGGTGTTTGCCGGTTCGCGCCGCGCACAGGGACACACGCGCGGGGGAGAGAGGAGAGGTGGACGGGCTCGTCCTCGTCCTGAGAGTTACGGTTAAAGTTAAAGAGCGGCTTAAGATGAGAAGGATATTTAACCGTGTTTGGATCGTGGTTTTCTTTCCCGTGTGGTTGTTAGTGACTAGGACGTTACTGTAGCTAGCTAGGCACTGATACAAGTGAATCAGTGAAGCTGCGTTTAGAGGGAGAGAGAGCCCCGCGCGCTCTGGGAAAAAGCAGCTCTGCGTTTTTATTTTAATCACGGCTTGATTTTCAATCTCTTGGAGGCCAGCAGGGAGGGTGAGAAGTGTCTTGTTTTTGTCTTGTTTTTGTCTTGTTTTTGCCTTGTTTTTGCCTTGTTTTTGTCTTGTTTTTGTCTTGTTTTTGCCTTGTTTTTGCCTTGTTTTTGTCTTGTTTTTGTGTTGTTTTGTCTTGTTTTTGCCTTGTTTTTGCCTTGTCTTTGTTTTGTCTTTTGTGTTTTATTGTGTCTTGTTTTTGTCTTGTGGTGTGCTGTTGTAGATGTGACAAAATAGAATATAACATACTGTGTCTTTTATTGTGTAAAAGGTTAATCGGAGCAGATGGCTTTGGAGATCGTACGACGGTCTGATGTCACATTGCTCAGCCCTAGATTGTTGGTGAATAAAAAGATACCGAACGGGAAAATAAAGTAAAGTTAAATTCTACAGTTAAGTGTGTCGTGGTTAAAGGCCTAGGATTGGGAATCCTTAAAGATAAAGTGCGCTGGAGTTAGAGTCTCCAAAAGGGTTAGAGGCCCAAGGATCGAAATAAGGTCCTTAAATTCTAATAATTGACACTGGGTTTAAGGCCCCAAATTAAGTACAGGACTACGCGTTGGGTGTTTCCCTTTAAAAGCTGAAAAGTACGTAGGTAGGACTTCCCAAAGGACGCGGACGCGCGGACTGAAAATAAGCGTTGAAATAGTCGTTGACAGGACTTGGGGGCTGTCTAAAACTCTGGTTGGAGGCCATAGGATCGAATAAGATCTTAAAATTCTACTAATTGGTGAAATATAAGAGTGGTTGGAGTCCCTAAGATCTAAAATCTAAGATCTTTAAATTCTACTAATTGGTGAAATATAAGAGTGGTTGGAGTCCCTAAGATCTAAAATCTAAGATCTTTAAATTCTACTAATTTGGTGAATTAATGTTCGGTTTTTTGAAATGATAAAGAATTATGTTATGATATCTGCGAATATTCTACTGGTCAAATGCAAATGAGCTCTTGTATGGTCAGGTTAGATATTTGGGATTATTGTAAAATTCTGGTGTCTTGTCTTGTTGTCGTTATGTGTTTATTGTGGAGTGACGAGTGTGTGACGAGTGTGGAGTTTGTGTGAACGGACGAGGAAATGAAAATTTGTATGTAACGGAAAAGCAGTTTGTGAGTGGCGTGGAGGCAAGAGAGAGAGATTTGGAAAGTATTGAAAAGTGTTTGGTGGATGCTGAAATGGCATTGAATGTGGTTGGCTATTTAATAAGGTGTGTGTAAGTGGAAAAATGAAGGTGGAAATGAAGGTGGTTGCAAGTGACGGAAAGTTATAAAATAAGGGAGTTCCTTGCTCAGAAGAAATCTGTGCATGTGAAAGTTTAGAGATGTTACACGGGTAAGAAAAAAAAAAAGAAAAAAAAAGAGGTTGTATTTGCTCTATCTGCATTAGTGTGGATGGAGCAAGAAAGAAAACTGAGAAATGATTAAACGGGAAGTCTTGATACATTGAGGAGTGGCCAATCGTCTCTGTATCCGGGCACCTATGTAAAGGAGGTGTGGAGGGAATAGCTCCCCCTATTAAAAAACAAACAAAAAACATCCAAAATGAATAATAACGAAGTTATTTTTTAGACATTTCTGCTGAAGGCAGTGCTATGTCTCAATAGCATAAAATTGCTATTTTGAAATATCAAAAATTAACTAATGTGTGATAGATGCTATTTTTTTGTGTGTCTGTGGTGAATAGAACATTTTAGGCCCCCGAAAGAGAGGTTACTAAAAGATTAGAATCTCTCTCTCCACTGTGGTGACATGGAATGGGAACAAAAGTGTTTATAGGTTATAATTTGGAGGCATTGATTTGGAGTACAGACCGATATCCATTTAAAGTTTTTTTGTTTATGCACCATCTTGGATGCATTACTAAAAGTTATGAAGAAGCAATATGCAAAATTTTGAATTGTTATTTTTAGGAGACCAAATAAACAGATTTAATAAATTAATGAATACATTTATGGTACATAATATGGGGTACGCCATTGACCAGAGGTGAGAGCAAGCTGAATTAAAAATAAAGAAAATTAAGTGCAACTTTTAAAGATGCAGCTTAAAGAAGTAAGCAACAAATTTAATAAAGAAAAAATCTAAAAAGTTTACCTAAATGTGGAGCGATTTATGGTTGTGGTGGTTTTGATGATAATTGTGGTTAAGGTGTTTTCAGACGGCGATCCAGAACCAAAATTGGACCAGCAACGTTCGAGAACGAGGCGGTTGCAACAATGCTGGCTGTAGGTGTACAGCCATGGCAGAAACTGTTGCCAGTGAACAGACATCTCTCTTGGCATGTTGGTGCAGACAGGTGAAACACATCTGAACTATAAGAATGTTACCAGACACCATATTAGTGGGCTTCTTGGAAGAACCACAGGGTCTGTGAGCTGCCACCTAACCAGTGCCGATAATCTCGCAGGACGGACTCTAGCATACATATGCAATAGAGCCTTAAAGATTACTGTTTCTGTCCTTGGAAATGAGGGACATGGATGTCTTGAGACATCCGTAAGACCGTGGTTGCTGACGCTTGAACTGGACCCACCACAAATCATCTCTGCATACCGCCTAATCACCCGTAAACTGCTACACAAAATTTTATTATGACAAATTAAGATTAGGTATATAGAGAAGCTTTTAAGGCTAACTTGAAGGGACGTAAATGTTACCTTAAACCAACAAAATTGCAAAAGGTAAACACGGTGTGACTGCAAATTGTTTACACCTGTATTGACAATAATAATGAAATGTCTTGTTTTGATTCTCATTTGCTCTCTCTCCTGGGCAAACAGGCTAAAATTAGGCCCCATGGTCAAAGTGCTGAGTGAAACAAAAGTTTTGTAACATCTTTTGACTTTTCCAAAAGTCCTGTGCTCTTAATCTGTGTCTTCCTATTTTTTTTAGATGTTAATGCTAGACTTGTATCAATTGTTTCAACATTCCAATTCATTCCACGACACAATGGTGGTGGAGAATCATTTACACTAGCTGAAAAATATCTTTAAAATGCACCAAATGTATAGTGGTCCTTAAGACCTGATGATGCTGGCTTATTTACTAATAATTAATCAATTATCTTTAAAATTACAAGTAAATTCAAAGATTAGAATAGCTCAATACAAAATTTAAATGTGAAGCCTTAGAGGGCATTGTTATGTTGGAGTAATAGAACTCTATAATTATAAACTGACTCAATGGTCTTAGACTGAAATGAAGGGGGCTGTGGCCCTTACTCTTGCTCTGCTCTCGGTGTTCAATCCGTAAGCAGACCAACAGGATACTATTATGAGTTTTTTACTGGCCGATTGATGCCTGGATCCGGCTCCTGTTTACTCATGGGACTAAAGTGGACCCTGATTTGACAAGATTGTATGTTATATCGGAACTACGTGTACTGATTTAGTTTTTTAAGTTTATTCACCCAGAATCTGAATTCCCGGGAGCTGCGGAAAATGCTCCTTGCCAACCTTGCCTGTATCTGGGCCGGAATTGGACTGAACAGAGTGGGTCTGATCGTTTCTGGAGTTATGGACTGGACCTAATACGATGTTGCCATGGTCCCAAAAAAACCAGACGAGTGGTCCCACACCTATCACTCGCCCTGTTGAAACACAGTGACTCAGTAAAGCCAAATAGAATCTCCATGGACTTGCCCTAACATTTATTAGTTTTTATTCATTTTTTCTTTTGTGTTGATATATGTATTGTGTTAGTTTTTGCAGATGCCGCAAGTATTAATCTCCAGTGAACTTTTGAGCTGGTTTGCTGTGTTTCCTGTTCAAGGATAAGAGGTGTCGTCTATGGAAGGTTGTTTTTACACGTTTACCATGACAATTTGTTGGACTGAGTTTTTCTCAGTCCAAAAAGGAGGTGTTAATTATGGGACGATTATAATTTGGCTTATTTTGGGCACGGGAAAGAACAGATGCAAATATATCTAAAATACAAACAAAAATTGATACATTTTATGGCAAACTACGATATAAGACATACGTTTCAGATATAGATACATTTTATAATGCTCTGTTTTCGGCATTTGTTGCAGTTCTGGGTCGACACTGAATTGTGCAAATGTGGAAAACCAGAAGCTAAAAAGGAGTTTATTCTCTACAAATTTAGGATTAATGAAACCTGTGTGCTTATATCCCTGAATTTTTCAGATAAAATTGACAACAACATTCCAACAGATAAATCAAGTTAAATAGTTAAATTTGAGTACAGCCATATTTTATAATTAGCTGGCATGGTCGTTCTCCGGCTCACGGTGAGCGATCTGGATGAGAATTTTTTTGTGTAACCTTTTTAATGTCTGTTCTTTATGTTTCTGTTACAGAACTCGGTTTTGGTTCCTTGCCTCTGTGGGTGCAAGTAAGTGGTTGTAATTATGAGAATAGTTGACCCAAATGATTAAAAATGATTAAAGGAGCAAAACAAAACATACCAAATAAAAAACACCCCAGTGATGATTATATGATTCTATAGCCCAGACGCTGAAGCTGCACGACAGAGGCAACAACAACCAATGACTAGCTCAAGAACATTTCATCTGTAACTGTAATTTCATGATAAATATTCAGTTTGATTGCGATATATTAAGAGACGTTGAAAGGATGATTGTTGGCTATTTTTATATATGTTTTTGTTATAGGCTTTAAGGGTAATATGACACTGTGTTGATTGTAATCTGCTGGATGGTTGTCCTTACTGCTGGGTTCCACTGGGGGCATCTATACAAGGAGTGGGGCGACCCAGGGGGACACTGAGTTCGGGACCAGTGAACGCCAGAAGGGGGCGGTCCCAGCCTGTACTTGAAAGGAGTACAGCAAACCTTGAACTATGAATGGAACGACCTGGACCAGGGGGAAGGAAAAGTCGAAATGTATCATCGACATGGACTACAAACCACCCAAGTTCCGCCTGGAAAGACTAATAAGCGGAAGTTATACCTGGGAAGAGAAGATTTTGAAACCACCGAGCGGCTGGTTGAGCTGTACTTTTGTGAACTAAAAATATTATGGTAAATGATCTCCTAGGAGATCAGAAGGGGGTTGAAGAGTTATAATATTTTTATGTGAAGTTATGCCTTTTTAGCTATTTAGAAATGTTAATCAAAAGTCTGTACAAATGTGTTAAAAATGACAGGAAAACCGTCTCTAACACACGAACTCATAAAATGGCCGCCAAGGGCGGAGCCAAACGTCACATGACGGCTTGGGGACCAATGGAAACAACGAGACGTAGTCTAAGGCATGATGGGAAAAATGTGACGTTTGCTCGGCTGCCTCGGGAGGAAGTCAGTCTCTCTTCCATGGGGAAGGAGAACTGGTTAGGAAATGGGGAAGCAGAACTATGTGTTAGATGAATTGTTAGGGAATAAATCTTCGTGAGTTAATCTTCTGAATCCGTGGTCATCTTTATAACTGGTATGTGTTAATTAGCTGACCGCTCAGTGTTGACGATGCATCTGAACTCCTCTTCCAGTCATGGATACGCAGTGCTGTCCGGATACGGTAAAAACTTACAGGCAACAGGCATTAAGATGTATTTGTTATTAACATGTATCCGTGGACAGCATTGTTAGGAATAGTATATTCTTTCAGCCTTTAGCTTTGTGACAAACTCTGAAGTTTGTATCCATCTACCAGGAACTACCTGGAGTTTTGTCTATTAAGTTGATGTAGTGGAAGCTAACAGATTGAATAAGAGGGGTCCCGGGATCGACCCCTGAGGAACTCCACAAGTCATGGCAAATTTTCTCAGAGGCAGTTTCCTATTATATCAACATACAGTGAGGAAAATAAGTATTTGAACACCCTGCTATTTTGCAAGTTCTCCCACTTAGAAATCATGGAGGGGTCTGAAATTGTCATCGTAGGTGCATGTCCACTGTGAGAGACATAATCTCAAAAAAAAAATCCAGAAATCACAATGTATGATTTTTTAACTATTTATTTGTATGATACAGCTGCAAATAAGTATTTGAACACCTGTCTATCAGCTAGAATTCTGACCCTCAAAGACCTGTTAGTCTGCCTTTAAAATGTCCACCTCCACTCCATTTATTATCCTACATTTAGATGCACCTGTTTGAGGTCTTTAGCTGCATAAAGACACCTGTCCACCCCATACAATCAGTAAGAATCCAACTACTAACATGGCCAAGACCAAAGAGCTGTCCAAAGACACTAGAGACAAAATTGTACACCTCCACAAGGTTGGAAAGGGCTACGGGGAAATTGCCAAGCAGCTTGGTGAAAAAAGGTCCACTGTTGGAGCAATCATTAGACAATGGAAGAAGCTAAACATGACTGTCAATCTCCCTCGGACTGGGGCTCCATGCAAGATCTCACCTCGTGGGGTCTCAATGATCCTAAGAAAGGTGAGAAATCAGCCCAGAACTACACGGGGGGAGCTGGTCAATGACCTGAAAAGAGCTGGGACCACCGTTTCCAAGGTTACTGTTGGTAATACACTAAGACGTCATGGTTTGAAATCATGCATGGCACGGAAGGTTCCCCTGCTTAAACCAGCACATGTCAAGGCCCGTCTTAAGTTTGCCAATGACCATTTGGATGATCCAGAGGAGTCATGGGAGAAAGTCATGTGGTCAGATGAGACCAAAATGGAACGTTTTGGTCATAATTCCACTAAACGTGTTTGGAGGAAGAAGAATGATGAGTACCATCCCAAGAACACCATCCCTACTGTGAAGCATGGGGGTGGTAGCATCATGCTTTGGGGGTGTTTTTCTGCACATGGGACAGGGCGACTGCACTGTATTAAGGAGAGGATGACCGGGGCCATGTATTGCGAGATTTTGAGGAACAACCTCCTTCTCTCAGTTAGAGCATTGAAGATGGGTCGAGGCTGGGTCTTCCAACATGACAATGACCCGAAGCACACAGCCAGGATAACCAAGGAGTGGCTCTGTAAGAAGCATATCAAGGTTCTGGCGTGGCCTAGCCAGTCTCCAGACCTAAACCCAATAGAGAATCTTTGGAGGGAGCTAAAACTCCGTGTTTCTCAGCGACAGCCCAGAAACCTGACTGATCTAGAGAAGATCTGTGTGGAGGAGTGGGCCAAAATCCCTCCTGCAGTGTGTGCAAACCTGGTGAAAAACTACAGGAAACGTTTGACCTCTGTAATTGCAAACAAAGGCTACTGTACCAAATATTAACATTGATTTTCTCAGGTGTTCAAATACTTATTTGCAGCTGTATCATACAAATAAATAGTTACAAAATCATACATTGTGATTTCTGGATTTTTTTTTTTAGATTATGTCTCTCACAGTGGACATGCACCTACGATGACAATTTCAGACCCCTCCATGATTTCTAAGTGGGAGAACTTGCAAAATAGCAGGGTGTTCAAATACTTATTTTCCTCACTGTACATCTTTTACCAATTGAACCAGTTTAGGGCAGTGCAATGGAAAAATTGGATTAAACATCGGCACTTGATTTGCTTTAATGCAATAAAGACACTGTAGGTGAATAAGGAAACCATTTTAATTTAGAGATATCAAATTTAAACTTTGATGTAGATTACTGACATACATATGAGGAAAATGTTTTGCAAATATTCTGTCTTACGGTAGTATGTCATACCATACGGCGGCACAGTAGCGCAGTGGTTAGCGCTCTCTCTTCACAGCTAGAAGGTCCAGGGTTCGATTCCCACCTGGACGGGGCCTTTCTGTGTGGAGTTTGCATGTTCTCCCCGTGTCTGCGTAGGTTTCCTCTGGGTACTCCGGTTTCCCCTACCACTAAAAACATGTACAATAGGAATGAATGATGTGTGTGAGTGAAAGTATGGTGGTTGTCAGAGGGACCGTTGGCGCAGATGTGTGCAGTCGCGACAGCGCTTCTGTCAGTCTCCCACAGGGGAAACTGAAGCTACTAATGTAACTTACCACTACCGAGTATGGAGTGAATGTGAAACGCTCTCATGTAAAGCGCTTCACATGTCTGTGAAAGGCGCTATATAAATAAAGATTTTCATATAATAATAATAATAATCAGGTATGTTATGCATAAAAATGGCCGAAGTTGCCTACATTTTCAGCAATGAAATCTAAATAATGAAATTTATAGTTTTATGTTAAGGTTAATGTGCTTTATTTGTCATTATATTTGTGTTATTGTTCATTGTTGATGTTTTATAATAGTTACAAATAATTTTTTTTGTGGAAAACAAAAACAAATTTTGCATTGCTTTTGGGGATTCAAGATTGAATCAATCAACCGATTTTGTAACATCTGCCCATGCACCTGTTTCTCCTGTATTTAGCCCCACAAAGATTATCACATTTGGATTGCAATGTCATTTCAGTTGCCTTTCGAGCTACACTCGGATACCAAACGTGCCAATATTTGTGAACGGAAAAGTGTGTGAAAGACATGTTAGTGCCACGATGTTGTAGTTGTTTCCTGAAAAACTCCAGCTCGCTAGTGGACAAAACATCATAAAAGGTGAGTATGGTCTAATTCTTACTCTGACATTAAAACTATGACGTTAAAGGAACAGGCCACCGTTTTTCCATACTGAGATATGTTCTGACCTGAGCTTAGACGAGTTGATGCGTAGCTGTCTGGGCTTTGTGCGAGCGCTCAGTCACGCAAAACGACCACAGATGTTGTTAGCATTTAGCCTCTCCTCCTCTCCTCAATGGACCCAAACGTGGGGTGAAGTTAGAAGCGACCAAGCTCTTCCACATTTTGCCTATTTAAATACGGTTACGTGGGTAGTTACATGATCCAAGTATAGTTACACAAAAGTGTCGATTTTCTAAGCGGACCAAAAGGGGAACTATATTGTAAGGCGTAATAACACCTTAGGAGCACTTGGACGCCCGTGCAGTAAAGTGAGGATATCACCCCCGTTTGGGTCCATGGAGGAGAGGCTAAATGCTAACAACATCTTTGTTTTTTTTTGCGTGACTGAGCGCACATGTAAAGACTAGACAGGTACGTATCAACTCGCCTAAGCTCAGGTAATATCTCAGTATGGAAAAACGGTGGCCTATTCCTTTAAAGCAGTACTAAGTAACGTGTTTACCTTAATAAATCCTTTTTGTAGTCCCTCTGGGGGTAATACAAGTGTTAATGGGATGATTGGGGGTGTTTCATCTCCCTCTGGTGTCTCTGGCCAGAAAACCATACTTGCAACTTGACTGCCACCGGGGCGGAGCAACCAATACACACTAATAGAATCACGGAGAAGAAGCTAACAGGCTAACGGGCAAAGCTAACTGCGGGCTAGCGCCACTTTAAACAGTATTTACAGCCAAGTTTGAGTGAAAAAAAATATTCCCATTGTATAACTGGATGTACAACACCCCTCTCTCCCTTCACCTTTTCTGTCAGCGTAGTATTTACTCTCCAAGACATTTAATAAGTTAAAAAATCGTAACTTGCTAAGACACCTGCAGGGGCAAGAGTTACTTAGTACTGCTTTAAGTGAGAAAATAGCTCAAAATGACATGACTTGTCCTGGTAACGTTTCTGATATGAAGCATAACATCAGGAGCTGAGGACATGTGACGCCGGTTCAGACTGTGGGGATCTCTGGAACCGCGTAAAGGCATCGCGGGAATGTGTTTGAAGAAAATCCCTCCCAAATGTTTGGCAGAAACATAAAAACAAGCCTTTACTGTACACACTTCCTTCCAAAACATCTCCACGGTGCGCTCTGTCAGGGTATTGCTCGTGCTCTCTCTCTCCATCCCTCCCTCTCGTTTGCGTCGCCTGGAGTGGGGCTTTGGAAGTCACACATAATCTGCTTTAGAAACAATGCGATACCGTTGCTTTTCAGTGGGAGAGCTAAGCCACGCTTCAAATGAGTACAGCGCGATAGCGAGGATCAAACGCTTTTGTGAGGGATCCCCAAATTTCCACAGCTTTTCACCCATTGTCCCGGCCTCTTTTTTTGGTTGGAGAATTTGGATGGAAATAATCTCGGCAGATCTCATTCATGTATTGAAAACTGCTGTAGATGGTGCTTTTAACAGATGGGCTACACATTTTAGCATAATCTGCCGCTCTATGAAGATATGTAACTACAGTTTTTTTTCTTGAGATTCATGTTGATGGATTCAGAAACATCAAAGGCACCTAAATCAAGTCTGTTTTTATCTCTTTTTCCCCCCCATTCTGTAATAATACCAGTATTTTGCATGTTTTTAAGTTTATCTTTGCTCATCAAACATTCTTAAGAGTCATTCCAGGCCATCCCAAATGAAACATCATGGTGTGAAGTAAACACTGAAATGTACAGTTGTTGAGGTGCTGACCATACAATTAATCAAGCATTGTTTGGACTGTCTCCCTAACATATTTGTAGCTGTCACAAAAGTGCAAGAAAACTGATGATGCCTGAAACTGATACAAAGGTTTTATAATTGCATGCACAGTGTACAGTATTTCCTGCAAATGTCTACATTTACAATAAACTAAAGGAGGACATAACGTGTTCCACCACTAGTAATGAAATCAGGTATATTGCCTTTAAGTCAAGATGCAGCAGGGGAAAGCATTGATTTTCACCTGCTGTAAACAACGCTGTAATCCAAATATGGTCATTTCTTTTTTTGAGGGAGACAGCTGTGGCTAAAGCCTGGAGAAATATACACAGGGCACATGTGCAGATGTCACAAAACTTTGGGGCACGTTTGCTCAAAATGTGATTGTCTTTACACTCTTGCATCAAAGTCTCCACTTTATTAACTCCTACAGACTCCAAACTTTTTGCATTAAACCTAATATATATATTTAGAAATGGTATCCAAATCTTACCGTGCATTCTTGCTAACAAACATTGCACTGGTGTTTTCCTGGTTTACTCGAGACCTCTTTAAAGTGCTCAGATCTCCACTGTAAACAGATCTCCCCATGTATTTTTAATCCCGCCCCAATGCGCTCCCCAATGAAAGAGCATAATGTATTAAGTCAATTTGACCCAATCCACGAGGCGCTAATGTGCACCTCTTCATGACTTTGAGTATCGCTATTACTGCCTGCGTCACGCGTAAAGCTCATCGGCGTTTCAGATTTACGCCGCACATCAAATTGTCTCCTTTTGTTCCGGGCGCCCGTGATGCCTGTTTCTCTGTGGTAATGTTTGGGGGAAAGATTGCGTGAAGCCGAATAACACGGCGGCATTACAGTCAAAGCAGGCGCGGTGCGGAATACCAAACGCGGCGTTAGGAGCAGAGGGCGGCGAAGGACGAGGCCAGACACGGTTTGGTGCGATTTTGACACATTTGGAAGATTTGATTGTATAAAGGGGAAGTTCTATATTGATGATGCTCAAATGTATGTGATTATTGCAGGTAGGAAGCAAATACTACTCAAATAGAAAACAGATCTGACTGAAATCAAGTGTAATAGAATAGATATGATTCATTTATTAATACAAGATGTTAAGACATTTTTTTATGTAAAAGTACATGAGACTATCATCAGAAAGCAGAATGATCCCTATAATTTGAGTCTCCAAATGGCAGAAAACCCTGGAAGGATTCTCTCTGATCCAAAATAAGCAAGTCCTTTTGACAAGCCTCCAGTTACAGCTGCAGTGATTTCTGAATGCTCTAAAATTTCATAAAAAGTTCAAACAATGTGATCTTTTCACATATAAATAAATTATGACATTTATATAGCGCTCCTCTTCCTGCATTAGGCACTCAAAGTGCTTTACATCAAGAAACCACTCACCCCTTTATCACTGCATACAATAGTATATAATAGTATATTTAAGTATATAAAGGTAAGAGTCATTGAAAAAAAGAGCTGTCTGCTGTCAAATTATTCCATTTAGGATATGCAAAAGGTATTCTTGTTTTCAATTTCCATAATCTATTTTTATTTTATCTAATTGAGATAAAATCTATTTTTCCAGGTGTGTTTTCTAGCTCAATGGTTCTCAACTGGTGGGTCGGGACCCAAAAGTGGGTGGCGAACTTTTCCCAGGGAGCATTTCTTACAATATTTATTGACTGAAAAAGCACCCGAGTCTTTTAGGGCATTTTCATACAAGCTGTAGTTAAGGGGCTCTCAACCCGAAAGCGTCTCTTTTGGGTCAGTGTGAACCCAATTTTAGGCCGGTCTGAACAGCCGCTCTGAAACAGGTGGTCTCGGAGCGGCTTCACTCACTCTCTGGGGCCGAACTACTCTTGCTTTGACGCCTCTGTTTTGCCGAATGAATGTGCGCTGCAAGACAGGACGTTTGCATTACTGCTCTGACGAGGCAAAATGGATCAACTTTATATCATCCAGGCATGTCTCTCTTCTGGCCCTCTTGCCCTTTCCTCTCCAAGTGCAATACTCCTCGCTTCGCGTATCAGCCTCACTGTATTGAACCACGAGAGAAAGAAATGACCATCGCGTAACATCAGGGAAGTGTGCATGTACGTGCGTGCGTGTCGGCGCATTGCAAGTCGATGCCCGTTGTCATGGGCATAAGTTCATCAAACAGCTGATTGTTGTTACGTGGCTGATTTGGAGCGAGTGCATGTGAACATGGACTGAACTAACTTCTAAGTAAATGCAGTTGAAACTAGGGCGGACTCGAGTCGACCCACAGGGCGCGCCAACATGTGTGAAAACGACCTGAAAATGAGGGGTGCAGAGTTCTTTTGACCATGATTTTAGTTTAATAGGGTTATTTAATCCTTAAAGAGGGGTATGATGCTTTTTTCAATCACATAGCACCAGTCTATTAGCCTGGCTAACGCCAGACTAAAATCACAAGTGATATTTAGTCTGGGGACCACCAATTCATTTTCTCGTAGGAGAGGTGTGGTTTACGATTGTCCATAGCCTTTTATTGGGCGCTACGAATGTCTATCATGCGTCTGCACGTAGCCATAGCCAATCGTATCATGGTATCAGATGACGTATGACGTACCTGCTGTAAACTTTTGAGCTAAACTATTTAGAACACGGTCTAAAGCTTGATCGAAAGATGGCATCGCGTCTGCTGCTGTCATGTTGGATCCGTAAATATTTTTTTCTTTTTTTTATCCCTAAACAAACTACAAGCTTCCGTATGTCAAATGGCGCGTCATCGTCTTACCGTCCCTCCTCGTTCTGTGATTGGTGCCCAAATCCATGGAAAAATGTCGGCCATGGTCCCCAGGCTGTTGTGAAGTTCGAAAAGATTCGAGCGCACACAGCAGTCTGGCGTTAGCCAGGCTACCAGTCTATAGCATACTACAATGATGACGTAACCTTCTGTTGGGGTGTATATGCAGTAAATTAAAATAACTGCCTTGAATAAAATTGCTCTCTCAAAATGGCTGTACTGAACGTCTTGAAATAGGCCTCTGTCTCTTTAAGAAGCTTTCCGACACGCCCCCTTCAGCACACTGCTGTGGCATCTAAACAACTCTACTGTGCGGGGAGGGGGCTCTGCTGAGCTGAGGAGCAGTGGTTGGTGGCTTGGCTGGTGACAAAAGGTCCAGAGGCGTCTCCAGGAGGTGGGGGCGTTCCTAGAAGACTGAGGCATAGCTACACCTAAAATGGCTGCCGTCTAAGTTTTTACTAATTACTCAAAAATATGTGAATGAGCCAAGGCAACACTCCAGGCATGTGTTTAATGAGGGAATGAAACTAGAAAAACAAAAACGCACACCAAGTTCTTCTCATGAGGTGCATGTGCTGGAGCAGAAATTAAATGTATTGGAAAATACACAGCACACTCGGATAGATGTCCAAAAGGAACCCATGCTGGGTCAAAAAACAGATGACTTTTGCAACCGCTGGTGTGCCATATTAAATAAGTGTTCATTTGACCTAATGACATTGCTGGTTGATCAACTGAAGAAAGAATTGACTGATCTAGATAAAGAAATAGAACTGAAAAAATCTACTATATTAGAAATGGCTGCAAATGATGAAACCTTAAAGAATGTTCTAAAAATCAACGAAGAAATGCAAAAAAAGCTGGAAAAAGAAATCAAAGAAGTCAAGATTAAAAAATTCAACAGAGACAAAAAGGATGCCCTGGAAGGAAAAGTCTACCCCTGGAGATCAACAGAGAGATGTATGGCGCGGCGGCCTGAACCTGAAGACCTCTCCTCTGACCAACTATCTACAGCATCTAGCTCCAGTTTTTTATCCAACAAGGCCTCGTACGGACGAAACAGAGGAAGAAGACTACAACAAAGACCAAGAGGTACCCAACACGACGGGGGAAGAGGAGAAAGACCATGGACCCGATCCAGGGTCCATTACCAGAAGAACTGACTGTCTTCAACCTCTCTAGTAAGTCCCTCACCGAATCTCATTTAGAGGTTTTGAAAAAAGGACTTTCATTTGTGCCTACAAATACTGTTAAGGACTTTGATGTTAAAATAGATCTCTTTAGGTTCTTCAGAAATATAAGACTTAAAGAATTCTTTAAACCAAACACCTCCGTAGACCATCAGTCCTCCTTAGTAGATACGTGTGAATCTGAAAATGTACAAAAGACCTATTTTAGGGGTAAAAGCACATTTGTACCTCCACCTAATCGAAATAATTCAATTGAAACCTATTGTAGACTTGTAGAACATGATGTGGACGCTATCCTGAAAAGTAAAAATAGTTGCCAAATTCACAAGAATTTAACTATGGAAGAACTGTCTGCTTTAGATGATCTACAGAAGGATGAGTCTATAATTATAAAACAAGCTGATAAGGGTGGGGCTATTGTACTAATGAACAAATCTGATTACATAAATGAGTGCCTGAGACAATTATCAGATGACAAGTTCTATGAGAAACTTCCAAGGGACCCCACGGAGGATTTTAAAAACTCCATTCATGAAGCACTAAACATCCTGTTACAGAAGGGGGAAATCTCAGAAATGAATATGAATTTTTAAAAGTGGACCATCCAGTGGTCCCCACTTTTTATACATTACCTAAAATACACAAAAGCCTTGTAAATCCACCAGGTAGACCTATTGTAGCCAGTATAGGCTCTCTAACATCTAACCTATCCATTCTTATGGATAGTATTATAAGACCTGCCGTTGAGACATTGCCTTCTTTCATTAAGGACACAGGGCATATAATAAACATGATTGAATCTGTAGATTTATGTCCAGCGAAGATGAATGGTACTTGGTCTCTTTTGATATAAATGCTATGTACACTTCCATACCACATGATGGAGGTATTGAGGCTATGAAGCATTATGTCTCAAAAACAAATATTGAGGTACCCTCTATAAACTCCATTTTGGATATGGCATGGTTAATACTAAACAACAACTATTGGGTTTTCCAAGATACCTTTTATATCCAGAAACATGGAGTACCTATGGGTAGCCCATTTTCACCATCCTTCTGTAACTTGTATATGGGCCTATTTGAGGAAAAGTTCATTTACTGTGACTATGAATTCAAACAAAATGTGTGCATGTGGAAGAGATATTTGGATGATGTATTTTGCTTATTCAAGGGTACAAAACAAAGACTTGAAGCGTTTTTTACATATTTGAACTCCTGCTGCTCATTTATATCATTCTCCATGGACTTTGATCAAGCGCGCTTGAGTTTTCTGGATTTATGGATTATTAGAGGGGAGAATCAGCTGTATACGGACTTATACAAAAAGCCTACAGCAAGAAACTCATTACTTAGAGCCGACTCCAACCATCCACTTCCACTGAAAAATAGTCTCCCATACAGCCAATTTTGTAGGCTTAGGAGAATATGCCACAATGATGAAGACTTTGAAAGAAATCTAGGCAACATGATGACAAACTTTGAGCAAAGAGGATATAAAAAAACTGTTCTGAATGACGCTGCCACAAAAATCAAGGGTAAGCCAAGATCTGATTTTCTTAGGGTAAATCCCCCAAAAACTGCCTCAAAACGGACTATATTCTCTACTGTTTATTCTAAACTTGCTGAACAGTTCAAAAAGATTATATCAAAACACTGGCATATACTACAGACTGATTCAGCCTTGGGGGGGCTTTTAAAGAGCAGCCCCTGGTGGTCTACAAAAGAGGAAGAAACTTGAGGGATAGACTTGTACATTCCTATCTTCCCCAAATCCAACCACTACAGGCCAAACTATCCTGACTCCTATCCCTGATGGCAATCGCCGGTGTGGTGGATGTAGTCAGTGCAATTACACCTATCGGTGCACCAATTTCAAGCATCCCCACACTGGTAAAGTTATACCATCAAAGGAATTATATCCTGCAATACAAAATCTGTTATTTACATGATCACTTGTCCTTGTGGTAAAGCCTATGTAGGAAAAACCAGCAGGGCTTTAAAAACACGTATTGCAGAACATAGAAGCACTATCAGATGCAAAAACTTAAATTACCCTGTAGCAGCTCATTTTATAGAATTCAATCATCCAATCTCTTCATTAAGATATATTGGCATTGAACATGTAACGCTACCCCCAAGAGGTGGAAACCTGGAAGTGCTTTTGTCTAAAAGAGAGCACTTTTGGATCCATCACTTAAAGACTTTAGCTCCTTATGGACTAAATGTGGACTTTGACCTCAGATGTTTCTTATGATTATCTGTATACATTTTATAAGTTGATTTCTTCTATGTATTAATTCTGCTTTTGATTTTAGACTGGCTGAATTCACTGGGTGTCACCACACTGGGACCTCCCACTCGTTGGAAGGGGCTTATAGCACCTGGGTTGGCACCATTTTGTATATTGTGATCCAAATGAATAAGATAAAAATGATCTGACGAAGGCTAAGGCCGAAACGTAATAAATACTAGATCTTTTGGACATCTATCCGAGTGTGCTGTGTATTTTCCAATACATTTAATGAGGGAATGACATAATAACATGATATAAAGCTTGAAAAAGTCGATTTTACATAATACCCCCCCTTTAAATCAACAATAATTTGCAGTAAAATACAGCATTTTAATAGATTCCAACTGCAAAGTGTTTTAAGGGTTCTAAAATTATTTTTATTTGGACCACTGCTTGTCATCCTGGGGTCATGGTAGATCCCAAGGTCATACCAGTTGAGAAGCACTGGTCTAGCTCATTCATTGGTTACATCACTCAAGATTCTTCACCATTGGGTTTGTAGACTAACCCGAAAGTATTCATTTCTAAATCTGAAAGTGCTTCGTTGCATTTCCAAAGAGCAGATGATGCTTTTACTTTCAAAAACTTTGTACATTTTAGTCCACTGAAATTGTTTTGTAAATGTTCAATTGCTTTGATGTTGCTATTGTTGTCAGACTAAGAATAGTCTTCCCATGAAACCCTCCAGTGTACACGCACCACAGTTTAAGAACCACAGTGTTTAAAATCAGCAGTTATACATGCATTTCCAATGACATCACGCAAAATTCTGGTGGCCATTTTGAGCACCAAAGTAGAATTATGCAGTACTACAACATGTAACAATATCTCAACTCAGGATGAAAATGAAAGACAACTGATTGACAGTGGTATTTTTATGTACTCATTGCTCAAGAAGATAACAGTTAAAACACGTCCCCAGAGAGCACACGTTTATATGATATAACCAGCAAATGTGGCACAGACATTGCAGCGCTGTCTGTCGAGCTACAGCAAGATTTACTAAAGATCTGCTTCACTCCTCAGACTAAATTAACTCATCAAAGAGAAAACACAAAACCTTTCCCTGGGATTTTACAGTTTGTCATGTCAATAGAGTCTCAGTCTGAGTCAGTGTTTAAGCTGCTTAAAATATTAGCATACTACCGGTTAGCAACTGTCAACCAACTGTCAATGGCTTCAACACGATAACAACACTGAGGAAATACTACAGTAACAGCTCAGCTCTGACCTCTGTCACATGTTGTATCCAAGGCTAGATGTCTGTGGAGGTCAGAGCTGAGCTGTTGAAGCTAAATGCTAACTGGTAGCATGCTTACATCTTGAGCAGCTTAAACACTGACTTACTGGTTTCTTCACATAAACGTGCGTCGCTAGGGTCGTGTTTTTACTGTTATCTTCACGAGCAATGATTACGAGGACATAAAAATGCCACTGTCAATCAGTTGTCTTTCATTTTCATCCTGAGTTGAGATATTGTTACATGTTGTAGTACTGCATAATTCTACTTCGGTATTCAAAATGGCTGTCATAACAACAAACGTCACATGACTGAAAAGCATGTATAGCAGTTATAACACTTTAAACAATACAACATCCTTCTATTGTCATGTTCCTATCAAAGAAATGACTTGTTGCACACATATGTTTATGGGAAAAAGCAAACACAAGGCGAGACAACTCCAACACAGCGGCCACCCAGAGAGCATCACCATAAAGCGCCGCCAATAAACACTGACCCCATAAGTAGCCTTGTTATGCTACTTGAACTCCATCCGCGAGCTCATGAAAGAGTTGTTGAGTGAGAGGGAGCATACTTGTCTCGTACCACTGTCAAAGGCAAACACAGTATGCACGCGAGCTGCAGACGTTGCTATGGTTCCACGTGCGCGGCGTTGTGCTCTACTTAACCTTTGTTTTCCTCGTCACACTCTGTTGTGCGTGCACCTGCTGAAGATTAAAGCCTGTCTGACAGTCGGACGCTCTTTGAACCAGCCGCCGACAAGAGCAGCTGGATCCTATTAAAGCTGCACAGCTTGTTGGCCTACATATCTGATCAGGTATGCAGGTTCATATCAATAATGGGCTGATATTATGGATTATTTAGACTTTCCACAAGACCTTCAGACATGTTTGCAAAGTAGTATTTCATATGTTGATATTTCAATTCATATATCTGTATGGAAACAAGTATAAGAAAGGTTAAAGTCACATTTCGAGCTTCCGGACTGCATGGAGTTATGTAGCTGTTCATTTAAAGCTTAGAAGTTATCTTTTTTTTTTGTAAGAATTTGATGTGTTGAAGCAATTTAAGTAGTGAAATTCTTAAAGGAATATGCCACATACTGAGATATGTTCTTACCTTAGCTCTGACAAGTTCATTTGTACCTGTCTTGTCTTCAATATTAGGTCTGTCAGGTTATGTGCATATTGGGGTTTGTGCAATACAGTCGATGCTTTTCCGTTACTGTTTCTCTATATTGTCCTTTGATGTCCACTCTTTTTATTGTTTGTTCTAACAAGTGATCACTGTACTCGTCCTTGTCTCTCTGTACATAGTCTGTATATAGTGTCTCTGTATGTTTTTACTAACTTATGCTTAACACCAACCTGCCAGGGGGTCTGCAGATGGAAATTAGCCTAAGGCTATAATCTGGCATATTTACATTTGTGAAAATGTTCATTAATATGTATTGTCCCTCCTTTTCAAATAAATAAAATAAATAAAATAAAATGTGTGCCTTCCTTAACGTAAACACAGCACAGATGGCGTTAGCATTTAGCCTCTCTCTTCTCCTCTATAGCTTCAAACGAGGTGAAGATAGAAGCTACCAAACTCTTCCACGTTTTCCCTATTTAAATATGGTTATGTGAAGTGTTACACTATAAAGTATAATTACACAAAATTAAACAATGTGGATTTTCTAAGCGGATAAAAAGGGGAACTATATTGTAAGGCGTAATAATACCAGGAGTAAGTCGGCATCCGCAAAGTGAAGTAAAGTGAAGATATCACTGTGCAGATGCCGAATTACTCTTGGTATTATTACGCCTTACAATATAGTTCCCCTTTTTAATCGCTTAGAAAATCCACATTGTTTAATTTTGTGTAATTATACTTTGTAGTGTAACACTTCACATAACCATATTTAAATAGGGAAAACGTGGAAGAGTTTGGTAGCTTCTATCTTCACCGCGTTTGGAGCTATAGAGGAGAAGAGAGAGGCTAAATGCTAACGCCATCTGTGCTGTGTTTACGTTACGGAAGGCACACATGGAGACCAGACAGGTACAAATGAACTCGTCTAAGCTAAGGTAAGAACATATCTCAGTATGTAAAAACAGTGGCCTGTTCCTTTAATAAAAAATATATAAAGGTGAAACTCGGAAAATTTGAATATCGTGAAAAAGTTCATTTATTTCTGTAATACAACTTAAAATGTGAAACTAATATATGATATAGACTCATGATATGCAAAGTGACATATGTTAAGCCTTTGTTTTAATTTTTAAAATTATGACTTACAAATGTGTGATTTGGGCAGCTCCAATAGCTGCCCCTACGACCCGGCAACGGACAAGTGGAAGAAAATGGATGGATGGATGGATGGATGACTTACAGCTTGTAACAACCCAAAATTCAAAACTTCAGAAAATTAGAATATTACATGAAATCAGTAAAAAAAATATTTTAAACAGAGAAATGTGGGTCCTCTGAAAACTATAATCATGCATATGTACTTAGTACTTGGTTTGGGCCTTTTACTTGACTGACTGCCTTAATGCGGTTGCGTCGCATGGATGCTCTCAGCTTGTGGCACTGCTGAGGTGTTATGGAAGACCAGGATGCTTCAACCAGAGGAAACTGACATCTGAAGCCCATGTCCAGATCCGTTGATATGTGGAGGCTCTTGATGCACTGACTCCAGCCTCAGTCCACTTCTTGTGAAGGTCCCCCACACTTTTGAATGGCCTTTTCCTGACAATTCTCTCCCACCCCCGGTGAATATCAAACATTAGATTGCCTTTTGGTTTTGCTGATGTAATGTTGATTCTCTTTTTGGTTTTGTTTTAGAAACACCATAGCAGTTGATGTTTACTCTGTCACGACTCAGCAAGATAAAGACCCAAATGCAAACAGGATGCCAAGGAAAGGTAAGTATTTTATTTCACAAATATGTGCAGGATGTGGGTGGGGACGCAGATCCAGGGGTTCTTCTTGAAGTCTTTAGGCTGGAGTTGGAGTTGCCAGGACCAGAGCAAAAAGAGTCAGGTAAGTACTTGCAAAAATTCATAGGAAAAAAGGTTGAAGCATGGGTCTGTTCAATGTTCCCCACACAGGAAGACTGACGACCTGGCTGAGGTGTAGAGGAGAAGCCAGCTCTTCATAGCGCAGTAGTTCAGTGGATTGTAGACGGCAAAAACGGAAGCAGGAGGAGGAGCAGCCACGATCACGCCCAGCCAGACTCCAAATAAGGTAAGTTGAGGTAGGACAATGACAAAGAGGCACAGAAGTGGATCTTTGTCTTTGTAACAGAAGTAACAGAAAGCCTGGAGTGTACTCTGACATACTCGTTCTTTTACATTTTGGTAAGTCCACTTTGGGTTGCCACATCCTAGTGCTGAAACCAGTGAGCCATAAACCTACATAATTGCACATTAGATTTAAGATTAAACATAAATATCATAAAAGATATCTATTCTAATTGTTCATTGTATTATTTATATCATTACTTCAAAAGGCAAATGCAACAACAGCATTTGACATATTTTATGAATGGAAAGGAATGTATAATATCTGCCCACTATCAACACAAGAATCTTCTTTTTTATGCCAATATCTTCTTTGGCAAAAAAGTCTGAATAATGGATATTGCCTGCAAAATGTATGGGATTATTTTGTTGACGTATTAAAGGGGAATTTTGTTTTGGAATAAACTAGCTAAGTCTATAAATATTTAAACATCACCTTGTTTTAGGGGTTCAGGCTTGGAATTAGATATTAATAAATATCTATCATCTGAATAAAAACTTCAAAAATATTCTTAAGTACGAGTCTGGACAATTGTGAGTCTGTGGGTGTTGCTAAAGTGCAGATTAAAGTGCCACAGTGTAAAGAAGTCACAATATCACATGTAATAAATCTTAGGAGTTTGTTTGTTTGTTTGTTTTTGGGTGTCACTGTATGATCAGAGAGTAAACTGGCAAAATTTGAAAATCAAAAAAGTGAATTGTTTTGCTTGCATTGCCTCCTTATTAGGTTGATATCTTGTCTGACTTTTACCGTCTTTGTTGCTTGAATGAGGTGCCTTTATTAGTATTTCTGGTAGATTTCCCAGTGGCGTTGTCGTGCTTCCTGTATTTAACTTTACAATATGGGTAAACTTCAATCAATACCTCATCTGTCAATTACTAACTCGCCACATAAGCCTTTTACAAACACATTGCCTACGCTCAGACGGCTACCAGGCGGCCAACCCCAGCCGCAGGTTCTGTAATGCACACAAGGCACACCGCGTAGCAGGAGAGCGTACGTGACAGCTGTCGGCCCGCATCTGTGCGAGCGTCGGCCATGTTGGTGTGGTGGAAAAGTACTGCTCCTCTCTGCTGACTCAGCGCTCCTGTTACTCACTGACGCGGCTAGCTCGTCGCGCTAACCATCCATCATGCTAGTGCGGGACATGTGTTAGCCGCTAAAGGGGGCAAAAGTGCCACAGTCTCTGAAGGATGCAGAGCGCTGTGTGGCGCTAAAAGCTGAAGAGAAGGACATAGTGCTTTTTGTTGTTATTTCTTTTTGGAAAAGCATGAGCAGAGTAGGCTTGCAGTATTGTTTTATGTTCCCAGCAGCAAGAAGGCTCAAATCCCACATCGTTCTGGTCTTTCTGTGTGGAGTTCTCTCCTCGTGACTGGATGGGTTTCCTCCACAACAAGTTAAAGGCCATATACCTGACTTTCTTTTCTTTTTGTAGGATAACATTATTTTTGACCCATAAAGGTATGTTGTAAAAGTAGTCATTTGTGAATAATGCAGTCTGCATTGTATTATGCAGTGTTTATGCTCTTGAATTAAAGAGCAACTAAACACCAAATCAAGTTTTTTTTACTGATAAACTGTCTCAATGGGTGTCTCTTAGTGTTGTCTACTGGTCCCTGACATTATTCTGACATTATAGTGCAAACATGTGTTAAATCCTAACTTTGGCCTGAAAACGAATGGGTTGCGCCCCCTTCAGGGTAAACTCTGCTACTAAATTAGAATTTCCTGATTGGCTGGAGACGTGTCCACGGCCTCCACAGAACGTCATAAGCCGCACCAGCTCCACACATCGTCATCAGGTGCTGCCCATTGTCCTGCCCCTGTACCTGTGGTATATAACCAAGTCCCTCCCACGTAATCTGTCTGTGGGTGGGGAAAGGCTTTGGCACGCCCGTTTAGGTACTCTTTAAAGTGATAGTCTGGAAGTCTAATGTCGTAAAGTCCCCCTTCCCGGATCTCAGCAACTAATCAGAGTCTAGTATCCTCCCACGTTGACCAATGGGAGGAGCTTTTCCTTTGAACCAGCCTGTCAGGTCTTGCTCTCCGCATTTTGCAACTAAGAGGGTTTTCTGGTTAAAGAGGGGAGGAGTTTGATTGTTACTTCAAATGTCACAATATCTCTCCCCTCACTTTGCAAACTTACAGACTATCACTTTAAGAAAAAAAACATCTTATTGTGCTTAAGGCGAGACACGGTATTGCTTTTCACGCAGTGGTCGAAGTGGTGATTTTTAGCTGGTTCCTCCTAACATCTTAGTTTTCATGTCGAGTACAAAAATGACAAACTTACCCGTACGATGCTTATTTTATGACCCCAAAGTCACTCCGCAAAGCCGTCTTGCCCTCGCACATTCAAATGTATATCTCTACATGTATTTTTTCCCCCTATTCACCTGCAGTGTCTCGCCTTAAATTTGATACTAAATTAGGTAACAGATATCAATATTCCTCATCTATCATTTTTAATCCAGTGGCAGATTCTCATAACCTGTTTTCTAATGATCACTGTTATAACACTTATTAAAATGAAATATGGCCATCTAAAATGCACCAGACTGCACTACATTACATCTGTTGTATTCAAAATCTTCTGAGGGAGGTGTGAAAACAGGTGTGACTTCAATTGAAATGTTGTTTTAAGGAGACCCCACATTATAATTAGGATTTTTGTTTTTATTATTAGATGATATAAAAACTAGGTCAAACTATGAACTTATTTTACTAACTTATTTGACCAAGATGTCACTTGCCTTTTGTGAACTCCACTGATCAAATGTAGTCCACTTCCCTACAGACTCCCTCAGCCTTTGCTCCATTTGACTTTGGATCTTGCAGTTTGGGTGACCTTCTTTGTTTGTCCCGGCCCTGGCACGTCTCCTTTCCCCCCGCGGTCCCCTGTCCCCTGTCCCACCTCGGGGTGTCCATAGGCCCGCGCCTGCCTCAGCAAACTCCCTCTGTCAGTCACTTCCCTGTCAAAAAGCCTAAAAGCGTCGCCCTGTGGACCAAAGCGCCTTCCATCGGCCGGTCATATCCCTTCCCCGCTGTCCCTGCCCCAGCGTGAGTGCCCCCGTTTTTGTTTTTTGGGGGGGTCGGTGAGTGACAGGAGCGCGGAGCCGGAGTGGTTTGGGCGGCGGCGGGGGGGGAGAGGGTGACGCAGGATGGCCTGACATGGGGAGGAGGTGAGGTTGGAAAGGTGAGGATATGAGGGCTATAGGGATGAGTCATGACCTCAGCGAGGGGCCTTAGTCACTGTGTAGTTCACACTCTCTGCAGTTCACTGACGCCAAAGAAAGAATTGGGTTAGGCTGCAAAAACTCATCTAACAGAAGTTACATTTTCCCTAAATAAGAATGTTTTAGGCTTAGTAACATTCATTGTGTCTACCTGTTAGTCGTAGGTTAGAACTTTTTCAGGTTCATTTCGTGGACAGAGACACTCAGATTAGAGATGTGTGATTCAAAATGTATCATCTGCATAATCTTATTGAATAATTATCATTGTGTTTTGAATATAATCATCTTGGTGAACTTTGTTGACCTACTGTAGACCCCCCAATTTCTCCTATCTGAAACCTCTGGATAAACTAATCTTACTGTGTGTCTATCTGCTCATTTGCCTATATACTGAGGGTGAAGAGAAGAAACCTCAGACTTGACTTAGGATTTTGCTGTGATCACACATTGTCTGTCAGTCTCACTTGTATTTTTATTGTTTTATTCATTTGCTATTCACAAATTATCATTTTTTACTGCTTATAATAAATCACCAAAAGACAACTGTTTGATTTCCGTTATTATTAGTCATTTCTGCAGCTACAGATGTATTCCTTTACCTTTACATGTTTCAGCCGCGATCTGTAAGCCGTCCTCAGAAGTGTCACTTATCAACTGGTAAATGCTCACAATTTTATATAGCGCCTTTCTACCTGCTTTAGGCACTCAAAGCACTTTACATCAAGGAACCAGTCACCCATTCACACTCTCATTCACACACCAGTGTACGCAGACACTGGAGGCATATAAAGAATAAATAAATAGTACATACTGTGGTGAAACAGGGCGAGCTTTCTATACAAGGAAAAAGGGTCAGCAAAGTGAGTGTGCAGTGGTTGTACAATGCCAAATAAAGCCCCTTAACCTTAAAGGCACACTGCGTAACATTTTGGACTACACTGTTGCCATTAACACAAAACATGCTCCTAATGACCAGCTCGACCCAGAAAATGCTATTGCTGCAGTGGGTAATCAAAGAATGGATTTGTACGAGAACCTCACTTATTTCAATCTCAAATTTTACGAGTTTAGTCACATCTCCGTGGAGACGAGCTGGAGACGTACCCACTCCCGGTAAAAGCTACAGTCATGTCTTAGGAGAGCTGAGGCACAGCAAAGGCACAGGTATTTTTCAATGATGAACATAAGTGCTTGTACTTGAATTTGATGGGTAAAATTCTAAGCGGTGTGGCTTTAAACACTGATCCAGTAGCCACCGTTATGGAAAGTAAAAAAATGTATTGTCTGCACTAGCCTGAAGGAAAAAAAAACTCAAACATTAAAGTAAAGGCACCATGCTAATGATGGGCCACTAAAAAGTCAAATGTGTGCTAATATAATTTTATTAGTTTTGTCATACTGTATCCTTATTTAATTGTTTTCCTTATTCACCGACAGTGAATATAAAATCAGGTCTATATCGTCTTATTTCTATAACGTTTACATTGTCAAAGGTCCAAGGAGGAACCATGACCAGGGTCCTTAGTCACGGCACGCTGGAGTTCACACCTCCGCTCACTGACGCCAAAGAAAACTGGGTCAGGTGTATGAGATCATCTCATTGCTCATCCGCCGCGATATGGCCATAATCGGCAAGCTTTTCCAGCCCGACTATAGTTACTTATTCATGCCATTGTCAGGAAGCGTCTCCTAATCTGACCCATCCTTCATCCAAGCGGTGGGTGTCTGCAGCCGGAGTTTATTTTCTGCACTTGTTTTACTTCCATATTCCATCTACATAACTAAGTAATCGTTTTTGGACGGCAATTTCAGACAAAACAAACCATTTGGATCTCATAAAAGGGCCACGTCTCTCTTCCTTCCAAAGAACATGATTGTACAGGTGTCTTCTGTCAGCTGCGGCGGGCTTGTTAGTTTGCCGACACGTTTGTTCTCACACTGGTTTTGTTCACAGCTCACGCGCTCTATTTCAGTCTGCGAGCAAAGTGGGAAGAGGGCGTGCACTTGATGTAATCAAAAGAAAACCATTTCTGGGACGACATTGCGAAGGCCATTGAGAAAATGTCAAAAGTGCAAAGCAGTAATCAAAACTAAAGGTGGTTTATTTGAAGAATTTAACGATTAACTAATGAATTGTTCATGTTGAATTAAGTGTTAACTCATCATTTATTAAGGCTAAATAAGGTGTGGTTATTATGAAGTGTTACATAATTACCATACCATCTTTACCATAGTTTTAATATACAGTCTTATAGTTTCAAGCTTTGTGTGTAATAATTCTTAGTTGTGAACCTGTTAACCATGGCAATAAATACACTTCTGATTCCGAAATAACAGAAAAAACAATACAGAACTTTTGACGGGTCCTGTAAAACATATACACAAAAGACCAACTATTGTGCACAAATGCGTCTAAATCTTCTCTTTTGTATTGTATCAATCAGATAAGATACAATGGAGGAATTGACTCGTTACATCAGCTCTCAAGGAACATTTTTCTATAACGTAGTTTCTAGGAAAATGTGTAATCAAAGAGGAACAGGATAATGTGCAAACAAGTAGACTAGATTAGACCGCGTGAATATTGCTACATAGGCTGCCTGCAATAAAAGTACACTATGAAATTTAGCTTCATTCAGGGCTGGGATATTGGATATTGGCAGGAACTGACTGAACACGCAGTCGCCGATCCAGAGCATCCCAAACATGTTCAATGGGTGACTTGGGTGACCATGCAAAAACTGTTTTCAGCCTTCAGGAATTGTGCACAGATCTCTGCAACATGGGGCCATGCTTTATCACGCTGCAACATGACGGTCGTGGATTGAGTGGCGCAACAATGGGCCTCAGGATCTCGTCACTGTCGCTATCAAAATAAAAGCTATTAAACAGTGGCGGCGCGGCTCAGGACAAACACCTGAACACAATTTCGTTGTACAGTTATACAATGACAAATAAATAACATGTGCCTGCTCAAACCGCCATCATGGGTCACTCCATTCACCGCATTGACGTCAGCAAACCGCTCACCCACAGGCAGTGGCGTGCTGGGACCTAATTTCGGCCTGAGACTTTAGAGAAGACCGTCCCAATTCTGTACGGAATTATAGCTCAGTGGTAGTGCGCAGGTCTCAGGTACGGGAGGTCGCCAGTTCAAATATGGCCTTGACACTTTTCTAACGCTGTCTCTTTTCACATGGGCCGCACATATTCTGAGCCTGATATAACTCCACAAACAACACCATGTTATGTAGATAAAATATTTATTTGTCCACTTTTCTACCTTTTACTGCCTTTTCCCTCTTTACTCGCGTGGACCATAGACGGATTGGACTGCACCAACTTGAACTAAAGCAGAGGGTGTTCCACTTAAACCCCTCTGAATTAATTAAACGTCAAATGCTATCTCCCTGCCACAAGTATGAAAAGTTCAATGCAAATTTTTTTTCAGATTTTCATACATCAGTTGTTATTTTTATATTTTGATAGATTTACCTGACAATTACGCTTGTGTTACTTGGTTTATATCTGGAACAGCAGCCCAGGCTCCTGCTGCAGCCCAGTTAAAGCCTTTAGGCCTGGAATAGCACAATCCTGAGTCTGTTATTAATTCATTATTTTTATTCTATCAGCCCAAAAGCACCGCAACCGAGCGGCCCACCGGGAAACATCCCGACTCTCCCGATTACCCAGCACGCCACTGCCCACAGGGTGCCACACATGCTGTCTCCCATCTGCCCTGAACAGTGAAAACCGGGATTCATCTGTGAATTTCTCCGACGTGCCAGACGCCATAGAGTGTGAGTGTCTGCCCAGTCAAGTCACTAAAGACGGTGACGGGAGACAAGAGTTCCTGTAAATGATATGAGGCTGTTTCTATCTGCGTCATGTTTTTAGTCTCTCCTTCTCATTATTCTACAGTTCTTAATAGTCAAGGAAAATATCTGGACATTTTAGTCATCTTAAAATACTGTTAATTTAGTTTTGGATGGTGGTTTGTTGTGCAGTCGTGTGCATTTGCCATAGAATAGCGATGGACTATGCGAGGGTGGCTTCCCCCATTCAGCGCAGGCTAACGAAGCTCGTTCATGCTAGCCTTTTGACTGTTTTTTTTTTGGAGCCAGCCCCTTTATTTTGAAAAAGGGCAACAATAAAAATAGTGAAAGAAAAAAAATAGGACGATGTTGCTCAGCAAACATGGGGAATAATGACTCAAAGAGAGGCTACACAGTTTTAACGGACAGTCCATTACAGCAAGGAATTTACAGAGCCCGCCCCATTTGAGGCCTCAGCAGCTAATAGTGATAGTGCGTCCATATTCTACGACAGCGGTGCTTCTGTTGGTCCACAGGGCAGCTGTGGCTACATTTGTACGACACAAGTGTGGCGCGAGTGGGGCAGTAAAATCCAGCCGTTAATTAATCTGACATATCCTTCCTTCCTCCTTCCAACTGCCAAAGGCGGCGTTAGCCATGAGCCACTCGCAAATACAGTATGTGCTTTGAATTCCCCTCGGTCGGTGCGGAAATGGTGTCATCGTCTTGGAGGCTGTTCTCCGACTTGGAGGAAGGGTGGGAGATGGGAAGCACTGGCAGGCAGCTTTCCTTGGCACCGCGCAAGTGTTGATGCAATTAGCACGTTGTGTTCGTCTTAGCGCCAGCGGTAACACCACTGGAGAGGAGAGGCATGTCGCCGCGTCAGTGCGAATTAGATCGCGGAGACTCCGCAATAACGTCGGAAATGAGAGTGTAGGATCAGGGATATACTGTACAATCATGATGTCATAGGTTGATATTAGAATGGTGGAAACACTCTAAAAACGTGGGTTCACTCAAATAATTCAACTTCTACAACCACACACGTTATATAATAATGAGTATTAGACAAATCTGAACACATATGGGATGGCCTACATTGGTTGATTTTGGCTGTTACGCCCTCAAAGATACACAAAAGAATATTAGAACTATACTGGTGAAATGATCGAACACATTCGTGAAGATTAAGATTAATGCACGTTGACGACTGACTGTTATGTGCATGTGTTCCTGAACCGGGCGATGACTGGAGGGCAAAAGTTAAATAGTAAATAGTTAAATAGTAAATTTAACCATAGTAAATTAGCTGAAAACCGTTGACAAAGGATTGTGGCATATATAATACAATCAGTGTGGTCAACACACACGCCGCTGTAGGTGACACAAACAAACGAAGGAAGGAGAGCAGAGTAAAGTTGTATAGGTTTCCATCAGATTAAACTCGAAGGAAACAACCAACTCTCATGGTCTCTCCCTGCAGTAGAAATACACAATGCTGTATTTGCATGGGTTGAGCATGGTTTCCTGTTCTGAGCACTGATTGGCTGCTCTGCTAGGTTTTTTTTGTTTTGTTTTTTTAGGGTTTTGCTAGGGTGACCACATTTTCTGACTAAAAAACTGGGACACTATTTGAGATTTAGTTGCATGTTCAACCAGGGAGCCATTTATTGACTGTTTTTCCCACGCTAAATGGTAAATCTGCTTGTTACTATCTTACACCATGCACCAATGAGCATTAACATGATAGACTTGATATTTTGTATTGGTTTCTACTTGGTAATGGGACATTTGCATGGCCCAAAGACATGAATTTCCAAGCGAAGTTTGTTACTTTGTGGATCATATTGGCCAAAAACTGGGACACTTGGGACAGATCCTGTGTAAAACTGGGACAAATTAATGGTTTTGGAAGAATGTGTGGGGACATGGGACAGAGGACTCAAAACTGGGACTGTCCCGGGTAAACTGGGACGTCTGGTCACCCTAGGTTTAGCGCACATTAGGGTTAGGGTTTTGGCAAAAAACATTGAGATTAACTATATGTACCTAACTGAGAGTTCAACGTGCTCATAACTCAATCATTTAGCGCAGGAGAAAATCCACCTCTCACAAAAGGTGGATCCCAAATATTCCACATCATAAACCTAACCCTTTTCACCTCAAATCAATAAAATGGCACCCAAACGCGATCGATGCTAAAGGTTGCGTTCGGAGACAGGGATCGTTAACACAAACCGACCAATTAGAACTGGACCGGAGGGGAGGCGGGGGGTGCAGAC
Source organism: Neogobius melanostomus (assembly GCA_007210695.1). NCBI lineage: Eukaryota > Metazoa > Chordata > Actinopteri > Gobiiformes > Gobiidae > Neogobius > Neogobius melanostomus. The sequence goes on along the minus strand of VHKM01000278.1, from coordinate 2,175,750 downwards.
GGGGCCACTGTATCTGCTGACTCAGTGGAAATGCTAACGCTACGCCTTATTGCTATTCAATCAATATGGCAGACGCTAACTGCTACATCCCTCCCCCACGTTTGGTCTTATTTATGGCTCCCCCGTGTCAAACCTGCCGACAGCTCCAAGGCATCCGGCGCTCCGATTGGATTGGTGCCGCCGGGGGAAAGGCACGTAATTCCGTATTGTTCGCCACAGGTGTATGGGTATAGGGTACTCGCTTACTTAATATCCCAGATGGAATGTTCTTGAATGACGATGCCAGGCAGGCTGACGTCGTGAAAGAGTGGTTCAGGGAGCATGAGATGGAACAGAGTCCAGAACTTAACCCCATTGAGACTCTTTGGGATGTGCTGAAACCATGCCACAGCGAATGTGTGCTGTAATCAAAGCTATACAAATATCAGAGCATATCGGGACTTCTGTTGATATCACAGGCGGAAGAGAAATGGTCAAGACTTTGTTGTAGATGCAGAGGTAGTTAAGCCCTTTTTTGCTAAATCATTATGATTTTAGCACAAAATGTGTTCTAAAATGTATGCTGGCACTGGATTTATTCACTACTTTTGCCAATACTACTAATAATATCAGAACACCTCAGATGCTGCATTTGTATTTCTTAGATAAGATGAGAAGAATATACCGTATATCACAGCATTCACAGGTCTGCTGTCACTCACAGCTAGATGACATTTTATTGGCTTCAATATTCATATTCAAGTGTTTACATCTAACTGATCCATCTTCTCTAAAAGAATATCCAAGTCCACTTAGGTCTGTCTATAGCAGGGGTAGGCAACGTCAGGCCCAGGGGCTAAATCCGGCCCTCCAGCACAGAACCTCTGGCCCCTCAAGATGATCTTGAGAAACATTATTTTGCAAATAAGAGCTCAGATACCTGTTAAAGTACTCCAAAAATGGAGTTAAAAAAAGTGTCGGCATCAACTACATTTCCACAGGCGCGAGCAAAGAGGAGGCAGAGTGAACCAATCAGCGGCGCTATTAGTGGTTCTGCGCTAATATTCGAACAGGATTATGATTTACAAAACTCATCCACTGTGGATGTGTTTTTGGTCATTTACCGCTGATAGGATAAAGCTCTCGCTCTGCTGTGTGCCGCTTGTAGGGGACTTTCGCATCCCAAAAGTGAACAACACCTGACCGCAAATAAACAAATGTGATTGCACTGATACATTTGAGTTCGGCAGCAGCAGTAAATAACAGCGTCCTACCCAGACTGACATCCCAGTGTATAAAATATAAAGAAGGGGGATCATTCTGGATGCTAGGCTGGAAAATCAGCCCTCGACTGATTTTCTACTACTCCTGGTCTAATAGTCTCACGCACAGTGAACAAACTGTTTCTGAGCTTAGACGAGTTGATACGTACCTGTCTGGTCTTTATGCCTGCGCTTAGTCATGCAAAAAGACTAAAGATGTTGTTAGCAAAAGCCTCTCCTCTATGGACCCAAACGGCCAAGCTCTTCCACGTTTCCCCTATTTAAATACGTTTGCGTGAGCCGTTACACGAGCCAAGTATAGTTGCACAAAATTAAACATGTACATTTTTTAAGCAGATAAAAGGGGGAACTATATTGTAAGGCGTAATAACACCTTAGGAGCACTTAGGCGTCTGTGCAGTAATATCTTCACTCTTTGGTCTTTGTGCGTGATTGAGCGCACGCACAAAGACCAGGCAGCATCAACTCGTCTGAGTTCATGTAAGATCATATCTCAGTATGGAAAATCTGTGACCTGTTCTTTTACATTTACTGGAATAACTTACCCAGCTAATTCCACTCTATCTCGACAATCCGTGGTTTTAAGGCTTCAGTTTCCCTTCACCCAAAATCAACTTGTTCCTGTTTTATTTGCACTACTTACAGCATTCATATTTTCTGTTTTCATTAGTCCACCTAACGTATTTTACCACCTGTTACCTCTGACAGTATGCAGAGCTTGATGTTTGAATCAATGGCAGAACTGTGGTGTGGAGTGTTGGTATGAAAGTGTTTACTGTGTTGATATTTAACAAAATAAAAAATATATCAGTGTCTCGTTTAGGCTTAGAGTCCCAACCCCTCCTGCAGAAGGAAAAAAAAAACCTGTTTTAATGATACTGGTATGTAAACTGTGCTATCTCCCATGTGGAACGCTGTCAGGTCTTATTAAATCATCAGAAACAAATCCTCTGAGTGCAACACAGCTCCAGCTAACGCCCCGCCCCCACTAACATCTCATGCATATTCAACAGACATAATGTTTCCTACACGCCAATAGTGATACAACTGCGTAATCTTTCACAATGAAACACTTGGGTAGAAGAAGATTGAAGTACATTTTGGTCATCGCACTGCACTGTCTTTCCAAACGGCCTCCGCTCTGCTCTTTGTCCACTTTTCTCAGGCAAAGCTGGACTGGATTTACCCCCCACCCCCACAAGCCACAACTGGATGCAAGCTGGTGTCCATCCAAGCACATCGGAGCGAGCAGCTGTCCCCCCGCAGCCCTTCCTCTCAGTCGGGCCTCCCCACACACTCTCGTCCACTCCTCCTGCCCAGCGTTTGAACCCACGTCCACCCGACCCCGACTCCCTTACTCTCTACTCCGAACAGCACAAGGCCTCCGAGGCGAGGAGCGTCCCGCGGTGATGAAAAGGAACCTCGTCATCGTGAATATGTACATCAGGGGTGCCCAAACTTTTTGTCTCCGAGGGCCAAAATGAAGAAGTGCCTGTGGGTCGTGGACCAAACACAGTGATGTGAAGCGTATAACTGCAAATAATAATAGCTACTTTATTTTATTTTTTGGTAGGCTATACATTTGCATTTGATTCTATCTATGCAAATAACATGCAACATTAAAACAAATGTTAACTATGGCAAAAGCCTAGTTTTAGTAGAACATAACAATTGTAGCAATAAAGTGCATCATGTAAAAACAACACCACCTGTATCTACAGTGACTTTAACTCATCCATTTGTTAACTCAAAGAAAATGCCATATTAGATCATTTTGTCAGTTCAACATCAAATCTATTATAAGTCCATTTTTATATGATGTGCCTTTTACCTTTGCAGTAAAAGTTGGAAAACTGTGAAAGTTGATGTGCTACAACACTCTGTGATTGATAAACACCAAGACACCACAACTTTGCAAAAGGAGTGAAACAGCGCCCCCAATTTGATGCTAGTGGCCAAACAGTGTACTGCATCCATATTTACCATTGAGAATGAATGGGAGAGAGTTGGTATTAACCAGATGCGGCGCAAAAGTAGGTCACTCTCTGGCGGGCCAAAGGAATTGTTCCAGTGGGCCAAATTTGGCCCGCGGGCCCCACTTTGGGCACCCCTGGTATATATGGCTCATGTGTAATGAGGCGTGGTTGGGTGAAAGCTAGAGTGTTTGGTGTGCAAAGTGTGATTGGTTGAGGCGTGGCCCTAGTCAATAAATATTGACTTCATTTGTTAAAAGACACAGTATATGCTGTAAGAAGAGCCAGAGGATAGGGCTCATTGTACCATACTCCCCCAGCATTAACCCCCATACCCATGTTCAATCTGGGCCCCAACGTGGCTAAAACTCGGCATTTAATTTAAAACATGTAAGACTTCTTTATCCAGTCGTTGTTGATCAAATGAAGCAGCTTATATATGCATCCTGCTATGGCCCGCCGGGTCCTACCCCCCCCCACTGACAGCACACGAACGATCCATGAATACCAAGAGCCGTTTCGGAGCGTGCCAAGTCATTATGGAGATGGTGGAGTCTCTCGCGCAGATACAGGGCTTATTGCAGTTCCAGAAGCCTGCGTCTCTGGGATTTATGGGGTCTTCTGGGGTGACAAGTTCATGTATTAGAATGCATGGTGTGCGATGGAGAAACTGTCGTGAATTATCCGCGGTTTCTTGGAACACTTTGAATTCTGTCATGGAGAGACTGAGACATTTCTTTCCTAACAATTTTTTTTTCTTCTTCTTATTCTATGCCGTGTTCCAAATTATTATGCAAACTGTATTTTTTCTAAGATTTTCTAAATTATCAACTCAAATGACAGTCAGCATAATTTTCAAGTCTTTAACTGTTAGAGGATCATTTGAATGTGATTGAAAAACCTCCCAGTGATATTTTATTTAAAAACAACTCAATCTACTGTTCCAAATTATTATGCAACACATTTTAAAGGTTGTGATTAACTGAAAATGGTCATGTGTTGAATTTGCAGCATATTTACTGAAATAAAAAGCTATTTCAATCAAAAACATCTTAACAGGTTAAGTTATTTTTAACATAGGGCCCCTTATTTGATAGCAGCTTCAAAATTCTTGTCTCCATTAAAGGACTAGATGCAAGTTGGTCATTTTTATACTCACTACTGCCACCTCAGGTCTTATGTGTAACTGCAGTGTCTATTAAGCTTGTGCATGACTGCAATTTGGACCCGACAGTGCAGGATTTTAGAGGCAGTTGTGGTGAACAGGTCTGGGCTCATTCTAGACATTCTTCCAGCACAGCCTTGTTGGGACATGGTGGCCATTCACCAACCATCCATTACTCCATCCATCTGACCATCCAGGGTTACACTGCACTCATCAGTGAACAAGACTGTTTGAAAATGAGTCTTCATGTATTTCTGGGCCACTGCAGCCGTTTCTGCTCGTCGGCATTCAATGAACAGTTTAGGGGAGGCCGGTTTATGCACAACTGCAGCCTGGAGGGTCCTGCACCCTCTTTGCTGCTTTGTAGCAGCTGTTCTCTTAATCTGATGTATTTGTCTGGCAGAAACCGTACTTATTGTGCCTTTACAGTATCTGCACAAACCCGTGTGTGCTCTGAATCAGCCACACATTTCTTAACAGTACGATGATTACGCTTAATCTTTTGTGAATTTATTGAAGGTTTTCATGCCTCCTTCCTATATTGCTTGAACATGGTGGTCTGCTTAATAATGTGGAACATCCTTTTTCAGTAGTTTTCGCCTTAACTGGGCTAAACTTGACAGGTGTCTGAGATTAATATCAGAGATTCAAAGAGCCCTGAGACACAATACCATCTATGAGTTTCATTGAAAAACATTTCTTCAATGCTGCTCCTAAACCAACAGCATCAAAACTTGGTTCTAAAGATTTAAGATTTTTTTTTGGGTACCTACTTTAATTTTTACCGGTAGAACCTCAACTTTTTTCCGATTCCATACTGGTATTGTTTAACGGTACTCGGCCCTACTCCATAGTCAGAAAGTAAGACTAGTAAAGGCCTAAAGGCACAAGCTAGTGTCTTTACTCATCATACGTTCAGCGCTAGAGCATGGAGAAGCTTTTGAGGAAAGAACCGAAACGTCCTCAACTAAATCAGCGAGGCTGAAAACACACTAAAGCAAGGAAAGTGTCACCAAATATCCGGCGCTCCAAGTCGTAATCGGGGGAAAAACCTGCTTGACTTGTAATTACTGTTCTAAATGTTGTTTAAGTTCCTCTGACCCAAATCTGCTGGCGGGTGAAGGGAACTCCGGTCGCCAGCAACAGAGAGAGAGAGATTGAGAGAGTCCAGCGCCGCCAGCTGTGTGACGTCTCCCGGGGACCGCCCTGGCGCACTGCATTAAGCACGTGCATAAAAGGAAACATAATTAAAAGGCCTCCTCATGCATAGTCAATCACACTGAGAGAGAGCGAGAGGGACGGAGAGAACGCTTTGACGACTCGCCCGCTCCCGATGCACACACGCACACAACATGGCCGCACATCACATGGCGTACTGTACACGGGGGGCGGGGGCGTTACTGACGGGCGGCTGAGGAGAGATGGAGTCGGGACCAATTGTTTCATGGGGCTTCGATGGAGACCAAACGTGCAGCACCGACTTTTTGGGAGATTTTAAAGATGTGGTAATGCCGTGCCCTCGTCAAAAACAGCGTTAGCTTTATCGGCTAAAATATTTTTGTCATATTATTCAGCAATATTGCGGACTATAATGAGACTTCAGCCGGATTAATATGTTCTTTGTACATGCAGGAGATCCATGAAGCAGCTGCAAAATGAAAAGACATATGTGAATACAATAATGGGAATATCACTGTTCTAATGTTCTCACACATGTCGTACAGGGCGACTGAGAGAGATTATTAATCACCTACTTAACTTTCATTGCTCTAGGACTCAACCTAAGAATGTGCAACTTTGGCAGGAAACAGAGACTTGAACGATACAAAGTTAAGTAGGTCATTAATAATCTCTCTCAGTCGCCCTGTACGACATGTGTGAGAACATTAGAACAGTTACAGCAGTATATTTGATGTGTGATGACTTTGTTCCCTTTGATATTTTGTCTCTGTGTAGATGACTTGCACAAAATGGAGCACAAACTGCTTTTGGTTTCATTCTGTGCAGATTGTTGGGAGCATTTAATAAGGGCAATGCCTCAAGGAAGGAACTTTTTGTTGGAGATTCTCATCTGTGAGAACGGACCTCACGTCATCAGGGTTATACTCCTGCCGTTCATTTAGCTTTCAGTAAAACCTTCAAAGAAGTGGATTGAGTGGTAAGAGACGGTAGTTATTCTGCTCATGTGGAAAAAAGACTTTGCATCAAGTCTTTTGAGCTTCTATTGCGGGTCTGGCTTTACGCATAGGAGACTCCAGACTGGAACTCTGTGATAGATGAATTCTTCTGTATTTAAAGGGACTATACAGAGTTTAAAAATGTTAAAACTATGTATTTTCTCCCTCTACATGTTCCAGCCATGTCCTAATGTGTAGAATGTTCACCACAACTGCCTCTAAAATCCTGCACTGTCACTCACAAAGGTGTTCGGGTCTGAAGTGCCGTCATGCACGAGCTTAATATAGAGACTGCAGTTACGCGTAAGACCTGAGGTGGCAGTAGTGAGCACAAAATGACCAACTTGCATCTAGTCCCTTTAAGCACACACTGCATGTCGTGCATTTATCAAGTCTGAAAATGTTATCGTCCTTAATTTTACTTATGGAATGCAATTGGCTACCAACTGGAACTAGGCAAAAGCGGCAATCTGGGAAAATTCATTTTGTGAACCACCCTAATGCCCATACATAGCCATATGATAAATGACACCCGAAGACTAAATGAAAGGGGAATATCATACAAAATCGACTATTTAAAGCTTTTGTTTTTCTTACCATGTACCAACAATATGGTTCTCTCATCAAAAACAGACCTGGAGTTGTGTTTCGGGCCGTTAGCGCAACTTTGAGCAATCTTTGAGAAAGTAGCGAGTAAGTAGTTGGAGGGGCTTATGACAAAGTGCAAGATGGAGATGTGTTTGAAATGATTACCGTATACACATAGAAAGCATAAAACCCTTCTTTAATGTGTGGTCATACCGCCTTTGCTCTGCCCAATCCCGTCAGATCTTGGAAGCTAAGCAGGGAAGGGCCTGGTTAGTACTTGGATGGGAGACCGTTTGGTAACACCAGGAAGCCTAGCGAATGTAGTGAGTGGTTGGTGGTGGTCGGAGGGGCCGATGGCGCAGACTGGTTGCCTCGCTTCCGTCAGTCTACCCCAGGGCAGCTGTGGCTACAATAGTAGCTTACCACCACCAAGTATGGAGTGAATGAATAATCAGCTGTGAAGCGCTTTGGGTATCTTGAAAAGCGCTATACAAATCCAAGAGATTATTATTATTATTATTATTAATGATCAAAAATACATACAGTACGGTTACATCTGCCCTCCTCCCTGTGACTCCTGAGTCATCATCTTAAAAGGTGCTTGGTGTTCCTCTGTATGGCCATTACGTGCTCTGTCCCATGCGCCTAAAGACCACCATATGTACACGTCCACACTAATGTACAACAGGGAGCTGGTATTTCACTGTGGCTTTCCGACAAATGAGCTCTATATTCCCCTGCATATGTTTCTACACTGCAGCAGGCACTACACGTGTAAAATATATTACACTATAGTTTTGTCTTTGGAAGGTATTCCTCGGTGACATTGCAGAGTCGGGGGTTTGCGGGTGAATCCGGCAATGTTAAAGTTTCTCTGTCAAAATATTCCATAAGTGAAAATTCTAAAGTATCTGTTGTGGTAGAAAGAAGTAGAAAACATAGAAAGCACGAAGTAGCGTTATGAATTATAACTTTGCAGCTTCAAAAACGCTAAAATTGCACCCGAATTCGCCCTATGTTACGGCAACACGACGGGGACAAGGTTTCTTACTTGTTGTGAGTCAGTGGCATTTGGCAGAACACCTGCACAGCGCCACCTACTGTTCTGGAGTGTGCATTAAAAGGCTTGAAATGTAGAGGAGAAAAAGTAGCAAGTTCTCAACAAAAAACACACAATCATACCGTATTTGGTAACACCGATGAGCTTTTTCTAATACTTTCGTCTATTTGAAAAATATACAAAGCTTTCCTCATCATTTGTAAATCACTTAAAAGCACCTAAACACACCTTTTATTGTTTGTTTGATGAATACGTTTAGACAGCGAGCCTCTATTGTTCACACTGAAGTGAGGTTTTCTACCCCCGGGCTGTAGATATCCAGTTCTGCCGCACAGCCCTCCTCACTGTCTGATTAAGACTTGCTGGCTGTGATTTTTATTGGCCGGGTAATGGGGCAGAACCGAAACATTTCTCTGGGTCGATGGGGCGAGTGTAGAACAAGCCGTTAAAGAGCTAACAGGAGCAGAGTGAGGAGGAGGGGGGGAGAGCCAGGGCCATGCAGCGGCGGCACCTCTGATAGATTAAACATGTCAGGAAAGATATGGAGTTTAGCGCTGGTTAGAGACGCCACGGAGGTTAGCGCTCAGAGTGCTGGGGGATTAGCATATGGGGCGCACTGTAATACAGCAGTATGGTAAGAGAAACATGTTGGTGAAGTGTCTTGCCCAAGGACACAGCAAAACAATTGAAGTTTAATAATATTAAGGCGAGACGCTGCAGGCTGTAGATTAGTGATATAAATGTGAGGGGGAAAATGTGTTACGAGTTTTCTGTCATTTTATGTTTTCATATTAAAAATAAGAAATGTTATGCATAAAAATGGCCAAAATTGAGAATATTTTCAGTGACAAACTAAGTAATGGATAGAGCCAGGTTTACGTTTATGGTTTTATGTTGTTGATGTATTAGTTACAAAGATTTGTTCAGAGGGGATTTTGTAACTTGGCTATAGTTTTTGAGTAAGTTGTTCACAAGTGGATAAAATATGTAAAAATTCTAATTTCGCCTTGTTTTTTGCGGTTTAAATCTCTACAAATCAGGAATAAACGTAGGCGCTACTAAAGTACGATAAGATAAGATCAATTTTATTATCTTGTGCTATTCGCATGTGCTGCAACCAAAAAAGTGATTGCAAGAGCATAATGGAATTGGGTACGATACTGATAAACACTGATAAATGATTAACAAATGATGAGGAAAGCTTTGTTTAGTTCATCTAATTTATTTGACAGGGACCATGTACAGGAGCATAAATCAGCATTATGAGAAGATCTTTTGTACCAGACTTTAGCTCTTGGAGCTAATTTCGTTTTGGTTTGGTACATTGGCCATTGACTGTTGACCTTGTTGTTCTGACTCCGATCAGAGGTTTATTGGACAAACCTTTACAGTGGTGGAGGTGCCACATTATTAATCTTGAAAAATAACTTTAGATTGGCTGACTTCATTATATATTCAAAGCTGAGTATTTTATATTTGGTTAATATTTGACAGTGATGATACTGTCTTGATTTCATATCTAGAATTCTAAGTGCTTGCTTATTAAGAGCTTCTAAAAGTTTTACTGTGAATTTGTTGCTTGTGACCAACATTGTTGCTTGTGTCCAACACCAAAGACCCCCAGCTCACATAAAATCAGGTTAAGGTCCAGTACGGCCCTGAGTGGTAGTTTTGGGCAAACCCGGACTGGATCAGGACCGAACCCGGACCGTAGTTAATGTGAGCCAGGGGTCAGTGAGGTAATTGACTCTGTGCATAACTTCAAATCATAACAACGCCGCCCAAGAAGTGACTCCCTGTTTCGATCCAGCACACCAAAATAAAAGCACCATCTTATTCATTAGTTCAACTTTCTTTCTGCCTAACTATTAACAGACAAAACACTTAAAATGTGTGTATTTAATGATATTCTTGTAATGTTGCAAGTACCCACTGAACTAATCAATGACACGAGCTGTGTGCTTTTATTTTGGCGTGCTAAATCGAAACAGGAAGTCACGTCTTGGGCGGCGTTGTTATGATTTGAAGTTATGCACAGAGTCCGTTGCGTTGAAGTAGGTTTGCACCTTGTGTTGTCAATTCTTATAGATTCTTTGGTTTGGTTTTGTTGAGAAAAACATTGTTGCCGTTTTAGACACATTCATTGTTAGACAGGAATCATTCAACCATATTGCAATTTTGTCCATTGCCACTGACAGTTTGGTTTGCCACTCGTTCATGGTCCTTCCCATCCATGTAGATAACGGTGTCGTCAGCATACATCTGGACATCAACATCATCGCACATGGATGGGGGTTTATATTAAACATTTGTAAATGCTTAATAAATGATGAATAAGTTATTTCCAATTGTTTTTGTAATTATTATATACAGTGTATCTAAAAATATCGCCATAATTCCCTAAACAACAGCCACAGACACAACAAACGCTCTAATGCCTCATTGTTTTGATATCCCTCAGAGGTGACCTGGCTCGTCCACAGCCCGCTGGCCTGATTGAAATATCCGTTTTGGTGAGTGTGAGCCGGGGGTGAGAGGGGCGGGGGAGATTGTGCCCAGAACATGTCCTCGCCACAGGTACGGCTCCATCCCGCGGCTCTGGCAAATCGCGGCATAATCCTGTAATGTTCTTAATCCCGGGGTCACATTAAAAATGGATGAGGAATTAATCTGCGGCGGGGCTCTGTCAGGTATCAGCCACTGGGTGCGGATTTTATTTTATTTTTTTCACCAAATCCTAGACTAGTATGGCTTTTTCCACCTGCTTCCACATAGAAAGAACAGTTACCCCAGGGGACCTACCTGAAGTTTGTGAGAGAGCCCAAACAGCCGCCATTGAGAAAGAGCTATCGCCAATGCAAACCAAGGGGAGACTGTGCTTGTTACACCCCCACAATCCACCTGACGTTCCCCTGGATGACATTTCTACTCCAGCAAAGTGAGGAGGTTCACCTGGAGGGGTTACTATTGCTGAGGTTCCATATAGCACACTTCTATTCAGTACGGCTCGTCGAAGTACACGGCTTCTCACGTGTCTACGTACACATAATAAAATACCGCAGTTGTTCTGGGCGGGGCTCCCACGGATGCCCACGCTGGAATACACATTACTGAAGCAACAGCAGAACGGCCTGAAAGGTTTTGTGAGCCGCGATGAGAACAATGTGGTCAAATGCTGTCTTTTGGTGGGGTTTATGGAATTGTTCAGAGTAGGGCTGCACAATATATCGCAAAAAATATTGTATCGCGATATTAGGTGACGCAATATCCGTATTTCGCAAAAAGGCACAATATATCGCAAGATCACTAAAGTCTTCATTGGACTGAGATTTACACTTGTTTTGTAAACTCTGCCAAAAACAAACAATGTATTGAACTTAAAAATGTGTAAAAGTTCAGTTTTAGTTAAGCATTTACTAACTTAGTTTAATTTTAGTCTTGTTCTGGTCCTGATGTAGTGTCTTCTTTTGACACAATTTGCTGAAAAACTAGTTACTGACAATTTGTGTTTAATTCGAATGGAATATATCGTGTTGAAATGGTGTAGTGAAATATCACAATAATATCGTTATCGTGATATTGCACAGCTGTATCGCATATCGCATATTCAATATTGTACAACGCTAGTTCAGAGGTGCCAAGGCAAATACTAAAGGAGGGAAGCAGCTAACAGACTAACGAGGAAGGTAAGCTATGTGCTACTGTTATGCTAACACCAGCTAAAGTTGTGCTAACAGCGGCTAAATGCTATCATTGACAAAACGAACTGTTTCAGCAGCAGTATGTTGTGAAATGTTAAATCTGTGTGACCTGCCTGTCCTCTCTCCTCTGGCCAATCAGAGGCAGCAGTCTGTTCACGTCATGTTAGTATCAGTTCAGCGCGCTTTGGCCACAGCCAGAGGCCGGTCCCAAAAGTTGTGGTCGGCACAATACCTATCAGGCATTCAATATAAATACGACAGGAACATGATGCTCTATTTTTTGGGTGTAGGTGAAAGAGTATAGTTCCAACGTGCCCATTTAATGAGCCACAACTGGTTGCCTATAGTAACGAAAGCACCTCCTCTCAAAGATCAGGTGAAAACAGCTTAATCACATCAGGCATCTGCTCGGGACGTTCCGGTGAGACTCGAACATCTGCCAAGTTAGATACAGTATAGCCTCTTTTCCACTGGCAGACACTACACAGCCCAATGCCTGGTCAACCCGGTTGGGCGAGCTTTTCGACTGCCGAGGCCAGTGCCAAACCGGTCTGACCAGGTATAGCAGGGGTTAAAGTGGGATTTGGGAGGTGGGGGAACTCTAACCTTTAACAAGCAGTAGGTATCGCGCTACATTTTATATTTTTTTATGTACTTAGGTACTGACATGTAGTCATGGGTTCTGAACAGATACTGCACAATAGAAGGTATTTGATACTGTAATTATTTTATTTTCTAATATTTTTTAATACCTTGAATTATTTTTAGATATCCTTTAGTACTGTAGGTTTTAACAATCATAAATGATTGGAGGTCTATGTGATTTACTAAATGAACAAATTCTGCTTTTGCCAGATCCACTCTTTTGGGTTCGTCTTAGATGTAGGACTGCAGAGCACCATGCCTGCCCAGAGAGGAGCTTAATAGATTATAGAAACAAATAAAATGTCAGGATCCACTTATTCAAAGAAGGCCCAGCCAAAGAAATGAACATGTGTGCTGAACATTACTTATTAACAATTTTGGCAGTCAGTGGTGCTTACAGCAGGGCTCTTACAGGCTGGTCAAGGGTGAGCCTCCCATCACCAAACGTATTCATATTTTTGGGATAAATAAATGAAAATTTAATTATCATCACTGCTTGAACAGAATAGAATTGGGCCTAAACATAAAAGTTATATTATATTCCAGCATTTTAAGGCTTTGGAGGAAAAAAACGAAAAAAACACAGAATTACTTGGAAAGCTCATATTAAATATATATCTACGAAAATTTCTAGAAGCATTTCAGTAATAGCAAAAGCAAAGCACATTTTAAACATCAAAGCTCTACATATATTATACTGTTCTCTGATTTTGCCATATTTATATTATTGTACTGTGGTTTGGGGTAGTACTTATAAAAACACATTAAAACCAATAGTATTGTTGCAAAAAAGAGCTATCCGAGTAATTCATAAAGTTGGGTTTTTGGACCACACAAACTCATTATTTTTAAAATCAAAGATCATGAAGTTCTGTGACATTGTTGAGTTCCAAACTGTACAGATGTTATACAAAGCAAGATACAAACTGTTACCAGGCCAAATACAAAGAAGGTTCCAAGAACGTACTGGTTGTTATGAATTACGTGACGAATTAAACTTTAGGACTCAGAAACATAGCTCAACTTTGAAAAGTTTTAGCCCAACAGTTAATGGTGTACAATTGTGGAATAAACTGGAAATGGAGTTGAAACGAAGTCCAAATATCAACCTGTTCAAATATAAATACAAACAAAAGACTTTTGAAATATACAGAGAACAAGAAATGTGTTGCCACTAGGAGGCGCAGTAGGATCAATTATCTATAATCAAGGAAGAGTGTTGCTGCTTGGAACGGTTGTCATTCTATTGCTCAATTTACAAATTGAGAATTAGGGTAGGCAAGTTATGAATCTGTTGAGAGGGACCCTCCCAACGGGCTCAAAACCTTGTCTTTTAATGCACCACTCAGCATAGGAACATCATCTACAAATCAGCTGTTAGGGCAGCTGGGTGGGGTTTGTTGAGGGGGAGTTACTGCCCTCTTCAACTGGCCCGTTCTACACCCTGGCTTTTTAATGCACCTCATTATGCAGGGCTTACATCACACTTCACATATAACTCAATTAAACAAATATAATAATAATGATAAATAAACCCGAATTAAATTATATTAAGGATGGTATTGACAACTGGGAAGTAGCAAGATCTCAGAATATAATATGTATTAATGCACCTTTAATAATGATAATTAATGATAATTAAACCCAAATTAAATTATATTGAGGATGGTAATGACAACTGGGAAGTAGCAAGATCTCAGAGTATAATATGTATGAATGCACCTTTATAACATAAAAGTAGCACATTCTTTTGTTCTTTATTTTGCTGTTGTTTTTGTCTTATTCTTCATCATTTATTGTTACTTTGCCCTATGTTCCTTTGTTTATGATTTGCTACCTTGTAAATATTAAATGTAATGTTACTATTTTTATTTTGGGGTGGGCGCTTATAAGCCTTTGGCTTCAGCCCACTCCCTTTGAGCAGGTTAACTGCTCAAACAAATAAATAAACTAAAACTAAACTAAACAGCAATAGATTAATACAGAATAATAAAGAGCCTAATAATAAACTAGGACTACTCAGAACTAAACCAGGATTCACATCTAAACCAGGCCAAAGGCCTAATACAGAATGAGACCAGCACATCTCAAACAACATGACTAACTCCTGCTCAGCCACTGCTCCTCAGCGCTGAGCGGACAGACCATGGAAAATAATAAATAAGGGCGGACCAAACGCTGTTCTGTCCAGACCTCGCGCTTTACGAAAAAACTCAGTAAATGAAGCGCTCCTTGGAGATGGCGCGCTCATCCACATATTCAGCTTCAGCCTTGTTTACCATGTTAACTTTGCAAAGAGCATCTCTGCGCTTGTACATTTCCCACAAACACGTATTGAATGAAGTCAGAGCAGAAAGGAAGAAAAATGCACCTGTCAAATGAATGATTCAGATGTTATTTAGTAAAGTTAGAGCCCTGGGAGCGAGGTTTAGCGTGTTGACCGGTTAAACACGAGTGCTGGCGGTGCAGTGCAGTTTTCCAAACCTCACGCACCATCAGCTTCATCGTCCGCTTTACAAACATCCACAGCTGAACTGGTGTTCCTTACCTTAAAGTCGCTGGTTAAGCCCTTTGCACCGGTGAAGGCAGGAACACACGCTGCACCTGACGCGGACCGCGAGGAGTCCTGCTTCTGCATGGGATAATCCGAGCAAACACGATTCATACTGTCCATACTGCCCGCGCTAGGAGATGATGGTCCGGAGCCGGAGGCACACTGCTACGCAAAGTGCCGCGAACTTGCTGTGGAGCTACGGGAATGCGGCGCAGATAATGCCGGAAAATTTTTTATGGGAAATTAGGTTTATTTTTTGGCCCCCGGGACGCATTTTGAGTAGGCCAAACCTAGTACTTTTATTGCATTGATTTATCTCACAGGCAGAATTTCGTATGTGCGTGAAAATGACAAAGTTGCAATCATGAATTTTTTTTTTTTTTTTTTTTTTTTGCCATGCGAAGGTGGGGGAACGCCGTTCCCGACCGTTCCCGCCCACTTTAACCCCTGGGTATAAGTTTAGGACCGACCTCTGGCTGTGGCCAAAGTGCGCTAAACGTGTGACGTAAACAGACTGCTGGCCTCTGATTGGCAAACGAGAGAGTGAACAGCCCTCACTACTAACATGCAGGTCATACGAAGTTAATATTTCTTATTTTCGTAGTTCGTCTTTATAGCTGCTTTTGTTCCTGTAGTATTTGCCTTGGCACCTCTGAATAATTCCATAACCCCACCAGGAGGCAGCATTTGTCCACATTTGTTGTCATCGCGGCTTACAAAACTTTTAATGACAGCGTGTACATCTGTGGGGCGCCGCCCACAACTGTGTTGTGTCGTGTAGTGGAAAAACAAGCGTGTACTGGGTAGACTCGATACGTGACAATGCGAGCACATAGACCAGGGCGTGCGCGGTAGAACCGTGTTCAGTGGAAAGACGGCTCATGTGTCAGAGGTAGCACCCTAAAGACACTTTATAATCAATGTCTTCATTTAAGTACAGGGGCACACAAATGTATTGTTGATTGTCGTACTCATAGCAGAACTTGTAGGTGACTCAAAGATCGTGCGGACACACTCTCCCCTCTCTTTCCCGAATAAATTGATAAGCTCCTTTCATCAAGTTGCTGACGTCGCCACGTGGGGTTGAAATGTTTATTCAGTCAAAAGCATTCTTTACGCCTCATAAGCCGCAACTGTAGCCACAATTCTTACGCATGAAGAAGTGTGTTGTGCCAGGAACTTCCGGATTCATGGGCAAACTCTCCGCTCGTTGTGCCACTGTAACGATCAGTACTTTTAACATGTGCAGTTTAATCCTTTGAGTTTGATCTTTGGCTGCTACAGTATGTTGTTGTTAGCAAATCGTTAGCCCCGATTAGCCCAAGGTGCTCTCAGACCAAACTACTGTTCTGGGGTTAACTGCTATGCCCCACGGATCTTTAACTAATACAGTCATGGTCTATGCCAGGGTCTCCCCAGTGTTTAAGCTCAAATCCACCTAAAACCCTTAAACAACAGATACTGATTAGCACCTGTTGTTAGCAGTAAAGCTAACGTAATATGATACTATGCTTGGCTCTCTGTTGATGAGAATTGTGTAATAAACCATACATTCAATAAGCACAGCGCAACTGTAAAAGCCACTTAAAATGTAGCTGATGGTTTTACTGACTTTATTGGTGATTATTTCTTTTTTTCATATGTTCGGATCAGCGCTAACGTTGGCTGTAGCAGCTCCGATGGGAGTCTTCTATCTCATGGCCCAGCACACATTCTCAGCGCTGATCCAGCCTCTAAGATGAGCTCTCATGTTGCTGAACAGTAGTACATTAGAAGTAGCTAACACAATGCTATTTAACAATGTGTTGTTTTTGCGTTCGGCAGCCTGACAGTTGGCAGCAGGGACCATGCAGCAGGGACAGCATGCATAGTTACTTTGTGCTAATCCAATACAATTGATTTGACGCAGTGATGAACACAATCGGCCCAGGCTTGTAGCCAATTGGTTTTGGGATAAGTCAGATTGCACCAATCGGTTTTCCCGGGTTTACATGGGCTTGGGCAATCCTGTTCTAATCCAAATAGGCGAGAGATTCAGCTTTCCCTTCATCATATAACCGCACTGAATAAGACCAATCGGGTAAATACAACAAAAAACTACATTTAAAGGCAATGTACTGGATGTTTTTATCAATTTAGGAAAAGTATTACAAACACAAGTCAACCTGTGCTGCATTGAGCTGTGCGAGTTTGTGGATACACAAGCTGAGAACCTGCAGAATTTGACTACTTGTTTACGGACAGGTGCTGGGATTTGGCGGAGTTTTGTTGCTGTTGGATCTGGCAACCCAAAGTGTGGAGGAGGGGGGCTCATTATGCAACTTGATGGCACGGCGGTTCGCCATTCTTTGTCAACAAGAAGAAGTTAATACAATCTTCATAAATCTGCTGATTTATTCATTTATTGTTTAATGCAAGCTTTTTAGTTCAACGCTGCTACTCTCATGTTGCTTGTTCTTGCACTAAAAATTGTAATGTGAAGTTTTCCTTTAGGCAGCAGTGTTGGAGGCGCACTGTGTTCCTTGGCTAAAGACCACTGGTGTTTGCAGGCAGATAGCTCTTCTGTGGCAGACCTGGGTCCAGGCCTCGGTCACACTTCCTCCTACGCTCTTCAGAACATCAGCGCGGGGCCGTATCGCTCGGTGCCACACTGCAGCGCAGCCCGTGTTCTCTCCAAACGGGACTTAACGTGATTACACCCCGTTCAGCGGATCCAAAACAAGCCGCCGTTGCTTTGGTTTGTACTTTCATGTTGTCATCCGTGCAGAAGGGGTGAGAAGAGGCTTCAGACGGGCTTCTCCAGCCGCTGTATTCAAGAGAAAACGGCGGGGCGAGGATACTGTGAACAATTATTTCATAAATTCATTGATTGATTTATCGTCAACTCGAAAAATTACGTTACATTCAAACCCTTGCTGCCAAAAGATAATAGTTGATAGTAACAGTAACAGTAACAGCCTTCATTTGGGTCGAGGATCATCCAGCCAATCGGATCCTCAGGCTCGGTGCTGGGGACATAACCCATAACCCTCAGGATCGTTTAAGAAATTCAACATGACTTACTTTCTGCGTCCCACCTCGGCAGCGATGGTGTGCTGTGAGCGGCCCTGAATCTACCTGCCTGTCCGTCCATGGGAGTGGATCTCTCCTTCTGTGGTTCTCCCCAAGGTTTCTCTTTTGACCCACTGAGTTTTAACCGCTGCGAGAGCGCTAACGCTAGCACTCTCGCTTCACAGCTAGAAGGTCCCGGGTTCGATTCCCACCTGGATGGGGCCTTTCTGTGTGGAGTTTGCATGTTCTCCCCGTGCCTGCGTAGGTTTCCTCCGGGTACTCCGGTTTCCCCTACCGCTAAAAGACATGTACAATAGGCCAGGATGAATGATGTGTGTGTGTGTGTGAATGCATGGAGGTGGTCAGAGGGACCGTTAGCGCTTCTGTCAGTCTTCCCCAGGGGAAACTGAAGCTAAGTGAATGTAAAATGCTCTCATGTAAAGCGCTTTGTGACCGTGTCTGTGAAAGGTGCTATATCTTCTTCTTCTTAATTAAATGTAAAAATGTCCACTTAATTTGGACATTACCTCTGTTGGTCATTATAGCCACAGTCACAGAGGAAGAAAAATCCTGACTTTACCAGGACTTTAGCCTGGGGGTGGATGTGTGAGTGTGGCTTATGTTTGCCTGGACACATTAGCTTAGACATTGCATAGTTAGTTTAGTTTCCTAGTTTTATTGTTTGGTGCAGCCCTGTGAGGCAACTCCTGTAAGGCTATAGAAAACAACTGATTGATTGATTGATTGATTGATTGATTGATTGATTGATTGATTGATTGATTGATGATTGATTGATTGATTGATTGATTGATTGATTGATTGATTGATTGATTGATTGATTGATTGATTGATTGATTGATTGATTGAAGGCATGTGGTGCCAAGCTTTTGATCAGCTGCAAAACAACCTGTTTCAGTTTAATTGTTTTCAATAAAAGCTTTACTCAGTTTGTATTACATTTTTTTTGTCTCACACCCATTTCTTCTTGTAGCTTGTTAAGATCCAACCATGCAAAATGTAAATTTTTCCTTTTTTCAACTGTCTTAAACTTTGAATAGGACTTCATTAGGACTACATTTGCAACTTTTAATACATAATGCAGTGTTATAAAAACAATGATGATAATAATAATAATAATGGCTTATACTTGTATTGCGCTTTACAAGCCTGTATTACCATGTTTCACAAAGTGCTACACTGAAGTCATTATCCATTCACATCATACTCGGTGGTGGTAAGCTACTATTGGAGCCACAGCTGCCCCTTGGGGTAGACTGACGGAAGTGAGGCTGCCAGTCTGTGCCATCGGACCACCACCAACCACTCACTCACTACATTTATTCTGGCCTACTGTACATGTTATTTGTGGTAGGGGAAACCAGAGTACCAGGAGGAAACCTATACGCAAACACAAGGAGAACATGCAAACTCCACACAGAAAGGCCCCGTCCAGGTGGGAATCGAACCCGGGACCTTCTAGCTGTGAAGCACGAGTTCTGCAGCACGGTGTTCTTACAAACTACGACCCTACACACCCTCAACTTTCCCCTTGATTTCCTCTCATCTGCAAAGTGGGAATGCTACCCAAAGCTACATTACTGCATCTGACTGGGCTTCTCACAATGGGATAACAATAGATTTTGGACTTAATGGTTGCTCCGTCCGTCTGTTTCTCACAATAGAGCAGGACTGTGTGTGGGGGACAGCTGCCTTTTCCAGGATACAGAATACGGCATCCTTTTAGCCCATATTGATTTTACACACAACACTTTGGATTGCCAGGGCCCTGCAAACAATAGCCTCTTCGGCTGCTGACCGGGCGCTATGAAAATGCACAAAGCGGTGATCGGATTTGTAATGTTTGCATGGAAACGTTGGGTATTGATCAACTGCAGCTCCGTGTTCTGCAGTCTTGGTGCACGTCCATTTGATCGAGAGAAGTTCCTATTTGAAAAGTATTCAAAGCAGAAAGTGTCGGGAAGCGTACGGATGCAGCATCAAAATGATTAGATATAATAGATTTTATATAGAATATCTAATCGATCTAAATGATAGATAGATTGTCACGCGCACTCTGGCGTATATCGCAAATACACCTACGCCACTGCATCGCTAGCTGTGCCACCTTCGCAAACAGCGAGCTAACTTTGTCCCGCAGGAGCAAAGACGAGCTCCACACCTCCCTCTTCTCTCACAATGCACCCCATGACACCTCTCACCATGTCAACACAAACACATGCAGGGATCGCAAATGCAGCAGGATTCACTACTGACAACATTTTTTTTTAAAGACATAGCTGAGGGCAGGTTAAACGTGCGCCAGATTCTTTATCCAGATGATACCAATAAAATAAAATAAAAAAATAAAAAACAACTTGGTCGATGGTCGATGCTGTTTTAGGGGGATGTCATTGCCAGTCAAAAGTAATATTTTACACAGTTAAAATGACTTAAAGCAGAACGAAGTAACTTATGCCCCTACAGGCCATAATCGTCACAGCATGTTGAATCTTTTTTTACTCATTAATTGTCTGTGAGAGTAAATACTACACTGACAGAAAAGACAAAGGGACAGAGGGATATTGAACATCCAGTTATACAATGGAGATCATTTTTTTCACTCAAACTTGGCTGTAAATACTGTTTAAGTGGCGCTAGCCCGCAGTTAGCTTTGCCCGTTAGCCTGTTAGCTTCTTCTTCGTGATTCCATTAGTGTGTATTGGTGACTTTGACTTGGTGGCAGTCAAGTTGCAAGCATGGTTTTCTGACCAGAGACACCAGGGGGAGATGAAAGACCCCCCAATCATCCCATTAACACTTGTATTACCCCCAGAGGGACAACGGAAAGGATTTATTAAGGTAAACAAGTTACTTAGTACTGCTTTAAGATTTGACATTCATTTGTGTAATGTTTACTTACCAAGTCAAACAAATCTGCCAGTCGAATAATACTTTTGCAGAAACACAATTATTTCAGCTTTATGATCTACTTTTATTTGAAGTAAAAAAAAAAAACTCCACTGGCTTCTTCTCTTCTGACATCAGAGGATAACGAACTTATTTCAAGAAGGTTTGACTTGTTTCTAGATGACGTGTTGCACAATGCGGGGAAATACATTTCGAGAAAACAGTCGGAGTTCGAATGTTCCCAAACAAATCCGCCGTGACTCAGCGCAATAATGGAGCGCCTCCCTTTGTCCCCGGGGTAAGAGTTTGATATGTTATTTGCTGCAGCGTGTCCACTTAAATGAGGCCAGTGTTTGCGACGGGCCCGTACTGTACCTCGGACCGGTTTGTTCCACATTAGGACAGACACACCTGCCCTCCTCTCCCCTCTCCTCCTGTTCCCATCCCACCGCGATGCGTGCGCCGTCTCTTTAAATAGAGCCGTGCAGCTGTTAGCGCTGCCTCTGCTGGGTGAGACAAAAACACAGAGAGGGCCTAATCTGTGTTCACCGCTCCTGCATACTCAGAACTTCAGAACTGATCAAAACGAATCTGCCCAAATATAGATGTTATACTTCTAACTGAATTGAGAAGTAATTGTAGTTTTTTGTATGGTCCGTCTCATTTAGATTACACACGTTCATATAGTTTAGTTTTGTTTTTACAAAATTATTTAATTCTTTAAGGAAAGTGTAATGCTCTTCAGAATAGGGCAATTAGAATTTTCCTTGGTTTGCATAAGTTTACCACTAAACTAGCTCATGACGGGGATATGGGATGGGATCCATGTATTATAAAGCAGAGAGTTGAAATGATGCGTCTGTGGAACCGCCTCACTCAGCTGCCAGAGCACAGATTGACCAAAGCCAAAGAAATGGCAACAATATTTTCAAACTGTGATCTAAATTACATTTATAGAAATAAACTGCTTTGTAATTTAAAGTCATTAAATGAAAAACTGTTAATTGATTAAAAAATGCAATGGAAATATGAAGAAAAACAAAATTAAGACATTATATTCAGTTTAAGGACAAATATGAAACTGAATCATATATTCTCTTAAATCTAAGTAGAAAACAAAGGTCCCTCTGTGCCCAACTGAGAACTGGCACTTTGCCTCTGGCAGTGGAGGTGGTCTTCCTGAGGAGGAGAGGTTTTGTACTTTGTGTGATTTAAAGGTGGTGGAAGATGAGTTTCATTTTGTTTTGTATTGTCCACTTTACTCTGATTTGCGTGAAATTTTGTTCCGACAGGTGCAACATGAGAACCCAGATGTGTTCTGGTTTCCACATGATCAATATTGAGGCAGCTTTCTGTAAAGCACGTTTTGCTTTAGGGCATTATATCTCCAAAGCTTGGGACCGAAGACAAATTAATGTGTATCCTCCTGTGTGACGTGGATGTTGTTCTGTTATGAAGGACTGTACAGTTTCTGTGAATTTATTTTGGCAGTCATCTGAATTCTGTTTTGAAATGTGGGTTACACTTTAGAATATGGCCCGGTAACTCCTAGGTAGTTACTGTAGTACATCCCTGGTACTTACAGAGATAATTACCAAGTACTTACCTAAACGTACCACTGTAAGTACCTAGGAGTTACGAGGTCGGCCCATTAGTCCGACGTCTCATTATTCTGAAAATCACCCATTGAGTAGGGGTGCCATTAGGGTTAGGGTTATATGTTTGTAATAATGAGACGTCAGACTAATGGGTTGTCGGACCAATGGCATGGCACTGGAGTTACCAGGCCATACCACTGTAAGTACCTGGTAATTACCGCTGTAAGTACCAGGGATGTACCATAGTAACTACCTAGGAGTTACTGGGCTGTATTCTAAAGTGTTATAAGCCCATGACGGCTGCACTTATGTGCAAGACACAATAATAAAAATCAATCATCAATCAATCAATCAATCAATCTAAAACGTCATATATATCAATTTGAACCTTTCCTGTAGATTACTGACATACATATAGAGTAATACATTATGAGATTACAGTCAATGTCATGTTTAAGGACATTAGGCACTACTTTTCACGGGACTTTGCATGAACAGGCGCCGAATTTAAGGCGAGATCTAAATAATGGATAGACCCAGGTTTAAAATGGTGGTTTCATTTTGTTGAAATATTAGTAACGAAGAGGGGATTTTGCATCATGTTTAGTTTATTGGGGGGTTCAAAGCTCAATCAATCTGGCTGCGGATTAGATGTTAAAATATCCTTTCTGAAAAGAAAAAAACTCCTAAATATTGTTACGTCCTTTAGGCACGAACGTTTGGAGTCTGTAGGAGCGAAAGTGGAGATGTTGTTGCAAGAATGGAACGAAATCCTCATTTTGGAGAAAACCTGCTCTTAAAGTTTTGTGACGTGTGTGTGCACAGTTTTCTCCTCTCTTTTGTTCCGGGATATGTCCAGCTCCCTCGCGGACAAAACGTCATTGAAATAAGCAGTTAGTTTATATAATAAGTTTAGTATTTTATTTATACACTGCCATGAAAACTAGGAAGTTAAAAGGTACATTACTTGTTATGCGATAATAAAAATATATGTATTTGACCTTGTAGTGACCCAATGGCTGTATGAGTGGTCAGCATGGCGCCTTTACTTTCCATCACAGTGGTCTCTACAACGCTCCAGGATCAACTGTTTGGAAGGTTTTCGCTGCTGACGGAAAAACTGATTCGTTGCTAGTTTTCTCCCATAACATCTGCCTTTTAAAGGAACAGGCCACCGTTTTTTCCATACTGAGATATGTTCTTACCTGAGCTTAGACGAGTTGACGTGTACCGGTCTGGTCTTTACGCGTGCGCTCAGTCACGCAAATGTTGTTAGCATTTAGCCTCTCCTCCTCTCGTCTATGTGGCCAAACTGGGGTGAAGTTAGAAGCGACCAAGCTCTCCCGCGTTTCCCATATTTAAATACGGTTACGTGAAAAGTTACACCATCCAAGTCTAGTCACACAAAATTAAAACATGGTGATTTTCTAAGCGGATAAAAGGAGTACTATATTGTGAGGCGTAATAACACCTTAGGAGCACTTTGACGCACACGCAGTAAAGTGAGTTATTACTGCGCGGACGTCGAAGTACTCCAGGTGTTATTACGCCTCACAATATAGTACTCCTTTTTATCCGCTTAGAAAATCGACATGTTATAACTAGACTTGGATCATGTAACGTTTCTCGTAACTGTATTTAAATAGGGGAAACGTGGAAGAGCTTGGTCGCTTCTAACTTCACCCCAGTTTGGAGCTATACCTTTGCTGGGAGAGGCTAAGGGCACATTCACACCTGGGACTCGGTTCGATTGGGGACCAAAGTTGCAACATTGTTTCAGCTTTCCAACTGGCACTGTTTGCGTTCACAACTCTTTTTTATCAATCGAACTAACATTCTAAATGCAGTTCCTCTGCAGCCTGTGGGGGCGCTGTATCAAAACCTTCCACAGGAAAAACAGTGAATAAGAAACACGCTTCTGTGATTGGTCGATTGAACTCCACTTCCTGTTCCGTCTTTTGTTTATAAAATGGAGCGGTATCAGACTGTGACTGTGTTGTTTTTTCTTTACGCACTTTTTAATATGACAGTGACAGTAACTATGCTCAGAACGCACAGATTTTTTACGGGCGAAATGGGAGATAAATGAGCTGATGCTCGTCATGAGCATCATGATGAGATGATACCAGACGAGACAAAACCAGGACTAAACCGGGACTAAAGCAGGACTGGTGGACCCCAGAGATATTTTTTCTTCACACGACAACTGCGAAGGCTCCGAGCAGAGACATCGAAAACTACTTATGACGACTGTCCGAGGGAAAGAGAGGCAGAGAAAGGAAGTTAAAATGATCTGACCAGGGCTTTGCTCACTGGCCTCTGGTGCTGCTTATATCAATGATTTCTGCCTCATATTTACCAGTCATGACTTTTGGTCTATATTTCGTATTAACTGTTAGCTGTAACGTGTCTGCACATGCGTTTTCATTTACATTCCGTAATGAAAGTCGTAATTGTCTCCACTCTGTTCTCTCTTTGCGTAACTCATTTGTTTTGTTTGTATCAGACACACAACGTCCTACAACTTTCTCTTCCTGGTTTTGTTCCGCTCTCTGGCTCAGTTGCGTTCATAAACCAAATGATCCGCTTCAGAGTTCGTTTGAACCGGGCCGAGACCCACGTTTTCACCCGGGCCAGGATTCGCTTCTTTGGCCCGGATCAGAGTCCCTTTGCGGGTTCACAACACCTCAAACGAACCGGACTATCAGAGCAAATGGGCCCGGATTCGGATCAAGAGGGGGTTGTGAATAGGACCCAAACAAACAAATAAACAACAACATTTGTGTGAGTGAGCGCACGCACAAAGACCAGACAGGTACGCATCAACTCGTCTAAGCTCAGGTAAGAACATATCTCAGTATGGAAAAACAGTGGCCTGTTCCTTTAATGTCAGAGGAACAAAACAGACCAAACTCACCCTTTGCGATGCTTCTTTTATGACGTTTTGTCGCTGGCGAGGCGGAGCCGGTTTTCCCCACGCTTATTCATTCACTAATACTGACACGTTTGGTATCCACGTGTAGCACGAAATGAGACAGAGATGACGCTGTAATCCAAATATGGTCATTTCCTTTGTGGGAGACAGCACGGTAGATAATAAACACGGACATGCGCAGACGTTAAACTTCGCGGCCGCTTTTTCTCAAAAGGAGGTTTTCTTTACACTCTTGATACAACATCTCCGCTTTAGTTGCTCCTACAGACTCCAAACGTCCCTGTCTTTTATGTCCGACTTTTTAACCTCTTATCCCCCGCCCTCATCGAGCGCATTTTCTCCAGTTCAGTTTTTACCCAAATCTAAAATCTTCTAGGCCAGTGTCTACACTGTAATAAATAAAAAGTTGAGTCAACTTAAAAAAGTAAAGCAACTGGCTGCAAAGCTTTTTTGAGTTTACTCAGCTTTTAAGGTTTTTGTTGAGCCAAATCTTATGTGGAAGTTGG
The DNA here is from genome assembly GCA_007210695.1 of Neogobius melanostomus. Classification (NCBI taxonomy): domain Eukaryota; kingdom Metazoa; phylum Chordata; class Actinopteri; order Gobiiformes; family Gobiidae; genus Neogobius; species Neogobius melanostomus. Next base: position 2,149,628 of record VHKM01000278.1, on the reverse strand, counting down.
TAAAAAAATACCTGGTTTGCTTTATGCCTACTTTTTTCTATTATTACAAGCAAATACAAACTTTAAATAAATCCAACTTGAAAGAAAAACTTTACCAAACATAGAATTAAGTGTTTGCTGGACTTAAAGCAATACGTTTGGTCAACTACTAATAGTCAATTTCTTGAACAAAAACAAAAGAGTTGAATCAACTGCAAAGTTAACTTTCAAATATATGTTGGCACAACTTGCTTCTTGATAAAGTTGGGTGAACTCAAAAAAGCTTTGCAGCCAGTTGCTTTACTCTTTTAAGTTGAGTCAAATGATAAAGGTTTACACTTTTTGTACTTTACTTTTTTTTTACAGTTACATTGCGCAACAAAAACCTAATGTGGCCAAAACGCGACATGAAAGCAATGAAAACGTGGCAAATATGGGTCAAAACATGCGTCAAAAAAAGCAATAAAAAGGACTCAAATGTGATAACACGGACGTTTGCAGGTCTTAGCTTTCAAATGAGGCGTTACGCTGGCCTATAGCTGAGAGGCTTGCAGATTCGGGTAAAACTGAAGAAAATTGAACAGATTTTGTCTAATTTAGTTTTAGAATATCGGACTACGGGTTGTTCGAGTTTAACCTCTTAACCCCCGCCTTAACCGAGCACATTTTCTCCAGTTCGGCTTTACCCAAATCTAACTCTACTGGAGTTTACAGCCTATAGGCCAGAGTAACGCCTCATTTGAAAGCTAAGACCTACAAAACCCATCTAAGATTCTCTTCGCGGTGTCGTCACTTTTTTGTTGCTCTATTGACGATTTTTTTATTTATTTTTTCATCCTCAATTACGTCTCGTTTTTGTCGCTATTTTGACAGAGGCTTTTAGATTTGGGTAAAGTCGAAACTGGAGAGAATGTGCTCGGTTAAGGCGGGGGTTAGGAGGTTAAACTCGAACAACCCGTGGTCCGTTTGCGACGATATCCTGGAAGAAAATGAGACTAAATCTGCTCCGTTTCTCCACAGACTCAACAAACTCTACGTGAAACTATTTCAATAACAGATTAGTTGTTTCAGCCTTCATGAGCCTGGAGCGTGAGGCGCCGCCAGAGTCATTATTTTCCATCATCAACAATAGAGGGACGTCGATAAACATAACTTAGCATCAAATATACAACTACACTCACTGTCCTGACCAAGACTCTGTCACGAGTTGAAACGCGTTATAATGAAATACACCAGAAGCTGATTTTGTTGCCTCGGATTTCATTTTGCTATTCGTTTTTTCTCTGCCCACTCCCTTCTCCTGGACAGCACCAGATCTCTGACCCTCCAGGCTGGATCTAGGCAGTTCTGAAATCAGACATTTGGAATCAGGGTTCCTCCAAAAGCATTAAAAGTCATTGAGTGAATTGTGCTAAAAGCCGTTAAAAAGCATTAAATCCCACTCAAACTGGCTTTAAAGCAGTACTAAGTAACTCTTGCCCCTAGAGGCCATAAGCGCAACTGCAGGTGTCTTAGCAAGTTACGATTTTTTAACTTATTAAATGTCTTGGAGAGTAAATACTACACTGACAGAAAAGGTGAAGGGAGAGAGAGGTGTTGTACATCCAGTTATACAATGGAAATTTCTCTCAAACTTGGCTGTAAATACTGTTTAAAGTGGCGCTAGCCCGCAGTTAGCTTTGCCCGTTAGCCTGTTAGCTTCTTCTGCGTGATTCTAAGTGTGTATTGGTTGCTCCGACCCGGTGGCAGTCAAGTTGCAAGCATAATTTTCTGGCCAGAGACACCAGGGGGAGATGAAAGACCCTCCAATCATCCCATTAACACTTGTATTACCCCCACAGGGACTACGGAAAGGATTTATTAAGGTAAACACGTTACTTAGTACTGCTTTAACGGAGGGAAACGTTGTCATTGCTCAACTGTTACTGTGGCATAAGTTGGTTGGAAATCCAAAAGTTACGCTCAAACACATTCGGCCGCAGCTGTGGCAGAATTTGTCCACAGTTTTATGCTCAAAGGTTGTGTGTTGCGTCCAGTTTGTTTTTTGAACATGAACCTTTCCCCTCGTTCCTCTGTTCGATTGAATGTCTGCGAGTCTTAAAGGAATAGGCCACCGTTTTTACATACTGAGATATGTTCTTACCTTAGCTTAGACGAGTTCATCTGTACCTGTCTGGTCTTCACGTGTGCCTTCAGTCATGTAAACACAGCACAGACGGCGTTAGCATTTAGCCTCTCTCTTCTCCTCTATAGCTCCAAACGAGGTGAAGATAGAAGCTACCAAACTCTTCCACGTTTTCCCTATTTAAATATGGTTACATGAAGTGTTACACTATAAAGTATAATTACACAAATTAAACAATGTGGATTTTCTAAGCGGATAAAACGGGAACTATATTGTAAGGTGTAATAATACCAGGAGTAATTCGGCATCCACGCAGCGATATCTTCACTTTACTGTGCGTTGCTGAATTACTTCTGGTATTATTACGCCTTACAATATAGTTCCCCTTTTTATGAGCTTAGAAAACCCACATTTTTTAATTTTGTGTAATTATACTTTATAGTGTAACACTTCATGTAACCATATTTAAATAGGGAAACGTGGAAGAGTTTGGTAGCTTCTATCTTCACCTCGTTTGGAGCTATAGAGGAGAAGAGAGAGGCTAAATGCTAACGCCGTCTGTGCTGTGTTTACGTTACTGAAGGCACACGTGGAGACCAGACAGGTACAAATGAACTCGTCTAAGCTAAGGTAAGAACATATCTTAGTATGTAAAAACGGTGGCCTATTCCTTTAAAGTGCATATGACAGATTTTAATGCTCTTGAAAATATGACTTATTCAGATGGATTACATCAGTTGCAAGTTCATCAGTTGCATAGTTATCATTTTTTTCAGTGAAGCAGCAATTTTAATGAAGAAATGTTGGGCAGAAAAGTTATTTTTATTTGAATTTTTAAGCCGCTGACAGAAGTGACATAAAAGAAGGAAACATTCCACAGCAGTTTGACTCACTCATTTCCCATTGACTTAACAACAGTTCAAAATTGTTTACCTTCTTCGATGTCACTTCCTGTCGGTGTCCAATAAGGAAGTGAAAACATAAACATCACAAAAATGGTCAAACTAAAGGAAACTGGGTATAATCTTTAGCAAAATCTGAAATATAATCGTGTTAACTGTGTTTTAGCAAAGATTGTGTCTAATGTGTCAGATGCATTTTAAGAGATGGAACACGCACAGAGTATTTAAAAGATCGGATTGTGCATTCAAAGGCATTCCCTTTTGAACCTGTGCAAATGTTTTAACAGTAAGAAAAGTGGGGAAACTATAATCCAAATGTCCAATAGTTTTGGATTTAGGTTAAAGGGATACTTCGGGATTTTTGACATAGGGCCTCATTTCCTAGTTTCCAGAGTGTTGTTGATGTCTGGAGATATTTTTTTCTTAAATTCATGCAGTTCTTATATTTGAAGAGTCTAGTGGCGCTAGGCTAGGGCAAGGCTAAAGCATTTCTATGGTATCAGTTAGCCTGCATTAAAAACAGTCTGACCCACTCCACAGTGCACCTGAGGCAAATCACTTATAACACCAGACTAACCATATAAATGTCTGTGTCGATGGAATAATTTAACCATTCTGCATTTAAAATAACTTATATTTGAGCAGCATCAGCTTCGTGGCTGTAAGCTAACACAGCGGCGGAGTGATCTGCCAGAAAATAGTCCCTCAAAATGCGGTAATTCATGTGATACAAGGTCAGTTATATTTCAAAAATTATTCTATTAACACAGACATTTATATGGTTAGTCTGGTGTTATAAGTGATTTACCTCAGGTGCACTGTGGAGTGGGTCAGACTGTTTTTAATGCAGGCTAGCTGATACCATAGAAATGCTTTAGCCTTGCCCTAGCCTAGCGCCACTAGACTCTTCAAATATAAGAACTGCATGAATTTAAGAACAAAATATCTCCAGACATCAACAACACTCTGGATAACTAGGAAATGAGGCCCAATGTAAAAATCCTGAAATATCCCTTTAAGGAGGGACACTGCGGGGTTTTCTCCCATTTAGAGATCTCTATTTGAAACTTTTGCTGTAACTGATATAAATGTACTGCAGGATGTATGTTTCTAAATAAAATCAAACGTTTAATTCCTTAAATAATGTTGTTAGTTACAACGAGGGGATTTTGGAGATCGTATTTGTTTTAAAATAAGCTGTTTACAAGTGGGTAGTGCTCAGTTACATTTACTAACTCTTACAAGTAGTTTTTTCATCCAGTACTTTTTACTTCTACTTGAGTAACATTAAAATGAAGTATCTGTTTCTTACTTGAGTAAATGACAAAATCCCCCTGCAAAAAGCTTCAAATATTGCTCAGTCTAAGGCTGTAAAGTTTGGAGTCGGTGGAGATACTGTCGCCACAATGTGAAAATGCATTTAGCAAAAAATTAGCGCTTTGAAATTACAGTTTCCCAAAGTCAGTCTGGAGGGGACATTGAATCAGTGCAATGATTAAACATGTTATTGTGAAGATTAAGGTTTTTTGTTTTTGGTTCCGTTTGATAAGAGACCGAACTGGCCCCAAACCCTGAAAACTGACACAGAGTTTCTTCTGCAGTGTTTCCCCTTTAATGATTCTTTGATATGTTTTCATATCCTGAGTGTTTTGCCTTTGGCCCGGGACAGCTCCCTCTGCCCCTCTGCCCCTCTGCTCATGGTGACCAAAGGCCCGCAGATACAGATGCAGATACAGAGGTTTTCCCCCCCTGAGGCCGAACCGTCCGCTCCTGCCGTGCCACGCGCGCAGCCGAGCAGAGCCTCCGAATGCTGCGGCACAGTGCGGTGCGTAAAGGTGCGTCCTGCGGCACTCTGCGGGCGCGGCCACTCCCTCTCTGCACCAAGAACCCCCCTCCCCTCCCCTCCACCCTCCTTACCTCCCCCCGTGTCCTACACTTTCCCCACTCCTCCTCCTCCTCCTCCTCTTCCTCTCGCCCGCTTCTGGCCTCACTCCTCTCGCCCGGCATCGCACCCTGCGCTCATCCACTCCGCGTGCTCCCTGCCTCTCCGACTCCAACCACCCCCTGAACCTCCACATCCCCACTGCCCCGTCTCCTCCTCCTCCGTGTCCCCCCCCACACACCTCTGTGTCCCCCCCCCCCCCCGCCCGCGCCTTTACGCACGGAGACAAACACACAAGCAGCGCACACACAACACACGGGTGGTCCACATCAATCCCAACGTTTATTTGGAGACAGGAGAGAGATATTTCCGATCTGCTTTTGTTGCTGTTGTTGTTTCTTTACATGGTTGAAAATCATCACTCTTATGAAAAGAGACAAAAGAACCCTTTTTTTAGCACCAGAGCAGTTTTTTTTTTTTGCGTATTGCTCGTCCTTTGTTTGATAAAAATGTCACTTTGTTTTGTGCTGTTTCCACGGGCATCGATTGGGAAGAAGGGGAGGGGATATCTCGTTATTTCTTTGATATATATATAATAATAAAATAAAAAAAAGACTAGCACTTTGTCAGTCCATTGCAACAGAAACCAGAGAGAAAAAAAGAATCTTTCAGTCACAACAAATACATTGAGAGCAAAAGATCATTTTGAAAACCAAAAAAAAAGAAAAGAAAAGATAAATAAATAAGTCTGGGCGGCATTGCGCATAATCCAAGCAGGGATTCAGCTTCCATGATTATTATTCTCATCTTTATATTATAGGCTATTTAAATATTTATATGTATACATTTATATTATGTTATGTACAAGTATGGCACTTGATTACACAAAGCAGAGAAGAAGAAGAAGAAGAAGAAAAGATAAAAAAGAAAGAAATGAGCAGTGGGCGCTTTGGTGCGAGGATGAAGGAGCTTCGACAGACATTTGCAGCGCGTTGGCCGGGTCGTGTGCGCGCGGTCACATGATGATTTTTTTAAGGTAAAGTGGTGCGTCACAGGCAACGACAACAAAAGAAGAAAAAATAATAAAGAGAGAGACAAAAGAAAAAGGAACATGGAGTGGCGCAGATGAGGCAGGTGAGGTTTTTTTTTGCGGGGGGCGGGTGTCCAAATCTGGGCTTAGATTTGTCCCCGCAGACCTCCGCTGATGGGTGATTAGGTTTGGTGCCTGAACGAAATATGGAGAAAGAGCGTGTAGGTTTTTGTGTGTGTTGGATAAAGCCAGGCTCTCTGTTCCTTTAGTGCAATAGGCAGCCCACTTTACCAGCCTGGAAGGTAAAAACCCGACTAAAAAGTTGCATCAGTGCAGTAATAAATAAGTCACAAACGTGTAATCCACGCCCGAGTCCGACAGAACAGAAAAAAAAAAAAAGAAAAAAAAAAAGCCCACTTTAGTCCCGGCACAGTCCACAGTCCGCGCGCGGTCACACGTACGCAGAGTCACTGGACTGAGTGCGCCCGAAGTTGGGCACGCTCATCCTGGGTAAGTCTTTGTTCCGGATCTCGTAGATGGACTTCCTGCGCGCCTGTACGCCTCGCACGGCTGTTTTGATTTTCCTCCAGCCCAAGTGATTGAGCTCGGCCAGGTTGAGTATCACGCAGAAGCCGCTCACGGCAAACATGAAGACCAGAAACACGGTCTTCTCCGTGGGGCGGGACACGTAGCACTCGACGTCTTTAATGCACGGGTAGCGGTCGCACTCGTACACGGAGGGCACGTTGAAGCCGTACAGGAAGTACTGGCCCACGAGGAAGCCTATCTCCAACGCGTTCCGGAACACCACCTGTATGATGTAGAAGCGGAGATGCCCTCCTGCCGACGCATTTTGGACTTGGTAGCTCGCATGGCCGAGTTGGGGATCTCCTTGACCTCCAGGCAGTCCGGCTCCGCCTCTTTGGTGGAGTTATCCGTGTTCTGCAGCACTCCGTTCACGATGGTGTTCTTGATCTTTTTACTCTCGTCGCGTTTGAGCGAGTCTTGGTCCTTGTTGTCCAGAGTCAGGTAGACGGTGGAGAAGCGCCGCTCCTTCTGCTTGGCGGACTGGTGCACGGAGTAGGTGATGAAGCAAAGGCTGGGCGTGCACACCATGATGATCTGGAACACCCAGTAGCGGATGTGCGAGATGGGGAAGGCCTTGTCGTAGCACGCCTGGTTACAACCGGGCTGCAGCGTGTTGCACACGAACATGGTCTGCTCGTCGTCGTACACTGTCTCCCCCACGATGGCCACGATCAGGATCCGGAAGATCACCACCACCGTCAGCAGGATCCTGCGGGACAAGCACACACACAGTCAGCAGGCGAGGGGCGCGCCACAGCGGCCCCAGCGGCCACAGGGCTGTGCGCTCGGGGAGCGGCTCATGGAGCTGTCTGGTGCTGAAACACGCTCCCCGCTCTGCTCGGGTCAGAAGAGATACTTACTGCCCTCTGCCCGCGCATGTGTGTGTGCTGTGTGAGGGGACATGTGACAGGGTTAGTGCTGGCCTTTGGAAACATGTTTTTTATAATAAACATGTCCTAATCGTGAGAGAGAGAGACAGAGAAAATAAAGCCGTGTGAGGAGTGTGTTGATCCGTGTGCGGGGAGCGCACAGCCCGTCCGCTCAGACTCTGGAGCCGTGGAGACGCAGCAGCTTCTTAGACACGAGGACAGCACAGCACAGGTCCACAACACAGCACGGACTGATACAGGACTGATACGGGACTGATACAGGACTGATACAGGACTCAGGACCACAGGATCAAAGGACCAAAGGACTGAGGACAGGCTGAGACAGAAACGGGGGAATGGGGGCCATGCTAAAGACCTCCCGGAGGCTGCGGCTCTTCTCTTACCTGCCGATCATCGTGGAGTGCTGCTGGACAGCAGCCTCCAGGAGCCTCTCTAGTATAGTCCATTCCCCCATTTCTGTGCATCCGGAGCAGACACTGGCACTGCACTGTGATCAAATCCCTCTGACAGAGATTAGTCCGCTGGGCTCGGTGTCCAAACCGTCCGCGCGCGGCTGAAAGACGCATCCGAGTGGGATGCTGCTGCCGCCGCTGCCGCTGGTCTGTGTGTAGTCTCTGCTGGTTATGTGAGGAGCGCGCAGCGCCTCTGAGCGTCCTGCTGTGTGCGCTCCCACCACGCGTCCACACTGCTCCCTGTCATGGGGGGCAGTGATCACCGTAAGCCCTCCTATTTTCGATCTTCAGATCACGCTGATGCCGCTGCGTCTGCGGCAGGAGGCTGGACTTAATGTCTTGCCAGCGTTAATCCGCCTTTAAGTAGTCTCCCCGCCCCTGCGTCACGTACGTGCAGACAGGTCGCTGGACCGCCGCCAGTGGAACCAGCTTTCACTTTTGTGGAGGGACGCTGCTCAGTGGACGATGGTGGAAGGGCAGAGCGTCTGTGTCCTCTCACATGACGCTCTTCATTCGTAACACACTCCACAGACAGACACACAACTGTTTCCATGCAAAGTGCCTCTCGTGAGCAGCTGCTGTCCGCGTGCGCACAGCCCCCTCTCGCGCTCGTGCGGCAGACTGGTCCGTGCTGCGCCCCGGGCACAGGAGTGAGTGCCGTGGACCGACTCGCAGACCGACAGTGGCCCGGTGATAATCGCTTTACGGCGCTGTCCTGTGGGTCCGTGCGTAAACGGCCCGGCTCAGGCTCCTCTGGCCTGATGTTTGGACACGATATCGAACAGTTTCTCTAATAAATGTGTATATTTGTGTCAAAGAAGGGATAATAAACGGATTTATTTTTGCTTGTAATCGTTGGACCTCTTTGTATTTTGGGGTCATTCATGTCCCTGGTGACCATTCACGTCAACACATGCTGCGCACCGTCACGTGAGCTGCGCCCTTCCATTGAGTAGAACTTCTTTTTTTTGATGAGGTCCATTTCTCCCCGAGCTCTGAGGAGGCTTATCCCCGACGCTCGCCTCTATAATCGGCTCTGCTCCAACCTGTGATAACCTTTAGTCATCCAAACACGCATGATACACCGCCGGGGGAGCGGGAGGGGGGAGTGAGGAAGCTTCCAGGAAACTTTCTGCAGTGTAATATAGGCCAAGTGTCAGAATCATTGATATTTTATGGAAACATGAGTGAAATGAAAGCTCTGTTCACCATTTGAATATTTGATTTCCCCAAAAAAGTAAGCACACACATTGCTGAAATATAAACTTTCACAATAAGGGGTTAATTACTCCACATGAGTCAGCGTTTCTCCATAGAGTTAATATTCAAAACTACACAAGGTCCAAAATGCCATCTGAAAAGAATATGTGTAACTAATATATCAACAACAACAAAAACATAAACCTGGCTCTATCCATTATTTAGATAATGTCAGCAATTTTGGCCATTTTTTCAAAATGACAGAAAACATACACTGATATCTGTAAATGTATTTATTTTTCAGCGTCGCGTTTTAAAACAATTTTACCCTCATTAAGTCTTTTTGAATTGCCAAGTAAAATAATCTGCCAAATAGAACTTAAAGGTGCACTGTGCAACTTTTTATGAGGAATATTTTCGGTAACATTTATAATAAGGTTACATGAAGTCATGCATGAATAAATTATGTATTTAATAAATGATGTATTCATGCATGACGATATCATGACTCATCATGACTTCATGTTCTTTCATAGATGACTTCACGCATGAATTAATTAATTAACTACTGTAATGAATTCATGAGAAAATCTTGTTAGTATATCATGATCTTAGAATCATGATGAATTCACTAAAGCATTTACATTTTTTTTACAAAAACATTAACTAACGTAAGTATAAAGTGTATGCATGAATATCATGATTCATCATGATTTTAAAAAATAGTTTGCAAGATAATAATATAACATTTACTGCTGTAATTAACTCATTAGATAATCCTTAGTTCATTCATAAATTCATGATGATTGTGTCCTCTATACTAAAGTGATGAACTTTTATACTTTGGACAATAATCAAGGACAAAACAAACACAAACTTCACAGACATTATAATTTAGAACTGTCCACAATGCATTGTGGGTTTAAATTAAGTTAATGCTTTGTGGTCCATTAAATTTCACTTACATCAACATAAACACTGCCTATTGCTTACATTTATGCTTAACTTAAAAAAAAAAACTTATATTAAGACTTATTCATGATGTTAATAAAAATATAGCACTTTTTCTACTCTTGCACAAATGTGTCCAAAGCATAAAAGTGCATCACTTTAGTAAAGGGGACGCAATCATCATGAATTTATGATGAACTAAGGATTAGCTAATGATGAGTTAATTACAGCAGTAAATGTTGTATTAAGGTATATCTTGCAAACTAATTTTTTTAAATCATGATGAATCATGATATTTATGCATAAACTTCATAATTACAATTAGTTAATGTTTTTGTAAAAAAATGTAAGTGAATTCATCATGATTCTAAGATCATGATGAATTTCTCATGAATTCATTACAATAGTTACTTAATTATTTCATGAATGAAGTCATCTGTGAAAGAACATAGTCATGTTAACTCATGTAACTCATGATATCCCATGCATGAATACATCATGAAATCATGCTTAATTCATGCATACTTTCATGTTATTCATGCATGACTTTATGTAACCTTAATATAAAGTGTTACATTTTTAAATATATATTTGTGCGTATTTGACCTTGTAGTGGCTGTTTTCCATCACGATGGTCTCTACAACGCTCTAGAATCAATCCTTTTGTAGTTTTTCTGGTGAAAGGCTTCGTCAGCAGTAAACCTTTTGAAACAGTTGATCCTGGAGCGTCCATGATGGAAAGTAAGGGACCAGAATGATTCCCCTCTGTATTTTTATATACAGAGGGGGATCAGTCTGGTCACCCCGCCCCCGCTGCCTGTATCTGCAAATCAAACCGTTCCCGTGCAATCAGATTCCTTTATTTGACGTGACGTGTTGTTAGCGAGAAACGTCACTCACGGACGTGGAAGTCCCCTCAATAACAATCTACAAATGACCCACGAGAGAGAGAAAGCGTGTCTCCAATCGGCGGTAAATGACCAAAAACACATCGACAGGTGAGCTTCGTGATTCATAATCCTGCGCAAATATTAACGCAAAACCGCTAATAACACCACATCAACGGCAGACGCCAGGCCTTCGCTGATTGGTTTACTCCGCTTCCTGTTTGCGTGCATATTACCGCTGTGGGAAATGGATTTGACAGCGTAAGTCTGGATTTTTCCAGGCTAAGTAAAGACGCCATGCTGACCCCTCATACAGCCGCTGGGTCACTACAAGGTCAAATACGCACAAATATCAACTTTTTTTTCCGCATAAAAAGTTGCAAAATTCACCTTTAAAATACAAATTGAGACTGATTGTGCAATTTTCAGTTCAGTAAGATATTTAATTTTCTTAATTTAAGTGCAACATTCTTTTTTCTTTTGTTTTGTTTTGTTACAAACTCAGGTCGAGTCAAGGGCCAAACTACTAACTGTACTTTGAGCATCTGTACTTTACTTGAGTAGTATTTTTGTTGAGAACTTACTGCTTTTCCTCCATTACATTTGAACGATAAATACTAAAGACAAATGTAATACTTTCTGCTCCCCTACATTCTAAAAAGACTCCAAAGTACAAAGTTAAAGTCGATTTTGTCCCATTTTGAGTCCCGTAATGCACACTCCGAGACAGCAGGTGGCGCGCTGCAGGTGCACTGTCAAACGCCAATGACTCGCAACAAGGAAGAAGATTTGCCCCCGTCGTGTTGCCGTTAGGGAATTTATGGGAATTTAACGTTATTTTCGTTATTTTCCAAGGGAATTTGAACGAGAATTAATGGGAATTAACGGAATTAATGGGAATAAACAAGGAATTAATGGGAATAAACAAGGAATTACTGGGAATAACAGGGAACTAACAGGAATTAATGGGAATAAACAAGGAATTAATGGGAATAAACAAGGAATTAATGGTAAATGGTCTCAACTTACATAGCGCTTTTCCACTATGTTAGGCACTCAAGCGCTTTACAGCAAGGATCCACTCACCCATTCGCACTCTCAGTCATACACCAGTGTACGCAGACACTGGAGGCAAGCTGGGTGAAGTGTCTTGCCCAAGGACACAACGACAGTGTGCATCTTCAGGAGGCGGGATTCGTACCCCCGACCTTCCGATCATGAGGAATTACTGGGAATAAACAGGGAACTGACAGGAATTAATAGGAATAAACAGGGAATTACTGGGAATATATGGGAATTTACGGAATAATCAGGGAAATAATACAAGTGAAGGTCGCTTCTTTACAGACAGATACAAATTTGATTTAATAGTCATACACTGAAATATCAATCGCAGCACAGAGTGGAAAAGTCTCAAACAAAATCAAAACCTCTGGTTTCTGACACCAGGGTTTGAAGAGCACAGTTTTTGAGGTTGTGGCCGATGCAAAGAAGGGCTTTTTGAAAGTGGAACAGACTCATTCCATGTTTGTTTTCGTCAAACAAAAATCATGATATAAAAATGTGCTGTTTTGGAAAGAGGATTAAGCAGAATGTAGGTTTAGGAAAGTTGTTTTAACATGACGATATCGAGCCTCACACTTCTTCTAATGCATGTTTTATGTTTTATGTATTTATTGTATGATTTTTACTCCTACTTGAGTGAGATCATTTCAAAGTAACGCTCCTCTTACTCAAGTAAATATTTGTGTTTGCAGAAGATCCTGAAGTACCAACCAATGGGACGTGCGCCACAGTTTGAGAACCACCGCTACAGCCCCTCGTGTTGCATTGTGAAAGGAGAGGCCCACAGCATGTTCCATTCATTTATTACAAAGCTATGTACAGTTCTGTAAAAATTGCACTAGAGTGTAAACAGACGGCTTTGGAGGCACGTGGAGGAGACACAGAGCGGGGGGGGGGGGGGAGAGTTTTAGAAGCACTTCCGGTGGACTATGGACGGGCCCGCCTCGTCGTACTCCTGTTTGCTGATCCACATCTGCTGGAAGGTGGACAGGGAGGCCAGGATGGAGCCGCCGATCCACACCGAGTACTTCCTCTCGGGCGGAGCGATGATCTGGAGTCAACAAATGTAAGCACAATGTAAGAAAAGGAAGATCTGCAGACGAGACCCTGCAGGAGAATAGGGAGAATAATAATAATTTAGAGATATCAGTTTGAAACGTTTGCCGTAGATTACTGACAAAAACATGAGGGGAAAATGTAGAGCATGTTTTCTGTTATTTTATACATAAAAATGGACAACGTTGGCAATATTTTCAGAGACAAAACCTTAATAATGGATAGAGAAGGGTTTCAATTTATGTTTGTTTTTTCTTTTTTCATATATTGGTTACAAAGATTTTTAGTTTTTGAATAAACTTGAATAAGTTTGCGGTTCAAAGCTCAACAAATAAGGCAGGAATTAGATGTTGAAAAATCCCTCTGGAAAAAAACAAACACTTAAAATAAAAATATAAAGTCCAAAACTGGGAAGTTTGGAGTCTGTAGCTGCTAAAGTGGAGATGTTGTTGCAAGAGTGAAGCTGCCTTCACTTATTTTCTTGGAGTATTTTCTGTCACTACTGAACCGTGCTCTCCACCCCCCTCCGCTCACACGCTGCACTGATGATGCATTCAAAGATAAAGGGACAATTTGTTCATCTTGAGTGCAACACACATTATCATTAGAATAAATTTACAGTGTAGAGGTTTCACATCCCACAACCCCTTGAACGCCACTTCATTGTGCTCTGTAAACAGTACAACAAAAGCTCCCTGTAGACATTGGATTATTAAAAACATGGACATTTGAGGATTTCATGATTTCGTCTGCATCAGAGCAGGTCGCTCAGATGTTTATCAGTTTGCGATCTTTTGTAAATTTCTGTCATAAAGCTAAACTCTAAACTTAGCCGCTAACTGTTGCTGTGTCTGCTGCTTCAAATATTTCCACTTCTTTTGCGATCTCTGCACGCAGTGGCGTAGCAAGGGTACCAAGGGGCCCCAAGCAAGAATGTCGGTTGGGGGCCCTCTGGTGGCCGATCGGTGTACTGCGCACTGGGAGAGAGGATGTCATTTGGGCAGGAGTGGGTCACCTGAAAACTCCCATAATGCATAAGTTTTCCTCAGAACAGAAGGCTGAGGTTCTTTAGGTCATGAAGAGAGTTACAATAAACTGGTTTCACTATTAGAAATATAATCTGGTGGAGCCATGAGTAAAAAAGTCTGTCCACTGCTCATTAAAAGTTAACATTAGGAACATGACTCACTAAAGCAGGTTCCCAAACTTTTTGCTGACCAAAATACACATAACATCTCAGACTCCATTGCATAAATTGTCTTATGCTACTAGCAGAAAACATCAAGTAATATGTATTTAAATTGTTTTTTGAATAATATGGATTCACTAATTATGTTTTACACTCATAAATATGCTAAAACATAGCATTTTCTTTTGTTGATCTGAATCATCTGGGACCCCACCTAGCTCGACCCTGAGGGTCCGACCCCACTTGGGAACCACTGCACTAAGCATGGCAGGATGGGATAAACAGCGCCACACAGCGTTGGTGGAGAGATGGTGTAACTGCATCACCAAAATCATTAGGAAGGCTGTGTCTATCAAGCGATAGTATCTGCAGGTATCTGAAAAACGGGTTGGTGCATGGGGGCCCTTCTCAGTTGGGGGCCCCAGGCAGCTGCCTGCCTTGCTTATGGCAAGCTACGCCTCTGTCTGCAGGTGTTTGTGTTTACATGGTGCGGGGGCAGCTGAGGGGTGTGCTGAGAGTGAGAAGGAGGGTCATCTCAAAGTTATGTTGCTGTTTCGAAGGTGGTGCGATGCAATGTGGGAATTCAACAATTCCGGTCCGGCAAAATGGAATAGATTAGGACGGCTTTAAGAAACCTTGTTTTTAGAACACGGGCTCTGAAGTTTTGTAACGTCTGTGCATGCGCATGTCTAGTTCAGTTTAGCCGCTTCTGTCGCCAAGAAAGGAAATGACCATATTTGGATTACAGTTATCTCAGATGCTTTTCCTGTTACACGTAGATATTACCAACTCTACCAAGTTAAATGAGCAGAGCCTCATTCTAATGTAACACTCTAGACTCAGGAGTGTGTCCGCCCTGGTGTTCACCGCACTCTCGTTGGGGCTGCGTAAAGACAAAGGGGAAGGTTTGGCGGCTCACAGCCAAACTGGCACAAGCTGTCACTGTGCAGGCAGAAAGGTCAGGGACAGAGGGCAGATCACATTACTTGTCAGAGGATGTCAGCTCTTGTGTAGTATCGTCTGAGCACTTAGAATCTGTAAAAACAGGGCCAGGTGACCACTCTGAAAACATCAGCGGTCTCTCCAGGGTCCTGCGGTCGCCTCTCCTCACCTTGATCTTCATGGTGCTGGGAGCCAGGGCGGTGATCTCCTTCTGCATGCGGTCGGCGATGCCCGGGTACATGGTGGTTCCCCCGGACAGGACGTTGTTGGCGTACAGGTCTTTGCGGATGTCGATGTCGCACTTCATGATGCTGTTGTAGGCGGTCTCGTGGATGCCGGCAGACTCCATGCCTGCGGGGGAAAGGGGTTTGATCATGTTATCGCAAGTGTGCAACAGGTGCGGCCCTATACCCCCCCCCCCCCTCCCCTACGCAGCTGACGGGACCAGTCAGTGAGTGTTAACGCGTCTCAAGTGCTAGAGTTTAAAGTTGAGAGATGAAAGAAACAGATGGTCATATGGGCAGTTTGGAAAAATAATGATTTAATTAAGAGAATTCAAAAGGTAGAAAGTAAATAATGTAAAACAGCTGTTTGGAAGTTATACCTAGTTTCTCTAACATAATTAATACAGTATAGAGGAAAAATGAAAATAATAAACACACAAAAAGAAGAAAAAAACACACACAAAAGATAGGAAACAGGACACAGAGGCGGATGGAAGGGGCGGGGCTTGCTGGATCTAAAATGTTCATAGGAAGGATAATAATGCAATTATTGCCGCCCTCACAAACTTGACCCTAATCATTTTTCATATTTATAATCACATACATTAAATATTTAGTATTATTATTTGATGTTACTATGATTACTGCTGTATAATTTAATGTATAAATATTTATAGCATATATAACGTAGTTTAAAAAATAATAATTGTATATTAAGTATTAAGTATTTTAATTCCTTTTTTTTCTGATTGCTTGTTTCTTTCTATCAAAACTATTTCCATCCTATTCATCCATTTACTATTATTCTTATTAATCCTATTATTATTAATGTTGGTTTATTGTGATGATAATTGTCTCCATTTTGTTTGTCTCTTTATTTATTTATTTTTATTTTATCTTATTTGCTCTGAAGGTTTCCTTTTATTATGGTTATATTCTGTATCTTTCTTTTGTTACTATCACTGGGATCATCATGATTACTATGATCATTACTATTTTTTTATTTTTTATATATTTGTTATTATTTTTATTATTCTTTCTTTATTTCTTTATTTATTTTTCCCCTCGATATCTTATGATTTTGTTTCATAATACATCCACACACACACACATTCACTCCACCCACCCCAATATTTCACACACAAAACACTTCACTGTTGTACATCCTGTTCCATCTACCTTGTGTTATTTGTGACCCCATGTGTTCCTCCTTTGTCTATGTGTTGTATGAATGTTTTGTCCTGTATGTCAATTAAAGAAAAAAAATACAGTATAGAGGAACAAGTAAAAGTACCTAATTGAGTTAAAGTAACTGAGTAGCACTACCTCCTGCATGAGTTTCTGGCAATAACAGACCTAAATCATGATATTGTCTTCCATAGTTATTAAATGAAAGTGACGCACCGATGAAGGAGGGCTGGAAGACGGTCTCGGGGCAGCGGAACCTCTCGTTGCCGATGGTGATGACCTGTCCGTCGGGCAGCTCGTAGCTCTTCTCTAATGAGGAGGAGGAGGCGGCCGTGGCCATCTCGTTCTCAAAGTCCAGCGCCACGTAGCACAGCTTCTCCTTGATGTCGCGCACGATCTCGCGCTCAGCTGTGGGGTGACGCGGGGTCAGTAAAACAGCAGCTGTGAAAACACTCGTTTGTTTTTACATGGTCGCACCTGTCGTGACGAAGGAGTAGCCCCTCTCTGTCAGGATCTTCATCAGGTAGTCCGTCAGGTCACGTCCGGCCAGGTCCAGGCGCATGATGGCGTGTGGCAGAGCGTAGCCCTCGTACACGGGCACGTTGTGCGTCACACCGTCGCCAGAGTCCAGCACGATGCCTGCAGATCTGAGTTTAGCCACGCGCTGAGTCCGTGCGTAACGAGCGTGTACTCACCTGTGGTGCGTCCGGAGGCGTACAGCGACAGCACGGCCTGGATGGCCACGTACATGGCGGGCACGTTGAAGGTCTCAAACATGATCTGGGTCATCTTCTCCCGGTTGGCCTTGGGGTTGAGGGGGCCTCGGTCAGCAGGGTGGGGTGCTCCTCGGGGCCACCCTCAGCTCGTTGTAGAAGGTGTGATGCCAGATCTTTTCCATGTCGTCCCAGTTGGTGATGATGCCGTGCTCGATGGGGTACTTCAGGGTCAGGATGCCCCTCTTGCTCTGGGCCTCATCCCCCACGTAGGAGTCCTTCTGCCCCATGCCCACCATGACTCCCTGGGGTCACAGAGCGTGTGAGTACTCCCGGTTACACAGCTATATGTGAGAACGTAGTAGTTTACCTGGTGACGGGGGCGGCCCACGATGGAAGGGAACACTGCGCGGGGAGCGTCATCTCCAGCGAAGCCGGCCTTGACCAGGCCAGAGCCGTTGTCGCACACAAGCGCGGTGGTCTCCTCGTCGTCGCACATGGTGTGGGGTCTGCGAACACACGCTTTGTTAGGGCAGAGGTATGTGGATACAAGTACAAGCCTATAAACATTACTTCAAAGTGTCCTTAAGAGCAAAAAGTACATTTTCTATTGGGCTTTTTTTCCACTGAAACATAGAACTCTACAGCGGTGATGCATTATCTCTGAAACATAATCAAAGCTGTTCCCAGGTTTGACTTATTATAACTTAAAGCTGTGATATGAGAACATCCTATTGTCCCAAAAGAAATCATTAAAACTGAAGAGTATTTCCGTATCTGTCCGCCCACACATTACACATAATATCCATCTACTATTTATCCAACAGACTTTTAAACACGCCAGAACGTGGCCACTTCCCCGCAGTTATAAGTGCGCCTTTATCTTGGAGCAGCTTTAAATCCACGTAAACGTGCTTTGGTAAAAGGCTGAGGGTGTCCGTGCGTGAGCAAGTTTCCTCGAAATTGATTCAACGGCGCGTAAAAAAAAGGCGCTTCCAAACCCACATGCGTCTTCACCCCTTCTTCCTTCTCCGTACTCACCAGACAAGCGCCGGATAAACAGCCCGCTCCGGAGCGCGCACCGTTCCCTCCTTTTGTAAACCTCTCCCTCCTCGCGTCGGTGCGCGCATGAAAACTCCCCCTGACCTCTCCATATTTGGCAGCGCGCGGCTCCATTGACAAAAGACGCACCATGAATGGAATGGCGCGGGGCAGGGGACTCCGTGCGCTCGCACCCATGTACGGCGCACTCCCCTCCCCAGACAAACACCGCACTTCCCCCGCTGTTTGATCTCCCTCTAACCCCCATCTCCACCCTGCGATTAATCCGCCCCTGAAAATTGACCCCTCTCTCTCGCTCTGTTCTCTCCGCTGTGGGCCTTTAAGCGCGGCGAGGCCAAGGACGGTATGTGATAACAAAAATACCAGCCTCCCTATCCAAGCCAGAGTGACGCGTAAAGGCGCATGGAAGGCCGTCTGTGGGAGTGCGTTTGGATTGGAGACAAGCGTTTTGGCACTTACAGGGAGCTTTACTTTTTAAGTCGGTTATGAATGTGGAAGGCTATGGGAGTCGTTCATATTGTCCTGGAAAGTTTAACACTAACTGACTGCCCCATTGCACGTGGACACATCATACCAAATAAGGCACGTACAAAAGTAAGTCAGAGTTATTTCTAGGCCATGGAACAAAGCCATTGGTGAACTGTTAAGCTTCGAAGTTAAACTGCACTGAACTTGGATAACTGGCGCTATGACGGCTTTATGTATGGGTCAACTTTCAATCAACAACATTTTGTCCATCAATCAGATCTATACACTGCATGTTGCCACACACAATAAAGTTGACACACACGCTCAAACATTTGGCTGTAGCGCCCACTCGGATAACAGCAGGTGAACATGGGCCTGTAGAAACACTGTGTCATTGTATCAAACAGATCAGTGTGTGGATGCAAAACAACTTCCTCCACTTAAATACAGATAAAACTGAGATCATTGTCTTTGGCCCACAAAAACACATGGAAGTTGTCATTGGTCATCTTGAAGCTCTTTCACTAGAACCTTATAGTCAAGTTAGAAATCTAGGGGTAATCATGGACTCAGACTTGAATTTTAACAGTCATATTAAGTCCATTACATCAGTGGCTTATTACCACCTAAAACATTGCTACAATAAAAAACATAGTGTCAAAACCAGATTTGGAGAGATTAATCCATGCATTTGTCTCAAGTCGGTTAGACTATTGTAACGGGCTGTTCACTGTTAGAGCTGCAGAACATCCAGAACGCTGCTGCTCGAGTCCTGACAAGAAACAGGAAATACGACCACATTAGTCCAGTGCTCCGGTCTCTGCACTGGCTTCCTGTCGCTCAGAGAATAGATTTTAAAACAGCTCTGCTTGTTTATAAGCCTCTTCATGGTCGGGCACCAAAATATATAGCTGACATGGTGCAGCAGTATGAACCATCTCGGGCCTTGAGATCCTCAGGGAGGGGTCTCCTGGTGGTTCCCAGAGTCAATAATAAACACAGTGAGGCTGGTTTCAGTTTCAAGCAGCAAAAGTCTGGAACAGCCTCAGTGAGGACGTAAGACAGGCCATAACTCTTACTATGTTTAAGTCCAGGCTGAAAACATGCCTATTTACTGTTGCCTATGGAAACTGATGGTATTTTAACCTCTTTTAATGTATGTTTTTAATTATTATTTTGTATATTTTCATGAGTGTTTTGACTGATTTGTTTTATTGTGTTTTTATTGTATATTTGGTGTTGCTGTGAGGCACACTGAGTTGCCTTGTGCATGAAATGTGCTGTATAAATAAATTTGCCTTGCCTTGCCTATAGCTTTGATTACAGCACACATTTGCTGTGGTGCTTTTTCAATAAGCTTCTGCGGTGTCCAAAGATCCCAGTGTTGCATTTATTTTCCCCCCAAGATCTTGTCTCGATGAGGGGAGAGTGTGACCACTGTGCAAAGCCTTGTCCAGCACACCCCAAAGACTCTATGGGTTTAAGATCTGGCTAATCCATGTGTGAAAATGTTGTCTCACGCTCCCTCAACCACTCTTCCACAATGTGAGCCCGATGAATCCTGGCATTGTCATCTTGGAATATGCCCGTACCGTCACATGGTGAAAAAACCTGACCAACCGCAGCAACTCCAGATCACAACACTTTGTTAAATCCAGGTGGACACTTTTTTTCTTTGTCCACACTAAAAGAAATAACTATTAACATTTACTTAGAAAAATCCTTGTAAGTATTTGCATTATGATATACTAATTACATTTTACTACTCTAAACCAAGTAAAACTCTCTTGCCTTTATCAAGTAAAATCTAAATGGGATTTGTAAATAAATCTTACACTACAAAATCAGTTTTTTTATACTTGGTTATGTGAAATAATGAAGTAAGGTCTATGTGATTGTTTATTTCTGTGTGTGTCGTAGAAATAGTAACTTTTATGTGTGCTGATAATATACAATAATGGATTAATTTCTTAAATGTTATTTATATTTTATCGTTGTATCAGTATATGTATTCTTATTACGCACTAATTTGAGTAATAACTACTACATTTGTTCATTTTAATGATCAATATGAAAAATCAATATGCAAAAATGTCAATATTTATCAACAACTTTTTGTTTATTCACAAAAAAGTGAGAAATGGCTGCATAAGTTTTATAGCTGTATTAACATTCATGAACAATTATTAGTATTTAGTGCAACAATGATTGCAGTAGAGTATTGAGCATGGCAGTAGATGAACAAAACTAGATAAAATAGTCTGTCTGCATTACATTTTCCATGAAAAAGTGACTTCCAAAGCTTAATGGCTTATAAATAAAATCCAACAACACCACTTTGAAACATGTGAAGGTGTTCATCTGTCATAAAATAAATGCTTGTTTTTCAATTTTATTTATTGGGTAAAATTTTGCGCGGCGTCGCTTTAACGGTGCATTATACAACGTTTTATGGGACAAAAGAAGTTGTGTGTGTTTTAACCTTTTGGTGACCCAGCGGCTGTATGAGTGGTCAGCATGGCGCCTTTACTTTTGATCACAGTGGTCTCTACAACCCTCCAGGATCAATTGTTTAAAGGGGGGTATTATGCTTTTTTCAATCACATAGCACCAGTCTATAGCATACTACAATGATGACGTAACCTTCTGTTGGTCTGTATATGCAGTAAATTAAAATAACTGCCTTGAATAAAATTGCTCTCTCAAAATGGCTGTACTGAACGTCTTGAAATAGGCCTCTGTCTCTTTAAGAAGCTTTCCGACACGCCCCCTTCAGCACACTGCTGTGGCATCTAAACAACACTACTGTGCGGGGAGGGGGCTCTGCTGAGCTGAGGAGCAGTGGTTGGTGGCTTGGCTGGTGACGAAAGGTCCAGAGGCGTCTCCAGGAGGTGGGGCGTTCCTAGGAGGACTGAGGCATAGCTACACCTAAAATGGCTGCCGTCTAAGTTTTTACTGATTACTCAAAAATATGTGAATGAGCCAAGGCAACACTCCAGGCATGTGTTTAATGAGGGAATGACATAATAACATGATATAAAGCTTGAAAAAGTCGATTTTACATAATACCCCCCTTTAAACAGTTTTCCGGTGAGAGGATCCATCTGCAGTGAAAACTTCCAAACAGTCGATCCGGGAGCATTGTAGAGACCACCGTGATCAAAAGTAAAGGCGCCATGCTGATCACTCATACAGCCGCTGGGTCGCTACAGGTCAAATACGCACAAATATCAACCTTTTCTCACATAAAAAGTTGTATAATTCACCTTTAAGCTGCACAAAATGTCATATTTTAAGTTTTAGACAGCAACTTAATTTTCAGGTGTTGTACTTTGGGGGATAGCTGTATTGCATCTAAATGTAAGAACCGTTTCTGGAACACTTCAATAGTGTAACGCCGTGTTGGAGGATAAGCAAGATTGAGGGAATATATGAGACCCATTAGCAGTGTACATGCCTCTGCAGCATTTCCACATAATAATAATAATAATAATACATTTTATTTGTATAGCGCTTTTCAAGACACTCAAAGACGCTTCACAGAAATACAATAATAAAATCACACATAAAAACAGCACATTAAATCTAGAGGGCAATTTACTGGACATTAAAAGCCTTTGTGAAGAGGTGAGATTTGAGTTCTTTCTTGAAGGTGGGGAGGTCGGAGCAGTCACGGAGCGGTTGGGGCAGTGAGTTCCAGAGTGTGGGGGCGGCGATGGAGAAGGCTCTGTCTCCCCAGGTTCGGCGCTTGGTCTTACAGGGGAGGACAGGAGGTTGGCGTTGGAGGAGCGGAGGGATCGAGATGGAGTGTGGTGGTGGAGTAGGTCAGTGAGGTATGGAGGGGCCGAATTATGGAGGGCTTTGAAAGTGATGAGGAGGACCTTGAACTGGATGTGTTGAGGGACGGGGAGCCAGTCATCCAGTCAGAATCTTCTTGCCGTCCACAACGATGGAAACATCCACAGGATCTTCAGTATAGGAAACACGAACAACGATCTTCATGTGGTATTTGTATTTGTATTTATTTTGATCTCCATTAGCTGCAACAAGCTATTCTTCCTGGAGTCAATCCAGCATACTGCTCACAAAACAGTATTAACCCCCCGCACACACACACACACACACACACTCAAATAGCGTCAGTGAATACAGAAGAGATAATGTAATGACAGCATTAGTAGCGTAATGGTCAAGTTACTTAATTAGAACACCACTGGTCACACAACAACAGGTTTGATCAAATTAATACATGAGAAGATGCCTTTTCAAAAGGGCTTTAAATTGGTACTTACTGTTTGCATAAATAATGTCACTTGGCAAAATATTCCAACCAGACATGGCTCTGTACATTACAGTACTTTATCCATCACGTTGGGAGGTTTAAATCTGCCCTCCATGCCATGTCTGGTTTCATAATTATGATCATCCGAACTAAAATTCAACTCTTTGGAAGGTTAGTTGTAATTATATTTGTTATTAAATTCATTAGAGAAGCAGTAAATCTCTCTTTTACCTTGAGCCAGGACAGTGTATTATGCATCCAGTTTACATTAGTTCTGAGTGAGCACCGAAATGCACAACGAGCTGCTCTGTTTTGGACGGTTTGTAGAGCTTTTATATTTGTTACGGCAGCATAAGACCAAATCTCCGAGCAGTTGTAGTCTAACTGTGATAATACATACACACTCACACTTCCCATTCACACCCCCAAAGTCTGTAATCATTGTGAAACTAGTGCAATAACGTTCTCCTTATAGTCCGGCTGACACAGAAATATTCCTTAGTCCATCATTATAACAGAAATCAATATGTTCCCTCTATATCATTTCATAATACAAACATCCATCATTCACTGTCCTCTGTCCTCCAGTAATGTTCTGTTCACGCGGTCACGTGACACACTCACCCAATCAGCAACGATTATTATCCGTTATTGGGACGTGATGAATGAAAATGGGAACGATAGGGTAGCTGACAATGTTACATTGTTCTCATCATCGATCTGAACAACTTGAGCCCGCGGTCGTGTTTCCAAAGGATTCTTCATTCTCCTGACTCCCGAGGAACTCCTCCAACGTCACAGGATCCTGAAATAATGTGTTGGAATAAAAATCCTCCAAGTTGTCCACCTAGATAAATAATAGACAGGAATAATTACTTCCACACTTGCTCAATAGCTTACAAGTTTAAAGTAAGAATAATATGCCTAGCTACAGTTGTGCTTGAAAGTACCCAGGCAGAATTTTTATTTTAACCATTTTTTTAAATAATTTTTCAAAGAATATGAAAGATAACACAACATTTTTTTTGTTTTCTTTTTCACTCATAGTTAGTAGTTTTGTAAAGCCATTTATGGTGAAACAACTGAGTTTGGTATTTTCAAATCTGGGTTAAAGGGTAGTTCTTTGCCGTCTGCAACAAATGAATAAAACAATCCAAGAACACACAATAAAGTACAAAACATGAGAAAAGTAGCCTCAGAGTAGATTGAGCTCACAATCCCAGTTTGGATAAAGAGCCCCCTCGATGCGCTGATTTGGAACTGTAACCAAGTAGCTGATTGTGGATTAAGGTTAAAGGGATATTTCGGAATTTTTGACATAGGCCTCATATCCTAGTTATCCAGAGTGTTGTTGATGTCTGGAGATATTTTGTTCTTAAATCATGCAGTTCCTATATTTGAAGAGTCTAGTGGCGCTAGGCTAGGGCAAGGCTAAAGCATTTCTATGGTATCAGTTAGCCTGCATTAAAAACAGTCTGACCCACTCCACAGTGCACCTGAGGTAAATCACTTATAACACCAGACTAACCATATAAATGTCTGTGTTAATAGAATCATTTTTGAAATATAACTGACCTTGTATCACATGAATTACCGCATTTTGAGGGACTATTTTCTGGCAGATCACTCCGCCGCTGCGTTAGCTTACAGCCACGAAGCTGATGCCGCTCAAATATAAGTTATTTCAAATTAATAGTTCAAATTATTCTATCGACACAGACATTTATATGGTTAGTCTGGTGTTATAAGTGATTTACCTCAGGTGCACTGTGGAGTGGGTCAGACTGTTTTTAATGCAGGCTAACTGATACCATAGAAATGCTTTAGCCTTGCCCTAGCCTAGCGCCACTAGACTCTTCAAATATAAGAACTGCATGAATTTAAGAAAAAATATCTCCAGACATCAACAACATTCTGGATAACTAGAAAATGAGGCCCTATGTCAAAAATCCCGAAATATCCCTTTAAGTTCCCCATAGGGAAATTCATTCTCTGCATTTGACCCATCCTCAATGCCGTTGGGGCGACCTGTAGGAGCAGTGAGCTGCCAGTGTGGGCCGGCGCTCGGGGACCCATCTCCATGATGTGGAGCCAGGCTCGTGGTCGGAAACACCTGGCTGGAGGATTAACCTATTGTACATGTTTTTAGTAGTAGGGGAAACCGGAGTACCCGGAGGAAACCTACACAGACACGTGGAGAACATGCAAACTCCACACAGAAAGGCCCCGTCCCAGGTGGGAATCGAACCCGGACCTTCTAGCGGTGAAGCACGAGCGCTAACCGCTGTACTAGCGTGCCGATTAGCATGCGCGCAGGAGAGCACACTGGGTAATTTTAGCCGCCTCTTATCGGTGCAGGCTCGAGTGGGGGCCGAATGGAGAGCACTTGTGGCACAGCTGGTCTGATTGAGCGGCTTCCCCCGCCCCGCCAGGCTCTCTAACAAAACACTGGCCAACGTCCGCAGACCACACACTGAAGAGGAGGCGGGACCGTCTGACTACTGCGTTTGACCCATCAGAGTGAAACACGTCTACGCTTTTTGGCCGTCATTAAAACCAAGACATGATCATTTCTGTGACATATGTTTGCATGAATCAATGCTGTCCATAAATATAATGAGCTATTGAGACAGATCGATCCGCAGGGCTGACTGGAAACCATTCAGATTTATGCTTACAGTCATCGACAAGGATTTTTCATCTGCATCTTTTATTTCGGTTGGGAGGGAGGGATCGAGAGTGGGGGAGAGAGGAGGCGGGGGAGAGTGATGGGAGGAATGTCGTCCAGTTGAATGTCGGAGTTGACCCCAGCACAATGCAGACTTTACAGTTATCTCTAGTGTTTATTTCTCACATAAACCTCACTTCAATTTGGGCTTACATATAATAATTTAAACTCACTTAATTTTTTTTTAATGTCGACAATATTTGAAAATGCTATCTACCTGAAGTTTGGGGTCCGTGGGATTTTCTCTAATGGATCCATTGATAATTATATACAATACTGGTAAAAAGTTTTAACTTTAATTTATTTTCAACACTATTTACATTGTGTGATTCTCATTAAAGGCACTAAACTATGAATGATGTGGGATTATGTTGGAAAAATGTAGGGTGAAATAATGTTTTATATTTTAATCTCTTTAACCCCCACCCTCCCCTCCTGGAACCACCACCTTAACGTGGTGGAGGGGTTTGAGCGCCTGAATGATCCTGGAGCTCTGTTGTCGGGGCTTCGTTCCCCTGGTAGGGTCTCCCATGGCAAACAGGTCCTAGGTGACGGGTCAGACAAAGAGCGGTTCAGAAGCCCTTATGAGAGACCAACAGGCCCGGTTAGAACCATGAGGCCGTCCTTCTGTGGACCCACCACCTGCAGGAGGAGCCATAGGGGCTGGTGCAGCTCCAACAGCTGCCCCCACGACCCGGCAACGGACAAGTGGAAGAAAATGGATGGATGGATGGATGGATAGATGGATAACCCCCACCCTAACCGAGTGCATTTTCTCCAGTTCGGCATGACGCAAATCTAAAAGCCTCTTACAGCCTACACGCCAATGTCACGCCCAATGGGCTTCTCTATGGTCCTCAGGGCGGGAGCTGACATTGCTGTAATACCACCCCCTTGTGGCCAGGGGCGACTCCAAGAGACACTTGGTAAACAGAATTCTAATTTGACTTCAGACAAGCTTGGCTCTTGTTTAGTTTAGTTTTTCTAAATGTTGCTATGACCCATGTGACAACGCTGGGGTAGGTGAAATATTTTTAATCAGCCTGAAAAAGAAGAAGCCTTTTCAGTGCATTAACTGGCTCCAGAGCCTGTCAATCAAACTCTGGAGCTCTGTGGAGGCTCCGCCCGCCCCGCGAGCACAGGGCTTTTTGCCCTTTTAAGGAACAGACTGTGTAGGAGGAGTCTGAGCTGCCATGTAAGTGTCACAGAGGACTCGGGACCTTTACAATGAATGGGGCTGAATAGGTAATGTTCTATCTCTAATTATTATGGTCACGCTCATTTGAAAGCTAAGGCCTACAAAATTGATCTAAATGGATCTTTTTCCTCGTGTTGTTGCTGTGTTGTCGTCACGTTTTTTATATTATTTTTAGTTCATTGCGTTATACTGGCCTATAGGCTGTAACCTTTTCGATTTGGGTACAACTGAACTGGAGAAAATGTACTTGGTTAAGGCGGGGGTTAAGAGGTTAATGACACTTTAGTTTGAGCACAATTCATTTCACGACTTAAACAAACCGTATACACATTCCTCCTACAGCTTTAGTGCCCCGCGCCGAGGAAGATGCTATTGTGACATGTGCCAGCTCCGCTCTCGGAAGAGGAGGAGGCGGATAGGCTGGGGGTGACATTGCCGGTGGTGACTGTACGGGCCGGAGCTCTGGACGGTCCCAAGACAAAAGGACGCGCTGTGGACGTGAATCACCGCGCTGCTCCCCATCAGCGACTGCAGACCACTGCCCCAGCGCTGGTGACTCTGTTGGAGCTTATGTAATTACAGTGGACTTCAGGCACGCGCAATATAGAAAGCAATGAGCGACCGACCAGTTCAATTGCAGTTGACAAATCCTTATGAAATGCTCATGTCCCTTTGCTTAAAAGTCCATTATCTGCAGGGAACTGTCAGGTTTTTTTCTCCCTGCCTCCATTTACAGCAGCATCAAGGCTTCTGGTGAGACTATAAAACTACTTGGAAATGTAGAAAGTCTTTGGCGAGCAACCTAAAAAGGGCTGGAGAGCTACTGGAGGCTCCCGAGCTACGGGTTGGAGATCCCTGCTCTACATCATCTCTTACAAAACTGGACAGTTTAATTTCTCAATTCATTTGGAACAAAAAGACTCAGACTCCTAGGATTAAGAAAGCTTTTTACAAAGACCAAAAGAACTTGGTGGAATGGGATTGCCTTGCTTCAGATTCTACTACTGGTCGTGTAATATTCGGTCTTTGTCCTTCTGGTGTAACGGAGCTGACTGGGTTGAGATGGAGAATCAGAGTTGTCCTACTACCTTGTTACAAGCATTGATTTTTTTCTACTACTACTCCCAAAGTCAAAAGTCTTGTAGTCTCTCATACTGTAAAGATTTGGCATCAAATTAAAAAACATTTTATTTTAGTATTAACCCCAATTACACTTAACCATGAGTGCAACCCAGCACTTCATGAAGTAGCTGTTTTTCAGTGGAAAGTCAAAGGAATACATTCAATACAGGATTTGTTTATTGAAAAGTGTTTGCGTCTTTTGATCAGTTGCATCAGAAATATCAAATTGCTAATGCATATTTTTTATACAAATCCGTAGTTTTTGTTAAATCAATGTTCCCATCTTTTCCTCGTCAACCTCCCAGCTCACACATGAATACTATACTTTTAAAAGAAAAGTTGAAAAAAGGGTCCATTTCTAAAATAAGTGATGAACTGTCAGATATATAATATATACCTTCACTTGATCACCTAAAGGAAGTTTGGCAAAAGACATTGGAATAAACGTCACTGTATCTCAATGGACTAAAGCTCAAGAGAACGTCCACTCATCTTCAGTCTGTGCTCGTCATGGACTGCTCCAATTCAAAGTTCTACACAGGCCACACCTCTCCAAAGTACAGTAGTGTTCAAAATAATAGCAGTCCAACATGACTAACCAGATTATTCACAGTTTTTGGCATAAATCATAGAACTACATGGACAACAATTTACCAGATGCAGTAGATTCTTAGAAACACAGACAGACCCAGCATTCATGGTATGCATGCTCTTACTTCTGTGTAGTTGAATATTCAATTGAAAGGGGTGTGTTCAAAATAATAGCAGTGGGGAGTTGAATTGGTGAGGTCAATCATTCTGTGGAAAAACAGGTTGGAATCAGGTGGCCTTATGTTAGGAAGTCAGCACATGTTATACATGTATTTCACTTTGAAATCCGGAAGAAAAATGAGTCGTTCAAGACATTGTTCAGAAGAACAGCGTTCTTTAGTTAAAATTTTGATCGGAGGGTTTAAAACTGCTGAAATGATCTCCAACGTGTTAAAATGAAAAGCAAAAACAATGGAAGACTACCATTGGAATGGATCGAACAATAGCCAGAACTCCAAAGGCTCAGCCAATGATCAGCTCCAGGATGATCACAGACAGTCTGAAGTTACCTGTGAGTACTGTGACAGTTACAAGATGCCTGTGTGAAGCTAATCTACTTGTAAGAAGCCCCCGCAAAGTCCCACTGTTACAAAAAGACATGTGCTGAAGAGGATACAGATTTCAAAAGAACACATCATCTGGCCAAAAGAGAAATGGAGAAACATTTTGTGGACTGATGAAAGTAAGATTGTTCTTTTGGGTCCAAGGGCTGCAGACAGTTTGTCAGACGACCCCCAAACTCTGAATTGAAGCCATAGTCCACTCTGAAGACAGTGAAGCATAGTGGGGCAAGCATCATGATATGGGCATGTTTCTCTAACTATGGTGTGGGGCCTATTTATGGAATACCAGGGATCATGGGTTAGTTTGGATATATGAAAATACTTGAAGAGGTCATGTTGCCATATGCTGAAGAGGAAATGCCCTTGAAATGGGTGTTTCAACAAGACAATGACCCCAAACACAGCAGTAAGCAAGCTAAATCTTTGTTCCAGACCAAGAAAATTAATTTTATGGAGTGGCCTTCCCAATTCCCGGACATTAATCCCATAGAAAACTTGTATGGTATCGGAAAACACGTTTTGGTACTACCCATCTCTCCCCAAACCAGTGTTGTTTTTGGCAGTCCTTTTAGTTTTAGTCTTAGTCTTTTGGACAAAAATGGTTTTAGTTTTAGTCACATTTTAGTCAGACGAAAAATACAAAGGATTTAGTCAAGTTTTAGTCGGTTTCATTATAAAAAGTAATCATAGTATTGGAAATTGGAATAAATAATAACAATCACCTGTTGACAGGTGCCAGAAGTTGGTTGACTCTATGCAACACAGATGTAAAGCAGTTCTAATAAACTGTGGTCCTACAACTAAATATTAGTTTATTGATTCACAGGAAAACTAAATACTATGGGGAATTTCTTATGTAGTACATATTGAGCTTGTAAACACAGATGCAGACACTGCTATTTTTTTGAACAGCCCAATGTTCATTTATTAAAATGTTCTACAAAGTACTTGAAGAAAGTATACATTTCTCTTCATGTTTTGATTTGGAAAACCATGGGCAATGCTTCCAATGCATCGAAATAAATCTATTATGAAGATTTTGTGCTTAACTAACGTTTTTAAACACACTGCTATTGTTTTTACCACAACTGTACGGCTTTCCAGAATGTTCCATGGGGTGAACACAGGAACAGGCTTCACTAGCTCACACTTTTTGGAACTGTCCTAACATAACAGTTTACTGGACTCAAATTTTAAATTGATGTCTGATGTTTGTGGAACTCAGTCACACCCTGACCCTGTGCTTGCACTTTTTGGAGTACCCCCAGTAAGTGCTATTCTTACTAACAAGCAGACAACTGTTATTACATTTAACTCGGTGCTAGCTAGAAGACTGATCCTATTAAACTGGAATAAAAAAAAAAACCTCAACCTTTATTAATTTGCTATTCGATGTAATGAAACATATCCAATTGGAAAAAAATCTAATTTGAACTAAAAGGAAAGGTAGATGATTTTCATCTGATATGGGATCTGTTTCTGGAGCACTGGGACAAATTTGAACAAGTATGAAGAATGTAGTGTGTATGAGTGAACGGCCTGCTTTCTTGTGTTCCTTCCCTTATTTCCAGTGGGCCAATGGTCATGTTTCTTTTTGATTAGAGGGCAGCTGTAGGTTTGGGACTTCAGCTTTAAAAACCCTGTGACCTTTGTTCTTCCTCTCATTCTTCTGCTCGGTCTTGTCTACCAAGTCAGTTACAGTAGTCACCCTCACTCAATTTGCCTGTGCACAGTTATGCTAAAATATAATTTTATGAATGTAGCTGTATTTAGTTGCATAGCTTAGATATTGCTGATTGTAAATTACAGTCTTCTCATGCTTCTGTTTGGTCTTGTCTAGGCCAGTCTGAAGGCAAGACGGCTGTCGTGGTCTCCTGGGGATCAGAACCTAGGGGCTGTTACAGTAACTGTAGAAGAAGAAGATCTTTATTTATATAGCGCCTTTCACAGACATGGTCACAAAGCTCTTTACATGAGAGCATTTTACGTTCACTCCATACTCAGTGGTGGTAAACTACATTAGTAGCTTCAGTTTCCCTGGGGGAGACTAACAGAAGCGCTGTCGTGACTGCACACATCTGCAACAACGGTCTCTCTGACCACCTCCATACATTCACTCACACACATCATTCATCCTGGCCTACTGTATATGTTTTTAGTGATAGGGGACACCGGAATACCCGGAGGAAACCTACGCAGACACAGGGAGAACATGCACACAGAAAGGCCCTGTCCAGGTGGGAATTGAACCTGGGACCGTCTAGCTGTGAAGCGAGAGTGCTAACCGCTGCGCTACCGTGCAGTGTACCGGAATACACTCACTCAAAATTTGTATTCTAAATATGTATTCTCATTACAAGTATTCAGTTCCTACACTGAGTATGGTTCATTCAGCTAAATGTCATTGCTAATCTATTGAGAAAGGTGATGCACACAAGGTAAAGGAATTTTGCCATCCCATTGAAAGCATTGTCAGCGGATCACTTTAGCACCATAGACTTCATGGCCAGTCTAAAGTGGGAAGGCTCCGGAAGTTCTTTGCTGTAATGACTTTTCATTTCCATGTTTTGCCTCTCTTTAAGTCATTCTTACCTCCACTTGTTTGTCTTTGACAATGAAGTTTTTCCTAGCCAAACTGCTATCATGATCGAGCCTCAGTTGCTTTTAGAGAAGCCACCCTCACTTAATCCATCGCTATTCTACGGTCTATGTTCTGCACCATGTGGAGGGGATGTCGCAGAGGTTATGTGGGTCAGGTGCACATGTGGCACATGTCTGGTGCAGTTGCCCCAAAGGTACTTATTCCCATGTGAGTCTTAATTATTATGACGACATTACGCCTGGCAGAAGCTGGTCCACTGCAGGCTTCATTGTTCCTGTTGGGAAATCTGCCCTATGCATTGGACCCAACTTTAAGGTGAGACAGCGCGACCTGAAAAGACTTCAGAATTATGTGTGACTTGCAAAAGAAGGATTTGTCAGTTCGATACACGACTATTGTCTGGTCGGCCTAAAAAACATGGTTACAGGTGGTAGTATTTAATCACAAGGCTGTACAGTTTCCTCATGACTCGCAGATGCTTTTGAACTCTTCCTGACCCTTCGCTCTCGTCTCTTTCCCCCCGCAGCTGCTGTGTTTGTTCGAGTGTGGCACAAAAGTGACGATAATTGGCCAAGAGAGAGAGCGAGCAGGAGAGATGATGACGACCAACCAGAGGCGGCGTTCTTGGTCATCTTTCCTTGGGTTAAGCACCACCTCTGTCCGTCAACATGCACAGATTTCGGGCGATTTATTCTCCACCATTTACACACGCGTGACAGCCAACCCCTGACCCACCCGAGGCAACAGGCCTATAGGGTGACCGGACTTTTTTTTCCGCATTCAAAACTGGGACAGAATGGGATTTTGTGGGGGAAAGCCAAATGTGCATTCCCGCCCTTTTTTTTCGTTAAACGGTAAAACAGTTTAACGTTTAGTGGTTGCTATGAAAAGGCAACAAAAACAAAACAAAGAAACTTGGGACACATGGGTATAGGGCTGGGTACTGTTAAACGATACCGGTATGGTAACGGAAAACAAGTTTTGGTACTACCCATCTCTCCCCAAACCAGTGTTGTTTTGGCAGTCCTTTTAGTTTTAGTCTTAGTCTTTTGGACGAAAATGGTTTTAGTTTTAGTCACATTTTAGTCAGACGAAAAATACAAAGGATTTAGTCAAGTTTTAGTCAGTTCGGGTGACAGCATCCCTCTGTCTGATGTGTTGAGCTTACCAATAACTTGTAAAAAGCTCATCAGTAAATGTGTCAAGCTCTTCACACTTGAAGGTAAAGCATTAAATAATTGTAAAGAGGCGTGGGAAAAAGAGATTGGAAGTGCCTTGCCAAATAACATCTGGAGCACCGCTCTCACTCGTATTAACACAATCAGCTCAATCAATAGTTCACACAGATAACTCAGTTTAAGGTCATTCATCGATTCCACTACTCTAAAGTGAAGCTCCATAAGTTCTATCAATCGGTGTCTCCTATATGTGACAAGTGTAAGAAAAATGAAGGCACTTTGCTGCATTTGCTCTGGGGTTGCCCTTTGATACAAACCTTTTGGTTAAGTGTGTTTTCTTTTTTTTCTAAAGTATATGAAAGGACAATCAACTCAGATAGAGACTTTGCGCTTTTTGGAGCTTCACTGAATCTTATGGACATCCCTACAGACATTCAAGTATCTTATTGGGGACTGTCATTGCAAAAAAATGATTCTCAAAACTGGAAGGGATGTGCTACACCTTCTTTCCAGAATTGGCTCAACGAATTTATCTCCATAATACATCTGGAAAATATTCGCCTTGGAAATAAAGCTTTGGGCCAATGGGAACAGGTTTGGGGACCCGTACTAATATATTTGTCTAAATCATAATCATGAATGGTGATCATTTATAGACATATTTTATAGTATTAATGACGACAATGTTGTCTGTTATCTATGTTATGGTTAGTGGTGTTATGCCAAGAACACTCAGACTGTTCATGCTCTGTTTGTTTGCTTTTGTTTTTGCATCTGTCTGTCTGTCTGTCTTTTTTCTTGTTTTTTTTCTTGATTTATTATATAGCAAACCAGTGGTTGCTGTGCACATCTGACTGAGTGTATGAGTGTGAGGGTGAATGAAATATGTACGGATGAATATAGGTATGCTGGTAGGTACAAAAGAGGGGATTATTTTTCTTTTAATGTATATTTAATATCTGCACTGATATAATTTATCGTTGTAAATTCAACTTACTTTCATTATAAAAAGTAATCATAGTATTGGAAATGGGGATAAATAATAACAATCTCTTGGCTTTATAGCGTTGGACAAACAGATTACACCACAATAGGCGCTGGCAGAAGTGTCACTGTGAACAGGGCTTTCCCCAATAGCGCCCTCTCTCCTCGTCCTCTGATCATCGCTTCCAGAATTTAAGTTTTTTACCAACAACGCCATCTGCACATTCATAAATCCGCATGCACTCTGCATTTAGACGCTACGGTATTTAAAACTGTCCTGTTAATAGATAAAGTCCCTGTGACGCCGCTGTAAGACGCGTTTCATGGAGGACGTACGCTGATTGTAGCGGGGAGAGAAGCATGTGAGTCCACGTGAGCTGACGGCACCGCTCTGTGTCTCTCGCAGAGTGCTTTCTCCCATTTTCGCCTCGTCTCATAAACGTCTCGTCATATTTTAGTCGCCAAAGATGTATTTTTTAGCTCGTCATCGTTATGTTATCGTCATTAAAAAAAGGTGCGTTAACGACGGAAGCTTCGTTGACGAAAACAACACTGCCCCAAAGTATTCCCCATTTTTCACCCATTTCCTGACATTGGATGAACCCGATATTGTAAATTTGCAGAACTTCCACTCATTATTGTTCTGTTTTCTGGTTCTAGAGGACACATATGTTAGTATAGGTATCGAAAAAAGTATTATTCCGGTATTAGTATCGAAAACCAAGTATTGTTAAAGTACTGGTATCGAAAAAAACTGTAACAGTAACCAACCCTAACGGGGACAGAGCGTCACAAATCAATGATTTTGCGGAAATCCATGCTAACACAGGACTAAGGGCTTAAAGAAGAAGAAGAAGAAGAAGAAGAGCTTTATTGATATAGCGCCTTTCGCAGACATGGTCCAAGCGCCTTACATGAGACAATTTTACATTCAAGGCAAGGCAAGGCAAGTTCATTTGTAGAGCACAATTCATAAACAAGGCAATTCAAAGTGCTTCACAGTTGCAGAAAACAGATCAAATCAATCAATAAAACATCAACATAAAGTTAATCAGTTACAGTAAAAGGCAAGAGTGCAGATAAAATACTTTCAGTTTTCATATGCACGGGTAAAAAGAGCTGTTTTCAGCCTGGATTTGAACATTGTCAGAGTTGAGGCCTGTCTCACATCCTCATGAAGACTGTTCCAGATTTTAGCTGCATGAAACTGAAACGCAGTCTCACCGTGTTTATTATTGACTCTGGGAACCACCAGGAGACCCCTCCCTGAAGTTCTCAGGGCCCGAGATGGTTCATACGGCTCTAACATGTCAGAGATGGACTTTGGTGCTAAACCATGAAAAGACTTGTACACAAGCAGAGCTGTTTTAAATTCTATTCTCTGAGTGACAGGAAGCCAGTGCAGAGACCGGAGCACTGGACTAATGTGGTCGTATTTCCTGGTTCTTGTCAGGACTCGAGCAGCAGCGTTCTGGATGTTCTGCAGCTCTAACAGTGAGCAGGCCGTTACAGTAGTCTAACCTGCTGGAGACAAATGCATGGATGAGTCTCTCTAAGTCTGGTTTTGACACTATTCCTCTGATCTTAGCAATGTTCTTCAGATGGTAAAAAGCTGATGATGTTATTGCTTTGATGTGGCTGTTTAAGTTCAGGTCTGAGTCCATGATTACTCCTAGATTTCTAACCTGATTTTTTGGTTTAGAGCGAGAGACTCACTCCACACTCGGTGGTGGTAAGCTTCAGTAGTAGCTTCAGTTTCCCCTGGGGGAGACTGACAAAAGCGCTGTCGCGACTGCACACATCTGACCACCATCATTCATTCATGCACACACGTCATTCATCCTGGCCTATTGTACATGTTTTTGGTGGCAGGGAAACCGGAGTACCCGGAGGAAACCTGCGCAGACACGGGGAGAACATGCAAACTCCACACAGAAAAGCCCTATACAGGTGGGAATGAACCCGGGAGCTTCTGTGAGGCACGAGCGCTAACCACTGTGCTACCGTGCCGCCCAGCACGGTATGTGTGTTTGAGCTGCTCTCACATGGCTTTACCTTGAAATCTCAGTAATCGTTCAATCCACAACTGTCATCCATAGATTTTCATTGCATAATTCAGAAACTAATGTCCTGGTTGATGCGGGCTTGACCGTGCGTTTTTCTGATTGGTAAGTCGACCCGCCGGTCACGCCCGATGGGAACTTGTGGATATAAAACAAGGCTCCAGACCAGACGAGTTCACAGAGACTCGTTTCCTACAGCCTCGCCCGTCTTCCCCAGCGATCCCCGTCCACACAGAGTGATATAATGTGAGCCAAACTCTCCTCTCCCACAGTATTGATTTTTTTTGTATGGGGAATATGACATCATAACGGTCAGGGCTTGAGCTGGGGGGGGGGGGGGATGTGCTGTGCTGTGTCGGGATGTGCAGAGGTCAAAAACAAAGAGAGGGATGAGGGATATGAGAAAGCTTCATTGTACTTAAGGCACACAGGTTCAAACAAAGGAGAAGGCAGTATGTTTCTTTGAGTTCGACATTCATAAGGTCACAGCCTGTAGTCCAGTGTAAAGCCTCATTTGAAAGCCAAGACCTACAAAACTCTTCTAAACGGATCTTTTTGCTGCCTTGCCACTTTGTCGTCACTTTTTTGTTGCTTTATTTTGGCACGTTTTGTTACATTTTCGTCACACATTATTGTCACGTTTCATCGCTTTGTTTTGTCGCTCTGTTGTTACATTTTCATTCTCGGTTTCATCTCATTTCTGTTGCTATTTTGACACTTTTTTTCAAAAAGCTTTTAGATTTGGGTAAAGCCAACCTGGAGAAAATGTACTTTGTTCAGGTTGGGTAAAACGCCAGACTGTCATTATTCATTCACTCCATACTCTGTGGTGGTAAGGTATTATTGTAGCCACAGCCATTGGGCTTAGACTGACCACTCACTCACACTCTCATCAATTCTGGCCTATTGTACACAACTAGAAGGTCCCGGGTTCGATTCCCTTTCTGTGTGAACTTTGTATGTCCTCCCCGTGTCTGCGTAGGTTTCCTCCGGGACTCCGGTTTCCCCTACCACTAAAACATGTACAATAGGCAGTGTTGGGCAAGTTACTTTACATTGTAATATATTCTATATTAGTGATTACAGCTTTAAAAATGTAATATGTTTGTATTACATATTACTGTTTCCAAAACAGTTACACTACTTTTAGCTACTTTTGGCAAAATATATAAACTGAAAATAGTAATAAAGACAGAGAGCAAAAGTGCAGGCAGAGATTTCCTTTCCTTCTCTTTCCCCCATTCTCTCTCGTGTTTTGTTTTGACGACATTAACACAGGCTGCAGATCTTATGCACCAGAGTCCAGCTTGATTTGTTATGCTGCATTTTATTTGTTTGGCAGTTTTTTGTTCATACATTTAAATGCACTTGTAACTCAAGTTACTTGAATTGTAATGACTAATATACTACTGTATTTTGTAATGTGTTATATTCCCTAGTTACTGAAAAAAGTAATACATTTTTGTAACTCGTTACTTTTGTAATATGTTACCCCCAACACTGACAATAGGTGAATCCACCAGCCAGGTGATTATGACCACCAGCCTGGCTCCACATCTGGAGATGGGGTCCCACTGCTTCCTACGGGTCGTCCAGTGGCGTCGAGGGATGGGTCAAATGCAGAGGACAAATTTGTAGTACAGTTGATGTATAATATGCTGTTGTTACTATTATACTATTGCAATTGTTATTGGTATTATTATTATCATTATTGTTGTTATTATTGTAAGAGGATATAACATGTAATTCAGTCAATAAGAAATAACTAAGTGACTATATTGTATTAGAAATATCTTAGATCAACTATATGTCTTGCCTGTTTTTGTTTGTTGTTGTTTTGTTGTTTTTGTTTTTTTCATTATTTATTAATGATAGCTATTAATAATGTATTGTGTCATATTAGTATAAGAATTGATAGGAGGGGTAATTGTAATGATTATTGCCATTGTTATTGCTATTGCTGTTGTGCTATTATCATTCATTATTTTAACAGCCCAGGATTAATACCTAACAATCTATATATTATTCTTAGAATCAATCTTAATCGATTCAGACAGCGGTATTGCTATTGATGCTGATGGTAATATAAAGGAATTCAATTCTTAGAAGTAAAACATGCACATATCCATGTACTCCGCATTCAACATAACCCATAGTACAGGCAGACATGTGGGGGACGGCAGCTCGAGGAAACCTCTTCTGGCAGCAGACTCCTAAATCTTGTCTCTTTTAATGCACAGTATAGGACACTTAAAATGATGGTCCTGTTGCTCGGGGGCTGCTCCCCTCTGGCAGCAGGTCCAGAACAGAAAGAAAAAAGAAGAGCCCCGACTCCTTTTAACACACATCATTAAGATTAATCTTGTTATATGAGCATCAATCCGTCTGCGATTACTGTACCTTTCATGAATAAATGTGGAGTATTTATGATCATTCAAGCACTTTGATACAGAGTAATCTATATGGGCTGGAATGATGATGGTGAATAACAGTAATACCAACATGGAATAAAATAGGTATAGGAAACAAAATTATACATTTGTTATAAAGTGTAACATCTGTGAATGTGACTTAATATATACATTGTTGCATCTGTACATAGTAACCAACTTAATTAATTGTTTTGTAAGATAATAAGAACTAAACAGTGTTATTGTTGCAACCACATTATTATTTAAGTGTATGAACAGGGGTGGGAGTCAATAAGCTTGTCTTCTTCCCACTCCTTTTCGAGCTAGAACGTTAATTATTTTTTCTTTATTATATTTTTCTGGATTTTGTGCCTGTGTTGTGTAGCTCGAAATAAAAAAAATCAATCAATGATAAATTCAAGATTTTTTATTTGTCAAACCATGTGAATGATTTGAAATTATATTTCTCTCATTCTTAATCGTGGAGTGGAGGGGTGGGGGAAGAGGGCAGGGAGTTCAGCTGGCCTTGTGTATGAAACGGTTCTTCAGTCGACTGGAGCTGGCCTGTAGATTCCGCAGTCTCCTCCCTTAAGGGTGGAGACGGGTGGAGTACATGTCCTTAATAGAGGGGAGAGGGGCTCTGCAGATCCACTCCGCTGCTCTCACGATGCGCTGGAGCACCTTTACCTTTTACGCAGTAAAGCACCCTCTGGCCGGGGATCGAACCCGGGACCTTCTAGTTGTGAAGCGCAGATGCTAACCGCTGCACCAATGGTTAGCGCCTGTGTGGCCATTTAGCAGTTACCCACTTAAAAAGGTTAACTGCTAACCTTAACCGCGATGGGGCTCCTTACCACCCGCAATAGAGTCTCCACCAAAACCCGACGGTGAAGCGGTGAGGTAAAGACATCTACCTGGACCTGTGGAGGACAACACACCACCTGGGCACAGCCGGAACCGAGACAGACATACGGAGGACAGAGAGTTAGCAAGGGGGAGGAGCTATGACACTTTGTTTGTGGGAAGCTGACTGTTCAGATCATTGCCACAATAATGACTATAATGATAAAGTAAAACAACAACAAAACAAAAAACAGACAAAACCTTTGAACAATTTGGATTGCCGTTTGTGTCAGAAACTTTGCCTCACTTCCTTTTAGCCGTGACAAAACTACTACTTCTACCAAAAATAGGACACATTATACAGTATTGCCATGACTTGTGGTTCCTCCGTCACTTCTGCAGATGATTCGACAGACATATATGGCTCTCGTGAATATTGCATGGCACATTCAGCATGGAGATTCCACTTTTTCATAATTAACAAAACTGCAAACTGCACTATTGGGGTGGGGGGGGGGAAGCACTTCATTTCTGAGTGCAGGGCCCCGGCAAATGAGGTTAAACAGCACTTTGGATTGGGAATGAAATATGCATGAGTCAAATTTAAATACCCCGGCGAATAGACAGCTCCCAGATTTGGACTTCTATCTGGTAAGCCGTTTTTTTTTTTCTCGTTTTTTTTTAGGGTTGCTATTTTGGAAGGAAAGGAGCGGAGAATGCATTGTGCCAGTCAGGAGTGAGAGAAGCGGTTTTACATTCATTTCATTTTTTTATTTTTTATTTCTTTGAGCGAAGGTACTTAAACGCCAAGTGTGAAGTGTAATTGCACTGTCAGGGCAATAACATGAGCAGGTCTAATGTGTGACTGGGGGAGCTGATATAAGGCAGGGGCAGATAAGGAGGAATTCTGGAATTGGAACGACCTAGGAATCATTCAAGTTGGTAGTAAAGTTATCATATGGATGTAACCAAATGACCAGACAGTTTTCACTTGGTTGACAAAGGCACTTGGTTGTTTTAGTGTGGCACCGTCCGGACCATACCGAGTCTTTAAAGGCTACTTAAATTAAAGTTGGTGCTCATTCTTTAGCCTGTTATACGCATACTGTATCAGTTTAGGATATAGTGTACTTTGTCCCCGCAGTGAAATGTGTCCTCTGCATTTGACCCATCCTTCAGTGCAGTTCCTAAAGACCATCTCAGGCTAATGGTCAGAATCACCTACCCGGCTGGAGGGGTAACGTATTGTTATTTTCAGCCTGTTTTACTTAGAGCATTCCATTTGTTTGACATTACTGTTCTGATGTCTGAATCGTTGCTGCCAAACGAATCCTGTGAGGAAAAAACAACAACATTTGATTAGATTGGAGGGATGAGAGTTCAGCCTGTGGGAGTGAAACGGGTAAGTCAGTCAATAGTTTAAATTAAATATGTGACAGAAAAAAAGCAGACGTGCCCATAAAGATAAAAAAACGCTCGTCAACTGACTCTGTGCATAACTTCAAATCATCACAAGAAGTGACTTCCTGTTTCGATCCAGCACGCCAAAATAAAAGCACACGGCTCCTCTCACTG
Source organism: Neogobius melanostomus (assembly GCA_007210695.1). Classification (NCBI taxonomy): domain Eukaryota; kingdom Metazoa; phylum Chordata; class Actinopteri; order Gobiiformes; family Gobiidae; genus Neogobius; species Neogobius melanostomus. Next base: position 2,108,695 of record VHKM01000278.1, on the reverse strand, counting down.
ATAAGTTCAGCAGGTACTTGCAACATTACAAGAATATAATTAAAAACACACATTTTGAGTGTTTTATCTGTTAATAGTTAGGCAGAAAGAAAGTTGAACTAATGAACTGCTGAACTAATGAATAAGATGGTGCTTTTATTTTGGAGTGCTGGATCAAAACAGGAAGTCAAGTGATCTGTTGCGGCAAAAGGCTGAATTTCAAATACAGTGGGTACGGCAGAAACATTATTTAACTAGTGGCAGACCCAGTCGCCTTTTAGCCCTAAAAATTTGAAACAATTAACAACTGGCCAACATTGCTGCTATCACAAACGAAGAGGGCACTGTGACCTCAAACCAAGTAGGAATTAATAGTACACTGAAAGAATTCTACAGTAAACTATATACCTCTGAACAACGAAAAGGCATGCAATGAATTTTTAAGTCCCCTTAACCTCTGTAAATTAGCTCCAGAAGCTGCTAGCTCCAATAACACTAGATGAATTAAGCGAAGTCATGAATTCAATGAACAAAGACAGGGCTCCAGGGTTTGATGGGATACCACCAGAGCTTTATGTTGCCTTTTGGCCACAACTTGGCCCGCTATTATTAGAAATGATCAATTATTCAATAACAAAAGGGTCTTTCAGTGATGGTAACAACGTGGCCATCATTTCATTGTTACTTAAAGCTAATAAGCCGCCCACCGATTGCTCCTCCTACTGGCCACTCAGCCTTCTCAATACAGAGCTCAAAGCCTTTGAAAAAATGTTAGCGACTAGATTAGAACATCATATGACTGAATTGATCCACTGCGACCAAACAGGATTCATTAAATCGAGACTAGCTTCTGATAATATTCGACGATTACTGCATATTATAAATTCATCCTCAACATCTGATAACAAAAACGCTATTCTATCATTAGACGCTGAGAAGGCGTTTGACCGGCTGGAATGGAGCTATCTGTGTGCTTCAGCATATGGGTTTTCCAGTAGATTTATAAATATGGTTAAAACTCTGAATGCTAACCCGTCTGCAATTGTGTTAACGGGTAATGTGTGCTCGTCCAGGTTTACTGTATCCCGCTCATGGCGACAGGGCTGCCCCATATCTCCTCTGTTATTCTGTCTATGTCTATAGCACAATTAGTCAGACAATCAGAGGATTGTCACATTTTGTCACTTTTTCGTCACGTTTTGCTTCACTTTGTCACTTTTTATTCTATATTCTATGTAACGATGTGTAATAGCATGTACCTATGTGTTACATGCACAATGGAATAATGTGTATTAGTACTTTGCAGGTACATAATGTAATAAGACATAAGATTCTAACTCTAACCCTAACCTTAAGGGTCTTACGTCTTATTACATTATGTACCTCCAAAATACTAATACACATTATTCCACTGTGTATTTACTACATAGGTACAAGTTATTACACATTGTTACTGAGCACATTACATTGTACTAAATTTAGTTTGGTACGATGTACCAGTGTTAATTTCGTCGACTAAAATGTTTCATCATAATTGTAGTCAGTCATATTTTTGTGACTAAAATTGGACTAAACTAAATTTGTTTGTTAAGTTAAGTTGTTCATGAGACTAAAACTGGACTAAAATATCGAGATATTTTTAAAAATGAACATGAAAATGAAAAGAGACTAAAATCATCATGGATTTTAGTCTCATTTTAGTCTCATTTTAGTCTCTTTTAATTTTCATGTTCATTTTCAAAAATATCTGGATATTTTAGTCCAGTTTTAGTCTCATGAACAACTTAACTTAACAAACAAATTTAGTTTTAGTCCAATTTTAGTCACAAAAATATGACTGACTACAATTATGATGAAACATTTTAGTCGACGAAATTAACACTGCGATGTACTGTATCAAGGTAGTGTAAAATAAAGTATTACCCTTTTTTGTTGCGTTTTTGTCACATTTTTGTGTCACTTTTGTATCACGTTTTTGTCACTTTTTTGGTGGACAATCAAAATGTGAATCTCACATGTTGATTGTGCACTGCTCAACTACTATCACTTACAGCGCCCCCTACAGAAGGCTTGTTTTTACATTATGTTTTATTTTTGTGTCACTGTGTCCAAACGGATCCTTTTTGTAATTTTGGCACATTCCAGTGAGAAAAACAAAACAAATTTAGATAGGAGGGAGAGAGTTCAGCCTGTGGGAGTGAAACGGGTAATTCAGTCAATAGTTTAAAATTAAATATGTGAAAAGTGTACAGTAGACGTGCCCATAAACATCAAAACCCTCGTCAATTACAACTTTATCATTTGCATAAAGAGCCAAAGAGAAAGCGCTCGATGATTGTTTAAGATTGAAAACCACATCCTTCCAGGGCTGTCTGTGATAGTCTTTTAGAATAAACAGTGGTTCAAAGTCAACATGTTTAGGGAGCCACTATGCAGCAATCAGTACCTTAAGAATATGTCCCGCTAAAATTAAGACGAGCTTCCTATGAACATATTCTGAAAGTCTAACTGCTTCATAGCAAGACTACGCATCTCTGCGCATAGCCCAGATTAACATGTCGATTTGTCCATTGCTCAAGTACTATCACATACAGCGCCCCCTACAGATGGGTTTAGCTATAAATGAGAGAAAAGACCAAAGATCCACACAGGCTGCTGCTCACCAGTTTATTTGGGACCACAACCGTAACGTTTTGGACATTTAGCCCTTCATCAGATAATTAATTACAACTGATTGTCTGATAAAGGACTAAACGTCCGAAACGTTACACGTGTGGTGCCAAATAAACTGGTAAGCAGCAGCCTGTGCGGATCTTTGGTCTCTTTTCTCGATGTTACGTTTTTGATCCTGCACGGCACTTCAGTACGGGATGTCCATGTCCTTGTAAGGACCTAAGCATCTGCGTTTGTGAGTGCCTGGGTCTACCAATGGCCATGTCTACTGCTCACTTTTACTCTTTCACAGGCTAATTCAAAACCTCGGTTGGGGTTTCATGGGGGTAATATTCAAAGCGTTACATGGATCCCTGGCTACAACTGTGCCCCCGATGCATGGGAGAATGGGGCGGTTGGTCATGTACTTTGAAAGCCTTTTGCTTGGAGGTTTATCTGTGGGAAGGGAGGAGGCTTTGGATGTACCATCCCAATAGCTTCAGGAGTCAGTGACTGCCTGTTTTGGGGCGTCACTTTTACAGGACCACATCTAGGCTGAATTGGAGGCAAGCACACATATTTAGGTGTGAGTGTAGCAGGAGAGGCCTGATTGAAAGCAGGCATTGCCTTTGGGACTATCGGTGGAACAATGGCCTTCTTTGTGGGAACCTTAAGAGTGTTCTTTAAGGCAGTTGTGTCAGCAGGCTCAGTTGGTTCCTCAAGGGCAACTTGGGCCAAGGAAAATCGCAACGGTGTTTTTTTAGGAGAGTAGTTGGGGGTTTTGGTGCATGTTCCGTAACGGTCTGGTCTAGAGATACTCTTAATCTCCTTAAGTGCCGACTGTCTTTTCCACAGGGTTAGATGTTGAAGAGCATCCATTTTTAGAACGTGGAACCCTGCTCACACCCTCTTCTTCCACACAGTACTGTTCGTCCACAATATCAACCTCTAGCTCAAACTCTTGATGTTGTTGGTCAAGATCTTTTTTGCATGTCATTAGATGTTTTTTCTCCCTCGCTTCTTGAGCCGTCATTCTTGGCAATAAATCTTTTTTCTCTCCTCTGAGGACATACATTCTGTCGTCTGTGTCCTTCAGCAGAGGGAACCTGGAGTTTGTCTCACGAGGTACGATTCTTGGTACTTGTATCTGTCCTGGTCTCATGACGTACAAAGAGTCATCAGTTTGGTTCCTCTTCGAAGGTAACATGATGCGATTTTGGGCTACTGCCAGTCTCACCTGCTTGTCTGCCTCTCTCTCTTTAGCTTTTTGTTCCTCCCTCTGGCGTTCAGCTCTCTGTTTCAGGACTTTGGCGTTTGCCTGATTGCAGTGGATGGCCTGCTGTCTCCTCTTCTCAACGTTCTCCTGTTCCTCCTTATTGCACACCATCTCATTCGCTCTCTGTTTCAATAGAAACTGATGTGTTTCGTTTTGCTCAAACATTTTCTGCTGCTCTTTCATTTGGACTTGTTTTCTCAAGAATAGTGCTGTGTCCTGTTTGTCACTGGCTGCGTTTCTGGCCTTTATCTTCTGTTTTTGTTGGAATTCCAACTTAGTCTCCTTAAACTCTTGTGCCTGGACTCGTCTCTCCTCTGTCCTCTGCCGATCGGCCTGTTCACGTCTCTCTTTCGCTACGTTTTTGTTGATCTCATTGAAATGGATGGCCGTCTGTCTCTGCTGCATAGCTTTCAGCTTCACATCCTCATTGTAAAGAATCTCATCCGCCATCTGCTTCAATCGAAACTCCTGCCCTGCGTTTTGCTCTGCTTTTTCTGTTGTTCTTTAATTTGCTTTTGATGCTCCCAGTAAACCATTAGGTCTTTCACAGCGACAGGCTTTCGGGCCTTATTTTCTTCGATTTTTTGAGCATGTTTCGCCCTGGCCTCCATAAACTCTGTCTTAGTTTGCTGAGGGATTATGATCATCTTCTCCATGTCTGGGGAATCTGTCTCCTCATGCTGTTGCTCTGCCTGCTCTAACAATCTCTGATAATCAGCAGCTTTGCGTTTCTCTTTCATGATGTTATTGTTGAACTGCGTGCAGAGAATGGCCTGCTGTCTCCTTTCTTCAGCCTTGAGGCGTTGGTCTCGTCCGTAGATAGTTTCATTTTGCATGTAGTTTAAAAGTTCTTGCCTATTTTCGCTTTCCTCAGCTTTAATGAGCTTATCCCTGTGTTGGACCTGTGTGGACCAGTATGCCAGTGTTTCTTGAATAGCGGCAGCCTTATTGGCCTCTTCTCTCTCTCTCTGTAGCTGTTTGGAAATGTGTTCTGCGATCACTCTTTCTGATTGCTCCTGTTCATCTCTGCTAGCCTTAGCCGACATCTGCTCTGTGAGTTTTGATAGATTTTCGGCGACTAAATCGTTACGGGCCTGCCGGCTCTCGAATTCCTCCTGTTTTTGGCGTTTCCGGGCATTGTATTTAGCGTTTCTGTCAGCGTTGAGACGAATGCAGTCCTCTTCTATCTGAGCATCAGTGAGACGCTCTTTTTCAATGCATTTGCTCTTCTGGGCAGAGTTCCAGGTGCAAAGATTGCGTTCGTGCGTCTTTGGTGAAAATTCTTCCTCGTTTCCCTGAACTGGTGGACATTGAGGGTTGCATTGTTTTTCCAACGCTTTCTGCTCTGCGTAATCTCTGCTAAACTGAAGTGCCTCCTTTAGATTACGTTGTTTTGAATTTAGCTGCTTTTGTGAAACGTTTCTGACCGCTTCTTGTTGCGTAATGGGTTCACCTCTGTACTCACACTGTGTGCCTGCAGAAATATCTTCCTTCACATCTCGAATGGTCTGCCTTATAGCGTCCTTGTCATAACCGTTGTGCCTTAAAGCCAGCTGTGCATTCTGGCGTTCTTCTATACGGACTGCTTGGGCGCGAGCACACGCCTTGTCTGCGTCCGAATATATTCTTGTCGAACGTGTGCATATGGGTTTAGCGTAACGACCAGCCATTGTCTTGCTTTGAAAATGGGTTAACTTGGTCTGAAATGACTCTGTCCAGAGAATGTGGGTTAACAGAAAAGTGTGATATGTTTGTAAACAACCAAAGTGTTGCGAAAATATGAATTGTGTGTCAGTCTGTTAGCAAAACACAGCAGGTCCTTGTACAAATGAAGTCACCACGGCAACAGGGCACAACATTCTAAAGTGCCTTCTTTGAAATTGCCCATATATGGTCAGGTTCAGTGGAACTCGAGAGGGGGAAAAAACTGTGCCCATATCTGGAATAGGTTGCATTCAGGTGACATCACCACATTCTAATAGTTTAACATTGAGGTGGAGCTGAACATTCTATGGTGGTAACTATGGTAACTGACAAAATGCAGATTTCCAAGTCTTAGTTTATTAGTAATTTCTCTGTAATTCCTGGGCCAATTCACATGAAACAAAAACTGTGACGGAGTTCAAAGTCCTCTCTCTCAGCACATATGAACTATGGTCTAATTATTTCCACATAAAGGCATCCAAAAGTGGAGACAATATTAAAAAAACACGTTTGTGATGTTGGCCAGTAGAAAGGACTTTCAGGCGTTGGAGCAAAGTAGTTTAACGAAAAGGAGAAACACATGCAACCAATTAAATGTTTTTATTTTTTGAGAAGACACAATCTTCAACTCAATAACAAAGCCACGATTGTCCAGACCATATTTAAGATTGAAACCAATTATTTTCTTCCATTCTAATTTGATCCTCTCATATTGAATGCAGCAAATATCCTTTTTTTCTAAATGGGATTCAGCAAAGTATATATAAATATTTGAAATTTAATAAATCCTTTCCGTAGTCCCTCTGGGGGTAATACAAGTGTTAATGGGATGATTGGGGGGTTTTTCATCTCCCCCTGGTGTCTCTGGTCAGAAAACCACAATTGCAACTTGACTGCCACGGTGTCGGATCACCAATACACACTAATGGAATCACGAAGAAGAAGCTAACAGGCTAACGGGCAAAGCTAACTGCGGGCTAGCGCCACTTAAACAGTATTTACAGCCAAGTTTGAGTGAAAAAAATGATCTCCATTGTGTAAATGACTCAATCATAACAACACCGCCCAAGGAGTGACTTCCTGTTTCGCTCCAGCACACCAAAATAAAAGCACCATCTTATTTATTAGTTCAGCAGTTCATTCATTCAACTTTCTTTCTGCCTAACTATTAACAGACAAAACACTTAAAATGTGTGTATTTAAATCTTGTAATGTTGCAAGTACCTGCTGAAATAATCAATGAGACAAGCTGTGTGCTTTTATTTTGGCGTGCTGTATCGAAACAGGAAGTCACTTCTTGGGCGGCGTTGTTATGATTTGAAGTCATGCACAGAGTCAATTGGATGTAAGTAGTAATAAGGGGATCCTTTTTTCCGCCATTTTGTTTTTTAATTAGCATATGCAAATATGCTAATTAATCCCCGCCCCTCCCGCCCACCTCCCTCCACCCACCCCTGTCACTACCGCTCTACGCCACCAGAGGGAGCCATTTGTCCCTCCCTCCCGCCCACCACTGCCACCTCTGCTCTACGCCGCCAGAGGGAGCCATTCGCCCCTCACCCACTCCCTCCCATCCCGCCCCCTGACGCCTCTCACCCCATCCCGCCCCTGGCACCTCCGCTCTAAGCCGCCAGAGGGAGCCATTCGTTCCCATCCCTCACCTAGCCCTACCTGTACTTTGCCATGACATGTCACAGACATGTCGTGGCAAAGTACAGGCGAATTTCACCGTTATAGAAGTGTTCGGACATGTTTAAGCTCTGTTTAGGGGTGTGTTCACAAGTCTTTTAAAACAAATACACAGACCGCCGAGTCACAGACCTACGTGAGATTTTATGGAGAGATAAGATGTCCGGAAATAACGGTAAGAAATCCCAGATTATTATTCTTTTTTTGCTTTTACATTTGTTTAGAAACTATTTCACATTCTAAATATTTGTTTTAAATCTATGCACATCGTAACGTCCTAAGCGTTTGGGCAACGCAAATGTATTTAATATGCGATAACTGCTCTACTACGGGTCAAAACATTCTAAATATTTGTTTTAATCTATGCACATCGTAACGTCCTAAGCGTTTGGGCAACGCAAATGTATTTAATATGCGATAACTGCTCTACTACGGGTCAAAACATTCTAAATATTTGTTTTAATCTATGCACATCGTAACGTCCTAAGCGTTTGGGGCTACGCAAATGTATTTAATATGTGACAACTGTTCTACTACGGGTCAAAACATTCGTTCACAAACAGTGCATTGCTTCCAGCGAAAAGATCCGCGATGTAGAATATCTGCTCTAAATAAATAAACAGCTCTTAAAGCTCGGAAAATCCGCTGTTTTTGTTCCCAAACAATAACGGCGATCCTCGCTATGCAAGCATGCGCGTGGTAATAAAAGTTTTAACCCTAAGACTGTACATATACATATACATATATTTCACTCTATTAATTATGTTTTACAGATCGCGAACACAGAGGGCTCGGCTCGCATGGAAAGCGTTCGCTTCTTAGCGAGACCGCGCGGCGTTCACTTATTAACGGGTGAGAGATTGGTTTTATTTGGTAGTGCTGTAAAAATGATCTAAACATGGTTCGTTTTAAAAAAAAAAAAAACGTTTTAGATACAGACCGCTCTGATCTAAGACAACAACAAAACAAAAAAAAAGCATTTCCTGTTTCCAGAGCCTGTGTAGTGCGGCGCCATTTTCTCGTATTCTCAAACGGATGTGACGTAATTCTGTAGTCTTTCGTCCCGCATGACATCCGTTTTGAGAATCTTCACAAAAGACTACAGAATTACGTCACATCCGTTTTGAGAATCTTTACAAAGACTACAGATTTACGATACATTCGATAACTACTATTATATATATATATATATATATATATATATATATATATATATATATTTATTTATTTTATTTTACTTTATTTTTTATTTTTTAACAAAACAATGATTTTAATGACATAATCATGATTAGTGTTCACAAGGTCTCTGTTTTCTCTATCTATATGACAACCACTATTATTTAATTGAAAACATCACGGGTTTTTTTGGATGTGGTTATTACTGTAAATTATGTCTGAATACATATAACACCCCTCTGAGGCACATGTGTGAGCATTTGTGTAGGGTGTGTTATTCCGTTTGTGGTAAAACCGGGCCTACGATCAAGTGTGATGTCTGTAAACGCATTTGTCTTTCGCAACGTTGTTACGCTCTGCACAAACAAGCGGAAACTGTCCATAATAAAGTACCATGCGAGTTTTTAAAATATTGTGAAAAATGCTGCACGATTTACAATACTACAAAAATGGACATACTTGTATCGGGAAAAATGCAAACATTGTAATGAACCGATAATACATGCTGAAGCAACACATCAGTGTTATATTCAGCCTGTTAAACCACAGACTCCTACAAATAAATACATCTATTACGATTTTGAAACAAGATATCACAACGATAAACATGAGGCCGTTCTAGTGTGTGCTATCGACGCCGCAGAGAATGTTTATAGTTTTGAATCTTTAGACTGCGTGCACAAATTCGTTACGCAGTTCAGAAAACCTAGATACAAAGGCTACACATTTATCGCCCATAATGCTGCGGGGTTTGACAATTACCTGATTCTGGAATACTTTGTTAGTCAAGCATTGTCTATAGAGGTCACGGCTAGAGGCAGTCGTTTTATATTCATGTTTGACAATAAATACAATCAGCGATGGCTTGATTCTTTCAGTTTCTTACCGATGCGTCTTGCAAACCTCCCGAATGCGTTAGGGTTTGACGACGTTGCTAAAGGCTATTTTCCGCACAGATTCAATACTAGACAAAATCAGGACTATGTGGGACCATATCCACACCCCTGTTTCTATGGCTTTGACTCCATGAGGGAGCCTGACAGAGTGAAATTTATGGAATGGTATGAAACGGTTCGTGGTCTGGAATTTAATTTGCGCAAAGAAATGAGACTTTATTGCATTGACGATGTTAAGGTTTTGCAAAAAGCATGCGTCACACACAGCACGGGTCTCGATCCATTTGCGTCTGTAACTTTAGCATCCGCATGCATGAAGGTATACAAGACTTCTTTTCTATCTAAAGACACAATAGCCCTAACATACCCAGGTTGTTATTCTGGACAAAACAGAAGCTTTTCAGATGTGTCGATCCAATGGCTTGAGTTCATAGCACAAACACAAATTGTTCTATCCGTCATGCTCTTAGGGAGGTGAGCATCAGATAGGACCCTATTCTGTTGACGGTTTCGATGCAGCCTCCAATACCTGTTATGAAATGCTTGGGTGTTTCATGCATGGACATCCACATTGTTTTCCCGAAAGCGATATCAACCCCCTTTCGAAAATAAAGTTTGGTGATTTGTATAACGCGACAGTTGAAAAGATTGAGAATTTAAAAACACGGTACGGAGTGACAGTTGTTAAAATATGGGAGTGTGAATTTAAAAAAATGGCTTTGACAGACCCTACAGTCAAGGCTTTTTTGGCCAACTACCAAAAACCAGAGCCCTTAAACCCGAGAGACGCCCTCTATGGAGGAAGGACCAATGCGATGAATCTTTATCATCAGGTTTCCGAAAATGAAAGGATCTTGTACTATGATTTCACAAGTCTTTATCCGTTTGTTCAGGCTAAACAAGATTACCCTGTTGGCCATCCTGAAATAATCTGCGGTGATTTTGACAGTATTGAAAATTATTTTGGAATTGTCAAATGTGATGTGCTCCCCCGAGAGGTCTCTTCCACCCCGTGCTGCCTTTTCGCTGTCATGGGAAGCTTATGTTCCCTCTATGCAGGACCTGCGCTGAAACTCAGAACCAGTCTGAGTGTTTGCACTCTGAATCTGAAAGGCTGCTTCGTGGCTCTTGGGTTTCTGTTGAACTTATGAAAGCCGTCGAAAAGGGTTACGCTATTGTGAAAATACACGAAGTGTGGCATTTCAAAGAAAAAAACGATCGTCTTTTTAAAGATTATGTTAAAACGTTTCTGAAAAGCAAACAGGAAGCCAGCGGCTACCCGTCTCATGTTGTCACCACAGAGGACAAACACAAGTACGTAGAGGACTACTTCGAAAAGGAAGGAATTCGTTTGGATCCTAACAAAATCAAACTGAATAAGGCTATTAGAAACTGTTCGAAAATAAAGTTAAACGCTCTTTGGGGACGTTTCGCTGCTAAGGCTGATGTTGCTTCTACAGAAATAATATCAGACCCCGATAAATTCCATAGACTGATGTTTTCTGACCAGTATGACGTGAGACAGTTCTTCTTCATTTCTGACGATATAGCTCTCGTCCAATGGCGTCACAAGAATGGTCTGGGGTCTAACGTGAAAGACGTTAATGTCTTTATCGGAGCAATGACAACGGCATATGCACGTCTAACTCTATATGATTTATTGGACCGGTTGCAGCGACGTGTTTTGTATTGTGACACTGATTCGGTTATTTTCACCGCTTTGGAAAATGAGTGGGTCCCACACACTGGCCCCTACCTAGGTAATCTGACTGACGAGCTTGAACACGGAGACCACATAGTGGAGTTTGTGTCCGGTGGACCTAAATGTTATGCATATCGCACAGTGCGAGACAAAACACACATAAAATGTAAAGGAGTGACACTTAACCGTGATGCTTCTAAAACGGTCACTCGCGACTCTTTAAAGGGGCTTGTACAAGCTTTTGTGAAAGACAGGAACACGGACGCGCGTCTGACCGTTGTGAGTGACAGAATTACTCGAGATAAAGCGCTCCCTACAGAACAAATCAGTCACAAAAAAGTCAGAGTTGTATACAATAAACGACGGGTGCTCCCAGACTATTCCACACTCCCATATGGATACTAAGACTGAAATAGATGTCCGCCTTCAACATCCTTTCAGTTGCGTTGTCAGTGGCCCGTCAAACTGTGGTAAAACTTATTTTGTCAAAAGTCTTATTGAAAACGCTTCAAAGATTATTTCACACAAAATCGAAAACATTGTTTATATATATTCTTGTTGGCAACCGATATATGACGAGCTTTTAAAGATTTGTCAAATTAATTTTATTAACGGGATACCTGAATCTCTCTGTGACGATACGCTGCTCCCCACAAACAAAAACAATCTAATTGTGATCGATGACCTTATGAATCAGGCTTCGCAAAATACAGAAGTCCAGAACCTTTTCACAAAATATTGTCATCATCGCAACTTGAGCTGTATTTATCTTGTGCAAAATTTGTTTGTCCAAGGCAAAGCAAGTCGTACGATTAGTTTAAACACAAACTATTTAGTGCTGTTTAATAACCCGCGTGATAAATATCAAATATCATTGTTGGGGAGACAAATGTTTCCCGGTAATTCAAAATATTTTTTAGAAGCTTTTAATGACGCTATGGCATCGCCTTTTGGATACCTTCTCATCGATTATAAATCTAAAACACCAGACCATTTAAGACTCAGATCAAACATTCTCTCGGACTGTCCGGTGTTTTATCTGCCCAAAAATTTAAAAAGTGAAAAAATGTCTTCACGTATACAAAGGAATTTGGCCTTAATGGAGCTGCTATATAAATCGAAGCCGAGCATGCGAAGAGTTATTGTTAGCAAAGCAGACCCGGACTTTATTAATGCTCTCTGTGAGCTAGCCCTGAATATTTTAAACGGTAATGTGCCTTTAACAACAAAACAGTACAAAAAATTAAATAAGAAAAAGTCTGTGATTCGTCTTGTGGCCGACAAGAAAGTTAAAGTTTTCAAAAAGAAAAAGGTTTTAAACCAACACGGCGGTTTTTTGGTACCACTGCTGGCTGCAGCGCTGCCGTTCATAAGCAGCTTTTTCACGCGAGGGCGAGATGGAATATACACAGAAAATGTTCCTGGTTCCCCAACATCAGCTGGACAGATTAAACAACAAGACGCAAACGTTTCTATCAGAAGAGTTGCGCAGACAGAGCTTGACCAGGCTATGTCGGAAGTATTAGAATCGGAAGATGTCAACATGCATGAAAAGGCCAAAAAATATTCGGGTATTTTACAACGTTATCTCTCTCTGACGAAACAAGAAGAACGCGACAAATCTGTTTTGACATTGTCATTGCCGGAGACTCAGACTAGTGGCATCGGTGTTACGACTGAAACTACCACAGCAGCCACAGACGATATTGTGTTGTCTGATGTTTTGAGACATTTACCCAAAAAAGTCACGCTATCGATACAGGAGATATTGTGTTGTCTGATGTTTTGAGACATTTACCCAAAAAAAGTCACGCTATCGATACAGGAGATATTGTGTTGTCTGATGTTTTGAGACATTTACCCAAAAGAAGTCAAAAAAACGCTGAACATGTTTTAAACACCATCAAGCGTGCCGCGGGTAAACTCACATGGGCTAAAGATGGTCAAGTTGTTATGAACGGACAGCATATCAGAGGTAGTCACATTTTTGATTTAATTAAAAGCGTGACAACATCTCATAATGTATCAGATACAGCGAGACCTGCAGGCTGGAGCATGTTTTTGAAAACGTTAGCCGATGTAAATATTCCTCTGTCTGTAGTACCAAACAAGGCTGTGCGTAGTGCCATATCTGATATGAAAAATGCTGTGGAATCAGATAATGTGTTAGTGTTGACAAACATAGTTTTGTTAGGCGTAAATATTCTATGTCGCCAAAGTTCAGCACGCCTTATAAGTCTCCCAGAGTTGATCAGGAATTAAAATGGACATCTTTTTGATTGTGTTGTTATATGTGTGTATTTCCCATGTTTTAAAAACTGTTTGAATATGATTTGTTGTAATGTTTTAAAAACACTTTAATGTTTTTCTGAATAAAAACAAAGAAACAAACTTATTTTCTCACTGGTATTTATTTATGTCTGAACACTGAACACATACAAAATTGAATCTCTGACACAGTATTGGTCGTATTCTCTTAACAAAATGACATACCATAGCATCATTACGCGTCAGATTCTCTGAATACATACACATGAACTTTCGATAAGACATGCCTGTTTGCATATTATGTAGAAAAAACACACAATGCTGGCCACATGTCATGGAAAGATTACTCTGAACTTGTTTAGACGAGTGAGACATTGTGGCACAATTTTTAATAAGGAAGTTTCTGATTTTAGACGGGAAATTCTTATAGCTGGGGGCATTACCAAAGCTGTCGAAAAATAACCGTGTCTATTGGCGGTAATGTAGACTGCCAACCAATGCTCTCCAGGTTTGTTTGCCGGGTGTGTGTTGATAATAGCCATTGCTGGAACTTTCATAAGACGTTTGGCTGGCAACATGTCACACGCCAGTACTCCCAAAAAGTCTGTTCCTCTTTTAACACGTTTCCTCATAACGTTAGTCAACTCAACTGTGTTCATTTTGTCAAGATTAGTAGTAGTCCAACAGAACTTGTCTCCTGTTCGATATCTCAATAATTGAGTCAAAAACAGCATAACATATTAGATTAACAGTTCTCGGAAGAGGCACTCTAAACCGTACTTCAAGCTGCACATTGCCAGTCTTAATTAGAGACACATTTCCACCATGGCCTTCGTCGGGCTCCAGATTGAAACAAAACAGCGTATATCCTTCTCCATACTCGCGTTATTGCCATAGGTCTGTCTTTAAGATGACGGCCTGTTGTCTGAACTAATTGATAATATTCACGCACATATTGTCCTCGTTGAAACAGAGGCTGGAAAGGCTTCCCAGGATAAGGGTGTCCGTCGGCATGCAAAGTCATAAACTCGGTGTCTACATGTTCAAAATTAAAAGGGTTGCGAACATAGCTACCTGTGTATGCATCGTTGTCAACAAATGCTACAACTAGAAATTTCGGAATTTGCCCCAGGTATAAATTGTCCTGGTTGCAGACTCTAGTTCCGGCAGGGATAGAGAATGTTTTTAATGCAACACGATCAACTGAATATTTAGCGTTTGTATGTTGAAGCGCTCTGCCGTGCGCTAAACGTATAGTAGGGGCTACAGAAACCTTTTTAATGAACAAGCTTGCCGATATGATTTTTACACAGAAAGCAGCATTGTTAACAGGCGACATTAGGGCAAACTCATTTTTTGATCTAATAAATTTCAGTGACATATCCACTCCGTTTAGCATAAGCTTTTCCTGAAAGAATAAATCAGCATGAATAGGCCCAATTAATTCTACAATCCTACCGCCATCGGTATATGTTCCTCTCTCGTTTAAACCCTGATTATCACCCGTCACAGACGTTGCATTCATTTTTCCAGCCGTGTCCTTGTAAAATAAAGCTGTGCTGAATTGAGTGTTTAGCGTAGCTTCGGAATAATTTAACAAACATTCAATAATTCCTCTATATGCGTATGTGTTCGAGGATTGTGTGATCAGTCTATCTCCCAGCATTATGTCAATCTGTGAGAACAAAGCACATGTCGGATAGTTGACAAGACCCACGTCAGTGCCTAGAACAGGTGTCGTCCCGTCTCCATTAACTATTTTTACACGGAGGTATAGATACGAGTCGTTGAGGTCCAAATAATTTTCGCCGGATCCTGTCAAGAAAAATTCTATGGGTCCAGAATCTGTTAGCGCTGAAACAGGAGGTATTTCAATGAATGTAGACTTTTCCACGGATGTCTGCGTGAACGGTAACGAGAATAAATCCAATTCCGTCTTGACACATTCGGCCGATTGGTTATGCAATAACGACATTATTTAAATATGTCTACAGAGAAAGCTCCTGAACGCGTGCTCTTGGTTCTGCTTCCTCTGCCAAATGAATTCTTTGTCGAGGTCTTGCGTCTTTTAGTTTTGGGTTTTTTAGACGTCCGATCACGCGGCACAGACCTGGTTCCGGGGGGTCTTTTCCGTCCTCTCTTTGACGTAAATGCCAAACCGTCGCCATCCTGTTTATTTGTAAAAGCTGATCTTGTGATGTTCGACATTACTTCTCCGGCTATGTTTTTAACGGCTGTTTTCAGATGGGGTTTTGCTATATTCACGCCTCTTTTTAAAAGCGGTATAGCCATTCTGTACAGGGATCTAAAAATTCCGGCTATCCCTGAACCGTATTGTGTTCTAGCACCGATGAAACC
This sequence comes from Neogobius melanostomus, assembly GCA_007210695.1. Taxonomy (NCBI): domain Eukaryota; kingdom Metazoa; phylum Chordata; class Actinopteri; order Gobiiformes; family Gobiidae; genus Neogobius; species Neogobius melanostomus. The sequence continues at coordinate 2,092,995 of VHKM01000278.1, read as the reverse complement.
ATTTAGATCACCGCCAGCTTGGTTCATGTAATATGCTGTATACGCAGCATCGTCACGTACGTACGGGGTGTGCATATTTTTTTTTTAGAAATAATTCTTTATGGGTTTAAAGTGCAACTTTAAAATCACCTTTCCGTAAAGAAATGGTATTAGTTCGTTCTGATCGTTCTTAAGAGATATTTCTATGTCGTCGAGCGTCGTCTTACAAATAGGTGCGTAGTGAGGCTTGTCGTATGTTAGAGTGGGGATGCTGCGTGTGTCGTTACATATATTTATACAGCGCAGTAGCTGTACCCGGCTATCACCCACCAGTTGATAATCTACAATATCGCTGTAAATAAACATGTTGTAACTTCCGCCAAATATATCTGCCGGATGCGGTGCTTTTGTTGGATTTTCTTCAACCCTAAAAACAATGTCTGGGTCAAATCCTAATATTTCGGCGAGACGACCTCTAAAAATGAAATTTAGACCATTAGCCCTTAGAACATATATTTTGCTAGTTATGTCGTTGTACATCAGCTTTATCGGTGATAAGTCCTTGATGTTTGCGAGTTGAGAGTTAATTTCTTCAACTAGTTTGTGAATATTGTCGTAAAATCCCACTGTCGGTCGAATGACGTGTTTCTTTTTCTTGGTATCGGATCCAAATATCGCTATGTTTGAATCCATGTCAGTAAAACTCAACCAATTACGAGGATACTGAATTTCTATGAGACCCACCTCGTATGCGGAATTCAACAGGAGGGGTTTTGCCAACTTAGTTCTAAAATTCCATATCTTATTGTTAGGATAAACGTGCATGGATGCATTACTTGCCACAGTCACATAAAATCCATTTGCATCGTTCATCTTTTCTTAGGTTGTAGATCAACAACGTTTTTGCAGAAATCCACGCGTTAAATTTGTCAGGCCAGCCTAACCACTTTACAAAGACTTTGCTTTTTTCACCAGATCCTCTTCGATCCAGGATTTTTTCAATCTTAAAAGTTTTGTTTTTGTCTACAAGCACTCTTTGCAGTTCAGGTTCATAAAATGTTCCTTTTACTATTTCCCCTGCAAGGTCTGTTAGCTTATAAACGGGAGGGTCTCGTCCTATGCACTGTGTAATTGTGAAGAATTCGTCCGTAAAGGTTTGTAGGTATCCTTTTCTGAAAATTCCTCTGTGTTTCGAAATCCTCACCTTTTCGCCAACGTCAAATTTAAAAACAAGTGGTTTCTTTGACTTTGACTTATACAATGCCTGAAAAACTTGTCTCTCGTTATCTTTATTTACAGAGACAGGCGTAGTTTTAATAGACCTGTGTTGTGAATTGTTATATGCGCTAACGAGATCATTAATAACGTCTATATATCTACGGGAGTTCACAGACGTTAAATAACGCCACATACGTGTCTTCAGCGTTCTATTAAAACGTTCTACAACGCTTGCTTTGGTTTCGTTGGCTGTTGAAAAGTGTATAATCCCATGCTCTGTCATTAGCTGTTTGAAATGTTTATTATAAAACTCAGTGCCTTGGTCTGTCTGAAGTTTATCAGGGATGCGTCCTTGACTCAAAATGTCTTTAAATGCATTTGAAACAGTAGGTCCTGTTTTGTTTTTCAGACATCTCACCCATGCGTATTTAGAGAATATATCTATACATGTTAACAAGAATCGTACATCGTCATTGTCTGCCCTATATTCAGACATGTCAACTAGGTCTGCTTGAAACTGCTTGTTTATACCGCCGACTAGCACTCTATTCCTAGGAAACCGTTTGAGCGCTCGTGCGTGCAAAGTGTAGACATCATCCCTTGTAGAAACGTTGTGACTGACTCTATCGAAGGCTGTGTACCGGTAGCCTCCTTTGCTGCTTTTTGAAGATTAATGATGCCACTTAGACCCCCAGGGTGTGTCGGGTCATGGTATAGCTTTTGTAATGTCTTATCCATAATGACAACAAAACACGAATGAGTCAATGCATTCATATACAGTCTCTTTTTATTCGGAAAGAAACGGTCTCAGCTTATATCAAGTGTAAAAAAAAGACAGTTAAAACTTATATACAGTGTACAAAAAAAAGACAGTTAAAACTTATATACCGTGTAAAAACATGATAGTTTAAACTTGTATACAGTGTAAAAAAAGACAGTTAAAACTTATATACAGTGTAAAAAAAAAAACATGATAGTTTAAACTTGTATACAGTGTAAAAAAAACATGATAGTTTAAACTTGTATACAGTGTAAAAAAAGACAGTTTAAACTTATATACAGTGTAAAAAAAAACATGATAGTTTAAACATGTATACAGTGTAAAAAAAGACAGTTTAAACCAGTTTTAACGACGGCCTCTCCATGCTTCTAAAGCCGCTTGTAGCACATTGGCTTTATACCAGTCACCGTTGACTTTTTCATACGTTTCATTAAACGTCTTGTGTATGTTTTCCACACATTTCAGTTCATATAAGACTGTCTCGGCAGCCCCTTGCACCCTTCCTGATGTACCATAGACACCACATGTGTTCAGAAAACGTGTAATCGAAGATGAAAGTCTTCCGTTCCATAGCTTGACCATTAGCTTATCAAACGGTCCTGATAATAAGATTCTGGAAAGGGGTAGAGACAGGTGTGCTGCCGTTGGCTGGGGTGATCCACCTGACATCCGTTGCACTCCTCTTTCCAGACATCATGTAAGGCATGGTTGACGATGTGAACAACTGCGATCTTGACAAAATGTACAAACTTCTCAGATAACACTCCGGGGCAGGTCTGATCGCCTCGCCCTCCGTCATCATTCTCGAGACGACCTTCGATCGCTTTTCCTGCCTCTTTCGCAATCCACTCCGGACCACCGTAGTCGTGTTCTAAGTCAGGAGACACCGTTGGAGGTACCGGGTCTTGAAACAAAACGAGATTGGCCATCTGGTCTTGAGTCAAAGTCTGTAATGTCCATGTTTCCTCAGGAATAGAACCCAAGACGGCTATGACAAAAAACAAAACACATATGAGAACATGAGAATAAAAGCAAAATGTATATCCTCATAAATACCCACCGTCTGTTTTTTCAAGCAGGACTTTGTCTTTTTCGCATAACACATGAAAACAGTCTACCGACTAGACGGCGAATTGTCAAACACAAGACGTTTCCTAACAACCTCCAAATGACCTTTGATTCTGTCTCGCTCGACCGTCCTGTCAACTTGTCTAAACATTCTGCGCATGTATCTCCAGTCTCGCTGTTGTATACAAAAAAGGGTTTCAAAAAACGGTTTAGACTTATCGTTAAGGAGAGAAGGACAAAATATGTTGATCTTGGGTTCTTTTTCTTTTAACAACATGTCTCTATCCGGACAGACAGATACACGAATAATACCCTCTGTCTTTCCGACACCGCCGTATGACACTACATGGTACATTTCGGGACCGGTTACACTACCCCATTGACAGACATAAGGATCCCGGCCGAAACCCATCAAATCAATCTCATAAACACAAGTCATTAACCATTTCCAGTCCATGAGAGACATAGAGTGTACCCTTTCAATCCTACGACACGCATCGTGACAAGCACCACTTTGTAACGTGATTTTTCCATCAGAATAAGCTATCCAACAAACATACCCCCTGGCACGGCTAAAGGTTTTCTCGCAGCTACACGGGTTTGAGTTCGGAAAACGTCCTGATTTAGGACGCCGACGTCCTTCCACCACATCTTGCGTAGTACAGGCTGACGTACCGACGTTGGGGGTAAGATCGGCATTAGTGTGTCCGTCCATAGTGGTCCAGTCCGTTGGCAGTTACAGGATGTTTCGCGAGGATCAGGAGATGATGAAATGAGAAAAAGAGCGCCGGTATTTATACAGCCCTGAAAACACACCCCTAGACAGAGCTTAAACATGTCCGGACACTTCTATAGCGTCAAATTCGCCTATACATGCCATGACATGTTACAGACATGTCGTGGCAAAGTACAGGCAGGGCTAGGTGAGGGGGGGACGAATGGCTCCCTCTAGTGACTTAGAGCGGAGGTGTCAGGGGAGGGTGGGAGGGAGGGACAAATGGCTCCCTCTGGTGACTTAGCGCGGAGGTGGCAGGGGAGGTTGGGAGGGAGGGACAAATGGCTCCCTCTGGTGGCGTAGAGCGATAGTGACAGGGGAGGGTGGAGGGAGGTGGGCGGGAGGGGCGGGGTTTAATTAGCATATTTGCATATGCTAATTAAAAACCAAAATGGCGGAAAAAAGGATCCCCTTATTACTACTGATGTACAATATCCCTCTCTCCCTTTGTCTTTTTTGTCAGCGTAGTATTAACTCTCACAGACAATTAATGAGTAAAAAAACGCAATAGGCTACGGCACCTGCAGTGGCGCTTATGGCCTCTAGGGGCAAGACTTACTTAGTACTGCTTTAAGGGCAAACAGATAGATGTGATGGGGAGATTCATGATTTTAGAGACTGTTTGTGTGACTTTGGTGATTTTTTTTCCTTGTTTTTGATGGTGAGCATGTTGAAAAAGCAGGGGGAATGGTGGAGCAGGATGGGTTGAATGATGCTATTGTACAGGAGAAGCAGAAGGTGTGGGGAGACACAGAGAGCGTGGAGTTTGTGGATGATATCGAGCGTTTGTGAATGCCTGTAACATGTTGGTCAAAAGTGAGCATATTGTCCAGTGTGAGTCCAAGGTACTTAAACTGATTTACTCGTTCAACTGTCTGATTGTGAAAAATAGTGGGAGCCAAGTCCGGGGTGAGTGAGCGTGTGTGTATGAGCATCTCCTTAGTTTTCTCCACATTGAGCTCAGATGCATCTGAGTTTGTTCATTATTTTTCTTTGACCAACGTTTAGAGCAAAACCCTGAGCTCAAGTTTAAAGGTATTCCCAGTTAAGTTTACCTCGAACATTTAACAACATTCTTACAATTTCCAATTATTTTGACAAAAATATTGCTGGGGAATAAAGTCATTTATTTTTATTTATGGCTTAGAAATGATCACTAGAAATCAGTTTTACTTGTGTCCGTGTAAACTATGTCTTAACTCTCAATAGGTTGATGGGTCGGTCGCGAACGAGTCGGTACAAAGAGCTCTTTTAAGTGAACGATGAGAGCCGAGTCTCACAAGTGAGCCGTTTTTTTTAAGGTTGCATGTTTATCAAGCTCTACATACATTGCTCTCTGATACATTAGAGAAAATATAGAGAGGGTAAAGACTAATAGAGAAAAGAGTAAGAGGATGGGTTCCGGGAGAGAGGGAGAAAGGATAGGTAAAACATCTGCAGCCCGTCCGCAAGGAACGAACCTGCTGTTTACACAAAATCTAGATCTCTACAAACTTAAACGAATCCATAAATGTAGTCAGTACATCTCTAGCTTTAAGCTGGGTTTGTGGAGTGAAAGATAAACAATGCGATCACGCACGGAGCGGCGATACGTCGCAATGTCGGCCTTTTCCACATGTGTATGAGCCCATTGCAAAAGCAACTAAAGCAGAAGTACAACAGGAGTCCAGGCTAAAGTTTGGACTTCAGTGATGTCTGGAGTCTGTATTCCTCTCAGTGAGAGGCTCCAGCAGCTCCAGACTGAGCAGGACCAGGGGCAGAGCTGACACAGGCAGCAGAGGGACTGGGGAGAAGCTATGGGAGAAACACTAAGGATTTTGACTGTAGATTAAAAAAAAAAGACTACATATGGTACCAGCCTTAAAAGTGTGTGTTGTTATAATAAACAATGGCTCCACCACCTGGAAAAGTTAACTTTGATTCCTGAAGATAAAATAACATCACTATAAGCCAATATCACTTCATTATAGCAATGGAAATGTATATGTTTTGTGCAAGGAGTAGTCGAAAAGCTCAGTTAACAAGCCATGAATCAAAACCTCTCCTAAATTTAAACTTTATTATGTAAAAAAATGAAGAGCCATTTGGGAGCCAAAAGAGCCGGCTCTTTTTGGTGAGTCGATCCAAATGATCCGGTTCACCAAAAAGAGCCGAAAATCCCATCACTACACTCAATCACACCTTTAAAAAAAGCGACATTGTGGAAGCTTCGACAAAGTGCTTGCAACTTTACAAAGCTACAACTCAATGAAGGATTGATGTTTTTCTAAACTTTTTTTTTTATATTTTGAAGGTCTGACTCTCCTTTTTTCATACATATACATTATACACTTTCATACTTATATTTTAACCCTTCAAATGCCAACTTTCTGACACAAAATTACTATAGTGCATATTCCTACAACACAAAAAATGTAAAAAATTTTAAAAGCAAAATGGGAAATTTCTGATCTGGCCGGTGCAAAACGCGACTATAAAACACATTCAAAATGGATTGTCAAACTTGTGCCTATTTTCTGAACCTTGAGGTTTCAAACTAACGTCCTGACATTTTTTTTCTAAAAATAATTTTTACCTAAAGTATGTTCCAAATGATTATGTAAATGTCATTTTTCTCACATTTTCCAAACTGTCAACTCAAATGACAGTCAGCATCATTTTCAAGGCTTTAACTGCTAGAGGATCATTTGAATGTGATTGAAAAAACCTCCCAGTGATAACAGTATTTTTTTCCAAAATAAATATATTAAAACACTTAAAATGTACTGTTCCAAATGATTATGCACAGCAGCGTTTCAATACAATTTATAGGTTGTAGTTAACTGAAAATGATCATTTGTTAAATTTGCAGCATTAGGTCATATTTACTGAAATCAAAAGCTATTTCAATCAAAAATCTTGAATAACAGGTCAAGTTACATTTTAACATAGGACACATTATTTGATAGCAGCTTCAAAATTCTTAAATACATTAAACTTGTGGGTTTTTGTAGAGTTTCTGCTTGGATTTCTTTGCAGGATGTCAGAATAGCCTCCCAGAGCTGCTGTTTGGATGTGAACTGCCTCCCACCCTCATAGATGTTTTGCTTGAGGATGCTCCAGGTTCTCAACATGGCGGCTAGAATCTGGCTTAAATTCAGTTGATTTACTATAGAAAAAGGAGGCAATCCGTTTCCTCGGTTTTTTAAAGTTAACAGTAAAACAACAGAACAGGATCTACTAACATACTCACCATGTGGCTGAAGTTCTTTGTTTCAGGTTTGGTCCATTCTTCAATGTGAAACTCCTTCACTGATCTGAAATGAATGGATTGTATTGAGGAAAGAGACATCAAGCATCAAAAATCACCAACATGAACTGCAATATGTCTGATATAATAAATAATTTGAATTGACAGCTAAGTTTGGCAACAGGAGTCTATTTTAGTTTTTGTAAATTAGTCCTACATGAGTCGTTCTAACAGCAGCAATCACCCTTGTTATTGTGTAACAAATAGTTTCTCGGCTTCATGGAGCTTGTCCTACAAGAACAGAGCACAAACCTGTTCCTTTGGCAGTGAATGTAAACGATACGAGGCTCTTTCAAACCGTCAGTTGAAGTTTGAATGATTTTAGTCTCTTTCCATTTTCATTATGGAGTTACATTTTAGTCAACAAAAACATTTTAGTCATAGTTTTAGTCTCAACTTTTACTCTAATTTTAGTCAGCAAAAATATCAATTATGTTTTTTTTGGAATTACCTTTAAACTTATGCTTCAATGTATGGACTCGTCTGTTCCAAACGTTGCTCAAAGAAACTGCAGAAACAAAAAAAACATCCATGTCAATTGGAAAAAAAAAAGCCCCGCCCACTTAGTTACTGTTGCTACGTCCGTCATACTTTCTGATGCGGCCGCTGGAGTGACTCGTGTTAGTGACTCTAATTGGAGCAATAAATGCGCGATATCCTCCCGATCGAGGCAAAAGGGGTTGCAATCTGCAGCAGAGGGATATATTCAAGATATTACACAATCCAACGAAGGATAAAGGACTGTTGACACTAAAGCAAACAGACAGGTCTCAAGTAAAATCAGAGAAACCTCTTCCTTAAATGCAACAGCACAGCTTTGTGGACCAGTCGTGCTCTTGCACTGTCAGGTAAGCACTCTCGGTTCGCTAAAGTTAGCTAACGCTAGCTAAACCTACAGGTGCCACAATGATAATCTGCTGCAGCCAGTTATCAGGACCGAGACAAAATTCAGAGTACATTTATCATAAAGGGAGACAAAAAAAAAGTGAGACTGTAGGGTTGTAAAAGTTCACAGCCGCAGTTAAAGTTACAGCTCCAGTGCCAGTTTGTGTAACGTTATGTGACTGTCAGTAGCTAGATGTTAGCATTCTAAGGTGTTAGCCTAGCGGCTAGGCCCTAGCCTTACCTTAGAGCAGACATTTGCTTGTTTATTTTGGAGACATTTAGCTGGGCGTAGGCCGTCCACATTGTTTGATCCATTGTAGGCAGTGCTCAGGTTGTGTTTTCGCTTTGGGAAGGGAAATAACTGGACTCTCCCTGACACACTCTTGTGGTACCTAGTGTCTGATTTACATCCTCCATAGGCAGATCGCTTCATCATTTTGCTTCTTCTTCTTTGTCTGGTAGGGTTTTTGGTGGTTAGCAGTAAAAAAGTGCATCTGCTCAGTGCTGGTATGTCCCATTTTGCATTGGAGGTTGGCGGCTAGACGGACCTAGCTTCAGCTTTGGGGCGGGGTTTTGCAAAAGGTCAATTAAACACAATAAACACTCAAATGCATCCATTACGACGTATGCTTAGCTACAAAATCGATGGAAAAATTGGCGACGACAACAACACCACGAGGAAAAGGATCCAATTAGATCAGTTTTGTTGGTCTTAGCTTTCAAATGAGACGTTACACTGGGCTAATGCTCTCCATTCAAAATTTTAGATTTGGGTAAAGCCGAACTGAAGAGAATGCACTCGGTTAAGGTAGAGATTAATCGACACATCTCGCCTACACTTTGTGTAATAGAATGTAAATATATTGATAACAATATATTTGACGATCTAATTGACAAAATATGGGGTGAATTAACTTAAACTAGAGCCGGGACTTCTTCCGATTCATTTTGATTTGATTAATTACTAGGGCCGGGACTTAAACGCATTCATTTTGATTAATTAGTTACAAAGATTTTAATGCGTTTTTTAGTTTTTTAACGCAATTAATCGCATTTTAAAAAATCGCATGCTTCTGGTGCGCCCATAGATCTGACGCACACGCTACATCCGTTAACAACAGAGGCTCATTCACTATATGGTAGCGCACAGATTCTGTTGGCGTTTCGGACAAAAAAGCCCAGTCCGTGTGTCGTCACTTGCAGGGTGCAGAAAGGAGTGAGCCCGGTGTTCGGAACGTGAGCAGAAACTCCAGGAACGATGTGTTTCTGCGATGAAGACCGACCAAATTCATAAGACAGTGGAATATCTCAGGATAAATATCAGATTTAAACCCCTTTTTTTTGTTTTGTTTTTTTCTGTGCGAGCAGGCTACGCTACAACTTGTCGCCGTTCATTTTCATTTTTTAAACACCTACATCTAAAGTCTCTGTAGTCATGTTTACGCTGCTGTATGGGCGTGGCATTAGCTGCCTGGAATAAGCCCAATGCCCATCTCGACTGCGCATGACTGGGTCAGTCAGGCTCCTAATTTCAGCCCAAACAAACCACACCGCCATTGAAATGTGTGAGTGAGTTCAGGCAGCGGAGCGTGAACACTGAAGTGTATTGAGACATAACCGTGAACTATAAGGCTTATGGGCATTGGTTTACAGACTTTAAGTCTCAAGTGACATTTCTTGCAAATATTTAAGTTGTCAATATCTTGCAAGCAGGGAAAAGTCAGGGCGGCGGCTCCGTAAGCAGGAGCGGACCATCAGGACAGGGGAACGACAGGACCTGGGATCAGCCCGACACAGACACCCTCACTTTTTAAATCATTTGAATTCATCTTGGAATCACAGGGAGAAGTTTCAAAACAGTGTTGATGTTAAATATAGTGGGTACATTTCCGTCTGTGGATCTGTTGTACACCAACAGATCACTCGTAAAAAAAATACAAATAAAGTACATTTAGATACAGAGCCTATGTGTGTATGTGGATCTCTCTGGTCACAATTAAGAAAAAGATTTCGTCTACTGTCCACCTCCTTATTGACAAAAAAAGAGGGTTTCTATGTTTTTATTTCTCATTCCAGTTTAAATGTTGTGATTATCGGCGACATGAGGCCACAGTTTCAGACCCTGGACTTTGTCCAACAGTCGCCTTCAAGGGTCAGAAATGTTTTTCTCACATAGTTATTCCATAGTTATTCCAACTATATGAACAAGGACTGGTCGTCACTTTTGAAGCATCTCTTGTATGAATGGCAGTTTGGTTTCTGTCTATCTCCGTACGCAGCCCTGGTTGTAAAAATAGACTTTAAGCTAATATTGTAACAGGCTCCATGGCAACAACAAAAACACTTTAAATCATCAACTTTCCAGCGGTTAAAATGCTCCAAATCAGAGCTTTCTTCGTTGCTTTACGCTAACTATCAATATTTTTGGTAGCCAAAAGACATTCCATTACCCATAATGCAACGGGCAACCCGAGATGGGCATTCGGCTTATTAGCAATCACCAAATCCTTCCGCAACAAAACAGAATTCAAAGCACTGTTTATTTCAGGAGTTCTGTAGGTTCTATTTTAAGTGTAGACGTCGTCCCTTGACTGTGCAGTGTCTCACCAATGGGTTTCAGTCATAGGACAGTTATTGGCTTTGAACACGGTAACCTCACATCTGGGGACGCAGATAGGTCACTTCCATCTCCCTCTTCGCGGCAGCTCTCCGAGAAGCTTAAAGATGGCTTTGTGCAGACCTCTGGCACTGCGCTGCTGCTCGACTTTGACCTGATCTCTCTTGGCACCAGTCTGGGGCGAAGGAGAAAGCAGACGAGCACCAGCCTCCACGGAATCCTCCCTGTCTCCAGGCTCTAAAAAGAATACATCACAAAATGTACGGCGATGCAACGATTTAACTACACTGATGAGGGGAGGGCCAGGCACATATCGCAATGGTAATTTAGCATGATACCGGCTTATAACGGCTGGCCAGCACGCATTGGGTCATAGGAGCTGGGAGCGAGCAGGGGTTGAGTCACGCGCCGGCTGGAAGTACGAGCGCCATCGCCCCGGGAGAGGAGGGTTTAATCATAGAGGCCCCATGTCTGCAGTTATGAGAGGACAGAGGGGGAGGGGAGGTCAGAGGAACGGTTAGAGGGGTGAAGGAGGAGGAAACAAAATGGAAGGAGTGGACGTTTCAGGTTTGCAAACCTTGTGCCCCCAAGAGTCCTCCCAAAAGCCCCATGCCCCCCAAAGTCCCTAGCAAGTACATCCAAAAGGATCTAAACCAGGAGTGCCCAAACTTTTTGTCTCTGAGGGCCAAAATGAAAAAGTGCCTGCGGGTCGCGGGCCAAACACGGCGATGTCAAGCGTGAAACCATAACTGCAAATAATAAGTTACTTTATTTTATTTTTCGGTATATATTTGCATTTGATTCTGTCTAAAATACAAGCTTTTATTTTACGACAGATATTTTCATCATTGAAAAATACCTCAAACAAACATGTGATTTTGCTGTGAGCACTCAGATCTCCCAAGACAAGACTAACTTTACCGGGAGTGGGTACGTCTCCAGCTTGTTTCCATGGAGATGTGACTAAAGCCAGCAGAATTTGAGATTTAAACAGGTCAGGTTCCCATCCAAATCCATTCTTTGATTACCCACTGCAGTAATAGCATTTTCTGTGTCGAGCTGGTCATTAGGAGCATGTTTTGATGGCAACAGTATAGTCCAAAATGTTACGCAGTGTACCTTTAACCTTGCGAAAGGAGTGAAACAGCGCCCCAATTTGACGCTGGTGGCCAAAAAGTGTACTGCATCCATATTTACCATTGAGAATGAATGGAGAGAGTTCGTATTAACCATTATGCGACGCAAAAGTAGGTCACTCTCTGGCGGGCCAACTTTGGGCACCCCTGGTCTAAACACAGCCGATGGAGAGTCACGTGACCAGTGGAGCTCAATGGCCGCTGGTTGCTCTGCTTTATGACCGCAACACCAGGGGCCGCCATTGCTGTAGTACCGCCGTATGTGAGCGGCAAAACAAGCTAGTTTTCCATTAGATAGACTGCACTTTACACACGTTTTAAGCAACTGTAAAGCCTGGTTTCTAATTTTTTTGGAACTTTCTACAGCTAGATATTGCTCCTGTGATAACTCTGTGTTAGTTACATTTAAAGAAACCAGGCTGGTTTTCGTACATTTTAGAAATCTCATATACTAAGCAGCAGCTCAGGACTGACACCTGAACACTATTTCGTTGTACACTTGTACAATGACAATAAAGCACCCACTTACTTAATGAGGGCCGGACTTTTATTGACAGGCCATTAGCTCTAATGCTATGCGCCCTGCGAAGGCCGAGTCTACAGTGAAGATCCGCCCTTATGCCCTTTTTAGGAACATGCTTTGTCAGAGCTGGGGAGGAGGAGTCAGTAAATCCGCCATGATTTCCCTTTCGAACGTGGTCATTGTGGTAAACGGGGAGGAGTGAGGAGACGGAGTCCATGATCTATTACGTCTATGGCGGAGCTCCAGACCTCCACAGGAAATGACATCACTCCACTGTTTTTCCCGCATTTATTTAAAGAGCAACTAAACACCAAATCAAGTTTTTTTTACTGATAAACTGTCTCAATGGGTGTCTCATAGTGTTGTCTACTGGTCTCTGACATTATTCTGACATTATAGCACAAACATGTGTCAAATCCTAACTTTGGCCTGAAAACGAATGGGTTGTGCCCCCTTCAGGGTAAACTCTGCTACTAAATTAGAATTTCCTGATTGCTTAGACGTGTCCACGGCCTCCACAGAACGTCATAAGCCGCACCAGCTCCACACATCGTCATCAGGTGCTGCCCATTGTCCTGCCCCTGTACCTGTGGTATATAACCAAGTCCCTCCCACGTAATCAGTCTGCTGTGATTGTGCCAATGCAAAGGCCCACACACCCCCCCCCGCATGTCACCCCCAAACTTCAGAGACCGCCTCTTTCACAGCACTTTTTGACTTTGTTTGTGGGTGGGGAAAGGCTTTGGCACGCCCGTTTAGTACTCTTTAAGTTAAATAAATAAAACACCTTTTGTAAACTCCACTATCCTTTGCATTCATTTCATTTGTTTGTTTCACTGTCGCCGTCCAAATGAAATATGAAATAAATTTAAAAAATGAACTCCCCTAATCGCTTTCCCTACATCGGAAAACAGGCACATGGTTGGGTCTACAAAAAATAACATCTTGGGGCCTCAGTCTTAACTTATGCACCACTTGGATTAATAAATTGACCGCAAAAAAGACAGAAAAGAAAACAGTCAAAAACAAATCTGCTTCCGAACTTTGACAACTTTTATTTTACAGTGTGTTATATTCCAAAAACATTTATGTTTAAACACGATTCATGATTTTAAGGCTTTACAGAGCATTAAATCCTAATATTGTTTCTTATATCGCTGCAAATAACAATGTTGACCCATATTTAAATGTATGGTTTTATTTGTTGACATATTCTTAACAAAGATTTTTTCAGAGGGGATTTTGGATCTTGTTTAGGTTTTGAATAAGCTAATCATAAGTGAAAAAATAATAATCAGTTTTTGGGTTCAAAGCTCAATAAATCAGGCTAGGAATCAGATATTAAAAATTCACTCTGAAAGGAATGAAAGGAGAAAACCGTCCCTAAAGTTTTGTAACGTAACATTATAGTGTCATTCTGAGCACCTTCCTCAGGACATGTGGATATAAATATGTTCATATTTGTGAATGCTGGAGATACTTCCTGGATAACTCCAGCTCCCTCGCGGACAAAACATCATGAAATGAAATAAGCATCGTACAGGGTAAGGCTTGTCATTTTTATTGTCTGTCTTTTTTTTTTTTAAACGAAGATGTCGAAGGAGAAAACAAACTAGCAAAAAACATCTCCATCTCCTGGCGTCTTAAAAGAGGGGTTTGGCCTGCCGCATGTTGAGCGCGCAGGTGCGTCCGATGTTGGCCCCCTCCAGGAGCAGGTCGGAGATGCGGTCCAGGCCCACGCAGGTGGTCAGGGGGCTGATCAGGCCGTACAGCCCGCCCAGGGTCATGCTGAGGGGCCAGCCGATGAACAAGAGGATCAGCAGCCACAACAGGGTCCAAAGCAGCAGGACGCGGAGGCCATCCTGTAGTCCTGGGGCGAGGAGTACTGTGGAGAGGAAGAGGAGGGGGTTAGTGCTTTTAGGACACATTTACATACTTAACACTAAAGAAAGATACAAGATTAATTTTAGATTCAGGCAGGACACTGCAGGTGAACAAATAAGAGATAGCAATTTGAAACTTTTTGAGCCAGGTTTGTTCTATAACTTTAGTTACAAAGATTTTTTTCAGAGCGGATTTTGGATCTTTCAGTTTTCATAAGATAAGATAATCCTTTATTGATTTCACAATGGAGAAATTCACTTGTTACATTCGGCTCTCAATAAGATCACTCAGGGTGTGCAAAATAGACAGGAAATGTGCAAATAGTTAAATAGTAAAAAGAGGTGTCTTATGTACAATGAGTATAAGCAAAAAAAGCAACAGATTGAAAAAATCTGTTAAAAATTCCCATTTCTTTGGGTTCAAAGCTCAATAAATCCGTCAGGAATTAGATATGAAACAAAAGTCCCTCTGAAAAAACCTTTAAAAACACTGTCAAGTCCAAGACAAGTTTGGAGTCAGTAGGAGCGACTAAAGTGGAGATGAAAGAGTGGAATGAAACCTCATTTTGCAAAAGCGGGCCCTAAAGTTTATATGAAACTTACTATATGAATGTATGGGCACATTCTTAACAGTGACACATTTTGATGAAAGTTTTCTCCCACATGTACACGGGACCTTTGCCTTTCAAAACTGCGACACGGGACGTTTTCACCTTCTTGGGCCCTCCTTTTCTAGTCGACGAAAAGCTATATTCATTGGCGCCTAATCAGAAACAACTGTGGAAAAGCACGGGACTGAAGTGGAAAACATCATGTGCCTCTGTTTAGCAGCTGTCCGTTTGTGATCAGTGCAGTTAGTCACACAGCTCTGGATTCGAACAATAATGTGTGGAAGATCTGAAAATTTACAATATCGGGTTCAATGTTTACAAATGTGTGAAAAGAGGGGAAAACGTAGGAGAAATTGTAGCAAAAATAAGGAAAAGTTTTGGAAAAAATTGGGAAAAAGTAGCACAAAAATGGGTAATAAATTGGGTAAAAAAAGAATGGGGGTAAATAGGGAAAATATTAGTAATAAAAAATGAGCAAAAATTAGGGGGAAAAAACAAGAGAAATTGGATCAAAAATAAGAAAAATTGTGTACAAAATCGGGAAAATGGGGCAAACATTTGGCAAAAAAGAAAAATATATATATTTTTTTATTTGAGCTGAAACAACCAAGGCACTTCCTTTAATGCCAACATCAAAACCATGTGGATTTTTACCATTTTTCAACTGGTCTTAAGCCTTTGATCGGGACTGTACTAAGTAGAAGTAAGAAGCACCATTTGATAAAACAACTCTAAGAAGCACAATTACATCAACAGGTTTGTCAGCGTGCACTTGAGTAACTAACGACTCGCCTCTCATAATAAACAATGACATTTGGACAAAACCACAAAACCTTTTTACCCAACTCTACCTTAAGCAGCGCGTGCGGTTAGTCCAAACGTCACAGCTCAGCCCGCAGCGGTTAAAAGAAGCCTTTGCAAAGTAGCTATTAACCTAATGAATACCTGTCGGGTGATTATAAAAGACATGTCACCTTCGAACTTCTGCAGAGGAGAGGAGGAGAGCTTCTTCTGAGGAACTGCAGGAACTCTCTGGGCTGTGGACTTTCTCTCGGACTTCTCAGTCCTGTGCAAAAACAACAACAAAACAAAACAAAAAGAAAATTAGCCGGCAGTTAGTGTCTAATTTCCTGCAGCAGCGGTTGGATTCCTGTCAGTAATTGGGAGGAAAATGCATTGAGCGCGTACGCAGGATTACACAATGTGGACATTCATGTGACTGCAGTGAGTTCCCTGTCACACGGTTTTGGGGCGTGTGCTACGGTCATGAGCAGAAGTGGTTTTGAGTAATGCGGTCACTGTCGGGGGATGAAGTTGTGAAGTGTGATTGGGAATGTGATGAAAGGGGTCGAATGTTATGTTATGCCCCCAAACAACTGTGTTCAAAGAATATGCATTTGTCTTCATACATTTCAACAGCAGAGCAACCGGGCCGAGCCAGTGGCAGATCTGCATTGATATTAAGAAATAAAGATTATTGGCTAAATAGGGTTGACACTGGGTCACAAAAACAAGTTCTGACAAATATAGAAGCAGTGGCCAGTATGGACTGGTTAGGGCAACAGGACGCTGGGTCTGGCAGGTATGACACTGACACATTAGACAGTTTTTTGCTAAAACATCTCAACCCCCCACCTGAACCGAGCACATTGCCCAAATCTAAAAGCTTCTTGGAAAAAAAATAGCAACAAAAATGAGACGAAAACAGAACAAAAATGCAACAAAAGAGTAACAGAAAAGTGTCAAAAAGCGATGAAAATGTGCCACAAGTAGAAGTATTTGTTTAGACACATTTTGTAGATTTGGGTAAAGCTGAACTGGAGAAAATGAACTTGGCAGGTTTTGATGCTTTTGAAAATCATTTAGAAGGATAACATCAGTTGCATATTTATCATTTTATTTCAGTGAAGCAGCAATTTTAATGAAGAAATGTTGGGCGGAAAAGTTATTTGTATTTGAATTTTTAAGCTGCTGACAGGAAGTGACATAGAAGGTAACATTCCACAGCAGTTTGACTCAGTCACTTCCCATACGTTTGTTAAGTGTGACGTCACGACTTCCGCTTCCGGGTCCTAGCAGACGGGCAAAATATGCAAGAAAAAAACATAAAAAACTCTTAAAAACAACCATCAATATTTCTGAAACTCAACAGAGAGTTACTGAAGCTACTTATTTCTCAGACTCATTAGCCAAAAATGCCGCACCTACTGCTAAAAAAGTAATATTTACTAAAGTCGCTACTTCCGGGGTTAGCGTAGCTGCTGCGCCGTTAGCATTTTTACCGCTAACCCGGAAGTACCGATTTGGGTAAATATTACTTTTACAGCAGTAGGTACAGCATTTTTGGCTAATGGGCCTGATAAATAAGTATGTTCAGTAACTCTCTGTTGAGTTTCAGAAATATTGATTGTGGTATTAAAGAGTTTTTTTCTGTGACGTCACCACTTACAGTAACAAACGTATTGACTTAACATGGTTGCACGGCAACAGTTTGAAGAAGGTAAACCATTTTAATGTCACTTCCTGTCGGTGTTCAATCAGGAAGTGAAACTATAAACATTACAAAAATGACCAATCTAAAGAAAGCTGGGTACAATCTTTAGTAAAAATCTTAAATATCATCGGGTTTACTATGTTTTAGCAAAAAGATGGTGTCTAATGTGTCATAATGCACTTTAAGGCGGGGGCTGAGAGGTTAACACAATTATATTTAAAATTTTGCTCAAAATGTGACCCAGTTTAGTTTGACCATGTGATGTTTATAGTTTCACTTCCTTATTGGACACTGACAGGAAGTGACATAGTTAGAGGCAAACCATTTCAAACTTGATCTTCTCTGCTCTGTTTCATTCATACTGTGTAATTGTAAGATAACACTTTTGAATGAAATAAATACATAAAATTAAATAAAGAAATGCCAACCATTAGAAATGAGTGAGTCAAACTGCTATGGAACTTTACTCATGTCATTAACTGAAAAATTTCAAATAAAATTTACTTTTTGACCAACATTTCTTAAACTGCTGATTCACTGAAATAAAATGATTAATTACTTACAACTGATGTTATCCATCTAAATAGGTCATATTTTCAAAAGCATTCAAACCTATATGCACTTTAAACATCACTAACTGAAATCTCAGCCTGGAGGAGATGTGAATCAGACTAAGAACATTTAGCAATTAGAAAAATCCCCACATAAAAAGTATTAAATCTCATCTGGAGACTAATAGAACAAGAAATGAACAACAAATACTCACTTTATAAGATATATCACAGTGTCGCGCAGCAGTGGTGTGTGGTGGAGGTTGCTCTGTGGAGTGAGTGATGGTTGCTAGGTGACAGTAAACAAGATATAACTGGAAAATGGACTGGGGAGCTCGAGATGTAACGTCATTGTGCCCAGTTGGTTTGCAATAAAAACAGTCTTTCTTTCATCACTGATGAACAGCCAACCCCAGTCTCCCCCAAATGTGGACAGACAGGCGATCAAACTTCAGAGGCCCCCCAAGGGAATCCCAGAAATCTGTTCCCATCACCAAATCAGATTAAAACCAAACGTTTAACTCGTACTGCCATTGAGATATCAGCGGATCAATTTAGGACCCGTTCAAATCCGCATGTCAGGTGGATGTCTTTGAAACTCAGGTTGGGACAAATTAGAAGTCACATGTAATATTTCACCATTTCGCCGTGGAAAGGCAACAGTCGGTAACAAAAACAAATAAGTTACGGAGAAGACACAACACACACACACACACATACAGAGGTATTAAGACTTATACAGTATACAGTAAATATTGAGTCAGTTACCTTTGGGTGAAGGAGTCTGAGGGAGCGGATGGATCAGCGCTGGGTGGTGGCAGGGGTGGAACAACCTTCTGTCTCTGGGGCGCTGTAACTGTAACGTCAGCCTTTGAGTGACTCTGTGGAGCGACTGTTGAACTTTTGTCATAATATGACAATATTTGTGCAGACGGTCTATCCGTATGTTTTGCTCATGCAGGTGTTTTCGCGACTGGCAGATGCCTCCCAAGGACTGTTCTCACCCAAACTGACTCAAGTGTAGTCTTCCTTGGCGCCGCACTTTGGGACATAGACCTTGACAATGTACTGGTACAGAAAAAATGTAATGGTACCCTGCCATATTCCGTTTAATATACTGTTCTATTATTCATGTGTGTCGTACTGCGTTACCTTTCCATGACTAATACATTCTACAACACAACGTTCTCACCACCAGATTCCATTCAAAACATTGAAGGGTGTGATCAAAGACAAAAGTTCCTGTCACAACGTTACTTTTGTAAACTCCTGGGGGATGCCATGATGTATTCGGCTCATACATGAAGTCGGACCACTCTCCAACAAAATAATGTCAAAATATCATACAATTATTATTCAGTTTTACTCTTAAAGGTCCTATATCATGCAAAATCGACTTTTTTGAGTTTTTAGCCATGTTGTTATGCTATTTCCTTATCAAAAACACCCCCAGAGCGGTTTTTGGCTTCATTCACGCAGTTCTAAGTAATCCTCCTGAATCCTGCTCTCTGAGCAGCTGCTCCACCCTCTCCTGGTAAACCACTGAGCTGTTCAGTTGTGTCGTCACAGCGGAACGGAAGTGCTCTACGTCTGTAATGTAATGCCTTACGGCCTGATTTTTATTTATAAAACGGCTTTTTAAAAAAAAAAAAAAAAAAAAAAAAAAACAGCAACCCTCCGAAGCGTCTGTGCTGTCCCACGACGCTAATCAAGCGCACCCACGGCTGGAGGAGCCATGGATCTGAGCATAAGTGTTGTTTTTGAAGACTGAGCTCTTTCTAACCTACTCTGGACACCGCCTGCTCTTTTTTCTTACCGATAATGCCACGGATGCGCGTTTGGCTACGAGAGGAACAGGACTATTCAACCTTCCTAAAGAAGAGTGCACTCGCCAGAAGTTGGAATTTCTTTCCGGGATTAAGCTAGCTACTATATCAACCAACCTGATGGATGCTTGGTGAACCTTGGCCAGAATCAAAGTGGATTAACTTTTATAACTTTTATAACCAACGCGATCTCATGGGAGTCCAAACTGAGCGGTGAGTCAATCAAAACGCATGTTAGCGTGTGTGTTAGCCATTTATGAAACTGCTTTGCACATGTCAACTCCTTATAACTGCATTATGTGAAGTAACTTCACTTTTTGCAGCGATATTTATATTTATAATACTGCAAATGTGGAATGAGCAGAGAGAGGGGCGGAGTTAACTGAATCGAAGCGTCTTATCTTCCGGGTAGGGAAAATACCCCCAAAAATACTTATATTTCTCTCAAAAATGAGTACTCCATAGTGATAGAGGTACAATATATCATATATATGCCTATACTTTACTTTGGAATGGCTAAAATAGCATGATACAGATCCTTTAAAGGTCAGCATTATTACGGATTGGCCAACACTTTGGGCAATGACAAAGATAAAATATCATCTGACAATCACCAACATCAAATAAACAGAGGAAAAGAGGAACGCACAAAGATTATTGTAATAGAAGTACATTTACAGAGACTGGAGGATAATCATGTAAAAGAGGCAGCAGTACAGTCCACTGAGGGAAGCTGCAGCAGGTTTCATGCGGCTCAGTATAACAGCATTTATAATGAAATCATGAACTCTACGGACATAAACTAATCCGTAAACGGAGTCCACTCTTCCCAAGCTTTTGGTCACTTTTATTTGACATCAGCCTCATCATCACGGTTTTACTGATTAGTTTAGGATGCATTCGTGAAGAATGTAATGAGAAGATCACACGGCCATCTGATCCGATCCTCTGATCTGTTATAAAAGCAACAACAAAAAAGTAATGTGTCCTGGTAAAAGTTTTTCTTCAGCATTAATCGCAAAGGCTGCAACTCACAGACAGAGCAGGGGCAGGGGCGGAGCTGACACGGGCAGCAGAGGGACTGGGGCCTCACAGTAACGGGGCTGAGGGGGCCCCACTGGGAAACACAGGATTTTGACCAGTACTTAAAAAAATAGAATAACTCATAAAAGTGGTCTCATAGCAGCCATAAAAAAAAATTGTGTAGCATAAACTTTTCTTTTTTTCTAGGAATGCAATCATAATCTAGACTGTTCTGAAAAACTATACAAGAATTGAAAAATGTGTGGACGAAATGTATATATATTTTTTTATTTTATTAAAAAAGTACAGAACTTAATTGACAGATTGTAGAAAAAACACATGTATTTTAGCCATTTGTTAGAAAATGAGTCATCCCTTCACAATCACAGTCCTACTAAAGACATACGGTCTACTGCTCCTCCGGGCTCTCGTCGCTGTCGCTGTCGCTGTCTCGTCCGGGGTGCTCAGGCATCTTGGCGTGTTCTGTGACGTCCATCTCCTCAGTCTCCTCTTCCTTCTTCTTTTCCTCCTCAGCGGCGTTTGGCTGGGGACCTCCTTCTCCCCTGGAACCTCCTTCTCCCTGGAACCTCCTTCTCCCTGGCCTCCTTCTCCCCTGGGCCCTCCTTCTCCCCTGGGCCCTCCTTCTCCCCTGGGCCCTCCTTCTCCCCTGGGCCCTCCTTCTCCCTTGGGCCCTCCTTCTCCTCTGCTGTGTCCTGCTCCATGGGCGTCTCCTCCTGTTCCTCCGGTTTCTCCTGCCCCCGTGGTTCTCCTGAAGGCTCCGCGGGCGTCTGGGTCTGTTTGGGAGGCTTGGCTAACTGCTGCTGCTGTGGGGAAGAGGAAAGAGCAATAAATTGTATTTGTTTGTTACTTGATTTTATTTTTCGAAAATGCACATCATGTCTTAATAATCACATCATTGTTTTAATGTTGCGATTTAAAGCCACGTTGCAGAATATTACAGGTTATGCGTGACAGGAGCAACTGTTGTCAAAGTGAAAATATAAACAGACATGGCTGCGATGCCAAACGTGCTCCTGATGCTCAGCTATAGACACCAGAAATTAGAGAGGCACTGATCCAGCTTTTTTGCTTCAGATACCGATACTGAATGTTCCTCTTTTCTCTAGTGTGAGATCAATAACCTGGTCATTCCGGATGTTCAGCTGCTTAGTGTTTCTGAACCTATAGACCTGACCAACTGCGGCAGCTCCAGATCAGAACAGTTAGTTACATCCACGTGGACCCTTTTTAGGGGGTCTGGCAGTGTATAATTTATACATGCGTTTCCAATGACATCACGCATGGTTCCGGCCGCCATTTTGAATATCGAAGTAGAATTATGCAGTACTACAACATGCAACAATATCGCTACTCGGGATGAAAATGAAAGACAACTGATTGACTGTGGCATTTTAATGTTCTCTTAATCATTGCTCATGAAGATAACAGTTAAAACATGGCCCCAGAGACGCATGTTTATGTGATATAACGTGGCAGACGTAGCAGCGCTGTCTGTCGAGCTACAGTAGGATTTACTTAAGATCTGCTTCACTCCTCAGACTAAATTAACTCATCAAAGAGGACACAGAAAACCTTTCTCTGGGAGTTTTACAGTTTATCATGTCGACAGAGTCTCAGTCTGAGTCCGTGTTTAAGCTGCTCAAGACGTTAGAATACTACCGGTTAGCAACTGTCAATGGCTTCAACACGATAACAACACTGAGGAAATACTACAGTAACAGCTCAGCTCTGACCTCTGTCACATGTTGTATCCAAGGCTAGATGTTTAGAGTGTGGTTCAGGGCTTTCTCTTGGAGAGGTCAGAGCTGAGCTGTTGAAGCTAAATGCTAACCGGTAGCATGCTAACGTCTGGAGCAGTTAATTATTATAATAATGCATCGGTTTTATATAGCGCTTTTCTGGACACTCAAAGACGCTTTACATTGCATTATTCATTCACTCCATACTTGGTGGTGGTAAACTATTATTGTAGCCACAGTTGCCCTGGGGTAGACTGATGGAAGCGAGGCAACCAGTCTGCGCATCGGCCCCTCCGACCACTCACTCACACGCCACATTCGCTATGTTTCCTGGTGTTACCAAACGGTCTCCCATCCAAGTACCGACCAGGCCCTTCCCTGCTTAGCTTCCAAGGCCTGACGGGATTGGGCAGAGCAGAGGCGGTATGGCCTGACCATACTGCCTGACCATACCTGACTCACTGGTTTCTTCACATAAACGTGCGTCGCTAGGGTCGTATTTTAACTGTTATCTTCATGAGCAATGATTACGAGGACATAATAATGCCACTGTCAATCAGTTGTCTTTCATTTTCATCTGCGTAGACATATTGTTACATGTTGTAGTACTGCATAATTCTACTTCGGTATTCAAAATGGCCGCCATAACAACAAAGGTCACATGACTGAAAGGCATGTATACGTTTGTTAAAGAGGGGGTATTATGCTTTTTTCAATCACATAGCACCAGTCTATAGCATACTACTACTTTGTGGCCATACCGCCTTTGCTATGCCCAATCCCGTCAGATCTTGGAAGCTAAGCAGGGAAGGGCCTGGTTAGTACTTGGATGGGAGACCGTTTGGTAACACCAGGAAGCCTAGCGAATGTAGAGAGTAGAGAGTGAGTGAGTGGTTGGTGGTGGTCGGAGGGGCCGATGGCGCAAACTGGTAGCCTCGCTTCTGTCAGTCTACCCCAGGGCAGCTGTGGCTACAATAGTAGCTTACCACCATCAAGTATGGAGTGAATGAATAGTGCAATGTAAAGCGTCTTTGAGTGTCCAGAAAAGCGCTATATAAAACCGATGCATTATTGATTGACTGCGGAATCTTCCGCAGTCAATAATTGGTTTTCATGTTCTTTAATATTATTGATTGACTGCGGAATTTTCCGCAGTCAATTATTGGTTTGCGTTTCTTTATTATTATTATTATTCCGGCACATTTTTCCTGATTTTCTGCACCTTTCAGCACTTTCATGCTTTGTGCAATTTCTGCAAGTTATGCATCAAAACGTTCCGCATGTTGAGGAGAATCCTGCTATTACTTTTGGGACTTCTGCGATTTACGGTTTTTCCGCAATCGGACGAAATACCGCACATTTTTCCCATTGACGCATAATGGGGCTCCCGCAAATTCATGCTTTCCGCAGTTTTTTCCGCAATTTCTGCAATTTCTGCAACTTGTGCATGTTCAGCTTCCGCAACTTGTGGGATTTGAGAAAAAATTGGCCTTCTGCAGTTTTCCAGTTTTTTTCTACAGGAATTTGAACTTTTTGCATTGGTGTGTATGTGGTCTCTGCTCCATTAGTGTGTATGGCGAATCCAGCCAATGTATTTTAACAGGATTTCTGGCTCTCCATGTGTTTCAGCCATTTGTGCAGCTTCTGCATCTTCAGCATTTAGGCGATTTCAACAGTTTGACCAGTTTATGGAATTTAAAAAGTTTATGCAATATAAACAATTTATGCAAATTAACCACTTTATGGAATTTAACCAGTTTACGCATTTTAACCAGTTTACGCATTTTAACCAGTTTATGCAACATAACAATTTATGCCATTTAGGATTTATGAAATTTAAACAGTTAATGCAGTTTATATAATTTATGCAAATTAACCAATTAATGCATTTGACCGTTTTTTTTTGCAATTTAACCAGTTTATGCAACATAACAGTTTGTGCAATTTAAACTGTTCATGCATTTTACCGGTTTATGCAAATTAGATTATGCAAATTAACCAATTTATGCATTTTACAGTTTTTCTGCAATTTTACCAGTTTATGCAATTTCACCAGTTTATGAACATTAGATTATGCAAATTAACCAATTTATGCAAATTTATGCAATTTCTGCATTCGATTCCCGCAGTTCCGCAGTCAATCGCAATGGCGCAGCCATTGCTGCATTTCTAGTTGATTGACTGCGGAATTTTCCGCAGTCAATTATTGGTTTGCGTTTCTTTATTATTGATTGACTGCGGAACTTCCGCAGTCATTATTGGTTTGCGTTTCTTTATTATTATTATACCGACACATTTTTCCTGATTTTCTGCAGCTTTCAGCACTTTCATGCTTGTGCAATTTCTGCAAGTTATGCATCAAAACGTTCCGCATGTTGAGGAGAATCCTGCTATTACTTTTCGGACTTCTGCGATTTACGGTTTTTCCGCAATCGGACGAAATACCGCACATTTTCCCATTGACGCATAATGGGGCTCCCGCAAATTCATGCTTTTCCGCATTTTTTTCCGCAATTTCTGCAATTTCTGCAACTTGTGCATGTTCAGCTTCCGCAACTTGTGGGATTTGAGAAAAAATTGGCCTTCTGCAGTTTTCCAGTTTTTTTCTACAGGAATTTGAAATTTTTGCATTGGTGTGTATGTGGCCTCTGCTCCATTAGTGTGTATGGCGAATCCAGCCAATGCATTTTAATAGGATTTCTGGCTCTCCATGTGTTTCAGCCATTTGTGCAGCTTCTGCAATTTCAGCATTTAGGCGATTTCAACAGTTTGACCAGTTTATGGAATTTAAAAAGTTTATGCAATATAAACACTTTATGCAAATTAACCACTTTATGGAATTTAACCAGTTTACGCATTTTAACCAGTTTACACATTTTAACCAGTTTATGCAACATAACAATTTATGCCATTTAGGATTTATGAAATTTAAACAGTTAATGCAGTTTATATAATTTATGCAAATTAACCAATTAATGCATTTTACCGTTTTTTTTTGCAATTTAACCAGTTTATGCAACATAACAGTTTGTGCAATTAAACTGTTCATGCATTTTACCGGTTTATGCAAATTAGATTATGCAAATTAACCAATTTATGCATTTTACAGTTTTTCTGCAATTTTACCAGTTTATGCAATTTCACCAGTTTATGAACATTAGATTATGCAAATTAACCAATTTATGCAAATTTATGCAATTTCTGCATTCGATTCCCGCAGTTCCGCAGTCAATCGCAATGGCGCAGCCATTGCTGCATTTCTAGTTATTATTATTCCGGCACATTTTTCCTGATTTTCTGCACCTTTCAGCACTTTCATGCTTTGTGCAATTTCTGCAAGTTATGCATCAAAACGTTCCGCATGTTGAGGAGAATCCTGCTATTACTTTTGGGACTTCTGCGATTTACGGTTTTTCCGCAATCGGACGAAATACCGCACATTTTTCCCATTGACGCATAATGGGGCTCCCGCAAATTCATGCTTTTCCGCATTTTTTTCCGCAATTTCTGCAATTTCTGCAACTTGTGCATGTTCAGCTTCCGCAACTTGTGGGATTTGAGAAAAAATTGGCCTTCTGCAGTTTTCCAGTTTTTTCTACAGGAATTTGAACTTTTGCATTGGTGTGTATGTGGTCTCTGCTCCATTAGTGTGTATGGCGAATCCAGCCAATGTATTTTAATAGGATTTCTGGCTCTCCATGTGTTTCAGCCATTTGTGCAGCTTCTGCAATTTCAGCATTTAGGCGATTTCAACAGTTTGACCAGTTTATGGAATTTAAAAAGTTTATGCAATATAAACAATTTATGCAAATTAACCACTTTATGGAATTTAACCAGTTTACGCATTTTAACCAGTTTATGCAACATAACAATTTATGCCATTTAGGATTTATGAAATTTAAACAGTTAATGCAGTTTATATAATTTATGCAAATTAACCAATTAATGCATTTGACCGTTTTTTTTGCAATTTAACCAGTTTATGCAACATAACAGTTTGTGCAATTTAAACTGTTCATGCATTTTACCGGTTTATGCAAATTAGATTATGCAAATTAACCAATTTATGCATTTTACAGTTTTTCTGCAATTTTACCAGTTTATGCAATTTCACCAGTTTATGACATTAGATTATGCAAATTAACCAATTTATGCAAATTTATGCAATTTCTGCATTCGATTCCCGCAGTTCCGCAGTCAATCGCAATGGCGCAGCCATTGCTGCATTTCTAGTTATTATTATTCCATCTTTTTCCTG
Source organism: Neogobius melanostomus (assembly GCA_007210695.1). NCBI lineage: Eukaryota > Metazoa > Chordata > Actinopteri > Gobiiformes > Gobiidae > Neogobius > Neogobius melanostomus. Next base: position 2,066,318 of record VHKM01000278.1, on the reverse strand, counting down.
ATTTTCTGCACCTTTCAGCACTTTCATGCTTTGTGCAATTTCTGCAAGTTATGCATCAAAACGTTCCGCATGTTGACGAGAATCCTGCTATTACTTTCGGACTTCTGCGATTTACGGTTTTTCCGCAATCGGACGAAATACCGAACATTTTTCCCATTGACGCATAATGGGGCTCCCGCAAATTCATGCTTTTCCGCATTTTTTTCCGCAATTTCTGCAATTTCTGCAATTTGTGCATGTTCAGCTTCCGCAACTTGTGGATTTTGAGAAAAATTGGCCTTCTGCATTTTTCCAGTTTTTTCTACGGGAATTTGAAATTTTTGCATTGGTGTGTATGTGGCCTCTGTCCCATTAGTGTGTATGGCGAATCCAGCCAATGCATTTTAATAGGATTTCTGGCTCCATGTCTTTCAGCCATTTGTGCAGCTTCTGCAATTTCAGCATTTTGGCGATTTCAACAGTTTGACCAGTTTATGGAATTTAAAAAGTTTATGCAATATAAACAATTAATGCAAATTAACCACTTTATGGTATTTAACCAGTTTACGCATTTTAACCAGTTTACGCATTTTAACCAGTTTATGCAACATAACAATTATGCCATTTAGGATTTATGAAATTTAAACAGCTAATGCAGTTTATATAATTTATGCAAATTAACCAATTAATGCATTTTACTGTTTTTTTTGCAATTTAACCAGTTTAAACAGTTTGTGCAATTTAAACTGTTCATGCATTTTACCGGTTTATGCAAATTAGATTATGCAAATTAACCAATTTATGCATTTTACAGTTTTTCTGCAATTTTACCAGTTTATGCAATTTCACCAGTTTATGAACATTAGATTATGCAAATTAACCAATTTATGCAATTTATGCAATTTCTGCATTCGATTCTCGCAGTTCCGCAGTCAATCGCAATGGCGCAGCCATTGCTGCATTTCTAGTTATTGATTGACTGCGGAATCTTCCGCAGTCAATCATTGGTTTTCATGTTCTTTAATATTATTCCATCTTTTTCCTGATTTTCTGCAGCTTTCAGCACTTTCATGCTTTGTGCAATTTCTGCAAGTTATGCATCAAAACGTTCCGCATGTTGAGGAGAATCCTGCTATTACTTTTGGGACTTCTGCGATTTACGGTTTTTCCGCAATCGGACGAAATACCGCACATTTTTCCCATTGACGCATAATGGGGCTCCCGCAAATTCATGCTTTTCCGCATTTTTTTCCGCAATTTCTGCAATTTCTGCAACTTGTGCATGTTCAGCTTCCGCAACTTGTGGGATTTGAGAAAAAATTGGCCTTCTGCAGTTTTCCAGTTTTTTTCTACAGGAATTTGAAATTTTGCATTGGTGTGTATGTGGCCTCTGCTCCATTAGTGTGTATGGCGAATCCAGCCAATGTATTTTAATAGGATTTCTGGCTCTCCATGTGTTTCAGCCATTTGTGCAGCTTCTGCAATTTCAGCATTTAGACGATTTCAACAGTTTGACCAGTTTATGGAATTTAAAAAGTTTATGCAATATAAACAATTTATGCAAATTAACCACTTTATGGAATTTAACCAGTTTACGCATTTTAACCAGTTTACGCATTTTAACCAGTTTATGCAACATAACAATTTATGCCATTTAGGATTTATGAAATTTAAACAGTTAAAGCAGTTTATATAATTTATGCAAATTAACCAATTAATGCATTTTACCATTTTTTTTGCAATTTAACCAGTTTATGCAACATAACAGTTTGTGCAATTTAAACTGTTCATGCATTTTACCGGTTTATGCAAATTAGATTATGCAAATTAACCAATTTATGCATTTGACAGTTTTTCTGCAATTTTACCAGTTTATGCTATTTCACCAGTTTATGAACATTAGATTATGCAAATTAACCAATTTATGCAAATTTATGCAATTTCTGCATTCGATTCCCGCAGTTCCGCAGTCAATCGCAATGGCGTAGCCATTGCAGCATTTCTAGTTATTATTATTATTACTACAATGATAACGTAACCTTCTGTTGGTCTGTATATGCAGTAAATTAAAATAACTGCCTTGAATAAAATTGCTCTCTCAAAACGGCTGTAGTGAACGTCTTGAAATAGGCCTCTGTCTCTTTAAGAAGCTTTCCGACACGCCCCCTTCAGCACACTGCGGTGGCATCTAAACAACACTACTGTGCGGGGAGGGGGCTCTGCTGAGGTGAGGAGCAGTGGTTGGTGGCTTGGCTGGTGACAAAAGGTCCAGAGGCGTCTCCAGGAGGTGGGGGCGTTCCTAGGAGGACTGAGGCATAGCTACACCTAAAATTTTACTGATTACTCAAAAATATGTGAATGAGCCAAGGCAACACTCCAGGCATGTGTTTAATGAGGGAATGACATAATAACATGATATGTTGTAGTACTGCATAATTCTACTTTGGTGCTCATAAAGGCCGCCAGAACTATGCGTGATGTCATTGGAAATGCATGTATACAGTTTCTCCATCGTTGTCACAGTAACTGTGAGCTTACATCTAAATCAAATATCGTTTCTGCGTGTTTAATCCCATGCTCACCTGTCTGTACTTCTGAGAGGTTTGGATCATGTGCATGTACATGTTGTAGACCAGATTGGCCATCTCGGGCATGTTCTTCACCACTCGGTCTGGCTGTGCCGCCGCGTTCCTCTGAAAGACATGACAAGACAAAGGTTTTATTTTAATGTCATTTCAGCCTCGATCATCAAAACACAAACCCAACTTTTAAGCCTCTGTGTGGTAAGATTTATTACCAGGACTATTTCCCCCCCCTCTTTGCCAAAGTCTTGGGCCAAACGCAGACGATATCGATCCTTTCTAACAGCGCTGGGATCTTGGGACGGTAGTTAAAAGACAAATGTTAGCTCGCTGCGGCTCGTGCATTATGAAAGCGATCCAGGGGGCAGAGTTGAAAAGCATTGGTATGCAGACAGTCACGCAGCCCGCCGGGAGCAGCGGAGCGGGCTAAATATGCGCTCCACTGGGATGTTACTACTTAAACTGAGCGGGGCGGCTCACGTAGGCCCGAAGGCAAGACTGGAATATTTATACGGATGTTGACAGAGCAGCTTAAAAACGATACATCATTCAACATCTCTGGAATCCACAACTGGTTCTCCTCCAGGCCTGCTATTTTTCAAACCGCTAGGCTGGAATAATTCATAATAAAGTACACATGTAGAACTAGGACTAGGGCAAAGTTGGGATGAACTGTAACAAAGACATCCGTTCAAAATAAAGCTAACAACAACAAAGGTGGCGACAGTCAGATGTAGTACGCCAGACATGAGAGAGAGAGAGGGTGCTGGACTTGGAAAACACGGAGGAGCTTCATGGATGTGACACTGACATGAAGAGGACAGCGCTGGTGCAGTACTGGTGTGTTGGTGCGTGTTGGGATCATTGTGCTGTGGGTTGTTCTCATGTTGTTGTCCATTACTTTGCTCGCAGGGGTGGGAATTTTATACTATATATAGTGTTCGTCATATAATTCGAATATCATGAAAAAGTGCATTCACTTCTGTTATTCAACTTAAACTGTGAAACTAATATATGATAGACTCATTACATGCAAAGGGAGATATGTATAGCCTTCATTTGTTATCATTTTGATGATTACGGCTCAGCTTGGCTCAGCAACCCCTATATTAAAAATCTTATTCTGAAAATGGACTGTAAGCCATAATCATCCAAATGATAACAAATAAAGGCTTGACATATGTCACTTTGCATGTAATGAGTCTATATCATATTAGTTTGCATTTTAAGTTGAATTACAGAAATAAATGAACTCTTTGAATATTATTAGAATAATTAGAATATTAGCGCTGCGCACGGTAGTACAGTGGTTAGCGCTCGTGCTTCACAGTTAGAAGGTCCAGGTTCGATTCCCTCCTGGACGGGGCCTGGACTCCTGTGTGGCGTTTGCATGTTCTCCCCGTGTCTGTGTAGGTTTCCTCTGGGTACTCCGGTTTCCCCTACCACTAAAAACATGTACAATAGGCCAGGATGAATGAGAGTGCACATGGGGGACGACGGATGGAAATTAGCCCAAGGCTACAATCCGGTGTGGCTTGTTTACATGCATGAGACCCATGTATGTTCATTAACATGCACTGTCCCGACCAAATAAACCAATAAATAAAATAAATAAAAAATATGACGAGCAACTGTAATTGAGAAAATGCGAAGAATAACATTTAGAAGAATTTAAAATATAAAACATATTATTTAGTTATTTCACCCTTTGTTTCCTACACAATCCAATGTGTGCATTCATACATGTAGTTTAATGTCTTAAATGAGAATCATACAATTGAAATAGTGTTGAAAATAAAGAAAAGCTGATGAAAAGTACTGTATGTAATGTATACATTACGTTACTGTCATGTACATTACTGTCTGCATTTAGTATTGATAAGACTCTTCAAAGATTTTTCTTGTGACCATGTTTTATCGCACCCATGTCGATCTTATCTTATTGTTTACTGTCACGGAATAAAATAAGAGCACCCTCAATCGGCCTGTGAAATGGGCCAGCGAGCTGTTTGGCCAGCCACAGGTCAGCCTGGATTCAGATTAAGAAAACTTTATTGATCCCAAAGGGCAATTCATTTGTAGGAAACCTCAGAACATTTCACAAACACATCACAAACCGTCACGGTGTGTCACTCCACAACAATTGCGACAAGGCTAGAGGCTCAAGAAAACAATAGTCCATAACAATAAAATAGAGCACATTTCAAAAGGTCTATGTTACTTAAAGGGACTAGATGCAAGTTGGTCAATTTATACTCACTACTGCCACCTCAGGTCTCACACGTAACTGCAGTCTCTATATTAAGCTCATGCATGACTGCAATTCTGCCCCGATTTAACAACTTTTTGAGTGACAGGATTTTAGAGGTAGTTACAGGTCTGGGCTCATTCTACATCTTAGGACATGGCTGGAACATGTAGGGGGAAGAAAATACTTCATTTTAACATTTTTAAACTCCGTATAGTCCCTTTGATAAACGCACTCCCTTCAGAATTCAACAGTTCAGTGACAATGGGGATGAAAGAGTTGGAGAAACTATTGGTTTTGCACCCCCTGAACCAACACTTCCAGTATCTGCAATCGGGACAAAGGTTCCAAAAGGTAGAACCAAGAGATATAGGGAAATTTGTTCCATCAGCAATTGTCTTCTTGAATAACAAGCTTCAGTGTCACTGAGGGCAGCAGACCCTACTTTACTCCCTACTTTAACAGTTATGTGTGTTACGAGATACCTCTCGCACTGCACTCTAATCTACCTACAGGTACGAATGAAGAAACCTAACCTTACCTAACCTTTATGTACATGAATACTGAAAGGGAAAACACTTCTGGATCCTGACCCGCCAGTTGAGAGCCACCGGTGCAAAGGGCATGCACTTACATTACAGTTTTCACTCTCAACAGATTCTTCAATGATCTGCAAAGTCCAACAGGCGCCCTTTGATGTTCAGGGAGCAAAAACCTATGGAAAAACAGTACTCTTCCTGCAACAAAACTCTTTATTTATCTTTAAGCCTTTATTCTGAGGGGCTAATTCATGTCAAATCTGTCAAAACATGTGCCGGCGGTTTACTGATCCCTCGCCAAGTGGTCGACAAAACGGCCTTTCTTGTGTCAAAACTCACTGACGCAAAACATGCACAACAGCAGAACCTTAAAAAAAGAGCTTTGCGTCTTGCCATTAACATCCAGCAGCCGAGGTTCACCATTTGTAAATAGCCTGTTTAAGCCAGGGCCACATGTGTCTGCCCATAAGAGCTGTCCCCCTGGGCTCTCAGTCAGAGAAAGTGTCAGGGCTCGGGGTATTTTAAAACACCTCTGTTGTGTTGTCTGACGCTGGCACCGCTCGGCTGGATCTGGCGCTGGGGCTTGAGCTCCGCGACCTTGGGAGGGTAATTATAGCCGCGCTTCGCCAATGGCCGTGCTAGAAAGCTGCTTATAGGGACAGAGGTGGGCAGAGGAGCCAACATATGAACTCAAGTATAAGGTCAAAGAAGTTCACTCATACTGCAACAATGGCCTGGTGGTTCACGCTGGGTGCTTTGCCAGCCTCAGCATCGTGTGTCTGCGCTTAACCCCGTTTTTTTCAAAGCCCAGTAAAAATAGACGGTGGCCTGCAGAAACAGCTGATCGGCCGCGGAGATCAAGTGGGTGAGTAGACCCACAACTGCTGAAGGGAAACGAACAGAGAGCGTTTGACCTCTCACAACGTCCTTCTGTGTTATCTGCTGCCTAAAAACATCATGAGTAAAGTTCTGATGTTTTATAGCAGCTCTGTGTCAGATTGTAGTACAGACAGGGGCTCAGGTTGGTACCGCTTGGAGACAGGGGACTCAAAACAATAATTATAATGTTTTGTCCATAGACTGTATATTTATAGACATTGCTCACTCCTCCCCATTAACATTAATAAGTCCAGAATCCATGATGGTTCAGTCTCCTCCTGCGGAGCATGTACCAAAAAAAGGAGCGCCCCGCGGACCGGCTACGAGCCTCCGCAGAGCTCCAGAGCCAGTCAATCAAAGACTCAGGCTTAAAGTGCATATGACAGGTTTTAATGCTTTTGAAAATATGATTCATTTATGTAGATGGTTAACATCAGTTGTAAGTAATAATTATCATTGTATTTCAGTGAAGCAGTGATTATAATGAAGAAATGTTGGGAAGAAAAGTTGTTTTTATTTGACTTTTCAAAGCTAATGACAGGAAGTGACATGGATAGAGGTAAAGTTACACAGCGGTTTGACTCATCTCCCATTGACGTAACACTGTTGGCAGTTTAAAACAGTTTGAAATTGTTTGCCTCTTTCTAGGTCACTTCCTGTCAGTGTCCAATAAGGATGGTCAAAAAATGGTCAAACTAAAGAAAATGTTTAGCAACACGTGTTAACTATGTTGAAAAAAATTGTGTCTAATGTGTCATATGCACTTTAAACATTTTATTTCTCCAAAGTATGATACCTTGCCCAGCGTCGTCACATGGATGGCAGTGATTTTTAGAAAAAAATTAACTCTTTGGAGCCAGGCTTTTAAGCCATGTTAGGGAGGTGTAGAGTCACCATTGGAATCGGTTTTACAAACTGTCTTGTCAGCTCAGCGCCAGCTCCAGAACAAACTGACTGAGGGTGCATTCGAGTTTCAAAAGGGTGCAAATAGTTTGTCGCCATTAAAATACATTGTGATGCCATTAAAACTGAGGGGGCAAACATTGCAAATGAGGTTGCAATGCACCCTCTTGCACCCCGGGCCTGTTCAGCTCCCCGCCATGAGGACCAAGGACAAATGCTTTTCTCACCCATTGGTTTTGCCACTTCTTATTAACCCGTTTACAATGGAGTTAATGGTATTTATTTGTTAGTTAAAATTGATTGATTATACCATCACTTCCCACTGAACGTATCCATATTGTATAACTAATGTATTTCAAACCTTTTAGAAAACTCGCCAAAATAGAGGAAATGAGACCTGATTTCTAACAAATTTCCCTGGGGAGAACACTAGAACCCTCCTGACATGAAAGCACATTTACTAATAAAATGTTAAAGCTTATGCATTATTAGCTGACATGAGTGGCCAATTTTCTACCGTTGGTTGACTGGCTCCTGTACTGGAACATGAGCGTGTGTACACCACATTGGCAGTATCTCTCTGTCCACCTCTCTATTTCTTCATCTGAAGTCACCAGACTTTTTTTATTCATCCCTGGGGCACGCGTTTAAGTTCGCCATCCCGGCAACACAAGTTTCATAGAAATAAAAGTGGACAGAAGCGGCAAAGTGGGGGGTCTGGTAAAGTCTGCCAGAATGTGTCCAGAGCTAAAATCCAGCAGCGTAGATGTTTTACCGTCCGTCCCTGAGTGTTGTCATTTTCTGTAACTACTAAATCAAAATGAATGTGATGAAGTCCCGGGCCTAGAAGAAAGCCTTTGGAGAGCTACTTGGAAAGACACTGGCAGCTCCCAAACTACCGTGCCACTGTCACCCAAATAATGAAGAAAAGAAAACTGTTACTGTATTTGGAGTTGGGGGGATCATTGCGCTCTGAGAGGCCTGGGGATGTGCGCGAGTGTGTGAGCGGTATCATGCGTGTGTACTCACCGGCTGCTCCTGGTTGTAATACTCGTTGGGGCGGATGTGCAGGTCCAGTGGTCGGGCGGTCAGCTGGTTAAACACAGGAGTCAGCTCGAAGCAGTTCTGGAACAGCGAGACCCGCGCGAACACGTACAGCCCAAGCCTGGCCCTGGACATGGCCACCACCAAGCGCCGCACATCCCTGAGGACGACACACACACACGAGGCATACGCGTTAATGCATTAAGATTCAGAATCAGAGTCACAATCAACTTTGTCATTGCATTACTACACAACGCAATTTGATTGAGGCTCGAAGTAGGTGCATTAAAAACACAGAATACATAATAAACAATAAAAAGTACAGTAATAAAAAGTTACTTCGATAGTCTTTGGGCCAAATGACTATTTAACTAAAAGCTATTACTTAGTCTGCTGGTGTGAGACTTGGCGGCCCGATATCTCTTCTCTGAGGGCAGTAGTTCAAAGAGATGGTAGCTCGGATGGGAGGGTTCTCTCACAATATTCACAAGATTCATACTAAGCCCTGGTTGGTGGAAATGTTTGCCTGCATCAGAAACTGGCAAATTAGTAAGAGGTCCAAGCCAAAACCGGACGTGCGTCACGATCTGCCATGATAACAAGTGTCCGAATACTGCGGTCAATGAGGAAGATGCTTCCTATCATACCTCCTTTAGCATAGAGACCTCTGGAGGCTCCCACCAGCGATTAGGAGCCATGAGCCGCTGTGCTGCTATTTCTGTGGTGACTGAGGGCTGTAGCTGTGGAGGTAAGTCTGAAACTGCTTTTTATTGTAGTCTGATTTCTGTGTGGCTATATATTGTTACAGCGGTTCATGTTTAAACAGTCTGAGCCAGTGCAGATGTGGCTACAGTCTGTGGGGTTTGTCACAGACTATGTCACAGATAATGCTTATGCATGTTTAAAATATAATTAAAGTAGTTTTATGAAACAGCTGTTGGTGATGTCACTTCGCCTGTTGTTTCTGCCACTGGGTGAGGACGGTCAGATTGTCCAAACGCGGCTGAAGCTGTAGTTATTAACTGCATAGGGACCTAATGGTTGACCTTTTCCTGTTATGAAGGAATAGGAGCTAGGATCAGGACCCAGGAGCTATAATCTGAGGAATTTGGATTGAGCCAAAGGCTTTGTAAGTCTATCCTCAGCTTGTACTTCCTGTACAAGTGTTGAAGTATATTTGGACACGAAGGGCAATCAGTCACATTGTTGTGTCCAAGTTAAGATTCTGTTTTGAACAGAAAACCTTTCGCTCATGGACAAGTGGTTTTCAAATGGCGGGTTGGGACAAAGAGAAAAAGATGGCTTATATCACTGTGGAGTATATAGACCTTTGGGAACGCCCACAAACAACCACGTTCGTAGATGCCATGGAGGTTTGCTGATTTATCAACATATTTTCTACCAAATAGAGATAAAGAGACATGGAGAGGATTAAAGTGGTCCATAATTCGTACAAAAACAACAGACAACGCTATTCATAATGCTCACGTTAGCTGCATGATGCTAGCTTTCAATATCGTTTTTTCATGTCGACTGGAAAATCGGCTTCATAGTTTAATGCAAGAAAGTGTCAGAACATTCATAAGGGCCCGATTGTGATTCAGAATAACTTGAATTTGCTAAATATCCTCATTGTCACTTAGTTTAGTTTAGTTTGTTTATTTGAGCAATTTACAAAACATATTGCAAGATTACCTCATTACAGTAAATAAAAACTCAAAAGGAGTAGAAAAGAAGCAAGAAAGCTTATTAGTGCCTACCCCCATTCAAAGTAACTTATCACTCCATAAATGAAGAACGATATCATTTTTAGACTTGATAAATGCACAACATGTGTGCTTAAATACAGAAGAATGAACGCTCTCATAGCGCTGAGTGAGCTGAGCTCCATCTGCCAGTCTCTGGAGTCTGTGCGTAAAAGAAACTCAAAAGACTTGATGCCAAGTCTTTCTTCAAGTTTCTTTTTCCTGTGAAAGTTACGCATTGTTAGGTTTAGGCCTAGAGCAATGAAAATTGTGAAAAAGTGAGCCACCCTTTACATTGGCTCAAGTTTTGGTACAGATGTTCAAAATGTCAACAGGAACAAGGCAAGTGCCATCTGGCAAAATCTGAAAATATTATACTGTGAACCACCCTATTGTACAAACGGGAAACAAAACCTCGAAAGCGAGGGTAGAATATCAAATACGCAGCGTGTAGCGGCAAAAACAAGTCCAGAAAAGGAATTAAGAGAGGAAGTGCTGCGACGTAGGAGGACATTGCTCTGTTAAACGATGGGTTAAGGTGACAAAGCGAAGAGGCTTTCAAAGGGCAAGCCGACACAGGGGGAGAGTGCAGAGGAGTGTCCCTTTGACAGAACCAGGGGATTAGCGACACCATTCCTATCGCTCAAAGTGCTGGAATCCTGCTTGGCTCGCGGCAGTGCTGAGCGAGGATGTTTACCCATTCCTTTTGTGAGGGGAACGCAAAAAAGAATGTTGAGATGAGCGAGCAGCGGTCCGCTCAAAACATATGGATATTTCCTGTGTTATGGTTATGAAGACAAAAGGCGGCGAAGCTGGGATGTCACATGAATCTGAATTAGAAGTTGACTTTATTGTGATGGAGAAGAATGTAAGATGTAATACGCCAGACTTGGTGTATGCTTTAGAGATTTATTCAAATGTATGGAATGTAATGCGCATCAAGTTATAGTTAGAGGCGATTCCACTTTTAGGAAGATACAGAAGGGGCTGCAGATGCTACGCAGTGGATATAATGGATTCATTTAGCCAAAGCAAGCCCTGTTTTAGTCATTTTAAATACTGATACTTACGGTGTTCAGACTAGCATTGTAAAAGTCGGAACAAAAAAAAAAGGAACATGGGTGGAATTGTTTTTTAAACATCCAGAGAAGTCCTAAAAGCTCTTGGGAAATCTTAGCAGAAAAGCTCAGATAAACTAGATAGATAGATTGAGGTAGGACTTTTTTTTTCTTTTTTTTAATCTCAGAGCTAATGGCTAGTATTCAGGCACATTGTTATTTGAGCGGCTCGTTCAAAATCTTGGCGCTATTTTAATTTCTATTTAGTGTTAGCCGTTAGCTTCAAGACATAAACCCTACCATGATGAATGCGGTCGGTTCCTCCAGAGAATTCTTTGCTCCTGATGCAATGTTTTAACACGATGCTAGTGACTTTGCCCGTCTGTAACTCACTGCTTGCCATGGAATCTTACGTATTTACTCATTTGGAGAAGACACCGCTACGAACTATATGAAGTTCTATCAGTGTTCTGAGAAGTTCTGAAATAATTTTGAACACCCTGAATGAAATGGGTGATTTGCTCATGAAATAACAGCTCAATGAATAACTCAATTTAGAACATTATAATTCAACGGAGACAAAATGTCAGACTTTCGGAAACAGGCGTGGGCCTTCTATTTAAATTAATTCAGGGTAAAGTAGTGAAGCTCCTTATAGTAGAGCTGGGACGATATACTTTTGTCACGATCCGATACATATCACGATACTGGGGCTGATCCGATATGTATTGCGATACAGTAAGTAGTTATGATCAGTAATATGTTTACATTATAATGTGTAAAATAAAAACAGTTATGTGTCCAAGTTTAAAACCGATAGCCATTTGACATTTATTGAAGTGTTAAGATTGAAAAGTGCATCAACACAAAATGTAACAAAGTGCTGTGTAACTGTGACTGGAAAACAAGGGAGAAACATGATTCCAAACACCAGTATCGAAAGGTATCGCAACACTTGATGATGCATCGATACTTGACATTTGTCCCAGCCCTACTTTATAGAAATGTATCAGAGTAGGCAAAAGGACAAGGAAATGTTTACGCTTTTACACTCAACAAAAATATAAACGCAACACCTTTGTTTCTGCTCCCATTTTTCATGAGATGGACTTAAAGATCTAAAATTCATTCCAGATACACAATATTACCATTTCTCTCAAACATTGTTCACAAATCAGTCCAAATGTGTGATAGTGAGCACTTCTGCTTTGCTGAGATAATCCATCCCACCTCACAGGTGTGCCACATCAAGATGCTGATCTGACATCATGATTAGTGCACAGGTGTACCTTATACTGCCCACAATAAAAGGCCACCTGAAATGTGCAGTTTTTGCTTTATTGGGGGTCTGGGGACTCAGAACCAGTCAGTATCTGGTGTGACCACCATTTGCCTCATGCAGTGCAACACATCTTCTTCGCATAGAGTTATCAGATTGTCAATTGTGGCCTGTGGAATGTTGGTCCACTCCTCTTCAATGGCTGTGCGAAGTTGCTGGATATTAGTGGGAACTGGTACACGCTGTCGTATTCGCCGGTCAAGCACATCCCAAACATGCTCAATGGGTGACATGTCCGGTGAGTATGCTGGCCATGCAAGAACTGGGACATTTTCAGCTTCCAAGAATTGTGTACAGATCCTTGCAACATGGGGCCGTGCATTATCTTGCTGAAACATGAGGTGATGTTCATGGATGTATGGCACAACAATGGGCCTCAGGATCTCATCACGGTATCTCTGTGCATTCAAAATGCCATCAATAAATGCACCTGTGTTCTTCGTCCATAACAGATGCCTGCCCATACCATAACCCCACCACCACCATGGGCCACTCGATCCACAACATTGACATCAGCAAAGCGCTCACCCACACGACGCCACACACGCTGTCTGCCATCTGCCCTGAACAATGTAAACCGAGATTCATCCGTGAAGAGAACACCTCTCCAACGTGCCAGACGCCATCGAATGTGAGCATTTGCCCACTCAAGTCTGTTACGGCGACGAGCTGGAGTCAGGTCAAGACCCCGATGAGGATGACGAGCATGCAGTTGAGCTTCCCTGAGACGGTTTCTGACAGTTTGTGCAGAAATTGTTTGGTTATGCAAACCAATTGTTTCAGCAGCTGTCTGAGTGGCTGGTCTCAGACGATCTTGGAGGTGAACCTGCTGGATGTGGAGGTCCTGGGCTGGTGTGGTTACACGTGGTCTGCGGTTGTGAGGCCGGTTGGATGTACTGCCATATTCTCTGAAACGCCTTTGGAGACGCTTATGGTGGAGAAATGAACATTCAATGCACGAGCAACAGATCTGGTTGACATTCCTGCTGTCAGCATGCCAAGTGCACGCTCCCTCAATGCTTGTGGCATCTGTGGCATTTTGCTGTAACACAAAACTGCACATTTCAGGGTGGCCTTTTATTGTGGGCAGTATAAGGTACACCTGTGCACTAATCATGATGTCAGATCAGCATCTTGATGTGGCACACCTGTGAGGTGGGATGGATTATCTCAGCAAAGCAGAAGTGCTCACTATCACACATTTAGACTGATTTGTGAACAATGTTTGAGAGAAATGGTAATATTGTGTATCTGGAATGAATTTTAGATCTTTAAGTCCATCTCATGAAAAATGGGAGCAGAAACAAAGGTGTTGCGTTTATATTTTTGTTGAGTGTATATACTTTGGCTAACAAATACAAATAATATACAGTATGATTATTCATTCTTACAAAATGCCTAACATCTCAGTACCCGGGTCCAAAATAAAGTTCAAGTTATATTTGTTGCTCTTGGGTTTTGAACAGGAAAAAAAAAAAAAAAAAAAAAATCGCCCACGACAAACACATTATATTCTTTAGCGACATCAACTGAAGCAGCGCAACCATGATCCTCCTCAGCCTCTTAATCGCCTCTTCATTACCTCCAGAAAATGTCCCCAACTTCAGCAAATTTCAGGCATCTTTTCTGGGTCAAAGCGTTCCCCAATTCTAAAAAAAAACATCACTGTGTTTGTTCACATTTTTGGCAATTTTAATGTTTTCCGCAACATCTTTGATTTTTTAAATAAGTGCTCTACTTAAGGCCCGCTTTCTTACGGAGCGGAGCCCAAATCGATGAATACTAGCTGCCACTCTGAAGTCAAAACGGAAACGCTCGCGTGATTGCTACAATGGGAGCGGCGAAGCAGCGCGGACACTAATCTGATGAGTCTAAATTTGGCACACGGCGGTACATGTATTTACATACACGTCCAACTCCATCCAAATTATGGGATAGACGTCCACCTGAACACTCCGGGAGATTAAGGGGATTAATTTTCTGCAATATGCATGATGGCTCTATGAATATGCAGATGGACTTATGGAAATTAATGTGCTGAGTTTACAAATAAACCAAAGCACCACTATCTTAGCTGTATACAACTCAAAAATAGTAGAGAAGAATATGTTTGGATTATGTTAGAAAGAAATTTAAAGCCTATAGATACAGACAAACTTTGCAAAGGCCCATATATGGTCATGTTCGAAGCAGCCAGAGGGGGAAAACAAAGAAGAGGAAAAACACTGAACTTTCTCCCATTTCTCCGCCATTTCTTTAACCTCTAACCTGAACGAGTCCATTTTTTTCAGTTTGGCCTGACCCAAAACCAAAAAGCTTAAAAAAAAAAGCATATCAAAATAGCGCCGAAAACGAGGATGAAAATGCAGCAAAGAAGTGACGAAAAAAAAGGTGAAACACAACATTTTCCTTGCTTTTTGTCGTGTTTTTGCCTTGTTTTTGTAACTTTTTTGCTGCATTTTCATCCTAGTTTTCATCACGGTTTTGGGTAAAGCAAAACTGGAGAAAATGTGCTTGGATCAGGTGGGGTTAAGACTTTAACAAATGCTGCATTATGAATATATTTTTCTACTAAAATAAAGATACAAGACATAGAGAGGAGTAAAGTGGTTCAAGAGCCCATAAACACTTAAAAATAACCTGACAATGCTAACAAGGAAGTATGCTAACGTATGCCAATATTAGCGAAGCGATACTAATGAGTGCCGTGTTTAATTTCTACTGAACAAATTGTTGTGAAAAATTATCCACATGGGCCCACTTTTGGCTCGACTTTCTTGGCAAGTGATAAAATGTATCACTTTAATATGTTTATAGTCCAACAGAAAACGGCTAAAAAGAGTGAAAAATGTTGATTCCCATGAGAGGTTTTCTTCCTCCTTGGCTAGGCCACGCCCCCTTGTATGACGCGTTGCCCACTGTATCTATACCTGATTTTTTGTTCTTTTTTATTGTAGTATTGGACCAAGATTTGTTTTGCACTCATTCAGTATATTGTAAACTTGGCTAACACGGGAAAGCACACTTTACATTTAATGGCAAAACATCATGAGCCTATAAAGTCATCCCCGTTAAGAATTAGAATCTTAATAAAAATGTGTTAGGAATGAGTTTACTTCATAATTTACTCACTCTCTTTTCATTGTTGTGTTGTTTTTTTTTAACATTTCTGACTGTATTGCATGTAGATTTGCCAATTAGGCTTAAATCTAGATTTAGTCCATGTGTGGCTTATTGTGCCTATTTTTTGCTGTGCATTACTAACATAAATACGAAGAAAACGTATTACAAGTTTTAATCAATTCAATGTCTATATATAAATATATGGCAATGAATAATGGATATTGTCAGGTTTAAATCCATGTTTTATTTTTTGTCGACATACTAGATGCAAAGACTTTTTCACAGTGCTTTATTTTTTATTTTTTGCTTGATTCTCGATTAAAGCAGTACTAAGTAACTTGTTTACCTTAATAAATCCTTTCCGTAGTCCCTCTGGGGGTAATACAAGTGTTAATGGGATGATTGGAGGGTCTTTCATCTCCCCCGGTGTCTCTGGCCAGAAAACCACAATTGCAATTTTCCCTGCTCCGACCCGGAGGCCCAATACCACTAATGGAATCATGAAGAAGAAGCTAACAGGCTAACGGGCAAAGCTAACTGCGGGCTAGCGCCACTTAAACAGTATTTACAGCCAAGTTTGAGTGAAAAAATGATCTCCATTGTGTAATTGGATGTACAATATCCCTCTGTCCCTCTTTTCTGTCAGCGTAGTATTTACTCTCACGGACAATTAGTGAGTAAAAAAAACGCAACATGCTATGACACCTGCATGGCGCTTATGGCCTCTAGGGGCATGAGGTACTTAGTACTGCTTTAAGTGGCAAAATCTTTCAAAACTCAAATTTTGCCTTGTTTTTTTGGGGTTCAAAGGGCAATAAATCAGGCGAGGAAATAGATATCAAAATGTTGAAGTATATAACTAGTAAATTTGTGTTTGTTGGTGCCACTAAAGTGGGAATCTTGTTGCGGACCTTTGGAGTAGGCATCTTCCACAGAAATGATAATATTTGGACTACAGTGTTGCAACATTGATAGCTTCACAAAAACAAGTCATGTTTTTGTGAAAGGAGATGTTATGGTGCAATGTTGCAACCTTCAGTGATTTCAGGCAAAAATCTGAAGGCGCAAGTTGAATAATGTCATCAATGAAACATCTCATTGATTTTGGTCTATTTTGTACTTTGACATTAAAACTGAGACGTTAAGGGAGAAAACTCGAGAAAGGTTATCAGCTTTTATACTGTACATCATCCCCCGGTGAAGACATAGGATCATATTGTTCTACAAATGAGCTAAATAATTGCATTTTTGCTATTGCAATGAATCCTTTAAGCCTGATTTCCAGTGGAGCTTGCATGGCGTGGCATGATATGTCGGCCTAATGCGCTGCGCTCCCATCTGTGCGTGTATGAGGGAGAGCGTGTCTGGGTCATCGGGCTGTGGGGCTGTCACCGGAGCAGATTGCCATGAAGAAAAACACAGGCCTAAGCGAGGGGGCAGAGAGCACAAAACACGAACAAAAGGGAGAATAGTCGTATAAGGATGGAGTTTTCTCGCAAATGGCTGAGTCAGATAGCGATGGAATGCTTTCTTTGTTGACAAAAGGAATCCTGATCTTTCTCTGAACAAGAAGAGCATAAAGAGATGCTTGACTTTAAACCATTAAGGGTGATTACCTAACCTAACAAAAGCAAAGTTCAAACGCTTTGTCTGATCCATTAAAGTCACGATATGTTTCTATTGTTTCTGTTGCAAAATTCAATGTATTTTTAAGCTACATGGGTTCTCCACTTGAAATAAAGGTTACAAAAGTAAATAAATAAACGATAATGAACGGCAGACTTGCAGAGTTGTGACAATTGAAATAGAAATCACAATTTTAATGGTACAACAAATGAATGATTATAGGTAATATAGTGGACTCTGAATACTATAGGGATGGGTGGATCGATTCCAAATTCCAAAACCAAATGGCTAATTTTCAAGTATCAATATCGATATTTGCTCTGCCTGATCCCGTCTGGGAAGGGCCTGGTTGGTATTTGGATTGGAGACCGTTTGGGAAGCACCAGGAAGTCTGGAGTGAATGCAGTGAGTGAGTGGTGCAACAGTAATTATAGAGACAAAAGGATGGTTTACTTCTTTCTTCTGGAACAAAACAGACCACAGCAGAAAAGTATTGGACTGGCCCATATTGTGACAGGAGCTGCAAGTGTATGTTCTACAGGCCCTTTAAAGTATTCCTTTTAAACTTGGTTTGTGTGAGTTATTCATTTTAAACTTGGTTTATGCAAGTTATTTAACATTAACACAGTTAAATCGCCATTTTAATGTCGACTGCATATTGAGTAGAGGTTGACTGATATGTCGGCCAGTCGATACAGCGCCAATAAACGCAGATAAGAGGCCGATATCTACAGCCTCTTATCTTAAGTGAGCCCTCCTATATTAAAAAAAAAAAATCGTCCAAAATATTGCATCAAAGTTATGCAATAACCAGTATCGGTATAGACTAAAATGACCACAAAGGTATCGGTAAAAAAATAAATGCAATTGCCTATCACTACTGAATACAACAAAAAATCTCTGTTTAAGGATTTATTATGTAAAAAATTGTAGTTAAGCGCTCAGATGGTTTTCGAGAATTTCCTAAATGTTCGACCAAAACACTTCCTCCATGGCCTCTTTCCAAACAAATGCAAATGGACAATGGTCAAATACTCTAATACTAATTTCCTAACTTAATACCATTTCTTCATGTCTCCTCCCAGTTCAGCCTATAAACCGACTCCACTTCACGCCTCGGTTTCCGATGTGTGGGTGCCTCGCTGTCACACTGCGCAGCGCGAGCTTCTCTCCTGATAAGCATCTTGTTTCGGAGTGGGCTGTGAACGCTGGGTGTAATATTGAGTGTAAAGGCGCGATCTAATGGGTGATAGGGACGAGAGCGCGCTGCCAACGAGATAAACCACCCTCTTTGTCTGCGCTCCTCCAGCACTGCTCCGCTCTTATCGGGAGATGGAGAACAAAGTAAAGCTCCCTTCTGTCAGCCGAGGGGAGCAGTGTTTCGGTTTGTCGGCGGCTGACTTAAGTAGCAAAAGTGAAATAAAAAAGGGACTAACTGTTTGGATATTTGACGACAAATGAAACTGAAACAGAGGACATAAAGGAACAAGATCCAGGCTCCCTATGAAGTTTTGTCTTTTTTATACTCCGACATGAAAACTAAGCAGTTAAGGGAGAAAACTAGCTACATTGACCACTGAAAAATCAATGTTTTCACTTGCTGTATCTCACCTTGAAGATCTGACGATTGCTAATGACTCCCCTTGTATCTTTACGTTTTTGTGGTAAAAACAAGAGATTGTTCACACGTCTGCACTCCACTGGTCGAGGCCATCGTAAAAACCACTAACTTCCTTATTCACAAAACACGGCGCTTGCATCACATCCAGCTTCCCAGTAAGGAACGGGAAACATCTGACCAGGCTACTCCACCCTCCTCCGCTCACATCCAGTACTCCCCTGCCTCACATTGCAGAACCCAAAGACGGGAAAGGACTGTTTCCCAATGTCATTTAGTATCGGTCATGTTTACGGTCTTTGTGGTGTGGAGTGTGACGCAAATCTTTACGAAATATATATTAAAAAAAGGAACGTGTGTGGCCTCTGATCATGTCTCGCACTTGTCAAAATTGTTTGTGGTTCATTCAAGTGAGAGATTAATAATTGGTGGAAAATATCCTTCTGTCTGTGGACTGTGTATCGTGTATTGTTATCGTGCAAAGGATATTAAAAGGCTTTAGTCGCCTACATTTAAATGGCATTTTCTCCTCAAACTCCTGAAAACACTAGCCTCACTTTCAATCTCATGCTCTCTCTCTTAAAGCAAAGGTTTTGTTAAAAAAAAGAAAGGCAATTCAGACCCAGTCCAGATGACCCTTTTAGAAGAAAACCTTTGCTATATTGGCCCAAACACTAAACCTGAAAACTAGAATGGAGTTTGAAGTCAATCTGAACACTGGACTGGAGTGGGGTTTAGCGGCCCGGGCATGACTTTAAAGAGAGACACTTCAATTTGCAGACAGTGTATTGTAAGGCCGTGCGTCTTTCAAGTTCTGCAATTCCAGCTACAGCACAGCCGCGGGGCGAAGAGTGGCAGGCTTAAGCGGCGGAGAGGGCTTGAGCCGCCAATTGTCTGGTATTAAACGGGCGGAGAGCATTAAGTGTGAAGAGCTCATCGGGATCTGGTGGCAGCTGAGAGCAGTGAAAGGCCATTTCATAACATCTCAATGGAGTGGAATGAGGGAAGGATGCGAGGGGAGGAGGAGAGGAGATAAGGGCGCAGAGCTGGAGGGGAGGACAAGTGGGGGGGGGAGGAGGAGCAGGAGGAGTGGGTTAGGGACACAATGTGAAAAAGGAAGACCTGAGAACTTTTAAAGTCACATTATGCAAAATCGTTGAACCATGTTGTAATGTTATATCCTCATCTAATACGGACCTGGAGTGGTGTTTTGTTTCATTAGTGCATGTAACCAACTGAAACTCCAGCCCACGCTCTGGTGTACATCAAACAGAGATTTTCTATCAATCTACAGTACCACTCAAGAAAATACTATAATAATCCAATACGTGTTTTGACCATAGACTGTGAAAAAGATGGCCGTAGCATCGCTATCAGCTGCTTAAGCCTAAAAGGACGTCATTAATAAACATGGGCTTGTAATTCTTGCCTCCACGTGTTTGTCTTAACACTCTCTACATCGTCCTGTTTTTTCCTTCCACCCTTTTTAATTTTGTTTGCCCTATTCTAGAGCTGGCTCTAAAAAAACAAGCCAAATTGCTAGCATAAACGGGCTTCAGTTAGCCCACACTGAACACTGTGGGGAAGCCCCTCTCACTTAGTCCATCACTATTCTACAGTCTATGGGTTTTACAAATTCAGCTTTTACCAACTTGATCAAAGTTTTGATAATACTTTAAGCAGCAGCGCTTATAGTTAACGCTTACAAATTGTTCCTAAGATCCCATGGGTAGCCTCCTAATAATAGTAATTCACTGTATTCAACAGGATTTTTTTATGTTTTACAGCGTAAAATTATAGATAAAAGCACAAACAGCAATAAATATTGGCAAAAACTGGTTTTAAGTACAGTAGTAGAATTTAACAAATACTGTACATAAATGTGCTAATTAGCAAACATTAGCACATGAAATACCGTTACAGAATTATTGCTATACTGTAGCATATTTGTGCTAAAAAGTTGTTCCACGATCAGATCACTTCATGTTGAAAGTTGTATTAATGTAACCAGCCTATGTCATGTGGCCAAGCCTAATTAGTGTGGAATAGTGGGTGGCACAGTGGCGCAGTGGTTAGCGCTCGTGTCTCACAGCAAGAAGGTCCCGGGTTCGATTCCCACCTGGCCGGGCCTTTCTGTGTGGGGTTTTCATGTTTTCCCCGTGCCTGCGTGGGTTTCCTGCGGGTACTACGGGTTCCCCACCACAAAAATTAAACTAAAAATATGTACAGTCGGTTCCCCTCTGGGGCCAGGACTCCCTGTAAAAGAGATTCTTGATCTCAGTGGGACTTTCTTGGTTAAATATAGGTCAAGTAAATAAAATAATATTGTCCAGTGATCTTTGTTGAATGTTTATCATTTTCAGTATTTTAATGGAAGACCCTTTGAGATTTAACACCTTATTTGCAGGGGGACGACTCCCTTTTTCACTCACAGCATATCAGCTTCTAACAGACAGAAATTTACAAGCTTATTTTTAATAACAAGTCTTGCGATATCGGTTGTTATGCTCAAATCGCCAGCTGTCCCACTGTGGAGCCTTTGTTTTTGCTTGATGTGAATGCTTTTAGATTGTGCTTGCAAATAAAGATCAAGTCCTGGAGGTTTTTCTCAAATACATTATTGGCTACGTTGTCCAGAACACTTTTAATCATATTCCAAAAACCTTTCCATTCATGCCATGTCAAATAAGCTACTTGGCAGAGAAAATATAGCCTTACTATGTGCTACCACAGCGGTTTAGTTAACAAGCACGTCTCCTAAACAGAACGCAGTGCTCCTTTGATGAAGCCCGAGCTCTTTGTTCTATATTCTACCTCCAATCATTTCCAAACAATGGTTTCTCCGTTCCAGGACAATTAGCAGAAGACACCTCCTCAGACGTGCCGCTGTCCCGAAGCAACCCTGGCGCTCCCCATTTGAAATCAGGCTCATGCATACTTCAGCCTGCCAGGGCTTTTGTCATATGGAACTTAGGAGAAAAACAAGGCCACTGAGTGCACTTAAAAGCATTTCAGTTAACCGGGGTTTAAGGACAACACACAAAAATACAATGAGACTGAAAAGAAACAATGGTATGAAATAATACAGAACAGGATTCCTAAAACATTTTAAAGAGGGAGTGAAGTGCCCGAGAATTTGACAGCATGCCTTAGTGAGAGAAACACGGTGCTATATTTACCTAAGCTAAGAAAGCAAAGAACTTTAGCAAAGATAAAGTTGCATTTCGAATGTTCCAATAACAAAATTATTGCAGCTGTAACTAAACCATTAACATTTTTTGAGTGTTTTTTTCCAGCTAATTGACATTACATTACAATTAAGCTAACACAATTTCCGGTTCCGGTCCAGCAGTCACCTGATCGAGTGAAAACTGCGCACACAGACTGTCAACTATGCCTAACTATTACCAGACAAAACACATATTTAACCTCTCAACTGTTAGCAAAGAAAGTTTATTCGGGTGACTGCAGCCTACACTTCCTCTCGCCCTTGCCGTCTCACTGAAATCTTTTTGCGCAGTTGTCCCATAGTGCTAACATTAGCTATGCTGCTAGCGCAAATGCCTACTTGTTTATGCCTAGATTTGGGTGCTTTTTAGGTGATTTATCATTCAAATTCTAATTTACAACATGAGCTCCTCTGGCCTTGAAAAGACTTATCGTAAAAAAACGCTGCTAGCTTAGCTCCCCCCCCCCCCTTATTTTATTGTTGTCACCAAACATATGTAAAGAGGAGATGCATCTCCTTAGCGCTTAAAATGTGTGCCTTTAATCATATTCCTCATGGCAAGTAGCTGCTGAACCGGAAGTGACTGTGCGAGTTGTGGAAATTCCGCTAGCTTGAGTCCATCGCTAACGTTAATGAGTCATGTGTCAAAAAATCAAGACCAAAACGAGGTTAAATTAGAAGAAAATTGGAAGAAAAAGTTGACTAAACCCAAACATTTTTATAAACAATTTACTGTGTACTTGTCCCTCAAGCTGTGTTGGCAAAAATGTGTTAATCTCAGTCAGATGGAAGCTGTCAGCAAGGTTCGAACCGCCAAATCCGAACTTGTGAGCCAACTTGACTTTTGCCGACATTGCGTCTGGCCTCGTGAGTTGTCGACGTGTTTTTGTACGTACCTCAGATGACCCACGGCTTTGGTGCGGACCAGCGACAGGATGATGTAGTCGTTCTGCTGACCCTGGAACCTGTCCACTGTGGTCACCTGTCACACACAAGACAGGACTATTACACAACAACAACATGGAAGCAACCGGAAGAAACCGCCAACCAGGCACAGACTTACACTCTGCGTAGTTAGGCAGTGAAGCTGACATTTGCAAACTCTACTGGACATCAAAATTTCAAACATGGTATAATGCTTACAGCTGATAATGTTGCAAACTTTTACTTTTATGTCCCATTCCCATGCAAATGATTATGTACTATGAACTTGATGTGTAGAATTATGGCCTTTGGAGGCTGATGGAAGGACAAAGCAAAGGGGAAGATGAAATTACCTCCAAAAGTTACAAAGTAACAGATGAGACATTCCCATTGACTAAACATTTAGGAAAAAAAAGGCCACAACAAAGTTTGGGGCACTGCAGAGTTAATACCTCGTAGCCATCCAATGTGACTAGCTTTAAACGCTTTTCTAGGCAGCCAAGAGTGTTTCGATTCTAGTTTGAGGGATTTTCTGCCTTTCTTCCTACAAAAGTCTTGCAGAGCTGAGCGATTTCTGGCACACTGCTCTGTAGAGGTCCATCCACAGATCTTTGCCAAAGCACCTCTTGAGTTCGTCCATCGTTCTAACCATGAAGTGTTCCCTGTGCCACTGGCTACATAACCCCAAGGGAGATGGATCTACCCCTAATGTTCAGTGTTAGACAGAAGTGCTTTTCATGAAATACTTCTCCAAGCGGACCTGCTTCACTGTTTATTTTCTGTAACCAGGGACTACGGATGGAAACTAGCCACATAGCTCGTTCTTTATGAGCTTAATGCCTTAACACAGGGGTCCTCAAACTTTTTTCTCTGGGGGCCACATTATCGTTCCTGACTGTGATGGGGGCCGGGCCGGCTATAACATAGAATTATATGACCCTGACCAAAATGCAGCAAGACTCATTGTTAAGTAGAGATTAGCCTGCCACAGTCATCCCCACTACTATATCCACAAGATCAACACTTGAGTCCAGGCACATATTTGTTTCGCTGTAGTGGTTTGCAGTAATCATGTCTTCACACTTTGTTTTAATTTGAAATACCACAGGTATTGCATTTATTTTTTATTTTCAAATAAAACATCATTGCGTACTGTGACCAGAGTTCCCTTTGGCACATCCCCCAGCCTATAGGCGGTTTCTGTTGGCAGCTACAATACGTCACTATCACGTGACAGAAATTACAATCAAACATATCCTGAAGTAACAACTCTTTTGAATCAATGTTGTGTGTACGTGCACGATATGATCTGTAGCGTCCCGAGTTAGCCTATGCCACAGAAACTTTTCTTTGCGCGCAAAACATATTGTGGACTCTGCTGGGATGAATTTGTGCAATGGAGCATTAACTCATGCGAATTGCAACAAAAATGGAACGAAATTATTTATTAATTATTTATTTCATCTTTGTTTATAAAGCGCTTTTCATACAAAGTGCAGCTATGTGTGCTGGATCAGGGCCAAGAAGGCAGAGCGCGCCTCGCATCCAGGCGGAGACGAGCGCGCAGCTGCAGCTTCGGCAGTTTTACGCACAGAGAAGGCTGGACGACTGTCTTTTTATTTGTGCATGCATCCACGGCTTGACTGTACCAATTCTCCGTTTGCAATTTTCCCTCTGGCCTCGGCTGTGGCGTCCCTCCTCGTAGTGACGACGTAATTTATAGCCTACTCTTTAAAAAACCGCCACACTTTCTTTACAGATGAGACAAATGGCACGGTCCTCGCACTGAACAAAACAATAATCCACTGTCCACTGTTCTTTGAACACCCTGCATTCTCTGTCAACTTTTCGTTTGCCATTTTTGCTTTCCTTAACACAAAGTTCTGTGCACCTGCCTTGCCTGGCCCCGCCGCATGTCAGGGGATGAAAACTCAGCAAATGAATATAACCCGCCCCGTCTCCGCAATCATTAAATCCGCCGCATATTTACGTCATAAGCCTGCTCTAAAGATGATGAAATAAGTTGTGACTGAATTCAATGAACGCGCGAACGGCGGCAAAGAGCGGCCGCGACAGGCATTTTATGACCCGCTCCAACCCGCCCCGCAATCAAAGGAGAATTTCATGACCCATCCTCGGGCAGCCCACGGGGACCACGGTGGAACCCACATCCCGCGCATCACTAACAGACATGTTATTTGCCAAATAGCAATTTTAAAAAAAATAGGCCATGACCACTTTTGGGAATTGCCTCATCGGGCTGGTTCAAGTGGTGGGGTGCGGAGGGGCTGGGGGGCCGGTCAGAGGGTGTGGCGGCCCGCGGGCCTTAGTTTGAGGACCCCTGCCTTAACACATCACCCTTAAATAAGGATGAAAGCAACGTAAAGATTTTTGCAACCAGATCGATCGAGCTGTGACACCAAGCTCGTGAGGCTTCATTGGTGGAATTTAATGATTTAACCAGAAAAGTCCCACAATCTCTTTTTTGGGGGGGGGGGGGGAGTCCTTGCCCCAGACAGCAACCTATTTCACATGTTTAGTGGCAGTGACCCATGCAGAAATGACAAAAGACCTTGCCGCTTTTTTGTCATTCGAAATGCTTCACTCACGACTGTGGTATGGAAAGAGCATCGCCTCAACTTATTCAAGGATTCAAATGAAAAGTAGAAGTAGCACTGAAAGACCAATCGCAACCATGTTGAAATCACAATTAAAGGGTGCAAATGATAAGGTAATGTGCATAATATCCACTGCATAGGACAAAATACCAAGTCAGGCATGTATTTGGGAGCACTTACGAAAAGATGTTTATGAGTGAGACCACATTTCCGCCTTAAATGTGCCCTTCTTTGAGAGGAGATGAGCGTTTCTCTGTATTTTCTTGTTTGCGCCGTTATCGCCGCGGGCCACGCAGGCAGCCAGCGGGACTAAAGCGGCTTAGAGGGATTTGTGGCCTAGCTCTTACCTGGGTCCCGGGGGGGGGGCACTTCAGGCCACGGTGCGGGAGAAGAAGGTAGACTTGGAGAGGGGGAGATCGTTTTGTAGGCGACGGAGAATGAAAGGGGGATGTTTTTCAAAGCAATAGGAGGCCAGTGTCAGCCAATTTGCTTTGAGGGCTGAGTAATCCCATCGCACTGTGCAATGTAGCGCTTCCAGAGGAGTCACTGACGAACTCGAGAAAGATAGCCTGAACTCGACATAATAGTGGGCACTTGCAAACTAAATGTATGTATCTTTATCAGGGGTAGGAGGGTCACAATACATCAATGAATTTTAATGTGACAGTGCATTTTGCTGAAGAAGTAATTTGAATTTCACTTTATATCACAACGTTGCAGTATCTTGAACAGGTTTGGCATTTTATTACGTTTATAAGAATTATTTTAAGGAATTAAGGAGAACTTCGACATGTAGGCCTAAAGCAGTGTTTCTCAACTGGTGGGTCAGGACCCAAAAGTGGGTCGCTGAACCCTTTTCACGTCCACATGGAGTTTTTCCCACGCTCTTTACTAGCGCTAGACATGGAAAGTGTTTAACTCACAGTGGGAGAAATAGTTTGTAGTTTTTCCCCCCAAGCGACGCCCGTCATGCTACCCGCGAAAGCACTAGTGCACCGCTGTGTGTGCACAAGATGGCAGCCTCGCCCCGCCCAACACCCATCCTTGCGGCACGCGGAAGATTGGGCTCGAAGTCTCATAAGTGTGTTTTGTTATTCACAGGCTGTTATCTGGCTATATACTCTGTGAGCTGACCCAATGAAAATGAAAAGTGCTGTAAAATAATGAGCCAGCGCCACAGCCTGCTTTCTCAATGTTCTCTCAGGGCGAAGAGTAACAGATCAAAATGCGGAGGGAATGCATCTATGAGAGGGAAAAAAAATCTTTTAAAGCGCTGATTTGAAAGTGCAATATTAACACGACTCCTCAGCACCGATAAGTGTTAAGGCTGGAGCTCATTGGTCAAGGTGGACAGATGTGGCCTTGGGGCCGTTATGATACCCGGTTTCAGAACCCTAACAAAAACTGCTTTCTGATTAGGCTTATGGTGTCAATCAGCAGTGCCAAACCACTTATGAGAGAAATTAAGCACAAAACCCATATTGTGATTGATCCGGCATAAATGAAAATTACTTTGAATGACACCAGACAAATAACTTGACAGTCTCATTTTGACCAGCAATATCTCCATTATTTTATTCACTGTACGTTTCTCTCATTATGCACAGGCTTACTATGTAAACAACTCCAGTCCAAAGCAAAGTAGTCCAAGTATCCTCTTTGCGATGACTGAGGTCTGCGGAGGATGACCATGAAGTCAGCCTGGGTCAAGCCAAAGCCCTAATGAACGCGAGGCCAAATCCAATCCTCGGTCACCATGGCGACCAGAGAGCCTGAGGCCTGTTACTGTGCTGATTGGTGCTTCAGACATGGCTGAGAGGGGACTAATAAAAGGGCAAAGAGCTTTTTATGGACACAACTGGCCATTTTAAAGAGTGGAGCAGACCAACAACACTACATTGGACAACAAATAAAACTAATGTATTTCTATTTGTCTTTTCATCTTGCACGCAGCAGAGGGAATGACACGTTGCAAAACAGGGAAAAACAGGCTTTTACTCTCAGCATGCTAGCTAATGGACGAACGGAAAAATGGCCAAAAAAAGTCAATTTTGCAGGACACGGACTCATTTAAAAGATTGCTTTATTGTTAAAATGTGTCAATCTCGATTTTCTTTTATCAAGGTATAAAGCGTGTGTTATTGGTCCCTTAAGATCAATACATTTTTGCATGTAATCAGCCACATTTTCAAGTATTTTATGAACAAATATTGCTGTGTTTTTGTTTTCTTTTCTGTTCCTAATTACTGGTGTTCATGTCACTTCTGTAGCTGACCAGCATCAATGAGAAGAGCCTTAAGAAGCCCATCAATCTTGTACAGAGCAATTCAAATCCAAGCTGTAATTTTTAGCAGCAGACTTCTGCAGTGACCTTCAGTGTGTGTTACAGTGAGCATCAATTATTCATTGCCTGGTAAGATGCGGAACAGAATGTTACAGCTGAAACTGACCCAAAAAGACCCGACAGTAGATCCATATCATCATCATCATAGTAAGTTAGTTGTGAGCCTGTGCATGTGTCCTTGTTGCTGGGCTGAACAGGTGCAGCACCAGAGGCAACAGTATGTCTTTTTTTTTTTACAGTAGCGCTGAGGCGAGTGTGCGGAGTCAAACGTTTGAGGCCGGGTCACAGAATGCATGAGTGGATATGCAAATATGTGCGTAAACACGGTCACGACGCTATTACACAATGTATGGGAGAAAAACTGAAGCGGGAATTCAGGATTAAACTAGCGGTAAGGCCAGTAAAATCAGGATTTAGATCATAACTTTAACACATTTGTAACATCCCGATTCTTCACAGGGATAAGTTTACTAGCACTGGGCCCTGCATGTTCTCCCGTGTCTGCGCAGATGTCCTCCGGGCGCTCCGGTTTCCCCTACCATAAAAATATGTACAATAGATTCCCCCTCTGGGACCATGACTGAGGTCTGGAAATGAGATTCCTAATCTCAGTGGGACTTGCTCTGGTTAAATAAGAGTCAAATAAATAAACAGACAAACATTCACACAGGCAAGACAGGTGAAGTGCCATGCCCAAGGACACAACGGCAAACTGCACATGTGGGATTTCAACTGGTGACTATGGCTGAGCAGTTAATAACATTTTTTGTTAATCCCAATTACTGTCACCAGCAATCCCAAAAAACATTATGTTACAAGAATTATGACTGAAACTAGTTCCAGTCTATACATTTCATATATTCATATATACGTTTACAAATGTGAATACTTTAGCATTAAGGATGGGCCGAGATAATTGCCATGAGATTTCTTGTCACGGTGTAAAGTAATCTCATGATATTTTTCTTTCTTTTTTTCATAAACTCATAATTTCATCATTTAGATGTAGACCTTCTTACTGTAGACACTTATAGGGCTTAAGGGAATATTAGGCAATAGTTCTGTAACTGTGTGTACGTAATATATTTATTGGCACTTAAAAAAGAAAGAAAACTTTGCAGGTTGAGGCGGCGGTCCCAAGCGACTGAACTTGAAAACTTGTCAGACTGGAGCCCACAGATATACACCCACACCTTGTTACAATCTCTTTCATTACAAAGTAGAGTCCCTGCAGTTGGAAGTTAGGATTTACTGGTGCGAGTCCGGGTGGATCTGATCTGTCTTCTATTTTGCAATTGCACACACGCATCTACCGCGCATGGAAGAAAAAAAAAAACAATGCGGATGTCATTCATGTCCATGCGGAACAGAGAAGGCAAGGCAGAACGCAGAATATGAATTACAGCGGGCCATTTGAGAAGGAACGAGGTTAGTCTAACTGAGAATCACTATCTGTTTAAGGCCTCCTGTGCGTCAGTGTCTGGCACAGATTGCTTAGATACTAAATCTAAGTCTGTGTCTCCTGCTCCTCCTCCTCAAATCAACTTTTCAGCTTCAGATTCTGTTTAATTATTTGTTATTACTATCGCAATTCGGAAATTCAATCAGAATACACCTGTGACAAGAGTCAAATGTATTAGCCTTGTTCTACTATTAAACTGTATGCACACAAATAGCCATGATATTGGTAAAATCTTATCAATTCCCATCCTTTTAGTTTGTTCATTTTGTTAAACAATAATACAATGGCTCCATACAAAGGAAACAAAAGATTATTTATTATCGAAAATTATGTCAAATCTTGTCTCGTCCTCGCGGGATTTTAAATGTAAACAAACTGATGACAGACCGAACGCCATCTTGGCTGTTGTGAACAAAGAGACTGCTCAATATAATCAGATGGATTTGTTTGTGTACAGGAGTTTCCATTGTGGATAGAAGTTCCGAAGCAAACCGTTCTGGGTTGTTTCACCTCTCACCAAAAGATAATTAGTTGCTGACGAAGCCTTGTGAGGTGAGAAGGCTTAAAACCCTCTTTACCTCCCGCCGAGCACAATTTCCCCAGTTCCATTTTACTCAAATGTAAAAACGTCTCAACTGGAGCTTACAGCCTATAGGGCAGTCTCACGCCTCATTTGAAAGCTAAGACCTACAAAACTGATTGTGACTTTTGTGTTGTGTTTATGTCACATTTTTGAAGAGTTTTTTTTTTTGGTCATGTTGTTTTTTTTGTTGCTTTTGTGTCACTACACTTTGTTCAAGAAGCTTTTAGATTTGGGTAATGAGAAAATCTGCTCGGTTCAGGTGAGGGTTAAGAGGTTAAACAATCAAACAACCCAGTACAGATTACCTTGTTGAATATCTTTATCGTGAAAAGACTTGGCAAAATAGGTGTAGCCTCACGTCCTCTCAAGTCGCCCCTCCAGAGTCTGATTAAACTTCTCTCACTGAAGTTGCGAAGCTGCTGACATTTGCTGCTTTGGGGATTGTGACAGACTCCAAACTGTCAGCGTGGACCCAAAGCTGAGGCCGAGACCTTTTCGGCTCGCGGCCTTTCCCCCACAGAACCCTCTCCTTCATCCCTCGCTCCCCTCCGCGGACATATCCGAGCCCTCAGCAAAATTTCAAACGCCTGTCGCCGCTGTCACAAAAAAAAAAAAAAAAAACTGACTGGGATCAGCTCGCTCGCCGTGGTTTTACGGTTTAACTTAACGGGACGTTTAACAGGGCTGTCTCCGGGCTTACTGTGTGTGAATATGGGTAAGAATTTATTTAGAGTATGAGCTTGTGGTTTGTGTTTGAATGTTGCTGCACTTTGTATGCTATCAGTCAGAGGCTAAACACTTTTATGTGGCAGATGCTATCCATTTGTTAGCATTTAAGACAATCCTTGGTAACAGTATAGCTATTTTAATGCCTGCTAATGCTTTGATGGCTCATACCGTGTGGTTGTAGCAGTCCCTCCTGACAGTAAACAGAAGGGCAGGACAGAAAAGCATATCTGAGACATTCCTTTATGTTAGTGACACCATTCAATATGGCGGCGGGTGACTCATAAAACAATTAAATATTGTACCAATACTTAGAGTAGGGGTGTATTGGTTCAACCATCTCACGAGTTAGTGACATTCAAGATTCCGGAAAGACGATGCCTCACCATGCAATCACACCAGAGCCCGGACCTGCAGCCGCCAGGGCCCCGTGTGTTAGTTGAGGTCGAGTCACTCTCAGCCCAGACTTTGGCACATCACGCCTAAAATGGAGCAGAAAGCCTCCTGCCACGATAATCACTATATCGACTTATCGCTCGATAAGTAAAATGAAGGACGATAACATTTTAAGTCTCGATAAATGCACGATAAATACACGTGCTGCGTGTGCTTAAAATAAATACATTTATTACAACACTGAGTGAGCGGAGCGTCCATCCAACCCGTCTCCCTGTGCTTAAAGACAGCATTGAGCACATTAGTCATATCCCCGCATGTATCCAGATCATTTATAGATCAGCGCTGCTTTTGGAGAGAGGCGGGCTGTAAACACTACTACGGAGCTTTGATGATTCCGACACTTTCTGTGAACTTTATCGCGGAGCAAGAGGGACTCGTGTGAAAACATTTGGAATTCCAGCCAAAAGAAGCATCACAGAGAGAATAACAACATTAATGCGACTGCAGGTATGTCCAACATGAGAACGAAACAAAACCACCGCCCAGTCAGTGTATCAAAGCTAATCAGAGCTACTGTTAGCGAGAGGAACCCGACCGCTTTAGCCACTATCCAAATACAAGCGCGATAGTCCTGAGAACATTACTCAGTGCTTAGGTCTACATGTTACTGTTCAAAAGCCAGAGAAATGCTGCAGCGTTTGACAAACAGTCAACAAGTTTCCCAAAAAAGCTGCTTCACTCCGACAGCCGTATGTACAGGAGGTTATATTTTAAAAGAAAAGGAAAAAGAACATATGGCTACTCTACTTTTGCAGTAATACAGTATTATCTGAATCCATACATCTAATATACATTTTATTCTAACCAGGTTTTATTTAACACAGAAGAGTTTTTTTGGTTTCTTTGTTTGGTATAAGGAGTCAAAAGTTCAATACATTTCAATTAAAATAGTTGTTTACAGTTTTCTTTTTATTGCCTACACTATTTCCATTATACTCAATATTATTGTTTATTGTGGTATTTTCTGAGACGATATATCGTCCTGAAAAAAAATGATCGTGGCACATCCACTCCAGGACAGTGGGCGCTATCCCCCGTGTCGGACGATATTGTCATCCCCTCGAGCCGCACCCGTCCATACTCGACGGTGCTCGGCTCATGTTTTGTCCGCGGTCACTCGAATGAATGCCAGCACGGGGCTGCATTACGATCGGGACAAACGTTCGGCTGATAGAAGTGAGCAAAGAGGCTGTAATTGTCCAAAAGGGAGTTGTTTCCAACAGCTCTGATGCACGCAGCCTGGAGTTACTTTCAGGAACTGCACCTTGGTTCTCCGAATGTGTATGATTTAAAACAGTGGTTCTCAGCTGAGGGGCGGGACCAAAAAGTGGGTCATGGAACAGTTTTCATATTCATTATTTATGCACAGAAAAAGTACAGAATCACTACTTGAGACTGGTCAAATCTGGTAATTTTTACGGCCACTACTGTATTGTCATTTAGAATAGTTTAAGTTTTAAATTAAAATTGGCTTAATGTTCTCATATGGCAAATTATGTTTCAAAGTATAACTGGTAAAGCTTTCCATACAATACACGCCCTGAGCCAACAATTTAAAACAATAAACGCAGTGACTAAAGTAAACAAATAAACCAAAGTCGGGTGGATACCAAGTACTCTTTTAAGTTTCACTTTTAAGACTTGAAATGAAAGCAGATTAGAGATTCATTGAGAGAAGACTGAAATATGAAGTGTTAAACTAGTGGATGAATTTCACACTTTCAGAACATCCTTATAAAGGGAACGCCATTCACAAAATATATGTACTTCTTAAACAAGTGCCGTCTTCTGTGACCAACTTGCCATTTTGAATAAATGTACAGCCTACAATGCGCGGTGGGAAACGGAGGATAAGGAAGAGTGTTGTGACTACAGCTGACAACATGGAGTGTGAAAAGCAGCGGTGTCTCCCTGAACGAGGCTGGCTGCTGCATATGAGGTGTAAACAAATGTGTTGGGAACAGGGTTTGCTTTCCTCACAAGGTACAGAAATATCACCCAAACTCAGAGGTGCTGTGATGTTATTGCCTCGACAAACAACAAACCTGCGTTTCACAGTCTCTAGGCACAATTGAAATAATTGTTTGACTAGTTGACCAACACAGCAGGGACTAACATCGCAGTCTGAAAGTTGTAAAGCGTGCAACTCACGGAAGAGGTCTGAGAGAGAGCTAGAAATGAGTCGAGGCCTAGGCTAAGAGTTTGAATTAGGCTGAACGATTAATTGCATTTGCAATTTTATTGCAATATTACACAACGCGATTTCGTAATCGCAGGGCACGCGATTTTGGAAGTGAATGGAGGTGCGAGATATGGCATCAAAGTCCGCTCCGCCGCGTGCTTTTGTTTACGTCTCAGTCTAGTTAAGGTGCGCGTAGATTGTGGATGTAAAGTGACAATATCAGCGTTTATCATACAGCAACCGCGAAGGACTATTGCTTTCTTCTCCGTTAGCACTGCGTTAGCTGCAGCGCTAATCACACCATTCCCTCTCTGCTACTACACGCTCTGATGATCACAGAAACTCCCTCACCTCCGGATTCACGCCTCTGCCTCCACAGAGATATAGCCAGGTGAGCCTGTGCTGCTTGTACAGACTAAAGAGTCGTTTGTGTCTCAGTTTATGAGGCTTGGGAATGTTGTGGATAAAGAACTTATCTCAAAAGCATAATGACGGTTCATGACCATAACGTATCCGCGGAGGCGATGTGCCATGTGCCTCTATTTACCTTTGCATCTACCGCATATGCGCTCCGTAGGTAATACAGACGCTAGATATAAACACTAAACTGCTGTATGAAAAGGGTTGGAAACTACGATCCGAGGCAGGAGTCCGTGTCATGTCTTATTTTGCTGAGGAAATGTGCTGTTTAAACTGAAATGTCACTAAATGGCTGCGAGTCAAAGAAAGTAGTGTCTGTGTTTGGCACCTCATGTCTCATGTCTTCTCTTTCTTCATATTGTCCAAAGTTGCATCCCAAAACCAAAATGCTGCTCCCAATTCCACTGTGTTTTGGCGTGTGCTCCATCTGGCCTCTCGTGTCCATCAATAACGCGCATCTGAAGCAACTACGAGTCGAGCTCAGACCGGTATTTGATTGGCCGAAATAATCAATAGTTTATTTTGTATTAATAGGGAGTTTGATTTCCAACCAGTTAAAGCAGGCGTTTGTTCTTACTTTTCCTGCACTTTAGTATGGGTGATGTTACTGACTGGATCAGTGAGTTTGATCTTTTTTAAAATATCTATATAATTTATCTTTTTCATTTATTTATAGACAGTACTGTTAAGTTCAGACAGTTTTTTAAGAAGTGCAGTCCACATGTTCACTCATTTTGAATAGGTCAAGCAACAATTTTGTTTGCTTTATTGTTGCAATTTTCACTTCAAATTAATCTAATATTGTTTATTATGAAACAAACTGATTTATTCCTTGTGTTAGGTGAAAAATACATGAGAAGTGGACCTTGCAACAATAATCGCATATTTAATCGCAATCGCAATATTGAGGGAAGTTGAGGCCTATAACTTCAAAGGTCCTATATTATACCCTTTAGTCAAGGTTTTTAATACACTTCAGTCGATAAGACAATTCTATACATCTGGGAGAAATTATTGTGAGATTTTTTTTTGCAATTTTACGATTATTCACAATTACCGAAATTAACGAGGAAAATACAGACAATTTCACCAATCCTTTACAGTACAGTCTAAATCGGGGATCTCCTCCCTGGAGCTCACCAGCCCTCTCAAAGTAGCTCACCAAAAGCTTTTTATATTTCTACATATGCTTGATGAGTCACATCTAAATATGTTTACTTTTTGTTCTGAACATATTGAACACAGACGGCAAACATTTAGGCCAATACAGTAAAGAATAAACAAGTTATTCTTTTTAACTGTGTTGAACTATCCTCTGAAATCCACCAGTCGAATATTTACTTGTGCCAAGTAGCTCTTTGCTATTTTTGTTACGTAAAAGTAGTACACTGAATACAAATAAAATGTATTCAGTGGTCTAAATACACAGGTCATACTGCCTTTGCTCTGCCTGATCTCATCAGACCTCTGAAGCTAAGCAGGAAGACCTTGGTCGGTACCTGGATGGGAGACCGTTTGGTAACACCAGGATGTAGTGTGTGAGTGAATAGTTGGTGGTGGTTGGAGGGGCCGATGGCGCAGACTGGTTGCCTCGCTTCCATCAGTCTACCCCAGGGCAGCTGTGACTACAATAGTAGCACCACCACCAAGTATGGAGTGAATGGATAATGCAATGCAAGTGTCTTTGAGTGTCCAGAAAACCAATGCCTTAGGCCCGAACGCCATCCGGGCTGGCGAAGGGGCTCCAATAATTGTATAACTAAAAAAAAACTAAAAAAGTCAATGGGCGACTGAGAGTCCTGGGTCCCAGTGATATTCTTCTGACTCTTCACAGTAAAACTTTCTCGGTTGCTGAAGCATTGATGGCTTTTATTTTTAAGGACAACAGGAAGCGTTTCGCTGCTATTAGCGGAACACTGACATCGATGTCACTGCAGGTTTCTGTACTTTCGCTTTGCCGCAGACTTGGATAATCTGTTGTTATCTCATATAAAAGGTGATCTGTCATAAAAGGCGTGGGACTTGCTTGCACACAAAGAGCAGCTGGATGTGCTTTGAGAAAACTTCCAGGACGTAATGGTGTTTCCAAAAAATAGTCACATGAAACAAAGCACCACTCTATGCATGTCTTTGATGAGGTTTTTCGACCTACCTTGCTGGGCTGTCCGAAGTAGGGGTTGTTGCCGCAGCGCTGGTTGATGACGTCTCTGATCAGATGCTTCTGCCCGTTGTAAGTGGTCAGGATACTGATGCGGTCCGCGGGATACCCCAACAGCCGCATGTACATGAAGAGGGCCACCGCATACTCCGCCTCCCCGAGGTTCTGGACAAGGCACACAGGCAAAGGGTGTAAGAAAATGGCTGAGGTGTTTTCAATGGAGGAGGCTAAAAAAATAAGCATAAAAGCTATAGAACGCTTAGAATAGGGCTATGCTAGACAAATCGCATTAGGAATATAGTGGACAAGGATAATGGATTATTTTTAGTGTATATCCACAGTTAATAGAACAACCAGACCTCTTTGCATGCATGTGTACATACGGGATGCCTTACAGAACCATGCCCTTCATGTGGCGACAAAGAAACAAAGGCGCTCCCAACATCTGCATTATTTATTCACTTTGAATTAGGCCTGCACTACCGCCACACTCTCCTCTGAGCGGTTATTGATGCGGCTTCATCAAGACCTCCAGCCGCCTCTGTTCTCTGCACCAGAAGCCCACATTCTACTGGCACCCTTTCGGTCATTAGCAGAGGGCTGTTTTACTCGTGTGTGTGTGTGTGTGCCTGCCCATGCATTAAAAAGAAGGAAAACTCTTTTAAAAACTAGCCCATGTACCAATGTGGCTTGTGAATTTGTTTATAGTTCCGGTTAACTCCAGTCTTTGGTTGGGTCTTTCTACACAATCTACAATGGGAAAATACATGTGTCTCCCCCATAGACATATTATTAATAGACCGTCATTCCTCACTCCTCCCTGTTTACCATAATGACCACGTTCGAGGGGGATTTACAGCCTCCTCCTCCCCAGCTCTGACGAAGCATGTTCCTAATAAGGGCATAAGGGCGGGATCTTCACTGTAGACTCGGCCCTTGTGTGACGTGTAGCTCGCGCAGCTCCAATGCTAACAGTCCGACCCTCATTAAGTACGAGATTTCTAAATTTATCCTACCATAACCAGCCGGTGCCTCTGATTGTGTCTAACCCAGCGTAATCACAGGAGGAATATCTAGCTCTGGACAGTTCCAAAAAATTAGGCACCGGGCATTAAGTGTTTTTAACGTGTCTAAAGTGCAATGGATTCCAATGGGGGACTAGCGGGTGTATGGCGGTACTACAGCAATGGCGGAGCAATGGCGGCCTCCAGTGTCGTCGTCGCAAAGCAGAGCAGCCAGCACCCATTGGTCTCCCCTGATCCCACAGTGCCGGAAGAGTGCTCCAGATGAGAAGGATATTATTAGCCTTTAACCGCGTTTGCATTCGAGGTTGACCAATATGGGTTTTTCTAAGGCCGATGCCAATGTTTATTGGCCGATATTTTTGGCCAGTTTTTCCAAATATCTCTGCTCTAATCCTGTAAAAACATAAACTATTGGCCCTCCAGCAGTGGCCGATTTTACTTTATTACTGTAGGTGATCCAATCATAGTTTGCGTTAGCATACTGTTGCTAGCAAAATAATTTTTGCACGACGATCAAAAACACAAATGTGGAGGTTAAAACTAACTCAGCAATTAAATTCTCCAGGTTCTGTGCTTCAAAATGACATGCAGGATGCATGCATGGAGCCCTTTCCTTGCAAATATGAGCTACTCAAGCAACGTGCTTC
The DNA here is from genome assembly GCA_007210695.1 of Neogobius melanostomus. Classification (NCBI taxonomy): domain Eukaryota; kingdom Metazoa; phylum Chordata; class Actinopteri; order Gobiiformes; family Gobiidae; genus Neogobius; species Neogobius melanostomus. Next base: position 2,028,858 of record VHKM01000278.1, on the reverse strand, counting down.
GTTCATATTATTTGATTATTAACATGCGTAAAACATATTTGATTTTCCTGAATTTAAATAATGTTCTTGTATTTCACTAAAAGTAATTTGGCGCATTGTGAACGTGGCATTTGTCAAAGAAAACAAGACCATGCGCACTGTTGTGTCTAAATATATTACATTTCACATGCACTGTCCCAACCAAATAAACAAATAAATAAAAATTGCAGCTTTAAATCATATATTTGAACAGATGTAGCATGAGAAGTCACTACACTGTAATAGTAGATAGCAATCAATCTATAATATGGCTACAGTCTGACGTGTTCACATGCGCCTGAGTAGTTCATTAACACGCACACAGTCCCCATCAAATAAACAAATCGGAGGAGCAGCAGATGCATCTCACTTCTTCCAGGTAAATACTGGCCGACATGCTGATATTAATGTATGAGCTAAGAAGATGCCCTAACCGCGGGGGTGAAAGCATCTACATACGCACAGCTTTCTTAAAGGCTACTACACACAGAAAGTTAACAATCAAAAACTCTATTCCACATGTAAACTGGTCTCATGGGGAGATCTTTGAAGCGCAGCCCATCTCGTGACCACTTTATTTATATCAATCAGAGCACAGCGTTGCCCCCCTGCTCCTCCAACCTAGAAAACTTGGTTGCCATAACAACAAGGTCAGACCCTGCCCGCCGGAGTCCGAGCCGATCGCCAAGGGGCTGGACAACAAACTCGAACAAAACAAGTGATCTTAAGAAAAGGGGCCTCAGGGGAACGCGTACTTGGGAGTAAATTACCGTAATCGGCGGAGAACATCGCCTCGGAGGTAATTTTATGATGTAATCAAGGTTACACATGTGACCCCCGACGAGCCGTTTGAAAGCAGATGGTGCTATTAATAACCCCGAGTGCTTCGGTAATGAAGCAAGCAACAAAATCCATCATTAGTCAAAGGGCAGGAGGGATTGTTTTGTGGTATGGCGTAAACATGAAGAAAACATGTTCGAATTTAATGTTAATTTGACTGAAAACAACTGCATTGATTGTTTTCTCTTGCCAGTACCATGACAAAACACACCATAATGTAGTTGAAAATAATGTTACTATAACTACATGGTAACCTGAACAAATATAATGAAATAAGTAAAAATAAGAATATGAAACTGAAAAACAGATTGTAATGGTCTAAAACCTTCCTTTTTGGGCTTATTTAGCGGCATCTCCCTTTAATAATAAGTGCACAAAAAGCTGTCAGCTCGGTACACAATGGACTTGGCAGGTTTTGGTTTGGTTCTCGAGCCAATTATCCAAACAGAAAACCGAAGGAATGCCTGATTTGGCGGTCAACCTCAACACTCACTACTACAATATCCAAGCAGGGAATAAGGAAAAGAATATAATCTATAAGCTGCACAAACTAAATGTATAAAGAAAAACAAACTTGTACATATATTGCTGGGTTGCAGGTAGGGGTGGGCGATATTGACAAAAATGAATATCTCGATATTTTTTTCAATATCTCGATATCGATATTCAGACGATATTTTTGCAATCCTTCACAGAAATGTGTGCAAACTGGCAAAGAAGGTTCAGTTGGTCTTTTGACTTGCTGTATCTGACCTATTATTGTATAGAATTACTAGTACATAAAGATATGACACATTATTGATTTAAACATTAGGGCAGGGGGAACAAAAATGTATATCACGGTATGAAAAAGAAATATCACAATAACGATGTATTTGGCGATATAATTTACACCTGACAAAATACTTCAAAATCAAAGCCTTTAGACAATAGGGCAAATTCATTTAAAGCTATTTTATTCTATTTATTCATCTAAAGCTCTACCTTCATCTGGAAGAACCATACTGTCAATGGGAAGAACACGGAAGATAAGATCAAATAATTTTGCTACAATATTTGCAACTTCATCTCCATCACAGTGAAATGCTCCTGTAAGTTCACCTGCCTCTGGGCAGTTTACTTGTGTTTTATTGTAAGGAGACTGGGGATAGACCTGTGAGTATTAACGCGTTTGGGAAGTGAGTATTAACGCGTTTTTCAAAGGATCCAGTTTTTCCCTATTTCTCCTTTTCGTCTCTCCCGAAGCACGCGGGGGGCCGGGGCAGACGCACAGACACACAGGAGGGAAAGGGACAGAGAGGGAGACACGTTTGTCCTGGAACTTACGTGATCTGAAGAAACAGGTGAGGAGGATATTATTAGCCTTTAACCGCGTTTGCATTGTGGTTTTCTTCACCGCGTTGTTAGTTAGCGCGAGGCTAAAAGTTAGGAAAGTTAGCTAGCTAGAAAGCCAGTGCTACAACTTGTCCTGAGCCCTTTCCTCGCAAATATGAGCGACTCAAGTGACAAACTTCATTCATATCATTAGATTCTTCATCTCTGTAATCGCTCCACGCTGCCATGTTGTTGTTTTGAATGTGTTACGCAGCGGAGGGGGCGGCTGGCGCGCTACGGTAACCCACAAGGACAACGCAACAGTCCGAAAAAAAAAAAAAAACATGTTTGGGAGGTCGGATTGTACAAATTATGAAATATCTCGATATCCAATTTTGCATATCGTCCAGACAACAATTTCGATATTATTGTCTAAACGATATATCTCCCACCTCTAGTTGCAGGTTCTAGAATGTGATGATGTCGCAGGAGCCAGTTTTTCCTATTAACAGCATTACACTTTCACAAGTCATAGCTCAAAAGAAAATGTATGAAAATGATCATTAACATCAGTCACTGGGTCCATGATCTCTCTGTACAAGACCAAAAATGTCCTCAAAAACAAAATAATTTTCCTCCACATAATAGTATTGGCCTTTAGAATGCTGTGATGTCACCTGCAACCCAGCAATAGGCCACACTTAGGTGTCTACGTTGTTACAAAGCGCAGTTGAACATGCCATCAGCCCACTGTATTTCCAGTGTGCTGATGGCATGCGGTCAAATTTTCCAAGAGAACGCCGGCCTACAGGTACATTAAGTTTTAGAAAATTGTCTTAAGGATTTAAAGAGTAACTCACCCTCAAATCCACTTTTTTATCCTGATAAACTGTATAAATGAGTGTCCAATAGTGTTGTCTACATGTCCTGGTCATTATTTTGGCTATTTAGTACAAATTAGTTGAAAGATCAACTTTCTGCCTAAAACCGTCAGTGAGGCGCCATCTACAGCGAACTGTCTACACTGTACTGTATTTATGTGATATGTTTTGTACACTTTGCTGTAAGAAAAATAAAATAAAGCTTTGTAATACATACTGTATAGTCACGTCTCTATACCTCACATATTATCTGCTGAGGACACTGAGATACATCTAAAATAGATGTGAATTTTGAAAGGACAGTTCGGTCCCTTAGCTGCGATGCTAACATCGATCGAGCTTAATGCTAAGCAGCTAGCTTTGTAAATTACAGAGGAATCACTCTAATAAAATAAACCAGCGCCTCAGAGCAGTCTCAGGTACAGGCCTCTGTCTGTCACGATGCTTCTCCTGTAGAGAGAGCTGTAAAGTTATCCCTGTGAAACAGGTTGCTAAACAAGTCGGACTTTGTTTACGAGTAGCGCTGCAGGTGCCGCGTCGAAGTCAGATGACTCAGGCCTGTCAATCACAGACCCAGACCCCTCCCACCCCTTCCCCCTTAGTCCTCCAGGCAACGCCCCTTTTCTGTTAAGATTATGATAAGTAATACGTTTACCTTAAAATGTCATGTGTCCAAAGTTTATAAACCGCTTTTCAATTAAGACTGCAAAGTGCATTAGCACAAAATATAACAAAGTGCTGTGTAACTGTTACTGGAAAACAAAGGCGTGCAGGATAAAAATGCCTCCAAGTATGTGATATTTGATAAAGTATCGATACTTGCTATTGTAGCAAAAAGTATTGCGATCCAAGTCCGATTCGATATTTTGTCCCAGCCCTAATAGATATATACGCCAGATATCGATACACACAGCATTGCGTCATACTTAGTTTGTTATAAAACTCTTTTTAGACATTTTCTGGCGGACTGTAGGCATATTTCGCACACAAAAATAACGTTGAGTTAAAATCTGGTCCATATGATTGAGATGTGAAGGTTTTCTCTCACTCCAACATTAGAAAATTAGAAGTGAAAACACAGCACTGAAAGCTAGTGGTTAGCATGAAGCTAACGTGAGCATCATGGTTAGCATTCTCCATTATTTATTTATGGGTATAGAGCCACTTGGCAGCTCTCCATGTCTTTGTATCTTTATTTGATAGAACATAAATCATTAATTCAGCATTTGTCAAGTAGTGGTGTAGTAGAAGGTTTGTTTTGTTTTCCCGTCCAGCAGCTATGCCGTCTGTATCCATCTGCCACAGCTGATGGTTCTAATTTTAATCTTCATTCCTTTTTTCACTGACCTATGGCTAATCGATATTTATGGCCAATGTCATACGATGTATTGTACACTTGGCCAATAACAGCTCTTGCTATTAAGGCTTCAAATGGGTCGTTTTTAACTTCGCTCTTCAAAATAACACAGGAGTAAAAATGGTACTTCCTGACCTCAGTGTATGTTGCCATCGAAATAACCCGTTTATACGAGTGGAGAGGCTAGAAAACACATTCTCTTTGTACGTGCATAATGTACCTGTGTTTGCAGTTCCGCCTGTAGTGCCTAAACAGCAGAAGTAGCAGTGTTAGCTCAGCTGCGACAGAGATACTGCAGGCGCTGGCTACAATTGCTACTCCAGTGTCCAATTTAACTCCGCTGGTTCGTTCGTGTGTGTGTGTGTGTGTGTGAGTGAGTGAGTGTGTGAGACGGGTTGAGGGGTAGGGAAAGCGTGCGCCGTTCCCTGGAGGAGTCTGAAATGGCGCCGGGCCAACAGTGGCGCTTCATGTGACCAGCGGTCTGTAGAGAAGCACATGGTTCTGGACTTAAAGACAATAAGGCACTGTGTACGAGCACCGCGGATCCACTGGGAATTTGGAATTACTATGACAACTTGCTGATTTTACTGTTCGAGGTTTGTGTGTTTAAAAGGTGATCAGAGGAGCTCAAGTCAATTTTATTCAGGGTTTATACAGGCAGAGGCAAGTCAAATTTAATGCCATTTTTAATGCCACAAATGCAGAAAAAAAATCTGTGCATATTTAATTTCCTAAGATTTGCAAACATTTCATCAAACCGCAAACTTTTGAGCCAAACATTGGGTCAACTTCAGCCAAAACTTAGTATTTAATAAATAAATTCCAGTAGATTTAATGCCAGTTTGAATCTAATTGAATGAAATTTAAAGGAACAGGCCACTGTTTTTCCATACTGAGATATGTTCTCACCTGAGCTTAGACGAGTTGATATGTACCTGTCTGGTCTTTGTGCGTGTGGAAGAGCTTGGTCGCTTCTAACTTCACCCCCGTTTAGAGCCATAGGAATATGCTGGGAGAGGCCAAATCCTAACAACATGTTTGGTCTTTTTGCGTGACTGAGCGTACGCACAAAGACCAGACAGGTACGTATCAACTCGTCTAAGCACAAGTGAGAACATATCTCAGTATGAAAAAACGGTGGCCTGTTCCTTTAAGGCAGGGGTGTCCAAACTTTTTTCACCGAGGGCCGTATATTGACATGAATAAAGGCATGGAGGGCCGCAGATCAGTAGTCAATGCATTCAAACATTCAACTGCGTGTATTTAAGAGAGGTTTAAACCATTCCCCACACTTGTATTTAGGCTTGGAACCATAATGCCGGCTCAGTCTCACAATAAATGGTAATTTTTGAGGTTTTAATTGTGTGGAATTATAAAAATTGCAGGAAAATTACCATCTCTAGTGATGTGTGGCAATAAAACAAGAAGCCTGAGGGCCACCAAAAATAGGTCTGAGGGCCACATTTGGCCCTCGGGCTGCACTTTGGACACCCCTGCTTTAAGGTCTTGATTTTGGCAAAATTCATTCAGTGCTTTTTAATGCCCCATGGAAACCCTGTCTATGTGAGTTCCACGCAGGAATTAACGATATTTTCACAGCTTGTCCTTGTAGATCATGTGGACAGTGACAGTAAGTGAGACGAGTGAACCCCTGCCACTAAAAATGTGTGTTTGCTACTGATGGAGATTAGCCCATCAGTAATTGGGCCACAATCCGGTGTGTCCTGTTTACCATGTCTGGTCACTGACACACACACTGTCCCGACCAAATGGAACAAATAGTCTTTAAACATCTTTTGTGTTGAGCAAGAACTGTTTTCCATCTCTCTCTCTTAAAAGTAACTGATAAGGAGAGTTTAGGTAATGATTCTGATCAAGTTATGAGCGATGTCCCACTCCACCTTGGGAGTGCCTCTGTTTCAGATACTTGGTCATTAGTATCGCAGTCTTCAGCTCTATCTGCAGAGGAACCCCTGCCTACAGGGAGTGGACAACAAGAACTGAAGCTCCAACAAGGACCAGATGTTCTTCCGTGGTCTTGGCCCGTCTGCTGGGGGACTCCATCGGCCCTGGGTCTATCCACAGCCTGGAGTGGATCTCTCCCCTCTCTGGTTTCTCCTTTCTCCCACTGGGTTTTTGAGTTTTTCCTCGCAGTGCTAGAGAGTCTAAGGACGGGGGAGACCCACGTGGCTCGTCACCACCTGCTGCCGATGTTCATTTGGACATTACGTTTGCCTGGATACCTGATTATTGTTTTGTTTCATTGCTCTAATGTTTGGTGCAGCCCTGTACGGAAACTCCTGTTATGATATTGGGCTATAGCAGCTGATTGGCCTTATTTTAGCCAACCACATCCAAGTCTCAAAACAACCAAATGCCACAATGGAAAATCCATGAAACCTTACTTATGTTTTCAGAGTGTGCCACAGTAGACCTTGCGTTTGTTTTCTCAGCGCCATCCTAAAGTTAAAAAGAATCCAGAAAAGTAATTGTCAGCATTTGTCAAAAACGGCAACTCCTTCACACGACTGGTTAGCACCACAGATAACTTGAAAACCCAGAGAAAACATGTAAACTGTGCACGCCCTTAAATGAATGAGGTACGACGGAAAATCTAGGAAGCGTGAAATGGAGGCTTGGGATGATTCTGCTACTGCGAGTAGAGCAAGTGTGTGAGAGAGAGGAGCATAAATCCAACTAAGGAAAGTCATAAATGCCACACTGTGTACATGATTATTTCTGGGACGGCCCTGGCTTATGTATCAGCGCCTATACCTGTGCCGGGATGATAAACTCAACAAATCACATGTGCTTTATTGGCTTTGGAGGCACGGTAAAAAACACTCAATAAACTTGATTAGTTCCGAGCTTGGTGGCTCATGAGCTGCGGTGAGCGCTCCCTGAAGAAAGCTATTTTTGTCGGCCGCTACACGTGGGACAAATGAGCACCCTGCAGGCAATGTTTTTAAAGACTTTGAAATCAACCAGCCCAATCAAATAAAAGCTTTTTAGAACATGCAAATAGAGGATTTTAATTAAGGAAGAGTGCCTTGGTTTTTCTGTTTATTCTTTCATAAGCTCCAAAGAGTTTTATTTTGTTTCTCTAATTGTTTTTTTTATAGAGCGAGTCGGTGTTTCAACAAATGCTGTAAATCTGGTGCATACGCATTGCACTGGTGGGCAACACGATCCAACAGAGAATAACTCAAGCTAACAAGCAAAAATGGGCCCATTATCTGAGAATCTAAAATTGTCCGAATATGCGAGAAGAGTCTGAACGCAGCTGATGGAGGGCCACGTGATCAGTGGAGCTCCAGTTCTCCACAGGAAATGACGTCACATCCACAGGACCACGCTAGCTTCTACTAATCCAAACTAACCCTAACCTTAAGGATAGGGGAGTTTAATAAAGGCGACCACATAACAAAAACATGAACATTTCTCCTTATACTTGTTCTCCTTTATACATTTCAGGAGTGATTTTAGTTGAACCAGTACAACGGAGCTGGTTTACGCTCTGAACCAGCACTGACCTGGTAGAAGTACGGGTTGGGTTCAGACTCTCCCACTCCGTTGAAGTCCTCTACGTTGACGAGCTGGAAGTCGTAGGTCAGGCCGGGATTAGGCACCTGGAACTCGGGCCGCTGCTGCACATGGGGCAGGTTCCCCAGGTGTTTGTAGCGCCAGTTGTACAGGTTACACAGGCTGGAGGAAGGGCACAAGTGTTACACGCACAGAACCTTTAATGACTTTGTTGAAAGTACGATATAATGCTTTATTTCGGCTTTAATAAGAAGTATAGTCATCTTAGCCTTGGCATTTTTTGTAGTAGAAGTTTCAATAGCGTATGTGTCCAGAAAGTACCCTAGTTACAGTATATAAATGTAGTTCTACAAAACGCCAGCTTTTTACTGTCTGTTGTACACGCACAGACTCAATATGAATGTAAGGACAATGTAAAAGTCACCTATGGGCACGGTGTTGCGTACAATCTTCACATAATAAATCAGTTAGGTGTTGATGGGAAAACGATTGTTAACTAAAATAACATTAAACATAATAAAGAAGAGGTTGTGGGTCTGACCTGGCGCGCGCTCGCCCCTGCGCGTCCAGGTCCACGGTGGGCACTCCCAGGCGGACGAAGCGTGTGAAGAGAGACTGCTCCATGTTGGAGTACTTCTGGAAGGCCATGTTCTTGATGACGGGGGGCAGCTGGTGGTGGTCCCCGATCATGATCCAGCGCTTCAGTCTGCTGAAGCCGTCCTCGGGGTTCTGTGGAGCGAGGTAAACACAGCAGGTGAGAACAGAGTGCTGGAGGAGACTATAGGCAGAAATGAAGAGGACTCCATTCATGTCCACCAAAAGCTACATTAACCTCTTACCACCCCGCGTTAACCCAGAGCATTTTCTCCAGTTTGGCTTTACCCAAATCTAAAAGCTTCTTGAAAAAAAAGCATCAAATTAGTGACAAAAACAAGGATGGAAAAACAACAAAAACTCACAAAAACATGACAAAAAAAAGCAATGAAAAAGCAACAAAAAAGGGACGCAAAAACATGACAAAAAAGCAAGTGATCACTTTATGGGTCTTAGCATTCAAATAAGCATTACCCTGGCCTACAGGCTGTAAGCTCTCATGTCAAGAAGATTTTAGATTTGGGTAAAGCTGAATTGGAGAAAATGCGCTCAGTTAAAGTGGGGGTTAAGAGGTTAATAGATTACTAACACCAATAAGTTTCACACTTTAATTCAAAGAAGATATTCACATAATATTTCAATCATTTTTTTCCCCTTCTTTGTGTCAGTCTGTACGTTGGCTATACACTACTTACATGTCTTAAAATGTCAATAGTAGTAACAAGACATTGTAAATTCATGACATACTTAAATAAAACAGGGGCGATTTCAAGATGGCACATTCATAATACTTTTTCATCTTTGAAGACGTGCCTCCTTCGCCAAACTAGTTGCACGTCATTAAGATATTTGCTCGAGTCAGTGGTTGTTCTACTTTTCACACTTTTCTTACTAAAGCATAAATGAGCACATCTGTAATTTTACTGTAGGCTTTATGACAGGACAGCACAGAATGACAGACATCCATTGTTGGAATCGAGACTTGAACCCTCGACACTGGGAACAGAAGAGTATTTTTCCATATGTGCCACAGTTTTAACCACAAGACAATTGGCTGCACACCTAAATCTTTTTAATGTGTTTTTTCTCCGTTACACCCAAGTAGTGGTTTGCTGAAATCTGGCTTGTTCCTCACCTGTAACAGCAGAGGGATGAACGTCTCGATTTCCAGAATCTGGGCGGCCTCCTCCATCAAGATGTTGTCGTACTGAAGAGAGAGAACCGCACACTTAATATACATAGAGATATATGTACGTGAATACATTCTATGAAGCACTGAAAAGATCCAAGGCACCTTAAAGCCCAGATCCACCAGGTCATGGCGTTTGAGGGCCGCATGTGTGCACGTCATGGCGATGATCTTGGCCTCCTTCACCAGGAGATACTTGGAGCGGTCCAGTCCACTCCTGAGCAGCTCGAACGCCCGGAACTCCTGAAAACGACAGAGGAATAAAACGTTTTTTTTTTTTGTTGTGTTCTGAAAGGTACTGCTTTAATTATGTTACTGATGTTACTTTGTATCATCTAGACGTGAGATCATTGGGAGGCCCTCACCCACAGCTACTGTATATCAGGTGGGCGCAACAGTCACCAAAACATATACCAAGGATAAAAGATGCAAAAAGTCATTGAGCTTACGAAGAGGGAAACTGTGAGCATGTCGGTTCAGAACAAAGGCTTATTAAACCGGATCACAGGCGCGAATAAATGTGGTTTTGATGAGAAAACAACATCTGATCTACTTTCTTACTCGCGAGTGACTAGACTGTGTGTGTCGGCTGTTCCCTGCAGAGGTGCTGACATTTCACTTTAGATACTTATCCTATCCATCACCGAGGTTTGTTTCCATCCATCACTGTCAGAGCCGCCTTCGGATAACACCAGCACTGTACTGCAAAAATAGATCCCCCGCAAATAGAGACACATCTACAGCAGGTATTGTTTGGCTGTAAGATCAACTGCAGGCAGGCCGAGTTTGTATATATAGGGTCGATATTAACATTTTGCTTGGAGCGTACGTGTGAGGGCGAGCTTCGCATTGTGGGGAAGTGAGGGGGCAATGTATCAGCATAGTGCAACATCCGCAATTTACCTCTTTTAAGAAACTTTTTGATTAACTAGTTATTGTTTTATAGACATTTGCATAAAAGATTCATCGAAGGCATAATGAAAAATAGTAAACGTGCAGAGAGAGGAAAACTAGTTTAAAAAAAGACATGTAAAATATATACATCAATGCAGATTTTCTTATCCTTATTATTTTTAAGGAATGTCTATGATGTACGTGCGGAAATAGATTCAACTATTTACACGATCCAATAATTTAACTCATGTGAACCAACCTGATCAACTCTATGCTCATGGGGATGTTGCAGTGTGTGAGGAAAATGGTGGTCACACCGAGTCTAGGCACTAACTTACTTCTTTCTCTTTATATTTGAATTATATTCCAAACTCCTGTCTAGAATAAACAGTGAATAGTATTGGTCTCACCAGACCAGAGCTGTGTACCGTTACATTTGTTTACGATACCGATACCTAAACAATACTTTTTCCGATACCTTTACTAACATATTTGTCGTCTAGAACCGTACAACAGAACAATGATGTGTGGAAGATCTGCAAGTTTACAATATTAAAAAATGGGGAATAATTTGGGGAACATGGGGAAAAATTGTGCCAAAAAAAGGGAAATATCGGGGGGAAATTGTGAAAACATTAGTAATAAAAATGAGCAAAAATTGTGAAAATAAATGATTTGAGCTGAAACAACCAAGTCACTTCTTTTAATGCTGTCCCTGGACCAACAGCATCAAAGATATTTTTCTATACCTGCTTTTGATCATTTCATTTTTCGATACCAGTAGAACCTAAAAAAAAAAGTCCGATACCAGACTGGTATCGTTTAACGGTATCCAGCCCTACAACCAGACCCCTCAATAAAGCAGAACATTTCAGAGTGTCCTTTTATTGTAAACAGCGTGGCTGGTGTACACTGTGGGATTGTTTTTGTCTTTTTAGATGTCACATTGCACGACGTGGGGATAGTAAAATCATGAGCTGCTCTCGTCTCCACTGTGCGTTGGTTCAAAGAGAGAATTGCAGCCACGACCAAAGTTTATCGTAGAGAATATCAGGCTCCACAAGGCATGTGTTTAGCTGAGACAAGTACCACATGCCAGGAGAAAAGTGCAGTGAAAGTCCTGCTCATGCCTGGCCTCTGTTGCTTGTGAGTCCGGCGGTGGTGCGGTGTTGACGAGACACTGACAGAGATCCTCTCTGCAGCGAGAGGAGGCTCACTCTGAGACTAGCCTTCCAAAATATCAGACACTGCCTGATATCAGTCGCAGCTCGACTTTGGTCGTAAGACGGTTCTATTTTAAATCTTTGTCCCGAGCAGTCGTTACCATTAGCGAAAGGCATACAAACAATCCATTGGTGCCAACATTAAAGCAATTTGAGATAAGAAAAGCTCATGAGAAGAAAATGTCCAGTGGATAGTTTACGGACAGGAGGCTTATTAACATAACCATTCAGCAAACGATCTCAGAGGTGGAATGGGAAAGAAGCAATGCACTGTCGAGGGAACAGCATTAAAACACGGCTAACAAAAGTGCTAGCCTGTATCTGTAGATCTGCGATATTGTCCAGCCCTTTTTACTACATTGCCTACAGCAGTTTTGAGATTTCTAGGCAGACGAGACTGGCAGCAGTACAGTGCTGGATGGCTCTGGGGAGGATAAATGTTTGATAAGTTACTATTTTAAAACCAATAGTAACCAATAAACCATACAGTATTAATGCACTCTATTTTTAACCCACATGGCTCTGGCAGGGGGCAGGCTGAAACAAGAGACACCAGGAGAAACATGGCCAGGGAGAAAAACAACATAAAGATGATGGAGGAGAGGATATAGTATATAGTACATCCTTGAAAACACACTCTGAAGCTCTCATGCACACACTGTTCTGATCTGGGGTCGCTGCAGTTGGTCGAGGTTCAGCAACATGATGTGCCCAAAGAATGAGATCAGCCGACCTGAACAACATGAATGACCAGGTTATTCCATCATTGGATTTCTTAACAATGCCACAATCCATCGGTCTCACATTCTGAGAGAGTGGCTCAGGGAGTATGTGATGGATCGGCCACCACAGAGTCCAGATCTTAACCCCATTGAGAATCTTTGGGATGTGCTGAAGGCTTTGCGCAATGGTCACACTCTCTCATCATCAATACAAGAACTTGGTGAAAAAAACAAATGCGACACCGGATCTTTTGATATCGCAGACGCTTACTGAAAAAATGCCACTGCAAATGGTGCAGTGGGAGAGTGGGGTGGGTTGGGTCACATAAGACATTTCTTAGCTTTACTGCTCAGACTGGGTTAGAAGGGCTAGGCACAAGATGGCCGCCAGAATTCCCAATTGTTCAAATGTATTACTATGACCATGTCCAATCTAGAGTTTTATTAAAGATCTTTCACCATTTTGCCAAGATACTAAGGGGCCGATCTTCCACCTGGCGCAACAACGGCGTTGCTCAAGACGAAGTTGGCTTAAAGAAAATAAAAAAGTCGACAGTGGCGTGGTGTTCTACAAACAGCGTGGACTACGAGTTCATGCTGCTTCCTCTTCGCTCTCCTCTTCCATTAACATTGCGTTCAGCCTCGCAGGCCAAACTACAAACTATTATTCCCACTGTGAGTTAAACACATCCCAGGTCCCAAATATATTGATGGTCCTGCTCTCGTGCCCAGTATTAAAGAGCGTAGCAAACTCCACGCCGCCCGAAACGTGATCAAAACACCAGCACGTGCCCCCTACACCCACCACCACTCACAGTAGTGGAAAATATTTCAGTCTGGTACAGTCTGTAGGTGGACAAGCTTGGCCACGGACCACTGCTGTGCATAACATCGCCATGGGAGTCTGTCCTGCCCCTGCCCTGCCACTTACTATGCCACATATGAAGCTGAAGATATCACAAAGCACCCCGCCCCCCGTCAGCGCAAAAGTCTAATCTACAATCTGCATCAACTTCTCGGTTATTGAACTCTTGTACTGAAAATGACTGGCTTATGAAGACTTCCCTTTTGTCCGGCTTCGCACTCCACCTCTCGCTGACAGCATCCAACCTGGCTTGCACTTCAGATGCTGCAGAGATAAGCAAATTCAGCAGAACTTGGCTCCTGCTCCATCCCAGACAGCAGAGGCTCTTAATGGGCGTACACATTTCACTGCAGCATGGGCGCGGGAGGGAAGAGAGAGAGAGCGAGGTGTGGTGATGCGCGGATACACAGGCCCTCAAAGATAAATCAAGGTCACTACACATGTTGGGGATATTACCTCGAGCCAATAACTTCTTTATTGCTTTTTCTGAGACCTTCCTGGTGTTGCTCATAAATCTGAGACGCTATTTTCATCCCTATAGAAATATAAGATGGGGCCGGAGAAATTAGGAGGCTTTGGCTGGTTGTAGCTTCAAGCTGACAGTGGGTAAAGATAAGTAATAGCGCCATGTACGGACGACAATAGCAAGGAGCGTCGAGTCTCTTAACTCAATATTATCGCCAGATAGAGATGAATAGACTGTGCGTGTAGGGCTGCTGATGAAGAACAATGCAGTGGAATGGTGAGATAAATAACAAACCGACAGATATCAAGCACTCTGTGCTTAGTATGGTTGTATAACATCCTCTAAATCAGTGGTTCTCAACCTGTATGGTGTCAGGCCCACCATAATCCTAGAATGACAACTCTGTGAATTTGTTACATACAATGTAAAATACTGTATACTAGGGATGGCTACTGTTATTTTTCCAATAACGGTACTTTAACAATGCTTGTTTTACAATAATAATACCAGAACAATACTTTTTTGATTACTATACTAAAATATTGTCATCTAGAACCATGAAACAGGCTTCTTTGTGTCTGAGAAGCCAAGTTCATAGAACACAAATGTATGTTTGCGTTCTAGTTTAGTTATAGCATGAGGAAAACATTTATTATAAAAGTGTCTTTCACAGCAAAACATCATGGGGTGTAGAACGAGCCAAACAAGTGCTCATTTTGGCCCGAGTCACGTCGATAGTCGGTCTTTGAAGATTTTCAGCAATAAAACATGTTCAAATGCAAAGGAACTAAACACTATACAGTAGGTGGCAGCAAGAAGAAAAAGTAGTAGTAGTAGTAGAAGAAGAGGAAGGAGGACGAGGAGGAGGTAAACAGTGCTGTTAGGGCTTGTGCAAATCGGACTCTAGATATCCAGACTGTGGTCGGAGGGAATTTTTTTTTTATCCCATTTCCAAAGCCTGGTAAAATCCGCTACAACATGACAGTATTGGAAAGATAATGGGCCAAACAAAAAGTCCTACTTCCGAGAATGATGAACCGATACTGGCAACGCTCTCAGATGTAGAGTTATCTAGGAAGCAACAACGATGTAAACAAAAGGCCCCAGCTGAACGTCTCGACCAAACAGCAGCCCACCCAAACCAAGGGTGAAAAAGGCTTTTAACTGATCTAAGCCACAGAGAAGGCTGATCATTACAAGATCAGTAATCAAAGTGACAAGGAAATCTTGTATGAGTATGATAGCACATAGTCACCTGAATGTAAGTCAGCACGTGCGCACGTACATGCGATTTGTTTGTCTAGCTTTGTCAACTGTAAAGTTGACTATTGTCATGACAAGGATGCAACTTCCATCGCCACACAGTAGCTGTTTCTCCACGTAGCACAATATACAATACACAATAGAAGCAGCTAAAATAACACGTTCAGAAACAAACAAACATATCAGAATGCGTCAATCCTTTTCCTCACCTCCAGCTGGGTGAAGATCTTCTTGATGTGGCGGTAGCAGCCCTCGGCGATGTCCATGTCCTCCTGGTAAGTGCGCCCCTTAAACACGGGCTGGGGAGCGTTGGCGAAGTACTTGTGGAAGGGGAAGTGTTCCGCCACTGCACCGACCTCCACCTCTTTGCCCTGCTTGGGCTTCACCTGGCTCAGGTACTGCTCCCAGCGTGAGATCACCTAGTGCAGGGGTGACAGAACCCATCAGAAGTGTCACCGGTAACACATGAGCATAGAGCATAGAAAGATTAAATGTGGGAAATTTCTTTTATTTTTATAGCTTCGAGCATTCAAAAATGACACACAATACAATAAACATGAAACCTATAGACAATACAATCGTTTTTATGCAGATTTGTTCATATTTGCCGCGGAGTATTATGCTTTTTACAGGTATCTTACACTTTGTTCGTTAGAAAATGCTACATTGATCTAAAACAGAATCCTAAAAGGACACGACGATTCCCAATGGTGATAGTGGTAACAGTTCACAACAGTTTGTGACGGCGCATGAAGCCTCTGCCCCAAATCATCCAATTCCATCCACATTTGTGATCCTTGGTGTAGATTTGTGACATTTGTAACTTGTCATCATTATGTGTAAACCATTAGCGGAGCTAGCGGAGCCACATTGTGCAAAGAGCCAATGACGGATGAGTCATATGTACAACAGTAAGCACCTGGTTTAAGGGAGGTGATTATAGTCAAAACAAATAACATCTTGACCTCCTTTAGGTGGAAGCTGACA
Source organism: Neogobius melanostomus (assembly GCA_007210695.1). NCBI lineage: Eukaryota > Metazoa > Chordata > Actinopteri > Gobiiformes > Gobiidae > Neogobius > Neogobius melanostomus. Next base: position 2,012,702 of record VHKM01000278.1, on the reverse strand, counting down.
GCATCTTTGCTAAACACTACACCATAAGTCGCCTATACTTTACAGATAGTTAAAAATACATTAGCAGGAATGAGAAACGACTGTCTCGGGCACATATAGAGGTCCTCCTGCAGCGCACCTAATAACCCCGCTCCGACGGAACAGCAGGGCAGCCCCGCTTCTATAAATACAGCCAAGAAAAACAACCATCAGCCTGGTATTATTCAGTCTGCTGGAGGGCACGGCTTAATGACTTGTTAAGTATCTGTCGGAATGACCAATTTAGGCCGCCACCAAAACATAAAGCATTTCCGCGGGCCTATCCGATTAGAGCCTCGTAAGAATTTATCACCGTCTAAACAAGGAGGGTTATTGACCGCGCCCCGTGGAACTCAATACTGCTGCAATGAAATGCACTTCTAATACGGCTGGAGATGGAGACGGCAGATGAGTGTTGGGTGGAGATGTGGGGAAACTAGTGCTCATACCGCTCCATTTATTCCAGTATTTTATGTTTATGTTCAAGCTGAAAATGTTGCTCTTGCCCTGTAACGTGGGGCAACAAACAGAATTTCCACACACCCAGACTGTGATGAAAGTTAAAAAATGGCACAACAATGATGGACAGCAAAGGAATGGGTTTGCATTTGTTGGATATAATAAGTATGTCACAAGGTGTTTAAGTATGTGTATTTCTAACATTCAGCTAATCCATTTTCTTCGCTGATCCGAGGCCAGTTGCAGTGGCAGCAGTCTAAGCTGAGTGTGTCTGAATGTCCACCCTTTAACCCATAACTCCTTACTTAATATAAAGTGCTGCACTATATACAGTCCCTCCAGGATTTCGCCGGCATTTTTTGTGATTGTTGTTTGCTAAAATGGCCGATTTTGTGGGCCATTTATCCAAATGTTTTTTTCTGCTAATGTTTTTTTTCTGCCTTCGGGTCTGGCTCAACAGAACTTTGACTCCTAAAGTTCACGCAGCAAAGAAAGCACCAGTGCCTCACACAAACGCCACTGCATCACAGGGGAAAAGGAGTGATCGAAATGCATTTAGTCGGATAAAAACGTAGATCCAGTAGCAGAAAAATGAGACTCAGGCAGAGGGCGAAAAGAGCACACAGCGGAGCTCGCTGTAAAGTCAGACTGAGGCAAGTGAGAGGGGGCAGACGCAAAAGTCCTTACTGAGCCCTGCTTCAGTCTGAATGACTTAAACCCCCACATCACTTTCTACGGATATATATATATATATATATATATATATATATAAAATGGATTTAACTGATCAGAAACTCACTGTAGTTGCGGGGAAATTGCAGAGTTAAGAGTGCATTATGCAACCTTTTATGTAAAAAAAAAAGTGTGTGTATTGTGTGTATTTGACCTTTGACCCAGTGTCTGTATGAGTAGTCAGCCAGGCGCCTTTACTTTCCATCACAGTGGTTTTCTCTGCTGATGGACCCTATACAAAACAATTGATCCTGGATCGTTGTAGAGACCACCGTGATTGAAAGTAAAGATGCCATGCTAATCACTCATTCAGCCGCTGGGTCACTACAATCAATCAAATATGTACAAATATCTTTTTTTGTAATCGCGTAAAAAGTTGCAAAATGAAACTAGCTGTGAAGGAAGTTGCAGGCTTTTGGAAAAGTTGCAATGCCGCACTGATTTCACAGAGTTTGCTTGATTTTGCGTTAACAGTTGTGATCGTAACATAGCAGCATTTTGGCAATTCAGACACTCTCCTTTCTTGTAGCTGTGACTCTGGCTCTTAAATAATGCATTTTCTGCAATAGAAAGCCTGACCATAATCAAGTGACAGTTTAATAATTATGAGTTCTATTTAACATGGGTTGTATATTTCAATATGAAGTGCATTATAGAGGAAACAGTGTGGATACTCTGACACTAATCAATCATGTACAAAAGGACCCATGCCCAAAGGAGCATCTAGTCACTCTGTAGAGGAAACCCATTTTTAGGTCCAATCAGGAATGGAGAGATTATTTAATTGCAATCTTTCAGACTAAAACTTCCTCAAAACATGAAGCTAAATGTGGCATGCCTGCAGTTTTTAGGCCTACTGCCTAAAAACCCGTCCAGTAAGGAAAACAGGATTTCTTCAATCTTAAAACTGTAGTTCTAGTGTTTTGGATCATATTTAGCTTTGCTGAGGAGCATAGCTTGAAGCAGTTTTAGAGGCCCTAATGAGGGAGTGCATGTGCCTCACTGTCTGCCTGTGTGTTTTCTGCAGCTAAAGTGTGCAGTGATAATTAGGTGACAGGAATAAACAGTCAGGCTTTGTCAGGGAGAAAACTGCACACACTATAGATTACTGAAAGCACAGTAATGTTTAGAATGTGGATTGAATTTGATTGATGACGGTTCAAAATCGATTTCTATGTAATCATATTCATTTAACGTTAGCGTTTGAAACATATGCTCTTACTGGTTTGAGATATTTTCAAGTTTACTACATGCGATCTAACAACCCAAAACTGCTTCCTGATTGAGCCAAAACAAAAAAGTAAATTGTTTTTGTAATGGGGAATAAATCCACACAATGTTACAGAAGCAGAATTAACACTTGATTTGAACATATCTTTCAGATCTGGATATAATTAAAAAATACTATTTTCATTAGATTGCATATATAAACTAGATTTAAAAATACTAAATTAGGACCGAAACAAAGCCAAAATGAAACGTTGACTAAAACTGAACTGTTCTTGCACCTGCCCCTGTCCATTACCTGGTATAAATAGAAGTGTCCAGCGGTCTCACAGGTATAGGACACGTCTCCAGGCACGTCCAGGCTCTCCTGCAGACGGCCCACCTCCGTCAGGAGCTCCAGACGTCGGGCAAGCACGTAGTTCACCCTTCCATACCTTAAGACAACAGAGCAGGGTTAGTGCGCTCACTGATGAATCCAATCATTTTAGGTTTAGTAACTGAAATGGACATTAAAGGCAAAATAAGAGCTTTCCTGTATCATTTAAGTTTATTTTAAGTGGGACTAGGGTTGTTCCGACGGACGATATCATCGTCCATCGTGATGGACGAACAACATCACGATGTAGAGCCACCATCGTGATGCCACGCCCCCTCCTGTCAGAAATATGCACTGATCTTCTGTGGGCCTTGTAAACCTACAAACTTTGCAGGGATTGCACTGTAAATTAAATTATGAATATAACTAATATGCATGCTAGTTTACGTAGCCTGCCAGAGGCCAGAAGACATGATGTAATTATTAAAATAAAGACGCAGCGCTGCTCCATTTTTGACGCTCTGGGCTCTCTCTCTCTCTAAAAGCAGTCACTGTTTAACACCGCGTGGTCTCGTTTTGCTTTTCACACAGAAACTAAACAGTTTTAAAGTGCCGTGATGGATCTCACATCGGAGCTAGAGGAGAGCGCATGGATTTTGATATTCTCACGAAGGACCGAGAGAGGAGAGAAAGAGGAGGTACAGGTGCAGGAGGTACGAGGCTGCGAGCACACAGATCGGGCAGCTTCAAAAACGTAGGCTACTATGCAAACTTCTAAATATTGTACCGTTCACCTACTGTTTCTTAAACATTACGTTAAAATTGAGCAAATGCAAATAATAAGCTCCGATTTACATTTGTATGAGTGTGATAAGAGCCTTGGTACTGAGGAGCAGATGACGCTCTGAATAAGTCGTTCTCCTTTGAGACTTCTATGCACAAGTTTTAACACATTTCTGTTGCAAAATGTGTATTTCATGACTCGATCATGTTTAGTTTAGATCCATTTATCCTGCAAGCTCACATTTTTCCTAACACAAATAATATGCAGTATATATAGTATGTAGGCTATGTAAATGTCCTTAAAAATGCTTATAATGAGAGATGGACTATATCATAGTGATGATTCACTGTAAATATTGTCAACTGCCAATTAAGGGGACATCGCCCAACCCTAAGTGGGACAAATCATGAAAATCAGCCATGTTGGTCAATCGACTGCTTAAGTGTTCCTATCTGTAATTCCGAGATCTTATTGCATCATGGATTGAACACAAAACTGTTCTCCGCATTTTTAAAAGCCCCTAATCCATCACTAGACCTGTCCTGATGAGAGTGTTCTTTTCACAGATTCAAGACTAATTAGTTCCACTACTGAGGCACTCCAAGCCAAGCTGAAATCCCAACCGTGCAAGTCTCGCACTTCTCACTGTATTTACTTTGAATAAGTCATTATTTAAAATGATAACATGTAAAATATCATGTCCCGAATGCCAGAAGCTGCACACGCAGCCTCAAGTGGAGGAGTTCAAGTATCTCGGGGTCTTGTTCACGAGTGAGGGATGGATGGACCACAACAGTCCGATACAGTGACCGAATCACTACTGGCGTCAGCAGTGATGCAGTCGCTGTATCGGACTGTTGTGGTGAAGAGGGAGCCGAGTCGGGGGCAAAGCTCTTGATTTACCGATCGATCTACATTCCCACCCTCACCTATGGTCATGAGATCTGGGTAATGAATGAAAGGACACTGAGCAAAAATGACATCCACGGAGCGTTCCAAGGCGAAAACCACTGCTTACAAATAAGAACGCAACAGCTCGTCTCTCATTTACCAAAAACATCTGGATGATTCCAGACTTTTAGAGGAATGGTCTGGGAACTGACGGGACCAAGGTTGAACTTTTTGTCATCTCTGCAACTCGTTACATCTGGCGTAAAAACAATGCAGAATTTGATAAAAAGAACGGCATGCTAAAAGTCAAACATGGAGGTGGCAGTGCGAGAACCTCTGGCCACCAGTTCAAGCCCTCAAGCTCGAGCACTCTTTGGCCATGCAGCACCACACGGATCCCAAACATACGGGCAAATCCACTTCCGAACGGGTTAAAAAGAACAAATTAAAGTTTTGGAGTGGCCAGGTCAAAGTCCAGACTTAAATCCATTTGAGAAACTGTGGTGTGACCTTCATGCACAAAAACCCTCCAATATGGCGGAGTTCAACTAATTCTGCAAAGAACAGTGGGCTATTATCCGTCCTCAGTGATGTGGCAAACTCATCACCAGTTATGGCAAACACTTGACTTCAGTTATTGCTGCAAAGGGCGGCACAACCAGTTATTAAAGTTCAGGAGACATTTACTTTTTCACACAGGGCCAGAGAGGTTTGGATTTTTCTTTGCCATAATAAATGTGATAATCATTGGCAAACTGCATTTTGTATTCACTGGGAATGTCCTTGTGTGATATAAAAATTGTCTTGATGATTTAAGTGTGGTAAATATAAACAAATGTAAGAAATCAGGAAGGGGGAAAATACTTTTTCACAGCACTGTAGTTCCATCCTCCTGTCCTCACTAGAACATCCCTGAATCCTTCCAGCTGGATGTTCTTTCTTAACACCCACAAACGAAGCAACTGGAGTCATATCGATCCGCCGCTTGTTCTGCAGTTGTTCACTTGATTATATCCATTTTTTTCCCTTCACTGTGACCGCCACCACATCCATATTGCAAAGCTAAATGAGGATTCCACGCGCAGGTCACCCACAGAGCAGGTTAGCGCGGGCGGGCCAATACAGTACTAGAGGTGAGGTCTATTTTTAGACGCAGCTCCCTCGGCACGTGGCTTCGAGACCTATCCTTTGGTTCGACCTTCTCTAGGTTTGCCACAGAATTCATTTTTATTTATTCTTTTTACTCTCTTCGCAGCATAATAACTAGCCTGACCTGAAATGACACCGTTCTTTGAAGGCCCTCCTCCTCGCTCTGATGTAGTATCCTCGAAAAAACATCGAATTGCAGTGAAAACAAAGGACAAGGGGAACAGATGCAGACGGCTTTGACGTAACATTTCACCCAGGAAATTGGATCAAATACAAGAAACTATTTAAATGCAAAGAATGGTCACTAGGGATGGGCATCGATTTTCGAATATTCGAATAGTCGTTAAATCCTAAAAAATCGAATAGTGTACCATATCTGGAGGGAAAAAAATGGTATTACTGGCGGCTTCCGCACGGGGGCAGCGTACCATTTGACGATACACAGTGGCGGGCTACATGCCAAGCCGTAGAAAAAGTAACAAACTGGAGAAGACACGATGGAGAAATTACTGCAGCAGTCGTCAAAATGTTCCATGTGGAGCTATTTCCAAAAAACAACTGAAACAGAGGTACAATGTAAACTCTGCGGAAAGGGTGTTTTCCACGGCGGGACTTATTGTAAACAGACTTCGTTCCCGTCTTCATCCTGTGCATGTGGACATGCTGATCTTTCTGAATAAAAACTTGGATTAGGCTTGAACTATTTTTCGGATTATGAGGACGAGCATGTTAAAAATGTTCACGTCAGCAATGCTGTCTCTCAGGTATGTTTAGTAAAATGTTCAAAATTTATATAATTATTGTTTGAAGTCTCCGCACTTTGTTAATTGTTTGACGTGACGACGGTATTATTGGGTGATTTATGAAAGGATAAACCCGGTCCGCACACGCACCTTTTGTATTGTATATAATATCCTGTGTGTTTAATGGGATTAAAGACAGAAAACGGTTCTATAATGTGAATTGCATCACTGTCAAAATAAAAAAGAAAGAGAAAAATCGTGGATCTATATCCGTTTCCGCAGCGGTGGGTGTTGGGGGGGTGGGGCAGTCTGGCGGCAGTTATTGTCGAATATTCGAATATTAATGATTAGTACCCCACGATTATCGAATAGTACTTTTGCTTTAAATGCACATCCCTAATGGTCACTGGACAAGTTTCAAAGATTCTGCAAAAATGCACTAGTGGGTCGAAACACAACACCGGATTGGTTTTTTTGATGGGAGAACAACATTGTAACGTCGTAAATAGCTCCAAAAAGTAGGTTTTGGCTGGCTCTATAATTCCAAAATGTATCCCCGCAAATACAGTATATAAAATCTCCTTATTTTCTTTTCTATCAACCTGCAGAGTCTTGCCTTAAAAGCAAGTGACTTTAGCAGAGCGTGCCCTTTCATGCATTTTCACCATTTTCCCTGAGTGTTAATTAAAAACGTGCCCCCTCCTCTCTCTCGGGTGTTGGCGGGTGGGAGCACATGTGGAGCGTGCATGTTGTCAAAGGCAGCCGAGGCGGGGAACATACTGTATTAAACACTGCTGGCTGACTCTTTCACGTTGGCGCTGGTCGCGTTGTATTGAAATGTAGCATGTTGCTTCCCATGTCCAAATAGCAGTTCCTCGCACCTATCCGTGCCACAAAGCGTGCGGTGAAGAAGACACAGCGAGTAAACGAGAGGTGGAAAGTAGCATAGATTTTATGCAGGCCTCAAGGCAAATGTGCAAATGAATATCTTTTACATTTGACGATTTAATCACATGGCGTCACTTGTAGTCAGGCAGTTAACCAAATAGGAAGTGGATTTACTTTGCAAAGATGAGTTCGTTTTAGGTCTGTGACAATGTTCAAATAGCACAGTATGGTATCATTTGAAGAAGTCATAACCTCGAACATTTGGATAATATGGATGTATGAGGACAGTTTTATTTGGATAATATGAATGTATGAGTCCTTCTGTGGACCCACCACCTGCAGGAGGAGCCATAGGGGCTGGTGCAATGTGATTTGGGCAGCTCCAATGGCTGCCCCCACGACCCGGCAACGGACAAGTGGAAGAAAATGGATGGATGGATGTATGAGGACAGTTTTATTTGGATAATATCGATGTATGAGGAGTTTTATTTGGATTACATGGATGTACAGTGAGGAAAATAAGTATTTGAACACCCTGCTATTTTGCAAGTTCTCCCACTTAGAAATCATGGAGGGGTCTGAAATTGTCATCGTAGGTGCATGTCCACTGTGAGAGACATAATCTAAAAAAAAAATCCAGAAATCACAATGTATGATTTTTTAACTATTTATTTGTATGATACAGCTGCAAATAAGTATTTGAACACCTGAGAAAATCAATGTTAATATTTGGTACAGTAGCCTTTGTTTGCAATTACAGAGGTCAAACGTTTCCTGTAGTTTTTCACCAGGTTTGCACACACTGCAGGAGGGATTTTGGCCCACTCCTCCACACAGATCTTCTCTAGATCAGTCAGGTTTCTGGGCTGTCGCTGAGAAACACGGAGTTTGAGCTCCCTCCAAAGATTCTCTATTGGGTTTAGGTCTGGAGACTGGCTAGGCCACGCCAGAACCTTGATATGCTTCTTACAGAGCCACTCCTTGGTTATCCTGGCTGTGTACTTCGGGTCATTGTCATGTTGGAAGACCCAGCCTCGACCCATCTTCAATGCTCTAACTGAGGGAAGGAGGTTGTTCCCCAAAATCTCGCAATACATGACCCCGGTCATCCTCTCCTTAATACAGTGCAGTCGCCCTGTCCCATGTGCAGAAAAACACCCCCAAAGCATGATGCTACCACCCCCATGCTTCACAGTAGGGATGGTGTTCTTGGGATGGTACTCATCATTCTTCTTCCTCCAAACACGTTTAGTGGAATTATGACCAAAACGTTCCATTTTGGTCTCATCTGACCACATGACTTTCTCCCATGACTCCTCTGGATCATCCAAATGGTCATTGGCAAACTTAAGACGGGCCTTGACATGTGCTGGTTTAGATTATGTCTCTCACAGTGGACATGCACCTACGATGACAATTTCAGACCCCTCCATGATTTCTAAGTGGGAGAACTTGCAAAATAGCAGGGTGTTCAAATACTTATTTTCCTCACTGTATGAGGACAGTAAAGCAGCAGATGTAGGAGTTAACTGGAGTCCAAGACCGAAAGGTGGGTTTACTATTAGAGGTCAACCGATATATGGGCCAGCCGATATATCAGGCCGATATTTGGGGATTATACAATATCGGCTATCGATCGATCTAGCGCCGAAATTATTTCCGGAACTGAAGATAGAGACTTCCCGTTTGTTGCATTGGAAAGAGCAAAGTGAGGGCTTTAAAACGAGTCCTCCCAGAACTCCCTAGGCCTCAGGGGTTTCACTAAACCTATGTCAATATGGACATGCTGCATGTTATTTTGAAGTACAGAATGTCCACTATTGTATTTTTGATCGCCGCACAAAATGCCACGGCTAGTAACAATATGCTAATGCTAACGCAAACTAATCAAAGCTGGGACAGAAACTATGATTAGATCACCTAAAGTAATAAAATAAAATCGGCCAGTATTTGTTTGTACAGGATTATAGACCACAGACATTTGGAAAAATCGGCATCGGCCAAATAACATCCCAAAATATCGGCATCGTCCTTAGAAAAACCCATATCGGTTGGCCTCTATTTACTGTCTATTTATACATTAATGCAACGTTTACTAGTTCTTCAATGTAATAATAGATTTTGTAATAATGATTTTATAAATGCACATAATGTCCTTGAGAAATTCCAGTCTGGCTTTAGGGTAAACCACAGCACCGAGACGGCCCTTTTAAAGATTTTAAATGATCTTAGATTAAATTATGATTCTAAAAAGTTGACCGTGTTGGTTCTACTGGATCTGAGCGCCGCCTTCGATACAGTCGACCACACTATTCTTTTAACTCGTTTAAAACACATCGGCCTCTCTGGTGCCGTCCACAAATGGTTTACATCCTACCTCACAGACAGGACATTCATGGTGAGTGTGGATACCTGCTCCTCTAAGGTCCATAAAATTACATGTGGTGTGCCCCAGGGTTCGATTTTAGGCCCAGTGCTATTTAACCTGTATATGCTCCCTCTTGGTGATGTCATCAGGAGACATGGAGTCAACTTTCATAGTTACGCTGATGATACACAGTTGTACATCTCCATGTCTTCTGATGACACCAGGCCAATGGACGCACTTTTTAACTGCATTTTAGATATCAAATCCTGGATGGCAGAAAACTTTCTCCAGCTTAACCAGGACAAAACTGAAGTTTTAGTCATCGGTCCTGAGGCCCAGAGAGATAAACTTTTACCCAAACTACAGTCATTGTCTTTTAATCCTTCCTCACAGGTGAAGAACCTGGGTGTGATTTTTGACTCTGAGCTGACTTTTATTCCACACATTAAGAATATCACAAAGATAAGTTTTTAGCATCTAAAGAATATAGCCTGAGTCCGCCCCATTCTCTCTCAGGCCAACATGGAGACGCTGATGCATGCTTTTATCACCAGTCGTATCGACTACTGCAATGCCCTGCTCTCTGGTCTTCCCAAAAAGAGTATCTCAGGTTTACAACTTTTACAAAATTCAGCAGCTCGTGTCCTGACGAAGACCAGGAGGCGGGACCACATTACACCAGTTTTAGAGTCGCTGCATTGGCTCCCCGTGTGTTTCAGGATCGATTTTAAAGTTCTTTTAATGGTTTTTAAATGTCTTAATGGTCTTGGTCCTTCTTATCTTTCAGAACTGCTTTTACCTTATGAACCTTCACGGCCCCTTCGCTCCTCTGGCAGGTGTCTCCTAGTTATTCCTAAAGTCAACAAAAAGACTCACAGCGAGGCGTCGTTCCAATATTATGGCCCTCGCCTCTGGAACGACCTGCTGGAGGAGCTCAGGACCACAGAGAACGTTCATGTTTTTAAAAGCAGGCTTAAGACCCACCTTTTTAGTTTAGCTTTTAACTAATATTTATTCTTGCTAGGCCTATATATTTAATTGTTATTAATATTTATTTATTTATGTTTTCTTTATGTATTTTACCTCTCGGTCTTATTTTAGTGGTCCTTATATTCTTATTTTTACTTTTTACTTATTTTAACCATTTTTATGGTCTCCCAGTTTCCTCTGGAGGAGCCCTCTGCCTCGGGAGCGGTCATTGGCTGTGGCTGCTGTGGTGCTGTCCTGTGGGTGTCTGGATGGAGGTGTGGTGTTTCTACCGCGCCTCTTCCGGGCGTCCTGTGTTGGTGCCCTGTGGCTGCAGCCGAGATGCTGCTCCCGATGCAGACGGCTCCTTGGATGGCGTTTCCTTACCTGGTTTATCTGTACCCAGCCTTACCTCAGCCTTATGTCCATTGCGTCCATTGTTTTACCTTGAGTGTGTGTGTTGTGCTTGTGTGGTGTGTCTCTGGGAAGGTGGGTGGGGAGAGTGTGAGTGCGACAATGTGTTTGTATTTGTGGGAGGAGGTGGGTGTGAGAGAATGTTTTTAAATCTGTAAAGCACTTTGTGTTACATGAAATGTATGAAAAGCGCTATATAAATAAAGATTGATTGATTGATTGATTAGGTTTTTACGGAATGAGCCTTCATGATTTTATGTCTTATGTCTGCAAATTGGGTAATATTTCATTTCATACGTTTTATCTTGCCACACCCCCTTGTAGTCGACTAATCGCTGCTCAGGGCATGTTTTTGGTCGACATGTTTTGGCAGGCACCGTTAGTTTTCCCTAAGATCCCTAAACAATTGGAGCAGTACCAGGCGGTCTTACGAGCCAGGCAGGATGCTAATTTAGATCATTGCACATGCCAATACAAAGATTTAAGTCAATGAATACTTTTGGGACCATTCCACTAGAAATAACCCTCTAGGGTATAACCATGTATTCTACTCTTATGCCATTGGCCTGGTGTTTGAGTGTGAGTCCAGCTCCAGGGTTTACACAGGGGAGAGGTCAGCGAGCTGGGGATGACTGGGCCTACATAACTCTAGAGACTTCAACTATAAACTGTGTCTGAACCGAGGTCTGAACAGAACAGAGGAATAAACCAGAGGGATATTCCCTAATACCTAACCACGCTCACTCCAAGTCTGGCTATGGAAATTTTGTAGAAATTAATCAATTGAGATTTTTGCTTCCGATACTGGAGGGTTTGAGTATCTGTCGATGTCCGAAATTAACCGTGACAATAGAGTTTCTTAAAAGTAGCTGCTGTGAGTGAAAAAGTGAATGATCCTCTTTTCTCCAGAGTGAGATCAATTAAGTCTAATCTTTTCTTGCAAACGAGATGTTGCATGTAAATTATTAATTATATCTGTTAATAAACTATCGGAAAGACATTGAGCAAGGATTACTGGACTTTCCTACACTAAATATCATTGGGTTTATGGATATTTGCATTAATATATGATAGCCGGTATTGGTCGACGTTTAGTTTAAACTAACTCGCTGTGATTGAATTCTCCATGTTCAGAGCTTCAAAATGATCTATATTCACTGGGGTTTAGTTAGCGTTTAAAACGGTGAGGGCCAAAACAGGTACCTGTTCAATATGGGATATTTGGAATCGATACCAGAGATTGTTTTTTTTTTCTTCAGTACCAGCTCTAATATCTGATATCGGATCGGTGTATCCCAAACATTTTTGCCTGAACTTCTTTACTGCCACTTACTGTCGACTTTCCAGCTTTTTTCCTTTATAGTGGGTTATAGAATTGGGTTATAGTGGGTTTATAGTATTATAGTGGGTTATAGAATTGCCACCACACTTGCCACTCATTACGGAATACTGAGGGTACTATTTAGAATGAAATAAAGGATACAATTAATAGCATTCCTTTCAAAACAATAATTATTTTTTTCAGGCTACTGAAAAAGTATCATTCATTGTAAATAGACTCTATATGTTTGGATCTTTGAGCTTCTTTATATTTCAAATGTTTGTAAATTCAAGACCCCTGCGGTATGTCCCATGTCCCATGTCCAAAGAACTGTGGAACGTTTTGACGAACACACTGCTTCTATTTCCAGTCAAAGGCCATGCTCAGAAGCGTTAAGCCTCTGCCTAGAATGCTATGTGCAGCTAACCAGACAGCACAGGCCAAAGTGCAGGACTGTAGCCCTGGGGAGGGATCCATTTCTCTGGTGTGAAGGTCTGGAAGTCCAACGCTGCTTAATGAAGACAAAGCAGGAGCATGACGCATGTGGGGGGAATAGCCTTGTCGCCTGTGTTGGCTCGTGCTCGTCATGCCCGGGGTTCGGCGCCTCCTGTTATACTTCTGTGCGCCCGCTGTCAGCTTTGATCGGACTTTGTTTATAACGTTGTTGTGCGTGATAGCTTTTAGGAGGTTACCAGTTGTTGATAGCGCATTCACACCTAGCATTGCGAAGATTCCAGCACTTAGAGCTTTGTGTTTATCTGGGCCAGCCTGCCAGAGGACCGAGCTGCTCCTGTTTCCACAAGGGCTGCACGATTTGAACACAAATATGTAATTGCAATTTTTCTGCAGATATTGGAATTTGATTTGCCATTATAATATTTTATATATAGCATATGTTTTATTTTTCATGCTATTGAGCATTGAGCTGCATATAAACTTCTAAAACTGCTGCTAATCATGGTGCTCAGTTATTACATTTCAGCTTCATGCACAAATCTGCAAGAGGCAAAGAGGCATTTAATGAAAGAAAAACATCCTTAGTTTTAATCTTTTCTCATAAACATGGCGCTCTCACACTTTCTCCAGCTACATAAAAGCATTCTCTGAATCACAATCTGCAAAATGCTACTTTTATGAAAATCCACTTCATATTTATGCCAAAAACCTGCAGTAAAGATGTTACAATTGGACTGGCTTTTTTTGACATGAGAGTTTGTTATTAGCGGTGAGAATAGTAACAATTGCGCTGTGCTAGACACACGTGGAGTTTTGTTTATAGCGACTGCAGAGCAAACTTGATTCTTCTACAGTGACTTTTGATTGGCTAGCAGCCAAAAGCGATCATTTCTTTTACTCAAATGGTGGAGGCGCCTGGCAGGAAAAAAAACTCACACGCAACAATAAGCCCAATGCCCATCTCGACAGTGCATGCGTGAGTCAATCAGGCTCCTAATTTCAGCCCAAACAAACCACACCGCCATTGAAATGTGTGAGCGAGTTCTGGTAGTGGAGCGTGAACACTGAAGTATATTGAGCCATAACCGTGAACTATAAGGCTTATGGGCATTGGTTTACAGACTATAAGTCTCAAGTGACATTTCTTGCAAATATTTAAGTTGTCAATATCTTGCAAGCGAGGGAAAAGTCAGGGCGGCCGCGGACAGGGGAACGACAGGACCTGGGATCAGCCCGACACAGACACCCTCACTTTTTAAATCATTTGAATTCACAGAGAAAAGTTACAAAACGGTGTTGATGTTAAATATAGTGGGTAAATTTTCATCTGTCAAATTAGCAACCGATTAGCTCTGTTGTACCATCAGATCACTCGTAAAAAAAATTAAAATAAAGTACATTTAGATGGCATAGTCTATGTGTGTATGTGGATCTCTCTGGTCACAATTAAGAAAAAGATTTTGTCTACTATCCACCTCCTTATTGACAAAAAAAAAGGTTTCTATGTTTTTATATCTCATTTCAGTTTAAATGTTGTGAATATCGGCGACATGAGGCCACAGTTTCAGACCCTGGACTTTGTCCAACAGTCGCCTTCAAGGGTCACAAATGTTTTTCTCACATATTTATTCCATAGTTATTCCAACTATATGAACAAGGACTGGTCGTCACTTTTGACAGCATCTCTTCGTATGAATGGCAGTTTTGTTTCTGTCTATCTCCGTACGCAGCCCTGGTTGTAAAAATAGACTTTAAGCTAATATTGTAACAGGCTCAATGGCGACGACAAAAACGCTTTAAATCATCAACTTTCCAGAGGTTAAAACGGTTCAAATCAGAGCTTTCTTCGTTGCTTTACGCTAACTATCATTATTGTTTGGTAGCCAAAAGACATTCCATTACCCATAATGCAACGGGCGAGCCGAGATGGGCATTGGGCTTATACACATAAGCATGCAGCAGGTGAATGGTTTAGTTTTCAATACAATACAGAAATTCGATGGTGGCATTTTTCATTATCAGGAAAAAAACTAGGTCTGGAGTTCAGTTTTTTGCGCTACTGGCAACGTTATTTCAACTTGTCGAAATAAGCTAGCTGTTTTAAACTGTAATGTGTCATGAATAATGCTGCCTCCATGTGCTCTTTAATTATGGTAAATACCACTTGCCGAGTGGAAAATTGCACATGAACACCACCTCACCTCGTATTTTTCACTGGCAAACTGGGAAATCGAGTTCCCAAAATGAGATAACCTTGGACCTTTCAACACAAAAGAGAGCAGCGACAACACGCTTTATGCCTTTTAGCTGATTGTTATGAAGCTAACACTAAGCATTTAGCTCTTCAATTTTAATATTGTCTCTTTTTCCACTTATCATCACATGAAAGAAAAGGCAAACTTGATATGGTTTACCAATCAAAGCAGATACGAAAGAGCAGTTTGTAGACCACTTCCTCATATGAATTTATTTGTTTATAGGGTATTGTTGTGTGTTTATGTTTGGGACGACACAAAAGCACTTGAACACACAATGAACTTGTTATTTCCACTTCACAACTGGAAAAGATCACCGTCACCAGAGCACACAACAAGATCAACAGTCAATGGCCAATGTACCATACCAAAAGGAAAACAGCATTAGGACAATCGGCATTCTCTTTTAAAACTATCTCAGAATGCAACAAACTTCCAACTGCACTAAAACTATGCAAAGACTTAAAACGATTTTGCCTGGGTGTGAAACAACATTTTCTGGGAAATCAAACATGTCAGCATTAAAGAAAAAACAAAACAAAAAAACAACAACAACTACTACTAGTTGTGTTTGATACTTTCCAGTCAGGATTTAGGCCCCACCACAGCACTGAGACAGCTCTGATCAAGGTGACAAATGATATTCGTATGAACACAAATGCAGGTAAGGTCTCAGTTTTAGTTCTGCTGGACCTGAGCGCTGCCTTTGACACAGTGGACCACGGGATCTTACTTCACAGGTTAGAAAACTGGGTGGGAATCTCTGGTACTGCTCTAAACTGGTTCAAGTCCTATCTCGAGGATAGGACGTACTTTGTCGAAATTGGCAACTGTGTCTCAGACAAAATTTCCATGACCTGTGGTGTCCCCCAGGGGTCAATCTTGGGACCCCTCTTATTCAACTTGTACATGCTTCCATTGGGTCAGCTAATAAACAGCAACAATGTGTCGTACCACAACTACGCAGATGACACTCAGATCTACGTGTCACTGACGGCAGGTGAACATGGGCCTGTAGATACTCTCTGTCACTGCATCGAACAGATCAGTTTGTGGATGCAAAACAACTTTCTCCAACTAAATTCAGACAAAACTGAGATCATTGTCTTTGGCCCACAGACACAAAGACAAAGTGTTATCAGTCACCTTGAGTCTCTCGCTCTGAAACCAAAAAATCAGGTTAGAAATCTAGGAGTAATCATGGACTCAGACCTGAACTTAAACAGCCACATCAAAGCAATAACGTCATCAGCTTTTTACCATCTGAAAAACATTGCTAAGATCAGAGGAATAGTGTCAAAACCAGACTTAGAGAGACTCATCCATGCATTTGTCTCCAGCAGGTTAGACTACTGTAACGGCCTGCTCACTGTTAGACAGCTGCAGAACATCCAGAACGCTGCTGCTCGAGTCCTGACAAGAACCAGGAAATACGACCACATTAGTCCAGTGCTCCGGTCTCTGCACTGGCTTCCTGTCACTCAGAGAATAGAATTTAAAACAGCTCTGCTTGTGTACAAGTCTTTTCATGGTTTAGCACCAAAGTACATCTCTGACATGTTAGAGCCGTATGAACCATCTCGGGCCCTGAGAACTTCAGGGAGGGGTCTCCTGGTGGTTCCCAGAGTCAATAATAAACACGGTGAGGCTGCGTTTCAGTTTCATGCAGCTAAAACCTGGAACAGTCTTCATGAGGATGTGAGACAGGCCTCAACTCTGACAATGTTCAAATCCAGGCTGAAAACAGCTCTTTTTACCCGTGCATATGAAAACTGAAGGTATTTTATCTGCACTCTTGCCTTTTACTGTCATTGATTAACTTTATGTTGATGTTTTATTGATTGATTTTATCTGTTTTCTTGTAATTTCTCTTTCTGCAACTGTGAAGCACTTTGAATTGCCTTGTGTATGAATTGTGCTCTACAAATAAACTTGCCTTGCCTACTACAGTTTACATCTGAGAAGGGTAGTGGGTGGGTATAGACTATAGAGGACTATAGAGACTATAGAGGTTTTCCCTTTGATAAAATGTTCTTTTTTTTATTTTTTATAAAATGTAAATACTGTCTGTAAATATTATGAACTGTATTGTTTTATGCTTTTTGTAGTGTTTTGTATGTCTTGGGGACTGCAGATGGAAATTAGCTCTAAGAGCTAAAGTCTGGTACAAAGCATCTTTTCATATGCTGATTAATGCTCCTGTACATGTCCCTGTCAAATAAATAAATAAACATAAACAAACAAACATAAACATGAAGGCAGCATAAATGTTCAAGTAGCTACCTGTTAAAACTAAGCACGTGCCGTAAAATGCATTAATTATCATGCGTCAAGCGTGAATCGCTCATAAAACCACTCCAGGAACCATAACTACACAAGAAAACCACGATAACTTGCTTATAAGCTCACAAATATGTCACCTTTCAAATCCATTTTCTTTTCTGAAAGGTTTTATTGGGTGAAAAGGTGGGAAAGACTGTGTGCCTGCCGCCCCGGAGGAACCCTACCTGCTGAAGTCCTTCTCGGTCTCCAGCTCCTCCTCTCCGTGGCCCATACGCAGGAGGTGGCGCTCGTCGATGTCCAGCGCCATGATCTTCTCAAACAGCTGGTTCAGAGCCTGGGAGGAGGAGGGGGGGGCACAGTGCGAGGTGAGTCGATGATGCGGTGACCTTAGAGCAAAGGTTTTCTCCAATGTTCGATAAAGTGCTACTTTGTCCATTCGGGTGACATAGTGATTAAACACTGTCCGGGGGAACAGTTGGGCACAGAGGCACAGATTAGAACTTTCCTGCACCTTTTGAAAATGGCTCTAGACTGATTAATTGAGGTTTCAAAACTCAAGCATAAATTTAATCGGCAGCACAATACATCATGGACAAGGTGGTTAGTTCATGTGATTGTGGCGGAAACTCATCTTTCCTAAAGGCGAACGAGATGACGCTGTAATCCAAATATAGTCATTTCTTTTCTGAGAGACTCAAAATGAGGTTTTCTTTGCACTCTAGCAACATCTCCACATTAGTAGCTCCTACAGACTCCAAGCTTTCCAGTCTTGTACTCAAGAATATTTTTAGAGATGCACCGATCCAGCTGTTTTGCTTCAGATACCGAGGGTTTGAGTATCCGCTGATATCCGATATTAACCGATACCAAGAGGCTTTCTTAAAAGGAGCTGCTGTGAGTGAAAAAAGTGAATGATCCTCTTTTCTATATTGTGAGATCAGTAAAGTCTCATCTTTTCTTGCAAACAAGATGTTACAGATCAATATCAATTTTTAAAAACTAAAGGAAAAACGTTAAACAGGGATCACTGGACTTCATCAACACTAAATATTCCTGGGTATATGGATATTTGCATTGATCTAGACAACTCACATAAAATGATCTGATCATCATCTTATTATTACCTTGTGCACTACAAATGTTTAATCAGTTATTGTTTAACAGCATTTCATAAACTTAAATAGAAACACTTTGCCGCTCCAGCAGTGGCCAATATTTTATTAATTTAGATGACCCAATCATTCTGTCAATCAATTTCTGTCCCAGCCTTGATTAGTTGCTGTTAGCATTAGCAAAAAGTATGTTTGCAGAGGTAAAAACAAGCTCAGCGATTGAATTGTCCAGGTTCTGAGCTTCATATTCACTTAGATTTAGTCGGTGAAAGTTGTGTTTTTAAAACGGTGAGAGCCTAAACAGGTATCCGTTTAGTATCAGATATTTGGAGCCAGTATCGTATTTTTCCAGTATCAGCTCTGATATCGGTGCATCCTTAAATATTTTGAACGTCATTTCAGAGGGATTTTTAAATATTTAATTCCTAGCCTGATTCATTTAATTTTTAACCTACAAAAACAAGCCAAAGTTTGAATTTTTCCACATTTTTTCCCCACACTGAACTATCTTAAGCTAAACAAGATAAAAAAATCTACACCTGTAAAATAAATTTAACCCTCACTCCATCCATTATTTATATTTTGTTGCTGAAAATATGGGCAATTTTGGCCATTTTGATGCAGAGCATGCCTTTTTTCCTAAAAACTGACGGAAAACTTGCAATGCATGTTTCAGCAAAAGTCGTCTTATTCACCTCGTGTCTCGCCTTAAACATGTATGAACAAAAAATAATGAAAAACACTGCACCATGCACTGCACATGGTTGAAGCAAAGTACAGCGGATTATCTGAATATGTGAGTGAATATTTGGGTCCATTACCTGATTTGAGTGTGTCACGATCAGGGTCCTCTGTTCGGGAAAGTTGTGGTAGATGTTGGAGATGATCTGCACGGCCACGTCAGTCTTTCCGGTGCCGGGCGGCCCGACGACCTGTGAACACACCACCAAAATAAAAATTCATGAAGCACTACAGTATACCCTTATTATGCGAATCTACTATGAGTAATTTCTGGTAAAAAAATAAAATTAAATAGCCTGTGTAGTTAAATATTCCTGTGTTCATAATGGGTTACAGGCGAAGCTACTGTAGAGTGTGGTTGTAGAGTGACTCGGGCACGGGCCAAGAACAGAGGTTAGAGGAGGTGAGGAGAGGGGCTGACTTTATTTATGGCTGCGCTGATATAGCCTGTCAGACATTTTTATAATTATTTTATTTTGGCAACGGACGAGAAATGAGACGCAGCGGCATTTTGCAAACGCCGCGTTGCTGTAGCACTTGAGTTTGTTTATTCTGTGGGACGTAAAAAATAAAGTGACACATTTTTGACATGGTGGATAATAAGACGGACTGACCATGGTGAGTCCCGGCTGCATCCCGGCTCGAATGGCTTCAATCTGAGTCGGGGTGAACTGGATTGTGTTCCTGCAGAAAGAGCAAGAGAAAAGTGGAGAGCGCTTGGTAAGATATGGTAGTTGTAGTGAAAAAACTGAACTTTCTCCCATTTCTCCACAAGTACTTTAACAAATGCTGAATAATGAACATACAGTGCCGTGAAAAAGTACTTGCCCCCCTTTTAGGTTTCATACACTTGTTTAGATTTATTAGAGGTCGAATGATATGGGTTTTAAGGCCGATTGCTGATGTTGATTTTTGGAGATTTTCATTGGCCGATGCCGATATGCACAACTGATATTTTTGACTGACCGATATTTTCTATATATAGATTCTATAATCCTGTGTATGAAGCTCCTAACTGTAAACTGTCAGTATTGAACTGTGACAGCAGGGGAGCTGTATTTGCGGCATAGGGCTGACTTATTAAAAACATTCCTGTTTACTTGGTTCTAGAGCAGCACCGATCCAGGTTTTCTGCTTCCAAGACTGATACTGGGGGTTTGAGTATCTTTCTTTTTTATATAGTGGCTTTATCTGAGTGAAAACGTGGAATGGTCCTCTTTTCTCCAGAGTGAGATCAATACAATCTTCATTTTGAGATGTTACCATTTATCAATTATATCCATTAACAATTATACCCATTAACACTTGGCCCTTGGGAGATTATTTCCCGTTAGCATTAGCATACTTTAGCTAGTTGCGGCATTTTGTGCGGCAATCAAAAATATAATTGTATACATGGTTCTGTGCTTCAAAATGACATACAGCATGTCCATAATGGGTTATGGACATGTTGGAGGTTTAGTTGGTGAAATTTGTGTTTAACAAAGTCGTAGCTAACCAATTCCCATCGCGATGTTTCTCAGTTCCCCTGAGGCCTAGCAAGTTGTGAGAGGACTCGTTTTAAAGTCTTCACCATCACTTTCAGTCCCTGAGATATCGGCTTCTATCGGCGTTAGATCAGCCGGTATTGTTAATGTCCAAATATCGGCCCAATATACCGGTCGACCTCGAATTATTTATCACAATTTTTTTAATCTCACAAACACATTCCAAGTCAAGACAAAATACAGTTTGCAAATGATTATCACTTTTAAAAATCCCCAAATCCAAAAGCCCCTGAACTTAACACCTGGTTGGGCCGCCCTTTGCAGCAATAGTCAAGCGCTTGTGAAAACTGGTAATGAGTTTGTCACATCGCTGAGGAGGAATTTTAGCCCAGTGTTCTTTGCTGAATCTGTTAAACTCAGCCATATTGGAGAGTTTTTGTGCATGAACTGGCCTTTTAAGGTCACACCACGGCATCTCAATTGGATTCAAGTCTGGACTTTAATTTGTTCTTTTTGAGCCGTTCAGAAGTGGATTTGCTCGTATGTTTGGGATCCTTGTCATGCTACATAACCCAAGAGCGCTTGGGCTTGAACTGTTGGTCGGATGTTTTTTCTACAGGAATTGTCTGACAGAAAGCTGGAATCATAATCCCATCAGTGACAGCTTGTCCAGTTGTCCAGGTCCTGGAGCAGCAAAGTAGTCCCAGACCGTCGCACTGCCACCACCATGTTTGACTTTTGGCATAGCGGGTTAACCTCCTTAAAGCAGTACTAAGTAACTCTTGCCCCTAGAGGCCATAAGCGCAACTGCAGGTGTCGTAGCAAGTTATGATTTTTAACTTATTAAATGTCTTGGAGAGTAAATACTACGCTGACAGAAAAGACAAAGGGACAGAGGGATGTTGTACATCCAGTTATACAATGGGAATATTTTTTTTCACTCAAATTTGGCTGTAAATACTGTTTAAAGTGGCGCTAGCCCGCAGTTAGCTCTGCCTGTTAGCCTGTTAGCTTCTTCTGCGTGATTCTATTAGTGTGTATTGGGGCCTCCGACCCGGTGGCAGTCAAGTTGCAAGCATGGTTTTCTGGCCAGAGACACCAGGGGGAGATGAAAGACCCCGCAATCATCCCATTAACACTTGTATTACCCCCAGAGGGACTACAGAAAGGATTAATTTAGGTAAACACGTTACTTAGTACTGCTTTAACCGAGCAGACTTTCTCCACTTTAGCATTACCCAAATAAAAGCTTTTTGAAAAAAGCGTCAAAATAGTGACAAAAACGAGATGAAAATTAAGATTCCAAACACAACAAAAACCGACAAAAATGTGACAAAAACGAGTATGAAAACACAACGAAAAAGGTCACAAAAAACAACAACAACAAGGCAACAACACGAGGAAAAGATCCGTGTAGAGGAGTGTTGCAGGTCCTAGCTTTCAAATGAGGCACTGGCCTATAGGCTGTAAGAAGCTTTTGGATTTGGGTAAAGCCGATCTGGAGAAAAGCTGGGGACCTGATTTTGCCTGCACAAGCTGACATTTTCTATTCGGCCCAAATTTGTTTCTAGCTCTCGCAATCCCTCCTGCATGTCCAAATTGTTCAAGCTAATTATTTAAATGCACATTTCACGCACATGTACAGCTTTGAAAGGTGGCAAAGTGAAGAAGGGGGGACCACCCCCAAAATAAATTTCTCTAATTTAGATTCTACTTCTATCTTCTATCGCACAATAAAAAATTAGGTGGAGACCATGCAACAAGGTCTTTTTTTTTTTTTACCACTCAGTGGTGGTAAAAACAAATTTATTTTACAACAACAAAAAGTCAGGTACCCCAGCTTTAAGGCGGGGGTTAAGAGATTAATCACAGCTAATCACAGGTATTTACCTTTTCACACAGGGCCTGGTCATTTTGTTTTTCTCATAATAAATATGATATTCATTTGAAAACTGCATTTTGTATTGACTGTAAATGTCTTTGTGTGATGTAAAAATGTCCTTGATGATCAGAAACATTAAGTGTGGTGAATAGGGCTGAAACAACTAATCGATTAATCGATGACTAATCGATTATTGAAATAGTCGACAACTATTTTAGTAATCGATTAATCGTTTTTTGGTTCACACAGACTCAAATAGAGCTAAAATGACATGAAAATGTAGTAATTTTGATGAAAACCTACTTTGTTTTCATAGTTAGGGTCTGTAGTGTTTTGTACATTGTAAATTTCATGAATATCTTACTGTGTCTCATCCAATCAGAAGCAGAATTAGCGCTAAGAGGCGCCATTTTAGCTGCATGTGATGAAAAAAATTGAAAAAAATAACATTTTCATACACCATTCACAGCCAATCGATTAATCGTAAAATAATCGATAGATTAATCGATTACAAAATAATCGTTAGTTGCAGCCCTAGTGGTGAATATAAGGAAATGTATGAAATCTGGAAGGGGGCATATACTTTTTCACGGCACTGTATTTACTGTACTAAATAAAGATACAGAGACATGGAGAGGAGCAAAGTGGTTCAACAGCCCATAAATACGTTAAAAAAAAAAGCTAAACAGGAAGCTATCATTGCATTCATGCTACATATGCTAACGGAAAGAAATTGGATCTTGTAATGCAATGTCATGCATTACAAGCACATCCTACACATCCTGTCAGCACATCCTACAGACATTACTTTGAAAACTGAAGGTTATCAATTATGCTCATATTGTGCTCATATCAAGGATCTCATGTACCAAATTCATTCAGAGAAAACACCCACGTGAGTAAAACCACCTATTTTTTGACACTATATTCAAACTATCATTATATTATATAATTAAACATTATATTATATAATTAAACAGCTCTGTCAGTTGTTTGGTTCTGTTCTAATATCGTCACCGTCTCTCTGGGGTAGTTTCGGAACCTAACCTCTTGGGCTGGTTGTAGGGATAGGGCCCTCTGTTGGGAGCGACGTATGGGTCCACTATCAAGGCCCTGTCTTCCTGTTTCGCCGCCTCTTCGTCAGCCTTCCTCTTCTTCCCTTTGTCGGACTTCTCTGGGACAGGAAACTTGATCCTGGGACAGATAAACACAGAAAATAATGAATAAAGCATCATATTGTGGCCCAAAGTAAAACACCGCTTTCTTCATATGCCAGTGCTGTACATACTATATAACCTAACAGGGGGGTTTCGGGAGTCACCCCTATGAAATTTCAAAAGTATTTACAAAATTTTCAACATTTTTAAGAGTAGTTTAAAAAAGTATATCCTCACTAATGTATGCAATAATATTTAAATAATAATAATCTTAGGGGAGCCAAATTTCACCCCGGGGGCCTGACGTTGCCAACCCCTGCCATACAGTACGGTCGGAGAATTTGGTGCTACCTGAAAGGGGGCACTTGCAGCGCCGGGTTCTCCTCGCTGACTTTGATGGTGCTCCCGGGGAAACTGGCGCGCAGGTGGTCTAGGGAGAGGAAGGTGTCGTTGAAGTCCAGCGTGGAGATCTGGTTGGGCATTTTGGAGTAGTGGGCGCTGCCGGGGTCTCCGTAGCCCAGGATGATGTCGTGGAGCCAGTCCGGGACCACGCACTCGGTGTTCATCAGGTGTCGGATGGTCTCCAGCACGGCCTGCACGCAACGGCCATTTTCATTAGCTGTATAGGTCTAATCATTTTATCAGCACGGTAGTTTAGACGTTCCAAGGATTAAGAAGTTCTAAGAGTAACACTGCAGATCTAGGTCTAGGAAGAAGTTGGAGGAAGTACTAGGAAGTTATCCTACTCTTCCACCAATCAGTGACTTTTATACATGCCAAATGTTATTGTTTTAAAATAAGACATTTTATGATTCAAAGTTGCCAAAATGTACTAAAAAGTGTATGGTTTTATTTTGCCAATATATATGTTTATAACGTTTTTTTAGAGGGATTTTGGATAATGTTTAGTTTTTGAAAAAACTAAAAGTAAAAAAAAAAAATTCAACTTTCACCTTTTTTTTGCGGTTCAAAGCTCAAAAAAATGAGGCAAGAAATCTGGGTCGTCTTTGATGCTACACATGAATACCAAATTATGTCAATACTTGCGAATGAACGATGAGAGATGACATCATAAAATAAGCGTCCCAAAAGGCTGAGTTTGGTCTTTTATCTACTCTGATATTAAAAGTAAGATGTTTAACGGAGAAAACTAGGTAATAATCTCAACATTGACAACTGCGTGAACATTTTTTCCACCTGCCCCGTCTCGTCTTAAGCCTCTCGGTCCTAGATAAGGTCGATGGTTCAGACCTTGAAGTTGTTCTCCTTGGGCTTGCGCCTCATGAAGATGTTGAAGGTCTCGTACGGATCCTCGGAGCCGCTCTGGATGTTGTTGGTCATGTCCTGCTGGTACTGGTTTGGGTCCAGCCACACGCGGAAGGTTCTGGTGTCCCCGTGGAGTTTAGGCCGCGGTTCAGGACCTGTGCAGTAACATACATTCAAAAATCAAGTATATTTCCAGATAAATGATATTATGTCATTTTTCCCATAAGGTCCAGTCATTCTCTCCCTTTAATTCATTTAGGATTTACCTTCTTCTATGACCCGTCCCTTGTCGTCGAGCATGCCCTGCACCTCGCAGCCCCTCACGTACGCCAGGCCGGTCTGCCCCAGGAAGGGCTGCCTCCGGTCGAAGCGCGTGCCGTAGGGGAGCGAGGGACGAACGGTGACCAGGAAGCACACGTCATGCTTTCTCAGACCTATCAGAGGACACAAGATCGGCATTACACGAGTATATAAGCGGCGGATGATGCTTTTTTAACCCGTCTTTGGTGATCTGCCTCACCTTCCCACTCGTTCTTGATGTGGTCTTGCACGCTGAGGTTGACGGTGACGTCTGCGCGCACGCGGGCCGGCCAGCTCTCCCCGATGTTGGGCTTGGCCACTTCCACGATGGAGAACCCAGTGATGATCTGAGCCATCCTGGCCCAGCCGCCGAACACCACTCCCCCGTATTCTGACTCCCTGTGCGGGGCAGAGCGACATGGTGACATTCCTGAACCACTTTTTCATACGCCGTGTCAATGTCAACGCTTTAAACTCACTCATCACATCACAAAGCTTTTCAATGTCATTTTAATGCCCAGATACTTTTTAATGACACAAAAGCAACAAATCCACACATTTATCACTTCCCAAGATATGCAAATATTAGACTAGGCAAAGGAACAAGGTAAAACTTGGATATTTTAACCCTTTTTCTTTGAGGGAAAATTATGCTGGATATCAAACAGACTAAATGGATCATATAGAACAAATTACTGATGTTATTTTGTGGAAACACCCCCTAGTGTCCAAGTTCTGTAAAGTGACATATGTCACATTAGGCGTTTATAGGTATTTTATTTTAGATTATACATGTTATTTGAAAATCAATCCACTTGACAGTTTCTTTTTCAGGAACACAAAGTTGCTGTTTCATCCGCATTTTCACAATACAAAATTTGGGGAACTTTTGAGCAGAAACTTGCATTAAAGGTGCATCATGGAACTTTTTATGTGGGAAAAAAAAACTTGCCATTGGTGTATTTGACCTTTGTGTGACCCAGCAGCTGTACAGCACCTTTACTTTCTATCCTGGCGGCCTCTATGACGCTCCAGGAACAACTGTGTTTTTAGGGTTTCTGGTAGATTTTGTGGGTGGAACGTATGCGCAAAATGCTGGAGCTAAGTAGGCAGGTAAGTAAGTAAGAGACACTGCAGGGACGTCACAGAAACGTCTAACAGGTTGAGGACAACAAATAGGCTGTTTCCCAAAGCCTAGGTACCTTGCCTTGCCTTGGTGTTGATGGCAGTGCCTCCAAACTCACTTCCTTCCAGTCCAAGGCAAGTGTCCAGCCTTGGTTCAAAAAGAGCTGCTAATGGAACACACTTCAGAGCTGAAGGAAGTGACATCACAAAATAAAACTGGAAGTTGTGTTTCATCCAGGGGTGAGGAGAGGATCTGCTGAGGAGGGGGGTTCTGAAGCGCTATAATTTTATTTTTACAGAGTATACATGAAAAAATAAAAAGTAGTCAAAGATGATGAAACCGAGTGGAAAATACAAAATATAACTCGAAAGAACTAAAATAAAAATTTTAGATTTGAAAGTGCCTTATGTCCATTAAATTCAATGCCCAACAACCAAATCTGGTTCTTTGTTGCTCCATGAAGCCGTGACATTTGCCTGAATGTTTGAATCAAATAATATAAATGTCAAGTTAACAAAACAAATTATTGATTCAGTTTTTTCATTATTTACTTAATGAGGTTACTTCAGGTTACTATCAGGTTACTTAAAAACCTGAAATTCATGAGGCTATTTGACCAAATCTTGACAAAAACCTTGTTTTTTTTGCAATTAAAATTTACACTGGCTTCAGAGCCAGTGTAAATTTTAAGTCAAAGCTTGTATTTTTTTCTTAAAAAGTGGAATGTAAGTGCTTTAACAAGTCACATAACCCAGCACCACCTTTCGTCTTCTTTTTTCCCCCGTAAGAGCCGTGGTGCATTATGGGTGATTTTGGCTGGCGCAAGGCAGCAAAGGCTACACTGATGTATCCTTGGTATATTAGCCACATGCTAAGCAAAGGGAGGACACATGCATCCCGACGACTTAAACATTGGAACAGCACTTGGGCGGTGAGTGATGATGTGGCTGCCTGACCACACCCATTTCAGACCAAGGCAAGGAGAGTCTAGGCTTTGGGAAACGGCCATTGTGTTCGCAACACAACTGCTTGAGACCATGCCCTCATGCAGTTTGTTTTCACAAAGACTACCTGGAGACTCGGCTGATTTCCAGGGGACATCTCAGAGCAGGATTACCGTATTTTCTAGATTATAAATCGCTCCGGAGTATAAGACTCACTAGCCAAAAAATGCCTAATGAAGAAAAAAACAACCGGCTGAATAGGCATACAGTATGCTTAACAAATTGATGGTTAGCTACATGAAGCATAAACAACAAACTAAATAGGTGTCTGGTAGTGCTGGGCGATATGACGATACATATCGTGGGGACGATAGAAAAGTGCCTATCGTGCCATTTCTCTTCTATCGTTTCTATCGTTTCTAACCTAATTTAATCAATTATTAAAGCAAATATTTCATTAAATAGGCCACAAGAATGTATTAGTGTTGTCTTGTCACTATGCATCGTCTAAGTTTATATTAAGTGATTATAAACAAGAATAAAAAGAACTTTTTCGCAAAGAAACTCTGCCTTGTGGTTTTGCGACACCACCCTGCTTTACGATATTTCTGTCCGCCGCCACACCTGCTGTAGCAACGGCGACATCTAATGGACGTACACGCGGGGCTCTCTCTCCCTGTTAAACACCGCGTGGTTTCACTCTGCTTTACGCACGGCAACTAAACAGCTTTTTAGTGATGGATCTTTTTAGCGCGTGGATCTGGATTAAACACACGAGAGAGAAGAGAGGAGAGGCGTGGTGCAGGAGGTAAGAGACGGATCGGGCAGCGCGTAGAGCAGCTAAAGACGTACAATACAAACTGCTCGCCCACTGTTTCTTAAACATTACATTAAAGTTGAGAAAATGGCGATAATAAGCTCCAATTTACATTTGTTTTCTGTTGTTAAATTCGTGTTGACTCTGGTCAGATCATGTTTAACCCATTTATCCTGCAGTCTCACATTTTTCCTGACATTGACAATATATGCTATATAAATTATCCATAGCAAAACCACTGCTTCAAAATAAAGTTGAAAAAAAGTAAGCAATGATATTTTTGTCAAACTTTTCAAAGAATAACTGAAAACTGACTTTATTGTGGTATATCGTGATATGCATCGTTATCGTGATATAAAATAATCCATATCGTGATATAAGTTTTTTCCATATCGCCCAGCACTAGTGTCTGGTATGTTAACGTCACATAAACAGTTCAAATAACTATAGCATAAAGATACCAAACTCTCAATCTCACTCCAAAATCAATAAATCCATTGAAATCTTCATCAGTGTCACTTCTGAACAATCGCCTTGGCTACTACCTGGGCAAGGAGGCATAACTGCGCCGTTGACAAGCCTCTCCCGGCAGCACGTTTTTCAAGCTCTCATTTCTGAACTCGTTCCTCTAGCTGTAGAGCTTTTAGCCCGCGATTAGCTTTTTTTTGTTTTCTTCATTGCGGTAAGAGTAACCTCCGCTTTTTGCAAGTTTTTCGCTCACTCCAAACTTTCTTTCTGCTGCTCGTTTTCGGCTGCATATTTCACTACTTGCGGCTCTTAATCTGCAGAATATGATTTTCTTTTTGGTACCATTTGTGTTCAGTCTTTCTCAGTGGTGTATATAATAGGGCTGGGCGATATGGACCAAAAGTGAGAGCTGGGAAATGAAATGTTAAGTCAAAGTCAAAGCCAAATATGAGTAGTTTTATTGAAAACTCACTAAAATCTAAACATAAACACTGTATAACAAAGCTCCGTAAGATGCACATTTAAATAAAAAAATATCTTAAATAAAAATAGCCTATAAAATAAGTATTACAGCACAAATTTGAATTATATCGATATATGCGATATGGACTAATTTCATATCTCATTTCAAAATATATCGATATATCGCCCAGCCCTAGTATAAGATAATGTTTAAATGTAACATTTTCAGTGGTACAGATCCTGGTACACAAGCCTGCAGTGCCCTCTAGCGGCATGTGAAATTTTATATTTGAATTAAAAAATATATAAATATATTAGTGGCTCCGGAGTACAAGACGCACCCATAGCCAAACTATGAATAAAAAGTGCGACTTATAGTCCGGAAAATACGGTACTATTGCAACAACACAACACATCATCAGTAGGGTTAAATGAACCTGTCTCATGACAGGTAAGTGGGTGAATATTCCAACGCTTGGTGAATTCTGCTTTACATTGACAGGAAGAGCCGACGTTGAAGGATCAAAAAACAACATCACTATGAACGATTGGCCGCCATAAGCCAGTTATCCCTGTGGTAACTTTTCTCAAACCTCCAGCTTAAAACCCAGCAGCAACTCCAGTCTCTGACTAGTCTCCAGGCTGGTGAGATCGTGCCTTTATCACCCATACAGCCACTGGGTCAGGAAAAGGGCAAACACGCACACACTAGATAGTCATTTTGACTCGTGTAACTCAAACACATGGTTCCCGATAGACAGAGCACTTGTATTCTGAACTAAGAGTTGTAAGCAGTTTAACTTTTCACGCAGGTTTTTTTAAAATAGTTATTAGTTTATTATTGAAATGTGAGCAAAAGCTAGCGTTTGTTAGGTTATAATAATGAACACAATAATTAGATTAAAATGATTTGAGATGAAGTGCTTTGGTTACCATGGTTTCATGCGCCACACCACGTCCTCGATGTCCTGTCTGATCTCGTAGGTGGACTCCAGGCGGAAGAGGTTGAAGTTCCTCAGCAGGTAGTCGTGAAGGGTCAGGAACTGCAGGTTGAGCTTTGGTAAGGCCAGGCAGCCTGTGGCAGAACGAAGGATTAGGATCAGGGATATTCACCATTTAGATGTGTTTCCATAGTACACAGTACCTTCTCCCGAGTAGTACTCTGTGGGCACAATGTTTTCATCCCAGATGATCTTCTCAGTGGGATACAGAGGCATCAGGTTGAGCTGTTCGATCTGGGAGATTCTGCGCTCGTGACGGGAGACCTGGGGAACAGTCAGGTGACATAAAACATTTTAAAATATAGTCTTTACAACACTGAGCAAACTATTTTAATTTCCTGACAAAACATCATAAAGTAAACACGTTAAAGGGTGAGGTTGGTCTATTAAACTAAGATGTTATGTTAAATATTGGTGTGACTGCTCCTGATTCCAAAGCCACACAAAATGCTTTCCATGTGGGGATTTACCATCGTAAGGTCTAGTATCCAGTTTGTATAAATATTTTATGAAGAGGTTGATGATCCAAATGTAAAAAATGGCGGTGAAATGTGAAATGAGGCCCGTATAAGGTCATGATGTGATAAAAGTGCGGACTTTACCAGCAGCTCCAGGAGGAAGACCTTGTCGTAGCTGGTGTCCTGTCCTTCAGCCAGCTCCGGTAACAGGCAAAGGTAGGCCGCCACCTGGTGGAGCTTGTTAGGACTGCAGAGGGGGAGGCAGAGAAGGGAAGAGGGCGGTTTTTAAGATGGCAGAAGATGTGTGGAAACGACGAGAAAATCTTCAGAGAGACAGTAAAAAAAGAAGGTGAGGTATAGAGGAATACTTTAAAAGAGACAAAACGGTACGCCGATTGAGACTAGAGCAGAAATACCGGTTTGAAAATCTAAATTCAGCCCATTTTCCACACACATATTTTTGCTAAGTAACAATCACGCAAAAGTTCAGTTGTAGTTAGAAATGTCCTCATTCAGTTTCATTTAGGACGCCCTGACTTGGTATATACATTTTTTTTTTTTACTGTGGGTACTGTGCTTTTTGTAATAATCTCAAACACATCTTTATACACCTTGTTGGTTAGAAAATGCAATATTGATCTAAAACAGCAGAAAGATGATATCCAGCAGTTTCACTTCCTCACATAAGCCCCTCCCACCACGCTCCTTTTGCTCCCCTTCGCTGCACAGCTGTTTCAATAAAGAGTCAAATCAAAAGTCTGTGCAGCTCGTGTGGCTGCAGTGATGGAGAGGCGAGGAAAGCATTTCGGGAGCTGTTGTCGCCGCGCTGCTAAGAAATGCCACCAGAGAAGATCCAAAGATTACTCAAAGATGCACTAGCGGCTCAAAAACACAACTGATGAGAGAACAAACGATACAAAGCTTGGAAAAAGTACACAAAAAGTCGTGAAAGTGGGACAAGTCATGTGATGCGGTGACATGGAGGGACAGACATGAGAAATTCAAACTTAGATTACAGAAAGATCAGCATTGAAGCGGTTCCTTTGCTGTTTTGGCCCAAAATCACACAAAACTAGGTCACGAAATATTCTAATCGGCAAAGTTAGGATATGAATAAAGTGTAGGTAATGCTGGTATCGAAAGCAGGTACAGAAAAAATCTTATATTTTTAGATTTAAGTTTTGATGCTGTTGGACCAGCGACAGGATTAAAAAAAAAGTGACTTGGTTGTTTCAGCTCAATTTAACCTTTTTTTTTTTTTTTTAAATCAAATTATTCCCCATTTTTCACACATTTCCTGACATAAATGTAAATTTGCAGATCTTCTACACATTGTTGTTCTGTTTTCTGGTTCTATATAATAAATATTTTAGAATAGGTATTGGATAAAGTATTGTTAAAGTACTGGTATCGGGAAAAAAAGTAACAGTACTCAGCCCTAGATACAATCTTATACATTTTATGCATTATAAAGGTTTTCTAATGCCTCAAATGCAACAAATGTACGCATTTATCATTTCTAAACATTTGGAAACATTAGATTAAGCCGAGGAATGGAGTCACATTTGGATACTCCACGAACCAGGCAAAATAAATACTGTTAAATGTCGTTAAAAAAAATGACAGTATGGATCATACTTCTTGTACTTTTTATGAATTCATGGCATAAAAGATCAAGAAATGTAGATCTGAAACTACTGTAATGCTTTCAGTGACATTTACAACAACAAAGTGACTCAAAAAACTGGGAAACCCTGGATTGTCATTCCCTAATCCCAGTTACAAATCTGTGCCCTCTATCTGCTTCGCCGAACAACCCGTATGTGCTTGGTATGGACCCTCACTTGAACATTTGCAGACACCGTGTAAAACTAGCCCTATTCTTGCTCCTACATCGCCTTATCTTGCTCGTGTCGGCCGCAGCACTTTCCTCTGTTCGCCCTGCTCCGTCAGCATGTTGCGCTGTTGAACGGGAGCGCGGGATTATCCGCCCGCACAAGCCCAGGCGTGGTACCTCCACACGCAGGCCCGGGCTTAATCGCGCTGACAGTGTGGGACAGTGGACAGAGGGGGGAATGGGACATGACAAGAGGCAGGACATGGACATGCCGGGGATATTTGTGACACCGCGTTTGTTGGTTAGATCAAATATTAATGCGGCTCCTTCTGACTTTCATTCAGCCCCCTACAGGATTTTGTGGACAACTTTGGTGATTGTTACGGGCTGAAATGACGGCTTTTGGGGGCCATTTTCTTCTTCCTCAGTGAAAATATTGCGATTTTTCAAAGGAAACAACTGATATTTTTTATTCTTAAAATGATTTTTAATACTTAAACTTGTAAACATTCACTTTTTCTAAAAAATAAAAAGGCTTGAAGACTCTTTGACATAAAAAAAATAATGGAATAATACCAAACAAGTAAACATTACTACAATATAATCAAAATCATTACTAGAGGTCGACCAATATATCAGCCGGCCGATATTTGGGGATTTTACAATATCGGCTATCGGCCGATCTTGCGCCGATATCTCCGGGACCGAAAGTGATGAGAGACAAGTTTGTTAAATCAAGTTTCACTAAACCCCGGTCAATATGGACATTTTAACCTCCGCAATTGTATTGGATCGCTGATTGCTGCGCAAAATGCCGTGGCTAGCAACAGTATGCTTATGGAAGCATGCTAAAGCTAATGGCAACTAATCAAAGCCGGGACAGAAACTATGATTGAATCACCTAAAGTAATTTAATAAAATCGGCCACTGCTGGAGTAGCCAGGTATTTATGTTTTTACAGGATAAACCAGACAATCAGCTAAAAATATCGGCCGAGTATATCGGCATTGGCCGAAAAAAAATCGGCATCGGCCTTAGAAAAACCCCTATCAGTCGACCTCTAATCATTATTACTACTATTTTAATATAGGCAGTATATTAGAATTAAGTCACAATCTAGTCTAAGGTTTATGTTATCAAAACATATGCCCTGCTTAATTATTTGTCAGATGTTTCGGTGAAGAGGAACATTTGCAGTGAAGAATTATCTTGAAGATACTGTTTCATATTCGATGCATTGGCGCCCTTTGCTGAAACTTTCCGAAGAGAAGCTTTGATGTAGGAGGTCCATCAGTGACAGCAACAACTTGGTCGTCTTTTGGATACCCACACTGCTGACTTCAATCATTTTTTTGGGTGGATGTAACCCTGGAGAAGCCCGTCCTTCTGCCTCGCTCAACTACCAGTGAGTTAACGGTTAACCTTTTATAATCAAAATAAAGGTTAGTCTTGACATCCCTACTATGGGGAATAAGAAAAAGGCTTAGGATAGGCGTCATTTCAATAAGTAGTAAAAGTAGTTATTAGACAGAGCACCGTTGAAGCTTTGCACACTTCTTTCAGTCAGTGATTCAGTAACCCGGTGGTTCCCGACCCTTTAACGTGCACATGATATAGTCAGGTCATTCAATTTCTGTAAATAGTATAGCTCTGACCAGATTTAGGATGAGGAACCCGTCCGACCTTGCCTTTATAAACGTGGCGAATACGAGAACACGAAGACGGACACCAAATCTTCCTGTGTGTCCATAGGGTGTTGTTAAGTATAGCACCTGCCACAGCGGACAGGAGGACAGGAGGGGGATCGGATGTGACAAGCCCCCGGACGTGGACATGCATGCGTCAGGGCTACTTGGGATGCTGTGCTCGGGCGCAGGGCGAGAGATTGTGCTACAGCTGCAACTTTGGAAGGATGACCTGGCATGTTTGGATATGGGTAAGCGACACATGAACGGCACTTGTTAAGGGATTATTTACTTGGAGCCGGATCTTTTGGGTACGTCATTTGTAATTCGACTTATTTAAGGCACATCAGCGTTCATATTTTACATTTTATGATGTGAAATAATGTTAATGTGTGGGAAAGAAGGAGTACGAGACTGGGCTGGTTAGGACACTCTCTGCAGGAAGGAGTAAGACTGGCATGTAATGAGTAGGTCTTGGTACCGTTCCCAGAACCAGAAAACAGAACAATAATGTGTGGAAGAGCTGCAAATTTCCAATATCGTGTTCATCTCCAATGTCAAGAAATGTGTGAAAATCTGAGTAATGGCAAACTGGGGAAAATATGCTTGGTTTAGGTGGGGGTTAAGAGATTAAAAATGTGGAGAACACTTTCATGTTCCCTATAGGTAAAAACAACCAAAGAAACAGGATTACTCAAAACTGTGTGAACAAAGCATATTTAAACTGTGTTCACAGTTATTATGCAAATGATATTTCAGTGTCAAAAAGGTAAAAGGTTTTTCAATTAAACGCATTGAAGCAGTTATGTGTGTCAAGCGTGACACACATAACTGCAAATAATAATAGTTACTTTATTTTATTTTTCGGTATACAGTTGATAACATGCTACATTAAAGGGGCACCTTCTATATTAAGCTCGTGCATGACGGCAATTCCGCCCTGAAGTGACAACTTTTTGAGTGAGTGCAGGATTTTAGAGGCAGATATGATGAATAGGTCTGGGCTCATTTTACACATTGGGACATGGCCGGAACATGTAGAGGGAGGAAAATACATATTAACATTTTTAAACTCCGTATAGTCCCTTTAAACAAACGTTAACTATGGCAAAAGCCTAGTTTTAGTAGAACAAAATCAACAATTGTAGCAAAATAGTGCAAAATGTAACAACACCTGTAGCCTATCTACAGCACCTACAGTGACTTCACCTCATTCATTTGTTAACTCAAAGAAAATGAGTTAGATCATTATAACTATTTCAACTTTCAAAATTAGATCATTTTGAAAGTGTCAATCAATTTTTAACATGACCTTTGTTGATGTAAGTTGGAAAACTTGGAGTTGATGTGCTACAACGCTCTGTGATTGATAAACACCAAGACACCACAACGGTGTTTTCTTTGCAAAAGGAGTGAAACAGCGCCCCAAATGTGACTCTGGTGGACAAAAAGTGTACTGCATCCATATTTAACATTGAGAATGAATGGTTAGTTAGCATTATGCAGCGGGCCAACGGCCCCACTTTGGGCACCCCTGCTGCAGAGGTTTGCAGTTGCGCATAAACCGTCTTTCCGGCCTCCCCTAAACTGTTCATTGAAGCTGACGAGCAGAAACGACTGCAATGGCCCAGAAATACATGAAGACTCATTTTCAAACAGTCTTGTTCACTGATGAGTGCCGTGTAACCCTGGACGGTCAGATGGATGGAGTAGTGGATGGTTGGTGAATGGCCACCATGTCCCAACAAGACGTCAGCAAGGAGGTGGTGGAGTCATGTCTTGGGCCTGAATCATGGGGAGAGTGGTACAGAAAGAAGAGATGTGCTTTCCCTAAGAAAATCATCTTCATGCATGACAACACACCATGTCATACTTAGAGGTGGGAGATATATCGTTTAGACGATAATATCGAAATTGTTGTCTGGACGATATGCAAAATTGGATATCGAGATATTTCATAATTTGTACAATCCGACCCCCCAAACATGTTTTTTTTTTTTTGTCGCGTTGTCCTTGTGGTTACCGTAGCGCGCCAGCCGCCCCCTCCGCTGCGTAACACATTCAAAACAACAACATGGCAGCGTGGAGCGATTACAGAGATGAAGAATCTAATGATATGAATGAAGTTTGTCACTTGAGTCGCTCATATTTGCGAGGAAAGGGCTCAGGACAAGTTGTAGCATTTGCTAGCTATCTAACTCTCCTAACTTTTAGCCTCGCGCTAACTAACAACACGGTGAAGAAAACCACAATGCAAACGAGGTTAAAGGCTAATAATATCATCCTCACCCGTTTTCTTCAGATCAGTTTTCTAAGTTCAAACGTGTCTCCCTCTCTGTCTCTTTCCCTCCTGTGTGTATCTGCGTTTGCCCCGGCCCCCCGCGTGCATCGGGAGAGACACGAAAAGGAGAAATAGGAAAAAACTGGATCCTTTGAAAAACGCATTAAGACTCACTTCCCAAACGCGTTAATAATACTCACAGATCTATCCCCAGTCTCCTTACAATAAAACACAAGTAAACTGCCCAGAGGCAGGTGAACTTACAGGAGCATTTCACTGTGATGGAGATGAAGTTGCAAATATTGTAGCAAAATTATTTGATCTTATCTTCCGTGTTCTTCCCATTGACAGTATGGTTCTTCCAGATGAAGGTAGAGCTTTAGATGAATAAATAGAATAAAATAGCTTTAAATGAATTTGCCCTATTGTCTAAAGGCTTTGATTTTGAAGTATTTTGTCAGGTGTAAATTATATCACCAAATACATCGTTATTGTGATATTTCTTTTTCATACCGTGATATACATTTTTGTTCCCCCTGCCCTAATGTTTAAATCAATAATGTGTCACATCTTTATGTACTAGTAATTCTATACAATAATAGGTCAGATACAGCAAGTCAAAAGACCAACTGAACCTTTGCCAGTTTGCATACATTTCTGTGAAGGATTGCAAAAATATCGTCTGAATATCGATATAGAGATATTGAAAAAAAAAATCGAGATATTCATTTTTGTCAATATCGCCCACCCTAGTCATACTGTAAAGAATTGACCTGTTTTTGATTGAAATATCTTTTGATTTCAGTAAATATGACCTCTTAATGCTGCAAATTCAATAAATTACCATTTTCAGTTCTTTAAAACCAATCAAATGTATTGAAATGCCGCTGTGCATAATCATTTTTTAACAGTGCATTTTGAGTTTATTTTGGAATAAAATACTGTTATCACTGAGGTTTTTTCAATTATGCTGACTGTCATTTGAGTTGATAATTTAGAAAATCTGAGAAAAATATAATTTGCATAATTGTGAACGAGGAGTACAGGAAGTTCTTGATGAGGTAACAATGTAATAACATGCTTGAAAGCTCAAATTGCACGGGGCAAGTACAAACTGCCATCCCAAATCATTTTGAGTGAAATGCTTTCACTCGCTCGCCTGCACTGCCGTCATGCATGTGTAAAATCGTCTTTAAGAAAAGAAAAAAGATCGGTCTCTTTTCCCATCTGAGATCCTTTCAAACGGTTTGTGTTATCGAGCCATTGACTGGATCGTATTCGCTCATCACAACGGGAGATTGTGCCGTCGCTGCACTTCGGAGGGATGACCTGGCATGTGCGGCGCGTGGGTAAGCAGCAAAACAACTGCAGCAGCAGGACAGGATGGACTGACAGCTGAGTAAGAGGAGGGTTAGGTAAGGAAAGGGAAGGTGGGGGGGTGAGGTCATAACAACAACAGCGAATATGCGCCGATGTGAACATGCTGACAATGGACGTTTAGAAGTGTACCATCAAGTGTATGTACAATCGTCTGTTTTGAGCTTTTAACCATATTATGATTAGGGCTGGCTACCGTTACATTTATTTTCGATACCAGTACTTTAACAATACTTGGTTTCCAATACCACTACCTGAACGATAAAATTTTTGGGGGGGGGGGAATGAGCAAAACTTAGGGGAAAATTGGGAAAATGAGAAAAAATTGGGACAAAAATATGAAAACAAAAATGTGTAAAAAAAAAAAGGTATTTTTAATTGGGGGAAAAAAACATTTATTTGAGTTGAAACAACCAAGTCCCTCTAATTCTGTCCCTGGGCTAGCATTAGGGCTGCAACTAACGATTATTTTGTAATCGATTAATCTATCGATTTTATTTTTACGATTAATCGAGTAATCGCTTGGCTGTGAATTGTGTAGAAAATGTTTATTTTTAATTTTTATTTTTATCACAAAAAGCTAAAGTGGCGCCGCTTGAGGATGTGCTGATGGCGTAAACGTAAAGTAAATGTTTGTTGGCGGCGCTTGGTGCTAATTCTGCTTTCTGATTGGATGAGACACAGACAGATATTCATGAAATTTACAATGTACAAAACACTACAGACCCCAACTATAAAAACAAAGTAGGTTTTCATCAAAAATACTACATTTTCATGTCATTTTTGCTCTATTTGAGTCTGTGTGAACCAGAAAATGATTAATCGATTACTAAAATAGTTGTCGACTATTTCAATAATCGATTAGTCGTCGATTAATCGATTAGTTGTTTCAGCCCTAGCTAGCATCAAAACTCGGATCTAAAGATATAGGTATTTTTTTCAGTACCTGCTTTCAATACTTTCATTTTTTTCCATACCAGTAGAACCTAAACTTTTTTTTTTTGATCCTATACTGGTATTCTTTAACGGTGCCCAGCCCTAATTATGATTGTTGCCAAATCAGAAACTTACCCGTAGTTTCACTCACACGGGTTCGAAAATGAAACTTTCAGTCATTTCTTTTTCTACTTCAGAAATGCTTGAATCAGTATTTCCTGGATGTTGTAGCGCGATAGAACGATGCATAATCTTTCAACACTGATAATACCCACTTGCTATCCGATGACGTGTCTTTTACAAACACAAACATTATTAAAAGACAAGGTAACCTCATTACCAATAACTTTGGAAATTTGACCAAAACTTTTTAAGACTTTATAAGACTCCCTGTGTTACAATTAACGTTGTAGAATAACCATTATTATCTTCCGTTTTAAGTGAAAAGGAATGTGCACATGAAAAGAAACTCAATGTGCAATAAAACCAAACAACTTCATAATAACCGTACTAACATATGGTCCATGGCAGAAACAGGAGCTTGATAATGTGTCTATATGCAGTTGTGAGATTTTCTTATTTTATTTTATGGTAGCAATATCTGTTCATGTCTCTGTCACTTGCTCCAACTCCTCTCTAAATAGTAAGATCACAATGAACGCAGAGCTAATAATCAGTTCCTACATGTGCACACCATTTGCTTTTGGCTTAAGATCGCCTCAAGGCTCCAGTCCATCACTCCAAAAATGTCAAAGTGACATTAAACACCAGTAAAGCCTCTACGCTCTAATGTAATTACAACCAAGTCTTAAATCAACGGCGAGCTACTTTGTCTTAAACACATCTCCGCGAGTTAAAAACATTGAACCATTTGCGGGGAGCCAGTTCACCGGAGCGCGGGCAGTATCGGGCCATTTTGGCAGCCTAACAAGATCTGACAAACCCAGCTGTTCAAAGAGTAGGTTCTGGAGCCGCTGCAAATGGATCAAATTAATGAGGCGTGCCCGTCTCTCTGGCTGAGACCAGCTGTTTGTTCCAAGGGTTCGCTGGCTGTCGTTTAACGGGGAAGCCGGGCAGAGAGGATATAGACGCGGGCCTATTCGCTAACAAGACAGCAGGGATCAGTTCGTAACATGAAAAATACCAAATATAGGACTAAAAAGGGCTGCACGATTACGACCAAAGAAACTATTTTTCAGACAGATATTGCGATTGGACTGCAATTGTAATATATAGCTTATGTGTTATTTTTTTTATGTGATTTAGCTGCATATATATACTTTTAAAACTGCAACAAACATCACAGTTCTCATTTCTATTTCAGCTTCATGTAGCAACAAGATGCAAATCTGCAAGAGGCAACACTGAGACTGCTTGTTTTATGAAAATCGACCTCATATTTATAAGGATGAATAGTTTGCAGTTCGCACAGCACCACACACACGGGGAGTTTGTTTGTAGCGACTCAATCTCCTGCAGCCACTTCTGATTGGCCGTGTGACAAAGCAACGCTTGGAAAGTCTGACTTGTGAACATGTTTTTTTCCCCTCCGCCATCAGACTCATGAACAAAAACAAGACCCAATAACTCATTTACAGACTCATGGATGTAATCTGTGTGGTGTGTCCACACTTAGATCCGCTGCCATCACATTAGCACTTTATGCACCTGCACATCTGTAAATACAATCCCGCTGTTGTTCTATATCAAATCGTTGTCTTATCATATTCTACTTTTTTTTTTCTTTTTATATTCTTTATGCATGCCCTTAGAGCCTTATAGTTTATAGCTTACTTTTATCTAAATTCTGTGTTTGTTATATGTTCCATGTTGCACAATTGTATCGAGAAAAGTTTGTGAACCTGTTCTCAAACAATGGCAATAAAAACGATTCTGATTCTGATGTTTATCACTCAAACGGTTGAGGCGCAAGCCAGGAAAAAAAAAACCGAAAACCTCAGACCTCTGTGGTTCGGTCACCGCTTTAGCGAAACCCTCAATATCAACAGGAGTGGGTTAACTGTGCCGTATGCGGCCCACGAGAAGATTTAATGTGGCCCACAGTAGAGCATGAATTTCTGAGTATGTCAAAAAAAAAAAAGTCTCTAAAAATCCATAACTCTGCACAGGAATGGGCTAATGAAAAGTGCTCACCTCAGCCACTAGGGGGCAACTTAAATTTAAAAAAGGAAAGAATTTCACACGTGTCCAGCAGAGGGCACTGACATAATAAGAGATCAGGATATAAACAGCATATTATAGCCATGTGGTAAATGGTCAGCCTGCCCCGGGGGGCTGTGGCTACAATAGTCACTTGCCGCCATCGAGTGTGGAGTGAATGAATGACCTTTTGTAGCACTTTGAGAAACGTGTGCCACAGGCTGATAAAGCACAATAAGTGTAAGCCATTGTCATTTATTAGGCCACAGTTCTTCACAATATCTGCGGCTCGTGACCCGCCGTGGAGGCTGAATTTCGGCCCACGACCCAAAACGAGTTCGACACCCCTGATTTAGATGGTAGAAAAAACAAAGTATCCTGTTTCCACAACTTCTTACATGTATAAACCTGCTAACCATGTAGTTTGACCTCTACAAACATATATATATATATATATATATATATATATATACACATTCATAAATACTAATCAGAATTGTACTACTTGTGAGACTGTATTGTGCTCTCTATTAGGTTAACTTCTTAGCCCCTTAACCAAGCGACTTTTTTTCTTTTTTCTCATCACTTTTTGGTCACATTTTTTTCACTCCTTTGTGGCTTTTTTCTTGTAATATTGTTGCTTTTTTGACACCTCTTTTGTTGTTCTTTTGTCACTTTTTCGTAGGTCTTCTGTTGCTTTTTTTAGGCTTTTTTGTTGCGCTCTCATCACATTTTTTATACTTTTTTGTCACTTTATTGTTGCGCGTTTGTGGCTTTTTTTCATGCGTGCAAGACAGCCCAGAAATCTCTCAAAACATGAAGACCTTTATCAGGAAGAATAGGCACAAATCTAAAATTAAAAATGTTTTGCTCGGGCCGAGTGAAAGATGGAAAACAAAAAACTACTTGATCAACTAGTTTCCCTTGTACCGACAGCAGGTGTAGCGGTTAGATAACAAAGTGCTGTTACTTGCATGTTTGGGCTATGCTGAAGTCATTTAGTCCACCCATGCATACTGAACTGCAACATCTGCTCCACAAGCTGTGGAGCTTCCGCCCGGCGTGTGTGCGCTTACCTGAGGTGACCGAAATGCTTCTTTAGGGATTCTCTGGTGTCCACGGCCGCCACGTTCGACAGCGCAAAGTCCAGCAGCTCCGGGAAGTGGGCGAACGCGGCCCTCTGGAAGACAAGGCGAGAGGAAGGAGTCGATACAGTCAGGAGGACGGCATTTTGGAAAGGCAAAAGTCTTAAGTTACAACCATACACGTCAAAGAGAAATGTAGACTAAAGGCACTATACCAGATTTTTTTTTTTTAGTGATGGAACAAAGTTTGCTTTGTCCTTTTTTGTAAACTCTGACATTTGTAAGAAAAACACAGAGTCACTAATTATAAAGCATTTGGAACCATTTTATAACTTTTGTAGGCCAGTTTTCTTGCATCTCTGTGAAAGCGATACTGAAAAGTGACCCTGAAAGTTGTGAAACGAGTCTATAAACTCGTCCCTGTGAAGAATTGGGACACTACAAATATGTTAGGAAAGTTAGGATTGAGTTTGGACACAACTAACAATTTAATTTTGTGGCTTCCTCTTTTGTTGTTTGTAATGACAACAAAAATCAGGTGTAGGGCCTTTAAAGCAGCTTTTTCCATCTGCACATTTAACCTTTTTTTTTTTACAGCAAAATAGCATTTGCCAGATGTTATGCAGGACATTTATCCAACATATACTCATTGATGTGGTCTCTATACCAAAACTGATACCACTTGACGTGCGGCTCAGTATTCAGCTGAGCAGAGCGTGACAGAGTGACAAGCTGGAGAATTCTAAACACATACACCTGACTTTATTACAGACGACTATCCCTAAATCAGAGTCTGAGATGGATTTAACCAGTGCTAAATGATGTTCTAATTGTACCGCAGTGCTGGGTCTGCAGTGTTTACAAGACTAGCATGCTAATGTTGGTAACTAGCAGCTAACGGGTCCCGCGATTGCAAGCCACTTCATGCTCAGGGACTTACTGCAGCAGCAAAACAAATAGTGATCAACATTTAGCTCCTGCTGTAGCAAAAAAATAACCCAAATGCAAACACAGCTAAATCTACCCATCTTAACTAGAGGTCAGCCGATATGGGTCTTTCTAAGGCCGATATGCCCCCTGATATTTTTGACCAATACAATTGGCCGATTTTAAAAAATGTCTTGTCTATAATCTTGTGTATGATGCTTGTAATCTGCTAAATGTGTCAATGCTGATCTGTGACAACAGGGGGGCTTCATTAGGGGACATAGGGCTGATTTATTCAAGAGATCATTTGAAGCTCATTTGAATGACAAAAATCAGCAGATTACAAAAACAAAAAACGGTAAGTCTATGGTTCTGAAATGATATGCAAAAGTCTGCAACATAAAATAGGTGCATAAACTTGTGACCAATTTTTACTGCAACATTTCTCAGCTCCTCTGAGGCATAGGAAATCTCTATCACTTTCAATTCCGGAGATATCGGCCTTTTAGCAGCATATCGGCTGATAGCCGATATTGTAAAATACTCAAATATTGATCAACCTCTAATCTTAACCATTTTATCAAAGATTAATAAATACAACACAAGCATGGAGTAACTTTTGGGCATGGGCTGTTTCCCATCATTTCCATCTTTAGACATTAACATGATAATGAAATAATAATCAATACAATAAAATGGCATAAATATACTATGCTACGATAGGTTAGCATAGTAACCTCAGAAATCACAAACTTTTCTATTTGTATTGTATTTTGAAATTGGGGTAGGCAAATATAAGCTTTCTTGCTTCTGCCCACTCCTTTTGAGTTTTTTTTGTTTTTTTTTGTGATAATGTAAATGAAATGATGTAAATATTGTAAATAATAACGCACTGTAAATAATAGCTCAAATAAATCAAATCAAATCAAATCAAAACCTATGTTACACCAAGCTACGGCTCTTTATTGATGAGAAGTGTCTAGTAAATGATCATTTTATATTTCACATTGACAGATTTATGTCCATGTGTTACCTGTAGTGAGGTGATCCTGTCGTAGTGCAGGGTGGTCATCTCCTTCTGTGTCAGGGCGTTGCCGGTCTGGTCATTGATCTCAAAGCCAGTGTAGAACTTTAGCATGTCCAACAGCTACACGAGAAAAGACACGATGATGAAAATAACGCAGCAATAGCCCCACGTTGATATTGACAAAAGCTTGTATTGTATGCTTCAATAGTGCAGTATCTGAATGATGTCACTGATAAACCCCCCCCCCACTGTGCTTTGGTCCTGCATCAAAACACCTTTGTATATGCAAAATTCAGCGATATGAAAAATCCTATGTAAAGTAATTTATAAAATAGACTTTAATATAGCCTGCCCATCTCTAAATGTATGTGGCATTTGGACTGAAATTGTACAGTAATGTTACCTGGCAGAAGAGGTGTCCCTCCTTGTCCCTCTGCATGAGCCCGGACAGGTAGCAGTGGACCAACAGGTGAGAGTCGTCCAACACCGTGTTGAACCAGCGGCGGGTGGGCAGCAGCGCCTGGCCACGGTAAGGAGAAGAGTAACGGACAGGACACCGCACACGTTAGATGGATTCAAAAGAGAGATCGTAAACGCTAAGGAGGAGTACTTGTTTTACTGCTTAGTTGAATGTTTGGAATGAGACGGTGGAAGTTTTTTGCGTACAATACGACACTG
The DNA here is from genome assembly GCA_007210695.1 of Neogobius melanostomus. NCBI lineage: Eukaryota > Metazoa > Chordata > Actinopteri > Gobiiformes > Gobiidae > Neogobius > Neogobius melanostomus. The sequence continues at coordinate 1,968,218 of VHKM01000278.1, read as the reverse complement.
GAGGAAAGCATTGAGATTTTAATGCCACCTAGAATCCAATGCAATGTTTTTTTAACACTTAAAGGTACTAGGGCTGAAACAACTAATCGATTAATCGACGACTAATCGATTATTGAAATAGTCGACAACTATTTTAGTAATCGATTAATCGTTTTCTGGTTCACACAGACTCAAATAGAGCAAAAATGACATAAAAATGCAGTATTTTTGATGAGAACCTACTTTGTTTTTATAGTTAGGGTCTGTAGTGTTTTGTTCATTGTAAATTTCATGAATATCTGTCTGTGTCTCATCCAATCAGAAGCAGAATTAGCGCTAAGAGCCTCCAACAAACATTTACTTTACGTTTACTCCATCAACGCATCCTCAAGCGGCACCACTTTAGCTTTATGTGATTAAAAAATGGAAAAAAATATAATTTTCCTACACCATTCACAGCCAATCGATTAATCGTAAAAATAATTGATAGATTAATCGATTACAAAATAATCGTTAGTTGCAGCCCTAAAAGGTACATTATGCAACTTTTTACGTGGAAAAAAAAAGTTGACATTTCGGTGTATTAGACTTTGTAGTGACCCAGCGGCTGTACTTTCCATCACGGTGGTCTCTAGGACGCTCCAGGATCAATTGTTTGGGAGGTTTTCCCTGTGGATGGACCCACTTCACCAAAAACCTACAAAACAATTGATCATTGAGTGTCCTGCAGACCACTGTGATGGAAAGTAAAGGCGCCATGCTGACCACTCATACAGCCGCTGGGTCACTACAAGGTCACATACACACTAATATCAACTTTTTGGTAACACTTTATAATAATGGTACATGAGTTCATGCATGATTTTCATGAACTTATGCATGAATAAATGCATGATTTCATGAAACATTCATGCATTACTAAATCATGACTTCTCAGGAACAAACATGATTACATGTTGGTTCATGGATGAATTCATCAATTAATTAAATGTCTAACTACTGTAATGAATGTACATGAAAATCTTAATGATTCATCATAATCATGAGGATCACATAAGAATACCATGAGTTCACTGAAACAGCAATGAAATGACAATAAAATGATCAACCAATCATTATCATGAGGATCATGCATGAACATCATGACTCATATGGCGGAAACCTACTTGCAAACAAGAACATAAAGTATAACTTTATAGGCTCAAATTTACGGTAATCATGAACGTATCATTTGCTAATCCTTAATTTCATTATGATTGTTCCCCCTCAACTAAAATGGTGCATTATCCTAAACTTTTAACCTGTTAAAAACCAGCTCTGGAGATCTTATTTGGTTATGCTGTACTTTATAATTTGTAATAAAGGTTTTTTTCAACACAAAAATTCCAATTGAGGAAACAATCCAGAAATCATTGCTTCTTCTTCATCACTAAGGTGGTCTATAACAGGTTAAAAGGTTTAGGGTAATGCACCACTTTAGTTGAGGGACATCATTTGCAAGTAGATTTCCGCCATATGAGTCATGATGTTCATGCATGATCCTCATGATCATGATTGGTTGATCATTTTATTGTCATTTCATTGCTGTTTCAGTGAATTCATGGTATTCTTATGTGATCCTCATGATCATGATGAATCATTAAGATTTTCATATACATTCATTACAGTAGTTAGATGTTTAATTAATTGATGAATTCATCCATGAACCAACATGTAATCATGTTTGTTCCTGAGAAGCCATGATTTAGTAATGCATGAATGTGTCATGAAATCATGCATTTATTCATGCATAAATTCATGAAAATCATGCATGAACTCATGTACCATTATTATAAAGTGTTACCACTTTTTTTTTCACATAAAAAGTTGCATAATGTACCTTTAAGACAAGACACTGCAGGTGAATAGGATAAGATTTAATATAGAGAAATAATTTCAAAACCTTTGCTGTAGATTACTGATACAAATGAGGAAAAAATGTATGGCAAGTTTTCATTTTGCATAAAATAACTAGTGGTGGGCACTGGGCAATGGGCATAGATTAATTTGTATAATCTAGATTAATCTCACTGTAATCTTGGAATTAATCTAGATTAAAATGGCTCATTTGAATTCTGCCGAAGGCATTCAGAATGTGTGTGCTACCCAAATAATGACTAAAAGCAAGTCTTTGAGAACGAGCTTCTCAAGTCAGGTGATGCATTAGACCAGAGGCTCATCTCCTGTTTCCAAAATCCATCACAAACTGCTGGAGAAAGCTGTTCTACTATGATAACTGGTGATGAAAATCCTTCATGTTCAATAAGATGCATTTGTGTTTACTAACTGTTTATTCAGTTAAACATGAATTTTGAACTGTAGGCCTACATAAGAGGTCGTGATGAACTGTTTTCAGTCAGTAGCTTTGTGTCAATCAGTCCAAGCTCTATTTCTCCTTCTTCCACCGGTCACTCAGGCAGACCAGCTTGTGGTGGTGACAAACTAGATCTCCTCTTCTGCACAATATGGCCGGCTAAAGAAAAAAGTCTCTCGCATGGGACAGTTGTGGCAGGAGTCCCCAAGTATTTACGGGCAAGACAAGTGGAGACAACAGCGTGTTAGACGCACGTGGATACGAGCGCAGCCTTTTACGCATCAGCACTAGTGAACACCGGGATGATGCAGACCTGACCCCCACGCTGCTGCATCTTTTGCCCCGCACTGACCAACCGGACTCACAGCTGAACTACACTCAAACCCACTGTTATCTCCTGGCGCAGGTGAATTCATTACTTGTTAAAACATCCCTCAGTCCATGCACTGCACTTTGTCTAAGCCATTAAAGCCAACGCACCGAGACGCTTTGACATGTAGTTTCATTACATTTCTATGATGAGGTGACGCGCCGCAGAGGAAAACACAGGCTCTTTACCTTCTGCAGTGACACAGATGACCCTATGGCCTGTGGCAGACAGGGAGACTGCTCTAAACTTTGTTGGGCGGAAAAAGGGAAACCATGGTCAGAACTTCACTCTGGAAGGTAAGCTGCCCGTCATCAACTCGCCATTAACCTGATAAAAAGAGCCACGTTTGCTCTTTCTCGTACAGCACTGACCTACGTGTTGTATTTTATGTTTGATAAATGGATAAATTGTGTGTTTAAAGTGCTGTACAGTGTGAGGAAAGCATTTGAAGTGCCGTTACGCAGCTCCAGTGTTGGCACATGGCGCGCTGCGTTCGGGTGCGCGCTCGGCGCTTCTCTTTAAAAAAACTCGGGACTTGTCAGGACCCGAGAGACTCCCCCGAGCGGCCAGGAGAAGATACTCTCGCGGGAGACTCGGGAGCAGGCGGGAATGGAATTGAAATCCATTCCCGTGCAGGTCGCTACGCCCAACCTGGCGGCTCGTCTGCTCACAGGGACCAGACGACGGCAGCACATTACCCCTGTGCTTTCCTCCCTCCACTGGCTTCCTGTGACTTTTAAAATCCAGTTTAAAATCTTACCGTTTGTTTTTAAATCTTTTCATGATCTGGCACCTCCTTATTTAAGTGACTTACTGAATCGGTATACTCCGGGCAGAACACTGAGGTCTTCTGACCAGTTGCTCTTAGACTGCCCACGGTCCAACCGGAAAACCAGAGGTGATCGAGCCTTTGCTGTTGCCGGTCCTAAACTCTGGAACTCTCTGCCCTTGGAAATCAGGGCGGCCTCCTCTATTGTCAATTTCAAGTCCCTGCTGAAAACGCATCTTTTTGCACTGGCATTTTAATTCAAGCTGAGCTAGACATTTTGATTATACTGCAGTTTTATTTTTAATTTTCTGTTTATCATTTGCAGTACCTAGTATGTTGTATGTTGTTTATATGTTTGCTCTGAATATGGAAAGCACTTTGGGGCAGTATTCTGTTTTTAAATGTGCTATACAAATAAACCTTGACCTTGACCCCAACTTTGAAAATAACGGCCCACCACTAGTAAATAACACATTTTATGCATAAAAATGGCCAAAATGTAATATATTTTCCGTGACGAAATCTAAATAACGGATACATTTATGGTTTTATTTTGATATATTGGTCACACAGAATTGTTCAGAGGAGAATTTGGATCTTGTTTAACTTTTGAATGAGCTCTAAATTTTGCCTTGTTTTTTGGGTTCAAAGCAATCAGGCTGGGAATTAGATATTTAAAAAATCCCTCTGAGAAAAACTTCAAAATCTTGTATCGCTGCCTTTTTTGCTGTGGCTGTCTCCCACAAAAGAAATGATCATATTTGGATCACTGTGTCATCTCGGTTGTCTTTCATAGTACACAATGGGCGATATATCGATATATCGATATATTTTTAAAAGAGATATGGAATTAGACCATATCGTATAAATCGATATAGTCCAAATTTGCGCTGTAATACTTGCTTCAGGCAAGCCGCTGAGCGGAGCTCTGCTCCCAGCGCCGTGGCCCCGCCCCTCCTCAGACACTCAGGCACTCTTCAATAAACATGAAGAAAGCAGCAATGTCTAAGAAGCGTGCGGAGGAGAGCCCCTTGGTTGGTACAAGGAAAACCAGTGACTCAATCATTTGGAGATGGTTTGGATACAAATGATCAGATAGCTACAAAACCAGGGAGGCACGCGATTTTGGCCCATGCCGCTGATGGCCACGGCCCATAGTGAATGTAGCGGCGAGATATGGTGTGCGCTGCGCCATGTGCTTTTGTTTACTTCTCAGTCTAGTTAAGGTTTGCGGTAGATCGTGGATGTACTGTGAAAATATCAGCGTTTGTAATGCTGCCACCGCGAAGGACTATTGCTTTTTCCACATTAGCCGCAACGCTAATCACCATTCCCTCGCTGCTACCCGCTCTGATGCACTGATCATAAACTCCCTCAACTCCGGATTCACACGTTTCTTTCTCCACAAACGACTCTTTACAAGCTGCACAGGCTCAATTATTTGGGCTATTTGCAAAAAAAGAAAAGAAAAAAAGATCAGTATAAGCGTATTGTAAATTATGTAAATGGCCATGTGGACTATTTTGAATTATATTTCATATGATTATTAAGGACTAAAAAGTAAATACTACTTTAATAAGTCCTATTTCATTGTCTCTGCTATAGTTTAGTTATATGCAATATAAATACAATATAAAAAAAATCAAAATAAAATCGAAATCACAATATTAAATATTAAAACTACTTGCATTTGGCTTTGACTTAACATTTCATTTCACAGCTCTCACTTTGTGGAAAAAATATCGGGATATATATCGTATATCGATATTCAACCTAAATATATCGGGACGATATGACTTTTGGTCCATATCGCCCAGCCCTAGGACACCCTAGTACACATAGGTACAAAACATGTCAATATTTGTGAATGAATACACGTGGGAAAACGGCTGTTGCGGCGGGGTGTTGTAGTTACTTCCTGGACATCTCCGGCACAGGTTAAGTTTAGTCTATTCTGTGTGAAAAATCTATATTCTGACCTGCCGTGTCTCGCCTTAAGGACAGAATTCTCCTGCCAGGACTACAGCAGCCTTTCTCCTCTGTCCTTTCGCAGAGAGGAAGTATAGATTTCAGGGAAGTGATGGCGTGTAAGAGGATAGGGATAGAGGAGTGGGTGGAGGGAAGGGGGGTTTTCAGCTGGACGCACGGCGGACATTTTGTGGACATTACCGGGAACAGCGAGAGCGTCCTGTCAGCAGCACGGAGGAGGATCAGACTCCCGTGAGTAACATGAGAGGTGCAGAGGCAGCAGCCGAGCCAGCAGAGGCAGACTGACGGCCAGTACTGATGGAATGTACCATCGCTCTAGGTCAAGCGCTATCGTCAGAGTTTGACTCTTTTTCTCCCATGTGCAGAGCAGGATCAGGTGTGAAGTCTCATATCTCATTTACTATACATCATCTCAACTTGGGATGGACCCAGAAACCCGCTATCATAACGGCTCCGGGCTCCGGGCCCCGTGTGCCGGTCTTCTTAACAAGGTTGCTACATTGCTTCGCTAATCACATGCACTCAAATCAGTGAACTAAAAAGCTCTCATGGATGCATTCCCTGCATTAGATTTGTACATCCCCCGTGACCCTGCCGTGCCTCCCTCTCAAGCTGTGTGTGCAGCGAAACAGGTGCTAAAACAAGCCTTATGTAAGCGCATGGGAAAGACACGCGGTGTTAAACATTCAAAACTCGCTTATTCTACTCAGAAACCTCCCGAGCTGCTGCCGCTACCCCCGCTGCTAAAAGCTTTAGCTTTAGAAACAAAACGACAGATGAGCCATGCACACTTTTCTTCATTCACAAATACAAAAGCTGAAGAGTTCTGGGTGGACTCTACAGCGTGCACGTTTAAATCTGACTTTTTTGCAGTTACTCACAGTAGTCAATTAACATTATCTCCAAGATGATGATTTCAAGACATTACAATATTACCTTGAAGTGAATGTATTTTTTATGAAAAAAATATAATTATAGTGAAATTCACCCCAATATAAAAAAAGTGTCCATGAAACTATCTTTATAACCTATAGCTTATTCAAAAACTATACCAGATATCCAAAATCCACTATGAAAAAATCTTAGTCAACTAAAAAGAACTATACATTTCATTCATTTTATGCGTCATTTTAACACATAAAATGTCTTCACCAGTGTCTGCGTACATTGATGTATGAATGAGAGTGTGAATGGATGAGTGGATCCTTGCTGTAAAGCGCTTTGAGTGCCTAACGTAGGTGGAAAAGCGCCTATTGAGACCATTTACCATTTACCATTCTTCGAATATGAAACAAACTGACAGAAAACTTGCAATACATTTTTCTCCCTCATCTTCATATCCGTAAGTTTTACATTTAATTTTTCCAAATCATAAATTTGCGTCATAACCAACGAATCGTGTGTTATGTCGTTTTTGTACAAAGCTTGCATTGGACAGACACGTTGCCTGTGAAAAAGATCATGCAAACTTTTCTGTCCAAAAGTGAACAGCTCAGGGGCTGAAATGGCCTGGTGTCTGAGGTAGTGCTGGGTCTGCAGACTGCAGTGACAGGGGATGCTCCAGGCGGAGGTGAAACAGACATCCATCCCCTGACTGCTGACAAACACACGCCGAGGACAGAAGCACCTTCAAAACGGGGGCTCTGACTGCAGCACGAGCATGTTTGGTGGTAAACCTCAGAGCGTATGGTTCAAAGAAGGCCATGGATTCAAATGAAGACGTTTCAGGTTAACCAATTTGACCATCAACCAAGAGATTACACGTTAATACTGGATCAAAACAAAAGTTAGAAGCAGCGATATCTACCACAGAGAAGAGACGGAGAAAGCTTCCATACCTCTAAATCAATGAGCAGCTCGATGAACCTCTCACAGTAATGCACTTGGTCCATAGATGCTTGTCCTGCAAATGTACAAAAGGAAAACAAAACATGTGACATTCAATAACTGTCTTAAATATTGGGGCAACAAGTTTTTTTTTTTTTTTTTTATGAATTCAAATTACATTAACCTACCCAAATCTAAAAGTGTCAAAATAGCAACAAAAATAAGGATGAAAATGCAACAAAAAGCGACAAAGACTTGAGTAAAGCCGAACTGGAGGGAATGCATTCAGGTAAGGGGTTAAAAACAAGAGCTTGCAAAGTAAACAGACAGAGATTCTTTGGACACATGTTTTCTTGTTTGCACATTGTAAGGTAAAACGACATAGTACTTATCATAATTATTTACTGTATCACAATACGTATCGGATCAGCCCCGTGAGTATTGCGATACCAATCGGATCGTGACCTATCGTACCTATCGTAATGTGCACTGTCTTAAAGGGATACTTCGGGATTTTTGACATTGGGCCTCATTTCCTAGTTATCCAGAGTGTTGTTGATGTCTGGAGATATTTTTTTTCTTAAATTTATGCAGTTCTTATATTTGAAGAGTCTAGTTGCGCTAGGCTAGAGCAAGGCTAAAGCATTTCTATGGTATCAGTTAGCCTGCATTAAAAACAGTCTGACCCACTCCACAGTGCACCTGAGGCAAATCACTTATAACACCAGACTAACCATATAAATGTCTGTGTCGATAGAATAATTTTAACCATTTTGCATTTAAAATAACTTATATTTGAGCAGCATCAGCTTTGTGGCTGTAAGCTAACGCAGCAGCGGAGTGATCTGTGAGAAAATAGTCCCTCAAAATGCGGTAATTCATGTGATACAAGGTCAGTTATATTTCAAAAATTATTCTATTAACACAGACATTTATATGGTTAGTCTGGTGTTATAAGTGATTTACCTCAGGTGCACTGTGGAGTGGGTCAGACTGTTTTTAATGCAGGCTAACTGATACCATAGAAATGCTTTAGCCTTGCTCTAGCCTAGCGCAACTAGACTCTTCAAATATAAGGACTGCATAAATTTAAGAAAAAATATCTCCAGACATCAACAACACTCTGGATAACTAGGAAATGAGGCCCTATGTCAAAAATCCCGAAGTATCCCTTTAACTCGAATTAATAATATAAAACATATTACAACACCTTTCCAATCCTCAGTACAGAATTCAAAGTCTTGCTCATGCTCCATATCCAGAATTTCCACATTCAGTCCCCACAGGCAGAAATAATTATCAGATTTCATATCAGCTTGTACTTCATTTCCAGGCTCAGGATCTTATCCATTTACTATTTTTCCTTTTCATGCAGTCTGCACACATAGTTACAGTGCAGTTTATAGACCACAGCCCATTGATTGTACCTGTGGAATAACACATTTCCTGGCAGTGGCATGTCTGCTGTTATAATTATGTGTAATCGAGCTGAATATTTGAGGGTGTTTATTAGTTATAATGTTTTTTAGGAGTGATAATAGAGTATTCTGTCCTGCACTGATAACCAGTTTAGTTGATTAAGCATGACTTTAGAGCTGGTTTCATACTCGCTGCTCGATTCTGTAGGATTTGCTGCCTCTTTAAAACTTCTTTGGGAGCTGTAGGGCAGTAGTCCACATATGAAAGGACCAGAGCTTGTGTCATTTTATTGTTTAATTGCTTTCAATGTTAAAGCGTTTTTTGTGCCTTTTTTTTATCATTGAAATTGCTCGAGCCATTTTGATACACATCATTCTACATTTCTACAACTTATCAGTCAGATAAGTTGTAGTTCTGTCAGTGTCATGCCACGCCCCCTTTAAGTCTAATAATCGCTGCTCAGAGCATGTTTTTGGTCGACCAAGAAAATCTTTAGTCGGGGACAGCCCTACATGCCACAAACAAAGCCTAAAACAAAACTGCAAGGACACAAATTTGAAGTTTAAATTTAAAGAGGGGGTAGAATGCCTTTCGCAGGTATTTGGTAATAATCTCAAACACATCTTGATCGTTATCTTACACTTTGTTGGTTAGAAAAATGTAATATTATGATTCTTAGCGAGCCCCGTAACGGCCTGTCCCACCTGCTGTGAGCTCAGGGCTAATTATTGCCTGTTATGAGGTGGGAGCGTGGTAAAGTGAAGAGCGTCCCGCTGCTCTTTAGACGCTAATCTGCTGTGTCACGTTAAGACTCTACCTAAACACAATGGGCACGAGCTGTTTTTAGAACTCAGGTGGGGGGCGGTGTCACACTGCATTACTGTACAATAAGAGTGCCTATAGTATTAGGATCATTTCTTCATTTTAAAACAAGAAATAGGTGATAGAAGGAAGCAAAGAAGCAAACTGGTGTGAATGTTTGCAAGAGACTCTACATATAAAAACAATATGTTCCTCTGATCTGTGTCTCATGAATTCACTATAATTACAAAAGAGAGACCTAAATAAATGAATGATCCCATCAGCTGATTTGCACGGTTTCACTTTCATTTTTACTGTGACCTAACAAACACAGCTGCACATGGTTCTTTTGGGACTCTTCCTTCAAGGAGCTATATCATGCAAAATCGACTTTTTGGAGCTTTTAGCCATGTTGTTGCTATTTCCTTATCAAAAACACCCCCAGAGCGTCTCAGTAATCCTCCTGAATCCTGCTCTCTGAGCAGCTGCTCCGCCCTCTCCTGGTAAACCACTGAGCTGTTCAGTTGTGTTGTCACAAAGGAACGGAAGTGCTCTACGTCTGTAACGTAATGCCTTAAGGCCTGGTTTTAATTTATAAAACAGCGTTTTCATTATTTTTGTTGTAAGAGAGAAATAAAAGAAAAAAAGAAAGAAAAAAAAGGAACTCTCCGATGAGTCTGTGCTGTTCCAGGAGGGTAAACAAACGCACACACGGCCGATGGATCCGAGCAGAAGTGTTGTTTTTGAAGACTGAGCTCTTTCTAACCTACTCTGGAGAGAACTGTTCTGTACAGAGCGATGGTTCTGTGGAATAAGCTACCTCAGTCTTTAACAGCATTGGTGTTCAAAAGCTGTTTTAAAAGAATGGTAAAAAAACACATCCTAAATCATGGAATATAACGTAGAGAACAATGATCTCCCTGGTTATGTTTGTACAGTTAGGTGTATTGAAACATTGTATTAGCATGTTTTGGTGGTGTTCAGGAATGCAATTTTAATTATGTATTTGTATATGTAATTATGATGTTTTGTAATATTTTAAATGTAGCATTATCATGGACCCCAGGAAGAATAGTCTTTACTAAGGTAAAGACTAATGGGGATCCATTAATAAATAAATAAAAAATAAATAACTCTGGACACGCCTGTTCTTTTTTCTTACCAAACAATAATGTCACGGGTTCGCGTTTGGCTACGAGAGGAACAGGACTATTCAACCTTCCTAAAGAAGAGTGCACTCGCCAGAAGTTGGAATTTCTTTCTGGGATTCAGCTAGCTACTATATCAACCAACCTGATGGATGCTTGGTGAACTTTGGCCAGAATCAAAGTGGATTAACTTTTATAACCAACGCAGTCCCATAACCCGATGGGGAGGCCAGACTGAGCGGTGAGTCAATCAAAACGCGTGTTAGCGTGTGTGTTAGCGTGTGTGTTAGCGTGTGTGTTAGCCATTTATGAAACTGTGTTGCACATGTCAACTCCTTATAACTGCATTATGTGAAGTAACTTCACTCTTTGCAGCGATATTTATATTTATAATACTGCAAATGTGGACTAAGCGGAGAGAGGGGCGGAGTTAACTGAATCGAAGCGTCTCGTCTTCCGGGTAGGGAAAATACCCCCAAAAATACTTATATTTCTCTCAAAAATGAGTACTCCATAGTGATAGAGGTACAATATATCATATAAATGCCTATACTTTACTTTGGAATGGCTAAAATAGCATGATACAGATCATTTCAGTAATGGATGCACTTTGGATTATTGAACTTCATTTGTTTTGGACTCCGTTTCTTTACCAGTGAGTACTGGGCCCTGTTTGGCACAAATACGCTACGGCTCATGGTTTATGTTAATGAGAAATCATTGTAATAAAAGGTCTAATTTGTTCTCTCTAATTAAAGTCAAATGCTAAAACTATGTCAAATGCTAAAACTAGGTTACATAATAGTATAAACTACATATTTACAGGCTGGATTTGGCCCATGACCGTGTTAAACACTGATCTGTCTTCATGAACAGTGTCTGACAGATGTGACGATGTTGGATACATTAAAGTGGGGGGTCAGGACAATATAAGGCTGGGGGCCCCAACAAATATTTTGAGCTTATCACCTTAATTTACCTGCATTCTTGTACAATTCAGAAGGTCCTAAGATTTAACCACTTTAAAAGGAACATTTTATACTTTTACTTTTGAAACAAAACATTTGAAACCATTTTAACTCACACAATATCACTCACTAAACATTATACTAAAGGTTACTAGGAGCAATAATAACATTTAGGCTCATTCATAGAACTATTTATAAAGAATAGCAGGCTTTCTGATAATTATGGCACACGAGGGGTATTAGGGGTAATACTTTTTAATCTTTGAGGATTCAGTTGAATTTTTACTGTTTGTATGAATTTGCCTGGTTTTTAAATAATGGTAGGCTATGCTTTTGTGACAATAGTGTCACACTGCAGTGAGCAGTGACTGCAAACAACACAGCCAGGATAATATACGAATCCTGATGTTATAGTTTTGTTACCTTTAATATGTTGAAAGGTTAGCTACATAGCGCACTTAGAGATGCTACTTTAGCCTTTTCTAACCATGGACACTATAGAACTGCATGTTTTATTTTGATAACGTTGTTCAACACAATGTTCGCAGAAAGGTGACAAGTTTGCAGCAGAGTAAAAAAAACATCTTTGGATCTCGCCAGTAAGTAAAGCAAGTAAGTAAATAAGAAAGCTTTATTTATATAGCACAGGAGTCTCCAAGTAAATTTTGCTAGGGGCCTAAATATATAGGGAGTGTATTGCGGGGCCCTCCAGTAAAATGTGTTTTGATTGGGAAAATACTATTGAGGAAACTTTTTTCAATAAATGAATAATAATGAGCCTAACAGGGCTGTAACCTCGGCTTACACTTGTATTGCCTGTAAGCCTGTGTCACAAAGTGCAACTATAACTACAGTATGTGTTGTTTTGAGGGTGTTACATGTACTATTTACAGCGCCAGAAACGTGTTACATTACTTTCGGAAACTAAATAAACTCTATATCAAGAAAATATTGTCCTCAGTTTGTGTCCTTCCATTGTGCTTTGCAGATTTGGGAAATGCCATCAGACAGTAATCATAGTTAAATTCATAACAAAGCGGCGAGAGTGAATCGATTGCATTGGCGACCAACTCTTATCAGCCCCGGGAGCCCCGTAATGCATCGTGCCAATTCTATGCATCTGCGACACGGCTTATATGCTGGCGGTGGCGCTGCGACTGCATTATGGGGCGACTCGTTGCATTCTCCTTCAACCCAAAGTCCCCACATCATGCATTTCAGCTAAAGCATTCACGTTAACTTACTTGCATTGGCTATAGAGTTGTGGGTGACGGTCACACAGGTGAGTCATGAGGTTCAAAGCATTGCAGCCTTTAGCAGACATTGTTTTCCTGCACGTTCTGCAAATGGATAACTGTCTTCTATCAACTGTCCTTCAGCAGTCCTTAAGATACACAAAATAAGCCCAGACTTCAGACCTGGTCCTCTTTGAAGGCTGATAGATGTCCTGAGCGCTGTCGTCTACTCCTTCAGACATGATTCAAACTTCGAGAAAGTTTTGGTTGTAAGCTACGAAGTGCGCCTGCGCAGACTGACTCAGATGTGACGGTGACTGGTAAGGCTCACAGTGCCCACACCGCCGGAGTGCTAATCCACTGAGATCATTTTTTTAATTACTTTAAAACATGCAAGTCTACTATGAGCCCAGTTGTCAAATCTGCTGCAGTTTAATTTAACAAAAGGGGCAATGATGGATAAATAGTCTCTTAAAGCTGATAGAAATAGAGCTCCATGGATTCATGGATAAATTCAGCCTTGAAAACGGCTACGAGAGCAGAAGATATGACGCTCGGTTTATGTCATTCATTGAGGATTTTGCACTGAATTGTGGCAGATATTGCATCAGCTGATATTGGCACGTCTCTTACCTGTGGGTGGAATTGCCATCAACACTTGGATGAACTGTTTGATGAGCGCCGACAGGAAGGTCCTCTCCTTCTGCGCCCTGAGGAACACAAGGAGAACATCAGGAGGAGTTTTTAACGCTGCAAACATTTGAACAGAAAGTGCTTTTACTGCTGGGCTGCGTCTGCGTCCAGCTTATCAGACTTCTTCTTGATCAGACTCCAGAACTTCTGCAACTTGGGGACCTTCTTCAGTTCTTGCTGGAGTCTCGCCTGCAAACATTGACGGGGGAGAAGAAGTGTTGTTAGTTTGGTTTGGTTTATTTGGTAGGGACAGTAGGGACACCAGATTGTAGCTAATTTCCATCCGTCGTAATGCACGTGCGCACTCTCAAACACACTCTCATTCATCCTGGCCTATTGTACATGTTTTTAGTGGTAGGGGAAACCGGAGAACCCTGAGGAAACCTACGCAGACACGGGGAGAACATGCATTATTATGTATCCACCCCATAGGACCTCCTCCTTTACATGCACATTCACTAGATTTTGAATTCACATATTTTCCAACAGTTTACCTCTTAACCCCCGCCTGAACCGAGAACATTTTCCCCAGTTCTTTACCCAAATTTAAAAACCTTCAAGAAAAAAAGCGTAAAACAGCAACAAAAACGAAAACATAAAAAGAGGATAAAAATGCAGCAAAAAAAGCAAAAGCGACAAAAACACAGCCAAGCAGGCGACAAACAGGTGACAAAAACACAACAAAAGCGTAACAAAAACGGAGCCAAACAGGCGACAAATACATAACCAAAAGCACCAATAATACAATGAATAAGTGATGACAATGTGAGGAAAAATCTTAGCTCAGAATTAGTTTAGTTTATTTAATGTTCAGGGACCATGTACAGGAGCATTAATAAGCATATGAAAAGATGCTTTGCACCAGACTTTAGCTCTTGGAGCCAATTTCCATCTGCAGTTTTGTAGGTCTTAGCCTTCAAATGAGGTGTTACTCTGGCCTATAGTCTGTAAGCTCCAGTCGAGAAGCTTTTAGATTTGTGTAAAACTGAACTGTAGAAAATGTGCTCGGTTCAGCAGCAGCTCTCCATTCATTTCCATGGCAGTGAAGTGAACCCAGCTGTATTTTTGTCCTTAACCTTCCATTACCACTTGATTTAAAACTCTAGATCCGTATCTTCTCCACATTTAGCAGATTTTGTTGAAACTGAGTACCGACTTTATCCCGCGCCATGTAAAGTTTAAACACAGACACGTGCAGGGGTCACAAAATACCCAAATCTAAAAGCTTCTCAACTGGAGCTTATAGGCCAGCGTGATGCCTCATTTGACATCGCATATTTGTGAAGCGATTTTGTTTGTTTGTCTCTTTTTATGTCGCTTTTTTTTGCCACGTTTTTCTCAACTCTTTTGTTGCTGCTTTGTTGTGTTTTTATCACTCTTTTGTGACTTTTTTCCCCATTGCTTTTTGTGTCGTGTTTTTGTTGATTTTTGTTGTAATCACCTTTCGTTACTGTTGCTTTTCTGGCATGTTTTTGTCCTTTTTGTTGTCGCCATTTTGACGCTTTTTTTCAAGAAGCTTTTAGATTTCAGTAAAGCCAAACTGTCAAAAATGTGCTCAGTTCAGGTGGAGGTTAAGAAGTTAATAAGCCAATATCTCCTGGAAACTGTCGGGTCATTGTTGCCTCACATTGAATTGTAGTTTAGATAATGAACAGTAGTATCAAAATGTTTCCTTTGTTAAATATTGTCTTTATTGCGCTGGTAAAGGAAGATTATTTTCTATGATTTGTCGATAAATCACTTAAAGCAGAAATAAGTAACTTGTGCACCCTAGAGGCCATAAGCGCCACTGCAGGTGTCGTAGCATTTTACGCTTTTTTTACTCATTAATTGTCCGTGAGAGTAAATACTACGCTGACAGAAAAGACAAAGGGAGAGAGGGATATTGTTCATCCAATTACACAATGGAAATCATTTTTTTCACTCAAACTTGGCTGTAAATACTGTTTAAGTGGCGCTAGCCCACAGTTAGCTTTGCCCGTTAGCCTGTTAGCTTCTTCTTCGTGATTCCATTAGTACATTACAAAATTTAAACTTGAAAATGAATGTTTGCAGGAGGCTCTTATTACTTTGACCTCCTCATTAAAATGGATCATTTTCCTCACATTGTTGTCATTTTTTAAAACTTGTTTTTGTTGCGTTTTTGTCACTTTTTTTTCAAGCAGTTGTCGTGTTTTTGTCTTTTTTTCTTCCGCGTCTTGGTCACTTTTTCCATCGCATTATTGTCTTTGTTTTTTGCCGCTCTCTCGTGACTCTCCAATTGATTTTTTTGTCGCTTTGTCATCACTCTTTAAATCGTATTTTGTTGCTATTTTGTTGTGTTGCTTTTCCGGCACATTTTTGTCACTCTTTTGTCACATCTTTATGTGTTGTGTTTTCTCGTCTTTTTTCATCCCTTTTTGGTCATTTCTTTCATCGAATTTTTGTCACCCTTTGTGCATGTTTTGTGTGCGTTTTCATCAATCTTTAGTTTGTCTTTTCTTTTAAATTTGGATAAAGCCAAACTGGAGAAAATGTGCTCGGTTCATGAGGGGGTTAAGAGGTTAAAAACAAAGGAGTTTTGCATTGGGAAAAATAAATAAATAAATCATGTAACTTTCGCTCGTTTTGAGTCTAAAACAGTTGTCAACTATTTCAATGATCGATTCGTTGTTTCAGCTTTAATTCAAACGTTATTGATTTCACCTTGAAACCTGACATTTTTCTAACTACCCCGTTAAAAAGAAAGAAGAAGAAAGACAGCAGAAATGTTGCAGATTTGGGTTAATCTGACTCAAGTGGTTGAGTCTGGCATCTCTCTGAACCCTATGACTCCTGTTTGCATGTGAACACTGCGGTTACTGGAAGTACAGGTCTTACGGGTAGGAGGCACATCCACATGGGCAGAGAGATGAGCTGCTGCACCTGCTCCCTGATCAGGTCCACCTCCTACAAACAGAAACAGAAACATGAAAATGAAAGACATTTCCAAACAGTATAAAACAGTGGGCCTACTGCAGTGTGGAGGTAAGGGGGGGACAAGGAGAGGATTTTACAGGAGGCATCTGCAGTGCTTCCCTGTGGTGGACTGCAGAGGATGCACAGGTAGGAGCCTCACTGAGAAGGATAACAGTGCCATCTAGTGGTCCTATAACATACTACAACTTTATTCAATCATTCGGCAAATGGGGAGGTTCCTTTTAACAATAACTTACGGATTCTGAAAGGCTGCAATGCCCCGATCCACTATAAAAGATCCACTATGAAAGAGTCTTTAATGTCTAGGCCTGGGTACCGTTAAACAATACCAGTATGGTATCGAAAAAGAAAGTTTTGGTTCTACTGGTCGTGAAAAAATGGCTGTTGATCCAGGAACAGCATTAAAGGAAGTGACTTGGTTGTTTCAGCTCAAATAAATGATTTATTTTTTGCCCAATGTTTGCCCCATTTTTCAATTTGTTTTTCTTATTTTTGCCCCAATTTTTTCTCGTTTCCCCATTTTTCACACATTTCTTTACATTGGAGATGAACCCAATATTGTAAAATGTGCAGATCTTCCAAACATTATTGTTCTGTTTTCTGGTTCGAGAGAAATATTTTGGTATAGATATCGGAAAAAGGATTGTTCCGGTATCGGTATCGAAAACCAAGTATCGTTTAACAGTACCCAGCCCTACCAATGTCTGTGGGCATATATTAAGGAACGATTTGGGGCTCAAACAAAAGCAATGCAAAAGAATTGCTATTTCAACTCAAGCAGAATGTCTGTTCCCAGTTTAGAAACGGTGACATTTGATTGTTGTGTAGAGAGTAACTTACTCTTGTGGTATTCTTATTAACTCGTTCACTGCCAATGACGTCGATAGATGTCAATTAGGTTTTTCAGTGGAGCAGGTGCAGTAAAGCAGCTTCCATATAAAGATCTTACTTGTAGTTATTTTATTGAGTCAGCATGTGGCAGCAGTGCTCTTTGGATGCGATCACAGGCAGAAGTTGTTTTGATATACTATGATCTCAGACGTCGGACGGACTAGTATGGTAATGAGAGTAGGAGAAGATCCAGAGAGAATGGCCACTTGAACAGGTTTTGGTTAGTAGTGGTTCTCGTTGTAAGACTAAGAGTGTTGGATCATGGTGGATGAGGAGGATCATGGAAGCAGACAGGTATTACCTAAAAAAGCCGCTGACTAGCATGCTAAAATGCTAACCCTGAGCCCGCATCCGGACATAGCGTCCGGCGGCGCCTTTCATCACAGCGCACACGAGAGAGTGTGCTTATATAGAAGGGAACCACTGCTCAGATGTTTGAGGTGTCACTAAAGCAAAAAAATATTAGCGTCAACATCACTGTTCTGCTTGATTACAAAAAGCTCATTTTCTCAGCTTTTGTCAGAAACCAGCATGTTGGGTTTCATTTTAGATGAAAGAAGAGAGTCTAATCTTTGCTTTGGTGGGTTTGGTGTTGACAATTCAATTTGCTGTGGGTCTTGAAAAAATCCTGAAGAACCTCTGGCAGTGGGGAGCTCTCTGATTTGAAAATGGCTGGCAGTCAATGAGTTAGCATTGCAACCTTTGGTAATTCCGTTTAAACATTGGGAGTTTGAGATTCATTGGTTTTCAACATGTTATCCATGTTTTCCTTAGCTTTATAGGATTTTTTTTTTCTTCCCTCAAGCAGAATATTTATGTTAATGTTTCACTCGAATTGCAACTTCTCAGTGACATACAGGCCTAGGGCTCAGATACCGATACGTGAACGATTTTCTTGTTCCGATACCTATATGAAAATATCTAGAAAACAGAACAAAAATGTGTGGAAGATCTGCAAATTGGCAATATGGGGTTCATCTCCAAAGTCTAGGAAAAATTTGAACGAATAGGAAAAATATTAGTAATAAAGAACGAGCAAAAATGGGGGGAGGGGGGCAAATGAGAAAAAATTAGGACAAAAATAAGAAAATATATATAAAATAATGGGGCAAACATTGGGCAATAAAATGTGAAAAAAATTGAAAAAGTAGAGATATATATATATTTTTTTAAATCATATTTTTATGATTGTTGCTAAAATGCCTGATTTTCCTAGCCTGACCAACGCCAGACTGCTGTGTGCGCTCGAATCATTTCAAACACAACAGCCTGGGGACCATGGCCAAACTTTTCGCATGGATTTGGGACCAATCACAGAACGAGGAGGGACGGCGATGACGCACTATTTGACATACAGAAGCTTTTAGTTTGTTTACGGTTATAAAAAAAGTTTATTTACGGATCCAACATGACAGCAGCAGACGCGATGCCATCTTTCGATCAAGCTTTAGAACGTGTTCTAAATAGTTTAGCTCAATAGTTTACAGCTGGTACGTCATACGTCATCTGATACCATGATACGATTGGCTATGGCTACGTGCAGGCGCATATGATAGACATTCGTAGCGCCCAATAAACGGCTTTGGACAATCGTAAACCACACCTCCCCTACGAGAAAATGAATAGGTGGTCCCCAGGCTAAATATAACCTGTGATATTTTGTCTGGCGTTAGCCAGGCTATGATTTGCCCGCGAAATCCTGGAGGGACTGAGTTGACTATGTTCAAGTATGATAGGATTTGATGCACAAAATTGGTGGCGTGACATTGGCCGTGATGACCTATCGGCATTTCAGGAAGTCGTGCAGGCAAGTTACGCAAGATCCAAGTTTGCAATAATCCATCATTATTGCGTTATTTACAGTAATTAGTTCATTTACTTTAATTAATTTTACTCCAGTAGAAATAAAAAGTAGTTACCAAAATCATTACTCAAGTAAAAAAGTATCTGGGGAAAATGCTACTGCGGGTACCGTATTTTCCGGACTATAAAGTCAAAATACATAATTCCACATGTTAGATGTGGCACGGCACGGTAGCACAGTGGTTAGCGCTCGTGCTTCACAGGTAGAAGGTCCGGGTTCGATTCCCACCAGGGACGGGGCCTTTCTGTGTGGAGTTTGCATGTTCTCCCCGTGTCTGCGTAGGTTTCCTCCGGGTACTCCGGTTTCCCCTACCACTAAAAACATGTACAATAGGCCAGGATGAATGAGAGTGTGTTTGAGAGTGTGCATGGGGACGACGGATGGAAATTAGCCCAAGGCTACAATCCGGTGTGGCTTGTTCATTAACTTGCACTGTCCCTACCACATAAACCAATAAAAAAAAAGAGGTTATTTTCACACTGACAGCCGCTAGAGGGCGCACTAGGCTTGTGGACCAGTATTTGCTGCTCCTGTACCACTGAAAATGTAAAAAACGGTAATCGAGAAGCAGAAAGAAAGCGTGGAGTGGGTGAGAAACTTGTGAGGGACTGGCGAAAAGCGGAGGTTACTCTTACTGCAATGAAGAAAACAAAAAAGCTAATCGCGGCATAAAAGCTCGATGGTCACAGCTTGAGGAACGAGTTTGCAAATGGGAGCTTGAACAACGTGCTGCCGGGAGAGGCTTGTCAACGGTGCAGTTACACCTCCATGCCCAGGTAGTTGCCAAGGCTGGTGCGACTTATACTCTGGAGCGATATGTTTTTTTATTCTTCATTAATCATTTTTTGGCCGGTGCGACTTATAGTCCAGAAAATACGGTACTGCGAATACTGAGGAACCATTTGAGCGTAAAAGTCTGATTCACATTTACATTACACTTCTCACCAGTGTTAATTTTGACAACATATTTTAATTTAGTTTTAGTCTTAGTCTTTTGACGAAAATGTAATTCAATTTTAGTCGAGATTTAGTCCAAGAAATATCTTCAATTTTAGTCTAGTTTTAGTCGACTAAAATTGCAAGTACATTTAGTCGACTAAATTTAAGTCAAATTTAGTCGACTTTAAAATATTCATTTAAAATATTAATTAATCATATTTAATCAGGTCTTCTGCTTCATGGAGCTGCTCCCACATGAACAAAGCTCAGAGCTGCTCCTTTGACAGTGGATTTACATGATCTGAGGCTCTTTCAGACGGTCAATAGAAGTTTGGATGATTTTAGTCTCTCCTTTTCATTTTTATTTAGTCTTATTTTAGTCGACTAAAATATCTGGACATTTTAGTCATAGTTTTAGTCTCATGAAAAACTATTAATTTAGTTTTAGTCGTCAAAAATATCACTTTGACTAAAATTAAGACTAAATATTTTAGCCGACGAAATTAACACTGCTTCTCACAGACACGCCAGAATTACATGAAACTCAAACTACATGTATTTTCAGCTTCCCATTAAGCTCTTGACCTCTTTATCCCACACCTGAACCGAGCACATTTCCTCCAGTTCAGCTTTACCCAAAACCTAAAAGCTTCTTGAAAAAAGCCACAAAAACAAGGATGAAAACACAACAAAAAAGTGACACAAACACGAGAAAGAAATGACAAAAGGGCGACAAAAACATGGCCAGGAAAGCAAGAGTAACACAACAATAAAGTGACAAAAACACAATGAAAATACAACAAAAAAGTGATGAAAAGGCAAAAAAACACGACAATAAAAAAATACCAAAAAGTCGAGAAGCTTTTAGACGAATACTGAACTGAAGAATATGCGCTTGGCTAAGGCGGGTTTTAGGAGGTTAAAGACTTACTCACAGAGGAACAAGACACAATGTTTTTTTTACTCAAGTAAGAGTACAGACACTTCATAACAATAATACTCAAGTGGTACCATATGATAAAACCACTAAAGGACATAAGATTAGTCAACCTTTGCATGAACATTTCCGTGTTGAAGCTGCTCTCACCAGACTGTTGAAGCAGTGGTCCAGGAACACCAGCAGCACGGTCTGCTCCTTCAGACTGAGCGCCGCCTTCTCCCCTGCAGCACGAACTCCATCACGCTCCGGAAGAACCACGGGAAATGATCGGGCTTCTTCTTAAACACCTGCTCAGAGACACACAGGGATGTGGCCCCCGTTTTCACACACGCTCATTCACAATCATTCAGGTAAATCACTGACCTCCCAGGCCGGCACGTTCTCCCGGAACTTCTCGTTGATGATGCAGCAGATGGACATGATGAAGGCATTGCTGGACACCTCGGGAGAGTAGTTGACCCACAGATAGTTCTCCAAGTACTGACTGAAAAAGGAAGATGAAACACACACATGTCTAGAGTTTGAGCTTTTGTTCATTATCGCTCTGAGCAAAAGGAAACACTCACCTAAACTCCAGCAACATGATTTTCCTGATAGCAAATCTGAAAGTGAAAAAACGCAGGGTTTGAAATATATGTTGTAATCCGGATGTTAATGTTGTTGAAAAATATATAAGGAAGAGGAGCATTAACATATAGTAACTGTTTGGTGAAGTGTTGTATTAGTAACATATAAAACAAAACCAGTACCACAATTTACTCTCTTTACAGCCAAACACCAGGACATTCACTTTATTCCCAAGGTTCCCGTATCATGTTGTATTTGTTACAATTTACAGTCAATAAAACCAGTTTTTTTTTTGCTGAAGTCATTGTTATTTGTCATTTTAAATGTACGGTTTCGGGTGTAAAGCATTATATGCTTCTGAACATCGTGGATTGCTATTATTTGGGGGCCCCTGTGGGATCTTCAGATCGATAAGGGCCCACTACGCTCTGGACTTGTAAAACGGCCGACTTCTTTTGCAATTTTTGAAGTTTTCATAGTTAACGACCCGTTTACGAGCTTGTGTAAGAGACAAAAACATATTGTCCGGGACCCATATCAAGACTCCCACGTATTTCAGACTGTATGATTATACTGGTCTAAAGCAGGTGTTCCCAAACTAATCGAGACCGAAACCTCTGAAATATCAATGTGTTCAGTCAAATGTTTGGTCAAACATTTATAATATGTGTTTATACATTTTCTTTCAATTGTTTTATTTGATGCAGTTTACTTTTATATACTTTGCATTTAGTTCCCATTAAAAATGATATTCTGAAATAATATTGCAGCCTCCACTTGGTACTGGTCTAAAGTCAGATGTACTCACTTTGACTGGAGAATCTCCTGATCGTAAATGTCCTTAATCACCTACAACAACAGTGAGCACACAGAACGTCACAATAATCAGCATGAGTTTGAAGACAAAGTAAAGTCATGAACGATGCTCTTACTCTCTGGTTAAAGGGCAGTTTGTTCTGTGCTTGTGGAGCCCAGTATTTGTTCGCCAACTGAAACAAAAACATTCAGCTCATTACATCATTTAGTACATGAGGGCCTGACCGATATATGTGAACATTCAAAAAGCAATATCATTTTATCAACATTTGTGATTGGTCTGCACTTGTTCATTAGCTCACATTGACTCGCACACACAATTTGATTGGTAAAAAACTGCCAGTCCAGAGTATTTGCGTGCGCTGTTAGACTGGCCATTACAGTATCTTTCAACACGCGGATCACACTGATCAACTAACATAGAGCTGTTACTATAAATATACTTTTTTTTCTGGTATTGAAGACATCAAGCTCCTCTTATAGGATAATGAATAGCTCTTTTGAAACATGGTGATGTAAAACACGAAACCGTAGACTAATCCAACTTCACTGGCATAAGGCTCAGCAATTGGGAGCTTTTAAATTTGAAATTGGTAAGTACCTAAGAAAATATAGCAGTGATCTGGATCAATCTAAACGGAAATATGAAGATAAAGTTACTTTGGATCAACCATGATTGTTATAAAAAAACTCCAATCGCAGCTGTCTGAGTGATGTGCATTTAGATCAGTCCTTTCGTCTTGGAACAACATCCTTTGTACTGCGTTTTAGGAACTTACAGACAACACTCAGTGTGTGATTGAAAGTCTGAGGCTGTGTAATAATCAACTCCGTAACAGTGTTTACCTGTGTGACATATTCTGCGTTGATTTGGGCCACAGACGGAGCTGCAGCCTTTTTAGCGGGAGTTTCCTTCTTCTCTGCAGAGGTGGACATCTCGGACAGGCGCGGGGGTCACTGGAGACGAGAAAATGACATGAAATACTTCATTACACAGTTAAATACGCAGTACACACAAACCACTGAATTGAAGTAACTCAGTGATTACGTGGACAAACCAGTAACCAGTTATTTTTCCCTTTGAACTCACAGTACGTCCTATGACTGACAACAGCTCTGAGGAAGCTGTCTGGGTGGACAGCGCAACTGTCAGCTCTTTTTAAAAGTAAGTCCAGTTGTATTGATTTATCCCTTTTTGAGTTTAATGAATTACCTGGATGACTGAGAAACTACATTGTCCTATGATTAGAAACAAAAATCATATGTATTGTCTAGATCAAATCAGGGAAAATTATGTTTAAAAAGGGGTAACTTAAGACTTACAAAAGATACTAAATCAGGGTCACCAAACAGTGAAACTCTGCAGCTCTACCAGAGTTTGTATTTCTTGAACGTTTCTTATCCATTTGTTGATTACTAGAACATATATCAGCCTTTTAGCTCAAGTAGTAAGTCAGTACTCAACACTTACTTAGCATTTTTCCCAAGTACTTCACTACTTAAACTTAACTGATGTTCACTAAAGCAAAAGTACTTAGTTTACTCCAACTTGGGTACAATTAATGTTATGTGTTACTAAAATATATATGCTGGTTCATAAGCACAAATAAAACAAATTAATCATATCACTACATGAAAAGTGATCGATTCTTATTAGTTTTGAAGACAGAGATGTGATAGAGATGGATATTATAGTCAATACCTACATTTAACATATTGGCCAAAACTAATACTTACATCGCAAATTAAGTAAGAACGAGGCCGGGTGTCATTAAAAACAGCTCTGATACGAAAGCTTTCCCTTTAAATACATTAAATAAACAATAAGTCGAGTTTCAGATCAGAATTGTATCTAACAATAAGGTACAGACTCAAACTTTGGAGATCAGCTGGCTAAACCGAGTTCGCACAGGGACGTAAACAAACCACTGGGTTAGAAAACAGCATAGTACAACTTACGCACCTTCAAAACAGTGACTTTATTCCAACATGAGGTCGAGTTGTTGTAAAAGAAAAGCATGTACACAAAACGCGCTGTTTGCGATAGACTTCCGGGTTTGGTCCGTTGATAAGTACCATCCCCACTGTGAGAAATGTAGTTCCTATCAACTAAAGGTTCCGTCTTCGTTCAAAACATTTTATTTATTATTTCATTAATGTTTTTAATTATCTAGTCATTACGGAAGCCCTAAAAGGTCATAGAATGAGAGGTAAATCATATTTTTTATCTTGGGAAATAAGTTATAACAGTCTACGAACCTCAAAAAAATAACCTTTATATATATAAATTAACCTCTTAGCCCCCGCCTTAACCGAGCACATTTTCTCCAGTTCAGTTTTACCCAAATATAAAAGCTTCTCGACTGGAGCTTACAGCCTATTGGCCAGAGTTGTAACGCCTCATTTGAAAGCTAAGACCTACTAAACTAACAAAGCTTCTTTCTCATTATGATTGTCACGTTTTTGTCCTTTTTGGCTGTGTTTTTCATCATGTTTTTCTTGCTTTTTTGCAAATGTTTTGGTCACATTTTTGTGGCTTGATCACAGTCACATTACACACACCCACACACACACACAAACGAAATGGTGCCAAAACGCTACAAAGAAAGCAATGAAAATGTGACCAAAAAAAATTGCAAAACGTGACAAAGATTTGGTAAAAATGTGACAAAAAGCAATGAGAATGTCATTAAAACAAAATCAACTAAAATAGGATAACAAAAAAAGCTTAGATGAGTATAGGTCTTAGCTTTCAAATCAGCCTTTACACTGGCCTATCGGCTGTAAACTCTTCAGTCAAGAAGTTTTTAGATTTGGGTAAAACTGGAGAAAATGTGCTTGGTTAAGGCAGGGGTTAAGTTAATTGCATTCAAAGTACATTATGCTTAAAAAAAAGCATAGCCTACATAAATAAACAACACGCCCTGATAAGAGAACACACATAAAGCCGGATACTTTTGAATCGTGCGGTATAACTGCAGTCGTTAGAGTTACCCACAAGAGGGCAGCACACACCAGGGAAA